>JALMGJ010000009.1:42789373-43389373 GCA_023362775.1 Charina bottae | reverse complement strand
GAGCTGATCTAAAATAGTAATGCCTTTATTGTTAGTCAATGAATTACAAATGTAAAATTAAAAAATGAAATTTTCAGACTGGGATTATTCCAAGTATAAGTTTATCTTGTGAATAAGGATTGAAATAATACTTCAATTCCCATAATTTCCAAATACTGTATGCTTTACAGCTGTTAATGCTGGTAAGACAACAGAATTTTGATTTTAAAAGGAACTGAGTTCCTGCTATTTCAGAGAGTCACATAATACATTTCTAATTGTGCCCATAATGTGTTTTGGGGTAAATCACTTTGGATTCCATAGAGAAATAGAAATCAAAATGTATACTCAGCAATGAAGCTGAAAGTTAACATCTCTATCATCATACGGTCATCATGACTTGGATGAAGAAAATCTTGGGATTTGTCCTTTCTATAAAAATCTTATCAATAAATGCATAATTCTGCTTGAAATACCTTAAAGGTATTAACATGGGAATCCCTCCGAGAACTTACATAAATTGTGAAGTAAAATGTATTTTTATGACATTTATCTTTCATAATAAATTCATTTGGATAACCATCTACAGTATTAATGTCAATATTAATCTGAGATAAAAAAAATGTTTACCTCTATTAATAGCAATTTTTTCTCGTTTAAGATATATAAAATAATCCAAACATATAGTAAGGCCCCAATTTTTGCAGATTTCCATAGTTACATTAGAACTTACAGGAATTATATAAAACAGTTCATTTGCTGAGTAACTTGAAAATTTACCAAACTGTTCTACTATACATTTTACTGTAAAGCATTCATACCTATCAATAAAACATAATGTATCAGCATCATATAATAATTTGTATTTAGCTCCAGACACTTTATGCCCAGAATGTCTTTGGATTTCCTTAAAAAAATGGCTCCAGTATAAAACAGAGGAGACAAAGAACATATGTGACTAGTTCCTCACCAGTAATTTTTGAATTTCCACTTATATATATTTGACCAACAAATATTCTAGATAAAAGATCTTATTAGGAAGGATATGTGTTTCTGGCAAAAAAGAAAGAAAAATTAAATTACCCAATTTAGGAAACATCTGTATTATTATTATTATTGATGCCTTAATTGACTCCTAGTGACTGCCTGGACAAGTCCCTGAAGTTTTCTTAGCAAGATTTTCAGAAGTTTGCCATGACCTTCTTCTTCCTAGGGCTGAGAGGGAGGGAGTGGTCCAAGGTCGCCCATCTGGCTTCGTGCCCAAGGCAGAACTAGAACTGACAGTCTCTGGGTTTTTTTAAAAAAATTATCAAGTTCATAGTAACTTTGCTTGGCAAAAATAATTTGAGAGGAGATATTATCTGTCTCCAAATCATCTAACTCTCTCCTTTTATTTACTGTTTGTATATACTAGCTGATTCAGTTCTGAATACTGGCAAATAAATTTTAAAAAAGTAAGGGAAAAAAGTTTATTAGTGCAATTAAAAACAGCAATGCCCAAATAGTGATTAAAACCAAAGATATAAGTAAAGAAATTTTTCAAAAATTATATTCCTCAAATAATCCATCACCAATAAAAATTAAATAGACATTCCCAGAATTAGCTCCAGAAGATATACAATTTATGGAATCTCCTTTCTCTATTTTAGGAATCTCTGAAGTCTTTAATTCTATTCAAAGTGGAAAATCTCCTGGCCCTGATGGACTGTCAGGAGAATTTTATAATGAATTTAAAGACATCTTAATACCTGAATTTCTATTTTTATGCAATATTTTGTACCAAGGGGACCCCTTGGAAACAGTCTAATTTTGATCCTTAAAGTGGGTAAAAATTCCCAGGAATTGGCATCTTATAGGCCCATCTCACTTCTCAATATGGACTATAAATTGTACACTAAATTGTTAGCTAACCGATTAAAAGTGATTATAAGTAAAATTATTCATATAAATCAATTGGGTTTTATTCCAAATCAAAATATATCTACCGCATCAGGAAATTATTAAATATTATACAAAGTAAAATTAATAAATCTTCACTAGCCATATGTTCTTTAGATATATTTAAAGCCTTTGATTCTCTGGAACTACCATTTTTAAAACAAATATTAAATAAATTTAAATTGGCTGGCTTTTGTAAGATGATTGAAATTATATATGGACCAACGAAAGCCCAGATAAGACTTAACAGTTATGATTCAGATTCTATCATGATTTTAAGAGGTACCAAGCAGGGTTACCCCTTATCACCTTTATTATTTAAACTAGCTATAGAAGTGCTGGCAATAGAACTTAAATCCAACGATCAGATTTACAGGATAAAATTGGGAGACAAAATGTATTTTTAAATCTATTTGCAGATTATATTGTTCTGACCCTCTCAAATGCTTCCCATTCAGCTAACTATATTAAGAAGGAGTTGGAGGAATTTGCAGAGGTGTTAGGACTATAAGTTAATTTTCACAAATCACATCTGATGTTTTTTCATATACCCCCAAAAATTCAAAAGGAAATTTCTACAGTTTTAGGGATTCCAATAGTATATAAATCTTTAAAATATTTAGGCATCACTATTACTAAGAATATTAATAATTGTTAATATTAATAATTAATAATCACCTCATCCACTGCATTTTTTCATTTCCATACATTCAGTCATTCTAAAAGACTGTGAATTATGATGATTGCTTTTAAAGTGATAACCATCTCCATACAGCTTCATTTCTGGGATTGGTTGATCTTCTGGGTCAGAAATGAACTCAGATTTTCAGGGTTCTTTTATTTCCTCCTCAGCTCTGAGAAGCTGCTTCTTGTCACAGGGTGAAGAAGAGGAGGGTGATTTTTGTTTTCTCTGTCTTCTTGACTTTGTACCCATAATTTATCATAATTATAAGAAGGCCTGATGGGTTCTCAAAGCATCCGTCAGAATAAGGGTTTAAGATCTCATGTAGTAGCAATAGCAATTAATGCTCCCAACACCAATTCATCTGGTATTGCAACTGCTTTCAGTTTCATAGCCCAAAGCAGCTATTTGACTATTTGTACAGGCAAGATGGCTGTCTGCTGAGACACTGGAAGTAGACCAAGAAAGAAGGAAAGCAAAAGGCAACAGTGGTAGGGGGAGATATGCCCAATTAAATGCAAAATTCCAGAGGTTAGCCAGAAGAGATAAGGAATTTATTTTAAACAAGCAATGCATGGAAGTGGAAGAAGACAAAAGAATAGGAAGGACAAGAGACCTCTTCCAGAAAATTAGAAACATCAGAGGTAAGTTCCAGGCAAAAATGGGTATGATCAAAAACAAAGATGGCAAAAACCTAACAGAAGCAGAAGAGATCAAGAAAAGGTGGCAAGAATATACAGAAGATCTGTATAGGAAGTATAATAATATCAGGGATAGCTTTGATGGTGTGGTCAGTGAGTTAGAGCCAGACATCCTAAAGAGTGAGGTTGAATGGGCCTTAAGAAGCATTGCTAATAACAAGGCAGTATGAGACGACGGTATCCCAGCTGAACTGTTTAAAAACTTGCAAGATGATGCTGTCAAGGTGATGCATGCCAACAAATTTGGAAAACACAAGAATGGCCAACTAGAGACCAAATTGCCAATATCCGCTGGATAATGGAGAAAGCCAGGGAGTTTCAGAAAAATATCTATTTCTGTTTTATTGACTATTCTAAAGCCTTTGACTGTGTGGATCATCACAAATTGTGGCAAGTTCTTGGTGGTATGGGGATACCAATTCATCTTCTCTGCCTCCTGAGGAATCTGTATAACGACCAAGTAGCAACGGTAAGAACAGACCACAGAACAACGGACTGGTTTAAGGTTGAGAAAGGAGTACGGCAGGGCTGTATACTCTCACCCTACCTATTCAACCTGTACGCAGAACACATCATGCGACGTGCTGGGCTTGATAAAACCAAGGCTGGAGTTAAAATCACTGGAAGAAACATTAACAATCTCAGATATGCAGATGATACCACTTTGATGGCTGAAAGTGAGGAGGAGCTGAGGAGCCTTATGACAAAGGTGAAAGAAGAGTGCAAAAGCTGGGTTGCAGTTAAACCTCAAAAAAACCAAGATTATGGCAACCAGCTTGATTGATGACTGGCAAATAGAGGGAGAAAAAGTGGAGGCAGTGACAGACTTTGTATTTCTAGGCGCAAAGATTACTGCAGACGCTGACTGCAGCCAAGAAATCAGAAGACGTTTACTTCTTGGGAGGAGAGCAATGACAAATCTCGATAAAATAGTTAAGAGGAGAGACATCACACTGACAAGAAAGGTCCGCATTGTTAAAGCAATGGTATTCCCTGTAGTAACCTATGGCTGCGAGAGCTGGACCATAAGGAAGGCTAAGCGAAGGAAGATAGATGCTTTGGAACTGTGGTGTTGGAGGAAAATTCTGAGAGTGCCTTGGACTGCAAGAAGATCAAATCAGTCCATACTCCAGGAAATAAAGCCAGACTGCTCACTTGAGGGAATGATATTAAAAGCAAAACTGAAGTACTTTGGCCACATAATGAGAAGACAGGATACCCTGGAGAAGATGCTGATGCTAGGGAAGGTGGAAGGCAAAAGGAAGAGGGGCCGACCAAGGGCAAGATGGATGGATGATATTCTGGAGGTGACGGACTCGACCTTGGGGGAGCTGGGGGTGGTGACGGCCAACAGGAAGCTCTGACATGGGCTGGTCCATGAAGTCACGAAGAGTCGGAAGTGACTGAACGAATAAACAACAAAAAGTCTCGAGCATATTGTAAGCTCATTTACTTTTACTGTGAATTAAGTCTGATTTATTCTAGTGGATCCTATTCAAGACTTTCTTGATACACTGCATCTCAATTGTGCTGCTTTTGCTTGGTAATGGTTTTAATAGGCCATTCTTGCTAGGACTATGTGAAGCAGATCTGATATCCCTCAAGGCATTGCCTCAGACTGGATCTCTACAGCTCACCAATGTGAGGCAGTGCCTCCGTTTGGAAAATCAAGTAACTTTACTGAAGCATCAAAACACTTGACTCCATTTGGCTTCCACTTCAATCTGGTGGAAAGAATCAGCATGTACTTAGAAGTCCCCTTCTGGATCCAGATCAAGGCATGATGACTGCTCCTATCCAGAGCTTCAGGTGGGAGATCTGCTTTAAAAGTGGGCTTCAACTGAAGCTGTGTCAACTAGAAGCACTTCTTTGAAGCTCCATGGGGATCTAATTCATGCTTTCTAGAGTTTGTGTCATGGACATAACTTTCACTGCACACACACCTTTCAGCATATACAATAAAAAGCTTCTAGGAAACTAGCCCATTTTTATATAATGTTTCAAAGAGGTTTTGCTTCAGTGGATTAGTAATTAGAATATAAAAGCTGCCTGAGTCAGAATGCTCATACTGTATGTAATATTTCAAATGCCTCTTGTTACCTATAATTTGGAAGAATTATACTCAGGTGGCTTTCACACACATAGTATAGAGGAGATTCCAAGATGCTATAAGCCTCATATTTGAAAATGCTCATCAATTTATTTGCAACATGTAGGCCTTATTTAGTTCGTATTTATCTTTGAAAGCGTTACTGGGTTCAAGGGGCTTTTTTTCCTTCCTTTTGTACATAGGAAAAGGATTCACTCACTGTCAAAAATGTTTAACTCAATTAAATGCATGTTCTTCCAATGAATAATGATTGGCAGCAATAATAATAAACAATGGATATATAGTTGCATAGTTCAGGCTCCTGTTAGCTATAAGAATGAGGTCTGTGAGAAAACCTGGCTTTAAACTGGTTAATCTTCTGCATTTGGGACTATTCTGGTGTCCAATCACTTTTTCACTTCTTCCTTTCTTTTCCTCTTTCCCTTGTCTGTTGTGTGTTTTCCTTTGTCCTTATATTTATTCTTCTTTCCTTCATTTCTCTTTCCATTCTCTTCTCCTTTTCTTTTCCATCCTCTGATGGTTGATCTCTAACTTCCATAACAAAACTTCTCAAATTGCCAGCTAGCTGGCCTGACTAAGCCTTCAGTGAGTTTATTATCTTTATTCCTGCCTTCTCCTGCCTTTCTTCTCCTTCAGGCACTTTGGCTGAAGTTTACCTTCCCAAAGGCCTAGAACATTTTGGAACAGGAATCTGGAGAGTTTAATGTTCAAGAACCAGAACAAACAAATAAAAAACTCTAACAATTTTACTTTGTAGAATCTCCCTTGTCCACCCAGCTAAATAAATTTTTGGAATTACAGCAACCTAGTCTTCTCACTGCTGGTACACTTGCCTGAATAGCCTGGGATTTCAACTTCCATGATTTCCAACTACTGTGACAATTAACATAGCTTGTGGGTTAACCCAGAGCTTTCTGAAATACTGGCTTCAGTCAAGGAATAGCTCTGTCACCACCATCACACAAGCTCTGAATGTGCCAAGACCCCTTGGTCTGATTTATCAGAAAAGAGGGCTGGAACCTGGGTTTCCATTTACAAGCTCAAAGTTGCCATCCTTCAATCACATATTCTCTTTTTGCCTCCCTTAAACTTTTCAGCCCAATGAAGACAAGACAATCAATAGCATGTGATGAAATGCCACTGAAGGAATGAATGTCACTCTTTCTTTTGCTGTATTTACTTATAGATCAGAGCACCACCAAAGAACTATAATCAGCTGAGAGTGAAAAACAAAGGAGGCTCAGAATAGACCCCCTCCTCCTCCTCCTCCTCCTCCTCCTCCTCCTCCTCCTCCTCCTCCTCCTCCTCCTCCTCCTCCTCCTCCTCCTCCTCCTCCTTCTTCTTCTTCTTCTTCTTCTTCTTCTTCTTCTTCTTCTTCTTCTTCTTCTTCTTCTTCTGTTAAAAATATCCTCTCAACTAGAAACAGCACACAGCAATAAAGAGTAGTTTGTTTCCAGCAGACATATATATTTTTCCCTTAATTTTTTTTTTGGGGGGGGGAATGGTTTAAGCAGTGCTGGTGAAGTATACATGTGTATTCTATGGGTGATATATACACTACAAATGTTAATGATTAACTTAATAAGTGGGACTGACAAAATCTTTTCACTGCTAGTAAGAGTAATGGGACTATTTGTATGCATGGGTGTATTTGAAGAGAAGTTGATCTGTCGACATGTATTCCCATATGCCTGCTTCTATAATCTTCAAAAGGGAAAAAAATTAAAACAGTATCCTGCCTTTTCTGCAGTCAGTGTCTACTGGCTTCAGCACATTTTGCCACCATTGGTACCTTCTGAAATTAACAGGAAAATGTAACATGAATATTCCAAAGCCAGGCTATTTTTATTACATTTGAGGTCATGAAAACCAATTTTCCTGTAATATGTGTCACAACCTGGAAATCTGCTGTCTGGCAGACCTATAGGTTTATTCTAGATCTCAGTAGCTTCCCATGTTCAAGTTCTAAGGGTTGCCTAGGGAAATGGCGGAAGACAGGTTGGTACATTAAAACTGGGGACTTATTTTAAAAATGGACACTTGGGTGACAGTAAGGTGTCAGTCACAGACAAATGTCTAGAAGTTTGCCTCCAAATAGATTTATTGAATTAGAGGAGCTACGGATTGACTGATCTAAAAGTGTTCAGACTAGATTTAGAATGCTCCATTTATATGGGCTTTCAGCTTCAAAAGGATAGGTTTGTTGAATAAAAGCATTGCAGGACACACACACACACACACACACACACACGGCTGTAATCCTCAGTTATTAGTTCAACATAAGGTGTGTCAGCAAACAAATTTTATCCTTTTTTTGGAACTGCCTACCACCATTTCTTTTATTTTTTGTATATTCCATCTTCTTGGAGCTCTGGGTGGCATACATAACACTTTCTCCTCATTGTTTCCTATTGCCTCCCCCCCCCCAGCCACACACACACACAGCAGGCCTGTGAGGTAGACTGAACTTGGAGATAGTGGCTGATCCAAAGTCATCCATTGAGCTTCATGGCTGAACATCAACCTGAACCTGGATCTCCCTGGTCTTTGTCTAATGACACTGCTACATCACATGGCTAGCACCTCGGAGAGTACTTTCAGATATACTTGGTGATTGTGACAAGACATAAGGGAAGACATGGTTTTTAATTTCTCCCTCCCTCCCTCCCTCCCTCCCTCCCTCCCTCCCTCCCTCCCTCTCTCTCTTTCTCTGTTTTTCCTGTGGAAAACATTCCAGGATAACTATGTCTTTCTCTATTTGAGGGGAAGGAGAAAGGAGAATTCTCATCTGATCCAGGAACAGACTTGATTTTGTTTGCTTTTCTCTTCTCATTCTTGGAGGAAAACTGATGTCAGATGGAATCTCTTCAGAACCAGCTATTGGAGAGCCTCTTCTGTAAGATATCCAAAGTTTGAGGATGATAGATTCTTCACTTTTGTCACTCTGGTCTTATTTTTGTTGCCACCAACATACCATTTGATATCCTCTCAGAACTAGAGAGCCATACCTGACTGGGTGCTAGCTGTCTACTGGGAGATGGGGCCAAGACCATGCTCACACTACAGCATCATTTTGTAGACAATTGACCAGCAATGGAACACTTGCTTTGGATCTTATCTTCCTTGAGATTCATCCTTGTTCTAATGCTGGCCGCTCTTTCCTGATGGTTTATGCCCAGATTATCCATTTGACACTGTATTCCAGAGCTATTTCTCCACTGAATGGCTTTATGGCAATCACTTCCCATGATAGAAAGCAAGATATGTCTTACTATAATGCAGTAAGCCCTTGTAAGTGGAAATTTCCTACTTTATAGCAGAGGACTCCCATTATTAGCTCCCAGCTTAGTAGCACAGTTAACAGCAACAAACCCCACTTTTTGACAATAAAGGCTGCATGTGAAGTAGTCATGATTCCATGAGTATACTTGTGATATAACCAATAATAATAATAATAATAATAATAATAATAATAATAATAATAAATTTATTAAATTTATCTGCCACCTGACTCCCAGTGTGTCTGGGCAGTGTAGGTAAAGGTAAAGGTTCCCCCCGCACATTTGTGCAGTTGTGTCCGACTCTAGGGGCCAGTGCTCATCTCCGTTTGTTAGCAGAAGAGCCAGCGCTGTCCGAAGACGCTTCCACGGTCATGTGGCCACATGACGTGCGTGGAACGCTGTTACCTACCCACCGAAGTGGTACCTATTCATCTACTTGCATTTGCATGCTTTCGAATTGCTAGGTTGGCAAGAGCTGGAGCTAGTGCGGGAGCTCACGCCGCACGCAGGGCTAGGGATTCGAACCTCCGAACTTGCGATCTTCCGATCGACAAGCCTGGCGTCTTACCCACTGAGCCACCACGCCCCTGTCTGGGCAGTGTACAAAACATTAAAAACAAGGAAAAAAAAGTGTACAAAACATTAAAAACAAGAAGAAAAAAAACAGGACACAAAGATGAAGAATAAACAAGGCAAGGTTGACAAAAACGAGACAGAAACAAACAAATGAAAAAAAAAACATTAACCCACACGATCCAAAAGGGGTTTCACTCACCCTTGCCAAAGGCCTGGGTGAAGAACCAGGTCTTCAAGGCCCTTTGAAATATCAGTAGGGTGGAGGCCATTCAGATCTCGGAAGGAATCTAATTCCAGAGGGCAGGTGCTAGAGAGACAGACACATCTATACAAATACCTACCACTAGTCCCAGCCCTTAGGGACTGGAATCAAATCAGGGTTACTGTTAATCCCTGGTGCTAACATATGTGTGCAAATGTGAGAAAAAACTAAGCCATACATTATTTTCTTATGACAGGAGGGTTTTTTTACACATTTGTCTTTCCTCCTCAATAAGCTGAAAGCTCAAATATGCCACTGGAATCTTCACCATGTCCTGGGGAAACAAATGAATGACTTGGCTTGTTTCCATCTTGAAATTTGCTTCTCGCAATCAGTGAACAATAGGCTAAGTAGGATGTTGGGTGCATTTCTTTAGAGTGAAATATTGATAAACTGAGATTAAAAGTTTTCTCTCTCTCTCTCCCCCTCTCCCCACCTCCCTCCCCTGCACACACACAGACCAATGTTTATATCAAGTGTGTATGCTTTGCCTCTTGGCCATTATGGAAATGTCAGAAGTTTAATTGGCAGTTGCGAAGAGCAGCACCTGCAAACAGCTACGAGCTTGTTCCTGTGGTCTGGCAACATTCTTATTCCGCACCTTAAATAAAGGCTAACTCAGGGAGACAGAAATAACTGACAGTTGATGATTGATTATCAGCCATCATGCAATGGCTGACATCTACCATTCACCAAGCTTACTTGTGGATTCCATTGATGAGGGAATGGTATCAAGGAACATGAATGTTACATAGAATGTATTTCAGTTAATACCCTTGTTGCATTGTCATCTTTCTGGTGCCAGTGTTTCTGGAAATAACCGATGAGGCTAAACCTAGCAGTCTGGTTGACTGCAGCTCAACTGCCTCACAGAGAAGCTGGTAGTCATGGTGACACTTGTGGCCGTCCTGGTTCCAATCCATTCCATTCCATTCCATTGCATACATTCCATTAGCTTTGTACTGTTTTGAATGTATTTCCTGCTCAAAAATGCAACTGCGTTTCAGTGTGGAAACACTGTCAGAGAGCAACAATCGGGTATTAAAAAGAGCAACTGCCTCTCACTGATGAGAAAGCGTACATTTGACAGCACTCTAATGAGAGAATGTCTGAAGGTTATTTTGCTTCAAAATTCACATTTTGAGGAGATCTTGGAGGGAAACATTATTTTCAGCTCTTGCTAATATGCAAGTATGTTCCTTTCCTTTGACAATAGTTCTTTCAGGATGTACTGTAGCTAGATAATAGCTGTTCCATTTATGATCAGAAATCTGGTTAATGCTGATTGACTCCTAGGTTGAATGTTCCAGACATTTGTACAATAGGGCAAAACAGCTTCTCACCCCTGAAATCAACTCATTTGATCACTATTAAGAAGTTCCTTTCCAAGGATCCTCTGCAGTGATATGGAATATATAAAGATGTATCCCCTCAACAAGGATGTTACATAATGCATTGTGACATGTGTAAGTGAATGAGACCACATGGATTAGATACCACAGACAGAACTCTCATACCACATTATGTGGATTCTAATACAATTTGTTTAGATGAAAATGGTTCATACACTCTAGTTGGAGTCATCAAATAATGCACACGCTACACCTGATGCTTGAGATATAGAGGACATTCTGGAAATATATGGCAATGACTATTATTGGAGGAGAAAATAAATATAATCTGGTCAAGGCAGAACTGCTATTAATGAGGGACATTAATGACTTGGGGGATTAATATTGGGAATATACAATGCTTCGGATTCATTTGGGAAGAGGTGTGTCAGAATATACAGAAGCATAATGCAGCATCTGCCCACAATTCATTAAAGCAGCTGCAACTGTCACCCAGATTGTGCCTCCAAACAGCAGCCATATGATCCAGGAAATGGATGTGGCTGCTTTAAGGAGACACAAACCAGGGCTGCATTCATATTTCTCCACGTGATAAAGATATTTTCTGAACTGAATCCAAAGCATTGTAGAACTGTAATAAAGACATTAAATGGATTTATGAAGGCTCAGGTTTGCAATTTCAATATGCTCTTGGGCTTGGAATTACTTCTGCTTGTTCTCCTGGCAGCAATGGCCAAGGGCATATTTGTTTGTTTGTTTGTTTGAAAAATGTATGCAACCATTCAGCATTTTGTATGTTGCCCTTCAAGAATTTGTATTCCTGGGCAGTTTACAGCTTGGATTTATTCACTTGGATTAGTGTTCTGATTGGTTTTCAAGATAAAATATGATCTCACTGTAGCTATGCATGCAGTTATATATAGCCCAACTTGATTACTATAATCTAGTTTTTCTGGGGCTGCTTTTGAACAGTTCTCAGAAACTATAGGATTAACATGACAAGCTATTGCCCAGAATTGGCCACAGAGAACATAAGACACAAGCCAAAAGAGTTTCATTACTTTCCATTCCAATATCTGGAAGGGGAGCAATTCAAAACTCTAAATGGTTTGAAAGATTGCCTTCTGCCATATCAATTCATTCTTTGAGATCTGCTTGTGGGATATGATTAGCTCCCTTTCTGCAAACATTTCTGATGCATATAAGAAATACACATACATACATACAGGGGTCCTTGAGCTGCTCCTTTTGGATTTGGGGTTTTGTTGTTCTGGTGTAGGCTGAAAGTTACTTTAATCTGCTACTTGTATTTTAACTTGTAACAGTGCGTGTATTTTATTATTCCTTCATTATGCCATGTTTGTAATCAATTTATTACATATCTTAATATTTTTCCAGCTAGCTAAAGAGAGAGCCATGTCAAATGGGGAGATTCTAGGCAGGCTGTGGACTCATGAATCAATTATTCTCCTCCCTGAGATGAGACCCAACAGAAGAATAAGAAATCAATGCTTCATACACTTTTTTAAAAAAGTCTTACAGAGGAGTCCCATTTTAGACTGGATCATTGTGTATGGGAAGAGTTTCCTAGTTTAATTTAATCTTGTAATTCTGTTTTATGTACATGAAACCCCTCACCTGGCCTCTATAAGGACTCAGTGAAGTCAGCAGCCATCAAGTAGCAAAGTCCCAGGAATTACATACATTTTTAATGTATTATTTCAAGAGTATATTTATTTAATCCATTTGGAAAAGGAACATTAAATTCCCCCCCCCCCCCCCCGGAGAGGAGGCAATTATGAATCCATCATAATTGGGCATTGACAAACACATATGAAGGGTAATTCCTGGACAATAGAGATAACAGGCCAGTTAAATATGAACATCCACAATCTGCTAAAGCCATCATAGGCCAAATACACATGGTTTGGTAGCCCTGCTATTGACCCACGCCAGAGTTGGCAGGAACCCAAGCGACCCTAAATTTGGTTACCTCTCGCCCCTCATGCACCTGTATTATTGTGCTCTGCAGTCTCTGACTGTACACCTGAAATGTTTATCAGAGCAAGGGACATGATTGGGTGATGGTTTTTGAGACCTGTCTGACATTAGCTGTCGATTGGTGTGTTGGCTGCTTTTTTATTTATTGTTGTAATTCTTTTGAATATGACATTGATGGCATTTTCAGTAAGGTTGACTGTCCAACTAATCAGTGATCCAACAGAAGCAAACAAAGGCATGCATGCAATGTGAAAGCAAAGACTGATACAGTGAGAAAAACCAATATTGCCATGCCTGCCTGGTCATCATATACAGGTTGATACCAGTGGTGTGCTGGATCTAGCTCGCACCGGCTCATGGGAACTGATTGTTAAATTTTCTAGAACTTTACAAGCTGGTTGACAGCAGGGATGAGCCTTGATGCCTAGCATGCCAACCAGATGTTCTGCAGCTAGTGGCACAGCACAGCAGTGGCAATGGAGCTGGCAGAGCTGGTTCTTAAAAATTTAGCAGCACACCACTGGTTAATACAGCCAAGGTCTGGATTGGTAGTGTGTGGAGGTCCATGTCCAGGCCTGTGCAGTAACAGGACAATTGAAACAAGGGTCCATGTATCCTGGCCAAGCAGAACCCTATGGCAGTATTTCATTAGCAAGGTAAGTTTGCAGTACAAAAAGCCAGGTGCACCATCTCATTGCATGGTTGACCAGTTGACTGCTCATCCAAAATATCATTTAAAAAGGTGGTGGAGGGGAACAATGACACCATAGTCTGTTCTCCAACGCAGGCAAAGTAAGAATGAGCAGCAGGCACAATGTTAAGGGACAGGGGGAAAGGGGCAGTCTAATACCACAGTGGCAGAACCAAAAGAAGCCATCAGATCACTGAGGCAGACCCATCATGGCAAGGTGCCTCTCCCATGTGCATCAATATGCCCCACATTGACTGCATGGAGCAACTCAAACCACAATTAATTTGGAAAGCAACCTAAACTCGTCCTTGGTCTGCCTCCCCTTAGCTGACCTTGAGATACCTACAAGGGACATGTGCTCATCGAAGGGTTATTGTATTACTTCAAATCCCAGCTGGAAAGTGGAGGTGGATTTGAAAACAGTCTGATGCAGAATTTAATTCAGCTTGGAAGCCATTTATGGAATACAGTTATACATATGGAATTGTACTGCTTCCAACCTTTGGGCTTCTCTTAACATTAAGCTTTAATATATTAGCTTCTGTTTGATTTGTTAAATAAGAATACAAATTTTTAGACTTGATAGAAACTTTAGTTAATAGTTCATTCTGACTTTCGATTCATTTTATATTGGCCATTTTTGTTAATTATTGATTACTGACTTGATCTAAATAATAGTTTTGAAATCTCAAAAAGGTAATGGAAACTTTAACATGCAGCCCTGATCTAATGTTACTTAGATATTTTATTCAATATTATATAGCCTGTAAATCTCTTTTCTGTTTTGTTTTTGTTTTTATAATTTTTTATTTCTGCATTTCCTCCTGGTAGTGTTCTTAAATAGCTGCTAAAATAAATTTAACAAAATACAAACAGGAGGCTGCAACATTAAAATGTCTATTCTTTTTTTATTATTAATTTTTATTAAAGACATTTTTAACTTGGTAAAAACAATACAAATTTAAAGAAAAATGAAAGTAAAGAAAAGGAAAAGAAAAGTGGTAAGTAAATAGAAAAAAAATAAAGAAAAAAGGGAAAGAAGGAAAGAAGAAGAAGAAAAAGGTATAAAGAAGTGGCTTCCACTCTTCTTTACAGCAGTTATAAATACATTTATATTTTATCCTCTCTCTCTAAGGTTATGTCATGACTCCCTTCTTTCCGTATTCTGCCCTTTCTAATCATCAAATCCATAAACCAGAAGTTCATTTTTTTCCCCATTTTCAGCAAAAATTCCATAAAGGGTTTCCACTCACTGACAAATGTAGCTATTGTCTTTTGCCTAATCAAACAAGTCAATTTTGCCATCTCTGCAAATTCTGTCATCTTCAACCATTTCTCCATTATGGGTATTTTTGTTGATATGGTCAAATAGATTAATCAATAAAGTATTACTTACTTACTTACTTACTTACTTACTTACTTACTTACTTACATTGTGGGTATTTCAGATTCTGTCCATCTTTGTGAATATAATAATCTCGCAGCAGTTGCCATATACAAAAACAGTTGTCCATAAGTCTTTTCTAATTGTCTGTCCATTAGTCCCAGCAAGAAAAGTTCTGGTTTCAGCTGAATATTAATCTTTAAAATTCTTTGTATCTCTGTGTGTATTTGAACCCAACATTTTCAAGCTTTATTACAAGTTCACCAAGCATGATAAAATGACCCTTCATGTTTTCCACATTTCCAACATAAATTTGAAGTACCTTTATACATTCTAGAAAGTTTTTGTGGTGTCATAAACCAACGGTGCATCATTTTATTAAAATTCTCTTTTACATTATAACATACTGTGAATTTCATTCCTTTCAGCTACATGTTTTCCCATTGATCCATCTGTATATTATAACCAAAATTCTTAGCCCACTTTATCATACACTCTTTAACTTGTCCTTCTTCTGTTTCAAATTTCAGTAAAAGCTTATACATTTTAGTGATTACATGTTCATCATTTGCACACAGTTCAGTTTCAAATGCTGTCTTATGTTGTTCAATTCCAAAAGTCTTTTTTTAATCTACTTTAAATCTTTCTCTTAACTGTATATATGAAAACCATTGGAAACTAAATCCCTCTGCAGTCAATTGCTCTTCGTATTGTATTCCCCATGTTCTAACAACTCTCGATATGTCAACCATTTCCCTTTGCCTGCTGTTCCTTTTCTATAAAATGCTTCTTGTGCTGAGATCCACAAAGGTGGTTCTGGGCACAGCCTGGGTTTGTATCCATTCCACATTCCCAATACGGCACTTCTAACATAATGATTTTTAAAATCTTCATTAACCTAACTTTATCATATTTATTTATTTATTATTTCAATTTATTCCCCGCCCATCTCCCTTGCAAGGGACTCTGGGCGGGTTACAACAATTGAAAGTTTAAAAACTATAAAAATATCCTCTAAAAATACAATAATAAATAATACTATACAGTAATAAATTATCTAAATCCAAGATGGATTGGAGACCGTGGTGTAGATTGTATTCCTACGGGGCCAGCCAACCCCATGCCACCTCTGTCATCCCAGGCTCGATGGCAGAGCCAGGTACCATACCATAGAAACCCATGCCATCCAAATCTCAGGTCATGCTCTTCTAATTCTAAAATCCTCTTGTTTCTCAGAAACACCCATTTTTTCATCCAAACCAAACAGCAGGCTGAAAAGTACAATTTCAGATCAGGACATCCCAACCCCCTCGCTCTTTTGCATCTTGAAGAATCTTAAATTTAACACTTGATTTTTTCCCTTGCCATATGAACCTATATATTTACTTATTGATTTATTGATTTAATTTTTATCCCGTCTTTATTATTTTTTTTATAAATAACTCAAGGCGGTGAACATACCTAATACTCCTTCCTCCTCCTATTTTCCCCACAACAACCCTGTGAGGTGAGTTGGGCTGAGAGAGAGTGACTGACCCAAGGTCACCCAGCCGGCTTTCATGCCTAAGGCGGTAATCTTTCTTTCATTGCTTAAATGGTCCATCAGTTGTCAAAATATATATTGTTTGAAACAAAAACATCATTCTAGGTAATACATTTATTTTTATCATAGAAATTCTCCCCAACAATGACAATTGTAATTTTCCCCATCTTAACATATTCTTCTTGATTTCATTCCATACCTTAACATAATTATTTTGAAACAACATACAATTCATATTAGTCATAGTAATTCCCAAGTAATTTACTTTTTTCTCAATTTGAAAATCAGTTTTTTCCATCAATTCCTTTTGCTGTTCTATCCTCATATTTATTTTTGTTAACATCTTCGTTTTCTCTTCATTAATTTTAAAACTGGCAAACACACCAAAATCCTTCAATTTTTCCATTAATACTTCCATTCCTTCCAAAGGGTCTTCTAAAATTACCACCAAATCATCAGCAAATGCCCTTAGTTTATATACTTCTCTTTTAATCTTTAATCTTCACTCCAGCAATTCTCCCATCCTGTCTTATGTCTCTGTTCAGGCCCTCAAGAGCTAGAATGAATAAAAGTGGGGATAAAGGACATCCTTGTCTTGTCCCTTTTTGTATCTCACAGGGTTTTGTTAACTCTCCATTAACAATTATTTGTGCCTTTTATAGAGTATAAATTGATTTCACCCATTTAATAAAGTTCTCTGCAAAATCCATATCTTCTAGAATTTTGAACAAAAAAGTCCAGTTCAAATTATCAAATGCCTTTTCTGCATCTAAAAAGATCAGTGCAGCTTGTTTTTCATTATGTTGTTCTAGGTATTCCAAAATGTCCAGTACATTTCTAATATTGTCTCTTAACTGTCTTTTGGGTAAAAACCCACACTTAATGAAACTGTATTGTCTTGTTATTTTTGGGGGTCAGGGTTATTCTTACTTTGCTGTTGTTATACCGTGAGTCTAAAAGATTCATGGCATACAAATGTATACTTTTATTGTTATGGTTATTATTGCTACTTACAAAGTCTACTAGATAGTTCTGACTGGATTGGGTACTTTTGACTATCAGCTCCTTAGTTAAAGTTATTTTGTAATATATGTGCTGTTCTAAGTAATGCAACTGTTTGTAATTGATGAGTTGAGATTCTATCTATTCTTTTTGTGTCCAAGTGCTTTTCCAGTTTTTTGATATGGCACCAAAATGCACCAACCACTATTGGCACCAATTATTATTATTATTATTATTATTATTATTATTATTATTATCCTTTCTGATAATTGAATTTGCTCTAAGGAGTCTTTTCACATTTTTGTCTTCTGAGTCCTCTCTGTGCTCATGTGAATTATCTTTTATTTTGAATAGTTGGAACTCAGCTACTAATGTGACCACAGAATCATAGACTTGGAAGGGTTCATTTACTCTGTGCTCTGCACAGCAATCCAGATTTAAACATTTTTAAACATTTACAACAGATGGCTGTCCATTCTCACTTGAATGCATCTAGGAAAGTGGAACCCACTACCTGCCTTGGTAACTGATTGTTATGAAGCTTTTCAAACATTTAACCAGAATCTGCCTTCTTTTAACTTAAGATGATTATTTGGTATCTTGCACTCCAGGATAATGGGAAGCAAACTAGGGTTTTCTGACCATAACCCACCTAGTACTTCAAGAGTGCTAACATATCCCCCTAAAATTGCAGGATGATTCTTGGGACCAAGTTAAAAGCCCCTAACCCAAAGACTTCTTCCCAGAGGAAACAAATCACTGGCTCAGCTATATTGTGTCAAATTGGGGAACTACCTCATTACAAAACTACCTTCCCAGGAAAACTACACTGTCAGCTAAGCCATAAAACATCGAGAAGGCCAAGGAATGTTAAGCTGGTAAAAGATATTGGGAGACAAGCAGAGCTCTGGGAAATCAAAAGAAAGGAACTCCCTAAAAATAAACAATGTTCCTGAAATACTGCTTCTTTGTTCTTTCAGAACCCTATTGTCTTTGTAGTTCTGTTCCATTACTTCATAGTTAGCCCCTAATGACCTCGCTAGGCACATGATATGTTATATCCAATGAAATGCCTGGCTGCTTATCCAATCACATGTGGGTTCAATTTGCATAGGTCTCCATCCTTCTTGAAACCTATCTTTACCTCCATCACTGTCAATAAATCAATTTGTGATTCAGGGTAATGCATCCTGGTCTCCGGTTCAGACGTACTGCTAAAAAGCTCTACTACATCTTTTCAAGACTAGGAATACTCATTAATCTCTTCTTGCAGGATTTAGTTGCAGTCCCTTATCATCTTTGTTGCCCTTCTTTGCACCTGTTTTAACTTATCTGAATCCATCTTAAATCTTGCCTTGGCAATGGAGTGGCAAGGATTGTGGCCAAAGATCTTTTGTCTCTTGGCTTTGCTTTTATTGCTTCCTTTGACTGAATTCTTTTCAGGCCAGCAAAACAGATCTTCTGGAATTTAGGTGCTCCACTGAGTCAGTTCAGAGCAGCGTTATTGCTCTTACGCAAGCGTTTTTAGTTTTGTCAGAACTGCTTTGTTCAGAGAACAACTTTCCTCTGAAGATATATCTCTCTCTGCTGACAGAAAAGCATGTCAGCAGAACATTTGGTACTCTGATGCCTGGCCCTCTTCTGTCACAGTATCGAGGCTGGTTTCATTCCCCCTCCCATTGAGCATCACCAGCCAGCAATCGTTCTCTTTAACCTGAGGTGGGGCGGGGCAGGGCAAGTTGCTCAGAATGGTGGGGGCAGCCTCCTGTCAATTTGCCCAATGGTGAGGTTGCAGATGCAGAGCTTCACTGTGGTGGCCTGCCTTTTTCTGAAGCTTTTTTTTGAAGATGTTTCTAGTGCTTTTGTGAAACAGGACTCAACTTGTGTCGAAAAAACAGACCAACTGACCAGTCACTATCATGGAAGAAGTGTGTGGGTTAAATAGGAGTGATTGATAAGGAGTTAGCTCCACCTTTGACTAGTGTTGCAAGGGACCATGGCTGGCAGCACCCAGAAGTAGCCCAATGGAGTAGGTAAATGACACTGCCTCCCCCCTTGCCCAAATAATACAAAAGGTATGCCAGTATGAAATCTCTTGTCAGCAGAAGTGGTTGGAAAACCTATAATGCTTTCATTGGTGATCAAACCAGGAATGCACAGCGAGTAGAATCCGTCTCTCTTGCCTGGTTGAAGCCAAGCCTTTATGCATTACAGGAGCTGGAGAAAGATCTGAAAGCCCCAGTCAGGCAGTGTGAAGGTAGCTCCTCTGAAAAAGCCAGCTATCCTGTTGCTCCTGCAGCCAAAGCCAAAATGGTCATTAAGGACAGTGACCAGAGAGGAGTTGACATGTCGCCATCAGCCTAAGTTGGTTAATAGGAGTTGGGCAGAGCCTCTCACTGCATCCTCACCCACATCATGTGGATAGAAAAAAAATGCACCAGGAGAAGTGGGAAAACATTACTTTAAAACTGGCACAGCTAAGATCAACTTTAATCTGCTTCTGTTGTTGCTGGGGATGAGACGAAAGCATCTTGAGGACATGTAACTTAAAACCATTACTGGGGCATGTCCCTGCCACAATTAGGGGAATGAGAGAATGAGCCCTCAGCCTTTATTGTAGTTAAAGTAATGCAGGCTTTATTGTTGAATTAATTAGGTTTTTTTTGGGGGGAAAAAACTGTTGCAGTAGTTATACCTTCTAAGTAATGTAGAACCCTGTATTCTGTGGTACTACAACTTGCTTTCTTCCTGAAGGTAACTAAGTACGCTATTTTTCAATGAAACAAAAAGTAACAGTAAGGTTCCAGTGCTGAGAAACTACCATGTGTGGACAAAATGAGTTTCTGCATATGGAAATTACCCTGCCTGATTTTCTTTATGCTGCTCTGCCTATGTTTCCTCAAACTTTGCTTTGAGGTTCATTGATGATGTACTTAGAAGCAACCTTGTTTTTGTTGTATTGTCGAAGGCTTTCATGGCCGGAGTTTGATGGCTGTTGTGGGTCTTCCGGGCTGTGATTGCCACTCTACCTGGGCACAGAGAGATCGCTTCTGTGTGTGCTCCTGCCCTCTGAAGATGCTGGCCACAGATGCTTGTGAATCGTTAGGAACCACAACTTCCAGAACACGGCCACACAGCCCGGAAGACCCACAACAGCCATCTTGTCTTTGTTGTTGTTTTAAAAATACTGCAGGTATTTAAGGCCACTGCTTTCTTCCACAGCCTTTTCCTTCCACCAGTAACTGCTTTGAAAGGTTAACTTAACCTCAGTTCATCCTCAGTGACTGAGCTAATTCAAGATTGTCAGTAAAAAAGCTTTAAAATATGGCGCCAACTTACAATGTGACATTCTGGATCCATTTCTGACAGGTATTCCTTGGTTTCACTTATCCAGATGGAGCTAATTTGGCTGAACTGTGCTGACCCACATTCAGAATTATGAAATGTAAATGGTACAAATGTAACTTCCCTTGCCAACATAGTAGTTCAGTGTTCAGATTTCCAAGAGCTGTCTCCCAAAACAGACCTTATAAGGAACTAATTCTTTCTTCTGGGATTCCTACAGCCATTAATCTATTACTTGTTTCAACAATAGAAAGAAATATGGAATGAGGTCACTAGGATGGATGGTCTGGTAATGACTACAGAGTCCTTTAAAAATAAAATTTAAATTTAACAAAAGTTACGTTTGTCATATCATCATGCACATGAAGACATTTCATTATCTTTAAAGACAATCTCAAGTGAGGAGCTACAATTGCATAAAGAAATGAAAATTGCAAAGAAACATAATTTTTCCCAGTGTAAAATTGCAACCAGATTGATTATTGTTTGCTTGTTTATTTTCAGGCTATGGAACAAAATGGATAACTAGTTAGGGTGGTTTGCATCCTTCTTGTCTCATACAACTGAGACTGTTTTGATCTTGTAACTGAGCCTTTAGACAAAAGTCCTACTTTTACCTCTGCTGCATTCTTCAATGTCTTTATTTAAGCTGTTCTTACATATTAGGACTTTTTCACACAGATTCTGTGGTAGGAATGTATGAAAGCAAATGTTCCAAGAATATTCTGGAAAACTCTGGAACATTCTATAGAAAAAGCCAACATGCCTGGTGAACTCACTGTTGTTATAGAATATGCTGGGGAAGTAAAGAGAAGATGAACCCTTATCCTAGGGAAAAAGGTAATGACAAACTTAGCATAATTCAGGATAAGTATATTTCTATGACAACAAAGATCAGAATAATTAAAGCAGTGGTCTTTCCAGTGTCAAGGTATAGCTCTGAAAGCTGGATATTGACAAAAATGAAGAAATAAATTAGATGCCACCTTCAAATTATGGATTTGGAGATAGTTAATAACGGTATCAGCAAGAAGAACCAGTCAATCATTCCTGGTTCAAATCAAGGCAGAGAGCTCTCTTGAGGTGATGATCAGCAGGCAGAAATTCTCATACTTTGGTCATGTGATGCAAGTAGGTAAAGCACTAGAAAGTATAACTATGTTTGGCAAGGTTGAGGGAAACAGAAGAAAGAAAACAACCAATGAGGTGGATGGATAGGGTCAAGAAGATCACCAGAGACAGGTAATGATGGCAGGCATTTGTCCATACAGTCATCAGGATCAGGCCCAGTTCAAAGGCACCTATCATTTACATAATACAGAAGTGTCCATTGGGTGGAAGGGGCAGAAAGATAAGATGGCACTCATGGCAGCAGAATTGAAGCCCCACCTCTTTTATCCTTGAGTCAATGTTGCACACATATACAAAAGGGTAGGGCTTTTGTCACAACCACCAACTTGCCTTCTTTGACCCCACCCCATGGATGCTGCTACATTCATATATACATACAAATGGACACCCATAGGTCTGTGTAATATATATTATTCTCTCTCAGCCCAACTCACCCCACAGGGTTGTTGTGGGAAAAATAGGAAGGAGTAGTTGGTATGTCGATGAAGGTTCTCAGTCATCCAGGTGGAACAGTCTGTGGCTTGAATCATGTCAACTGGATTTCTATTTTCTCAGTAGAAACGTTTCTACTGAGAAAATAGAAATCCAGTTGACATGATTCAAGCCACAGAGTAGTTGGTATGTTCGCCGCCTTGAGTTATTTATAAAAATAATAAAGGTGGGATAGAAAGTAAGTAAGTAAGTAAGTAAGTAAGTAAGTAAGTAAGTAAGAAAATAAATAAATAAATAAATAAATAAATAAATAAATAAATAAATAAATAAATAAATAAATGTAACATTCTAACCTGTGGTAAGCTCCCTCAGTCTTACTTCCCAGGTTACCAGGACTATATGAAAGAAAATTAGTCATTAGCTGCTGTTGGATTTAGTTTTTATCCACTGAAGTTCAGTTTACATGAATTAGTTATTTATTGGTCGGTATCTGTCTATATGGTCGCTAGGAATTGACACTGACTTCATGGCACGCAATCAATCAATCAATCAATCAATCACATGTTAACCTTTGGGTCGGGAGCAAGGGGAGACCCATCTACAGGGCCGATCGGAAGAGTTTTCTGAGCATCTGTAGGACAAAATCGCTCAGATTCATTCCAAGTTGGACTCCAAGCGTGAGACAAGATCTGGGGAGATGCCAGAGGCTCGTACTTACCATGTTATCTGGGAGCAGTTTGATCCTGTTGGGCCTGATGAAGTAGACAGGATCCTTGGGATTGTAAATGCCACCACATGTCAACTTGACCCATGTCCCTCCTGGCTGGTGAAATCAGCGAGAGAGGTGACATGTGGCTGGGTCCTGGCGATTATAAATTCGTCCTTGAGTGAGGGGGTGTTCCCGGCTGCCTTTAAGGAGGCGCTGGTGCACCCCCTCCTCAAAAAACCGTCTTTGGACCCTACTATTCTGGGCAATTTTCGCCCAGTCTCCCACCTTCCCTTTTTAGGAAAGGTGGTTGAGAAGGTGGTGGCATTGCAACTCCAGAGGATTCTGGAAGAAACGGATTATCTGGATCCTTTTCAGTCAGGTTTCAGGCCAGGATATGGGACAGAGACTGCATTGGTCGCGCTTATGGATGATCTCTGGCGAGGGCGGGATGGAGGGAGTGCGTCCATCCTGGCTCTCTTAGATCTCTCAGCGGCTTTTGATACCATCAACCATGGTATACTCTTGGGGCGGCTCATGGAGTTGGGGGCGGGCGGCGTGGTTTTGCGCTGGTTCGCCTCCTTCCTCCAGGGCCGTTCCCAGTTGGTGTTGATAGGAGAGGAGAGAGCTGACCCGCGACCCCTGTCTTGTGGGGTGCCGCAGGGATCGGTTCTCTCTCCTCTCCTGTTCAACATCTACATGAAGCCGCTGGGCGAGATCATCCGTCACCAAGGGATGAGGTATCACCAATATGCTGATGATACCCAGTTATACATCTCCATCCCGGGTTAAGTAGGTGATGCAGTCGATGCCCTATCTCAGTGTCTGGAGGCTGTGGGGGTCTGGATGGGGAACAACAGGCTTCAACTGAACCCTGGTAAGACGGAGTGGCTGTGGATTGATGGCCCCCCTGGATCCGGGAAGTTGTCATCTTTGGTTCTGGGTGGGGTTTCACTACCTCACTCAGATCCAGTGCGGAATCTGGGGGTCCTCCTGGACTCGCGACTCCTGCTTGAAGAGCAGGTGGCAGTCGTGGCCAGGAGGGCCTTTGCACAACTTTGAGTTGTGCGCAAGTTACGCCCTTTCCTGGATCAGGAGGCCCTCCGAACAGTCACTCATGCCCTTGTCATCTCCCGCTTAGACTACTGTAATGCGCTCTACATGGGGCTACCCCTGAAGAGTATCCGGAAGCTTCAGCTGGTACAGAATGCGGCGGCGCGAGCAGTTACGGGTGCCATAAGATCGGCACATGTAACACCTCTGCTACGCGAGCTGCATTGGTTGCCAGTTTGCTTCCGGGTCCAATTCAAGGTGTTGGTGATTACCTTTAAAGCCCTATATGGCAGGGTACCTGAGGGACCGTCTCGTCCCGATAACGTCAGCCCGCCCCACCCGTGCATGCAGAGAGGGCATGCTTCGGACCCCCTCAACAAGAGAATTCCATCTAGCAGGGTCCAGGAGGCGTGCTTTCTCTGCGACATCCCCCGCCTTATGGAACATCTTGCCCCCGGAGGTGAGACTGGCCCCTTCACTCCTGGCCTTTCGGAAGGCCCTTAAGACCTGGCTCTGCCACCGGGCCTGGGACAACGGAGGTGGTAGTGCCTCCTGGGGTTGGCTGGCCCCGTAGCAATAAGACCTATGCTACGGTCCCCAATCCATCTTGGATTCTATTTTATTTTATTTTATTTTATTTTATTTTATTTTATTATTTTATTTTATTTTATTTTATTTATTTTATTTTATTTTATTTTATTTTATTATTTTATTTTATTTTATTTTATTTTATTTTATTTTATTTTATTTTATTTTATTTTATTTTATTTTATTTTATTTTATTTTATTATTTTATTTTATTTTATATCTGGATTTATTTTTATACATCTTCTACTTTGTATGGTTTTAAATATTTTAAATTTTTAAGTCTTAATTATTGTAACCCGCCCAGAGTCCCTTGTATGGGAGACGGGCGGGGAATAAATTAAATAAATAAATAAATAAATAATAAATAACCTCCCTTTGGAACTCTCTAGTATGATGGTACAGCAATGGTTTAAATAGATGGGGCAGTGATTAAAATAAAAGTCAGAATAATTTTCATTTTAGTGCAGAGATGTCATAACGCTTCCTTTAAAGATTGTGTAGTGGTTACTCCAGATCTGTCAGTATGTAATTAAAGTCAGTAGTGATGTTACACTAGTGTGAATGGTAATACATAGGGAAATAAACACAATGAAATTGCTCCAGTGGCTCTCCAAGCAAGTAACTTTTTAAAAAATAATACGGAGCTCATATGCTGAATAGTACCAAGAGATCAAATATTTCATTTTACATAGATAGTGAAAAAGATTTGGATCCAGATTGAGGCATATATGTAACATAAGAAAAATCTAAGATGTTGCAAGGAATTTTAGTTTTTTGGGTTTCCCTATAAGACCTACCTGGCCATTTTCCTACCTAGTCATTCACTTGGGACCTAATAAAGTCAACACTAGCTATTGTTATTGCTGTTATATGTCAGAGAAATAGTAGGTTATGCCAATTATGAATTGTTTCAAAGGACTTGAGTTTGGCTTCTCTTACAGGAAACAATAATACTTGGAACTCCCCAGTGTTGAACTTCATGTGCAGTCCTACTTTACATGGCAAAGATTACAATAGTTCTTGCCAAAGGAAGCCATATATGTCTTATATATTTGCAATATATAAGTAAAATATTGCATAATAATACCAGATACAGGTTATTCTCATTAAAGACCAAACAAAATATGGAATAGGCTGTGTTAAATTTCTATAAGTGCTGTTCAATTCTTTTGAAAGATGTAGATCCAAAATACTACATAGAATTAACTACAAGTAGTCATTGGACTACTAATTCAGCAACCATTCGAAGTCATGACAATTACGACAGGGGGTTCAAAGTTACAACAGAGGGAGTTATGATGGGTCCTTGTAGATGCGGCCATCACAGCATCCCCTTGGCCACATGATTGCCATTTGCGACCTTCACTGCCAGCTTCTGACAAGCAAAGTAAATGGGGAGCTGGCAGGAGGTCACAAATGGTGATCATGTGACTGCAGGACGCTGCAACTGTGCAGGATTTGCCTAACAACAGCAACTGGGACTGCCGCAACTGCCATCGTAAGTCAGCACAGTCATGTGATGTCGCACTTTATGACTGCATCACTTAGTAACAGAGTTCCCGGTCCCAATTACCATTGGTAAGCAAGGACTACCTGTGTATGTGAAATATAATGAAATCCCTTCCTCTCATTGTGATATGATAAGCAACCAGAGTGGTTCACATCAATTTCCATATGGCTTTGGTTATGCTAGATTGATGGGAATTGTAGTCTGAAACATCTGGAGGGCAGTGGGTCCAGGCAAGCTTGTTTAAACTAATGCCAACCTAGTTTGGTCATTTTTTTTAAACTGTGGTTATTTAGTGTAAGAAGGATCAATTTCTTTTGTGTTTTTCCAAATCCAAATAATAAATTATTATCCGAATATGTATGAGGTATGTTTTATATACAAAGGCTGCCATCCAACTCAGAGTTAAGCATGCATAAGCCCACTGATTTCAATCAGCTTAAGTGCACTTAACTCTCTGCTGGATTTTGGCCAAAATGTGTATCATATCCCATATTGTTGGGCTATTGTTTTTATCTCTTTGTGACACATCTGGCTTAGAGCTTGGCTAAATAGATTTGAGATCCCATGCCACTTTATCCAGAGACTGTGCTCCAGCAGACATATGGACTTTTAGGGACAGTCACATTCTCACTTCCAGACCCAGATAGACCTTTCTAGCTTTGAAACCTGCCTGGGTTTCTCATCTGATAATTATGAATATTATCCCTTTCCCTTCTATTTCTCCTTTCTCGTCTTAAGAAAGAACAGACAGTCTTGCAGTCACAAGAAATGTTAAAGAAGCCTCATGCATGAAATGGTAAACTTTTAAATGGTAAAATTCAGGGGTGGTTCAATTACATGCCAGCAAGGACAACGGCAATTTGGCTGTTGTTGTTTTTTTTCAACTTAACTAAGATTTCCACACAACTCCTCATACCATCTTGTGCTTTGCATTATATTTAAACTTTTAATTTATCAGTATAAACTGGAGTGCTATAAGATGTCTGCCTCCGTGTTAACAGTATGGCCTTTTTAGAGTAAAATAAAATGGTCCAGTTTACAAGCCAACGTATTGGCTTGTAAAACAGAGCACTTTCTTTTTTCCTTCCTTAAACAGCACTGTGGTTGTTATTTATCATTATCATTAACCAATTGTTCAAAATCTGGTGGAAAGAGAAAATGGCTCCTCCAGGCAACTAAAACCCTTAAATTCCATACATTCAAGAAGGAACTGAGATCTATCAACCAGATTTGAAAGCAATAATTGTAGCATTAGACTAGAAAGATTTTCCACTCTGGAGCTGATACTGCTGGTAAGAATGAGGAATGAAAAGACCACAGTTTGCAAGTTGAGAGTCAGGAAGACTTGTTTTTAGAATCAGTACACATAATGTCCAGGTGTTAACTTGTATTGAGATCCTTGCTGCATCAAGAAAACCTCAACTGGTCATCTTAGAGGAGCCATTCCTCCACAGAATCTACCAAATAAGGCAGTGGTGGGCCACAATGAGTCAGTGAAGTTGCATAATGAGTGAGGCCAGGACTATTTATTTAAGTTTGTGTGTGTGTGTGTGTGTGTGTGTGTGTGTGTGTCTTTGTGTCTTTGTGTGACCATGTCACCAATTTTCAAAAACATGTGCTCAAAGGTAGCTCACATTATTGGTGTCCTGAGCATCTTGATGGAACATGAATGTCTGCATTTATTGCTACCTTTATCTAATGGAAAATGGAGAGTTTCCGTGAATTAGTTTGTTGTTTTACAGTCTTTGCAAGAACAGTAAACAAGCAAATGAGCAGGAGGAACAAAGTGGCAGACAGGGGTTTATGCTACCTAATCCAGGTGCTTGCAAATACTGTCTAGGTGTGCATGTGTAGATACGTGTGTGATAGAGAAGCTTATGTGAAAACAGCTTGCAGGTTTATATGCAGATGGAGGGGTCAATTAGTTTTACAAATAGTTGGACTTAATTTACAAGCAATCTATTTTAATCATTAGTCACTATTTCAATTAATATTATTTTCTCTCTTTTTGTTCTGGCCTTAGATAGACCTCTGGCCATTGTGTATATGCATATACTGTATGTACCTAGATATATACTGTAAATATGTTGCATGCACACATTTCTTGGGGACGGGGGGAATCCCCAAAACTGGAGCCAGTTTGGTCTAGTGGTTAAGGTGCTGGGCTAGAAACCAGGAGACTGAGAGTTCTAGTCCCGCCTGAGGCATGAAAGCCGGCTGGGTGACCTTGGGCCAGTCACTCTCTCTCAGCCCAACTCACCTCACAGGGTTGCTGTTGTGGAAAAAAGAGGAGGAGGAAGGAGTATTAGGTATGTTCACCGCCTTGCGTTATTTATAAAAATAATAAAGGTGGGATAGAAAATGAATAAAATAAATAAACAAATAAATAAATCAGCAATTGTAGTTGACAAGGCAGAGAAGTTGGGCAGTGTACAGGATATTTATTTTTGTTTGTAACTTTTTTTTCTTCATTTGTTCAATCTTCATTTTTTGGTCCATCTTAAATTTGGAGTTGTTTTATCTTGGGGAATATAGTAAGGAATAAATATTACAAGCCATCACCTATGTTTTGGATGTACTACAGATCACAATATATTTTGCAGGTAGTTTTGTACACATAAAAAAGATAATCTCTCCTTCATTGAAATGGATACATTTATGAGAGAAAACAATGGTTTCCTTTCTTAAATGACTTGAAAAGAACAAAGTAATTTCTTGTTTCATTATTCAAAATGACTTTTGATCCTTTGTTAAGTTTGCGATTACATGTTATATTTTATGTTTGCACAAAGCTTTCCATTGGTCAGCCTTTAGGTGTCCATGCACAGCAGAGAACTTATTTTATTTGTAAAGATAAATTAGTTTATTTAGTAATGGAGTAGATTCAAGAACCAAAAAAAGAATTGTACAATAGAAAATCATATTTACTGAACTTCAGTTCTTGGTTCACCAAAGTTATGTTCCAAGTTCACATTCATTAACACAGTATTCTAATTCATATCAGTATCTTATTTTATTCTGGTAGATGCTCTTATTTCTCCACACTTTGAAATATACACCCAGAAATACTTTCTTTCTGCCTTGTTGAAATGTTTGATGTGTACTAGCTGTCATTAGAGTCTTAAACAAGCTCCAGAGAAGCAACTTAGCTCTTTGCTCAAATAGCAACAGTGACCTCTAGTGTGTCTTTTAAATTTCTTCTTTTTCTTTCCACTTCTTGTTCTGATAACCTTTCGGACAAGATTTTTTTAAAAAAAATATTTTTATTCTTTTAACTAATTTTCACATGGATTCCTGAAACACAAAAGGGTTATTAGCTGATCTTGCTTGTCCTGTAGGTTTAATAATGTAATTGTGATATGAAATACTGGAAATAATAAACTTTAAAACCCATAAAAGCAAAGAGAGTTTTATTTATTTTCATGAAAATTGTACTTCTGTTAAAAATTTCATCCACCTTGCAGCAATTAATGTCCTGATCCCAGACCCAGACTATATCAACTGGCAATTTCTGCCAGATGTAACAATTCATTCCTCATTTGTGCACTAGAAGAAACAAGCCCTGCAAGAAACCCCTCAATTGCACGTGTAGCTGCTTCCACCTTTGTGTCGTTTTCTGTGTGTGCTTTCTTACTGAAATAAATATAGATTTTTTTAAAAAGACGGAAAGGCAAATTTGTTACTATCCCGATGAAGAGAAATTTGCAGATGTCTTAGGCGACAGAGTCCTGAGATGGCAGAGAAAAATATAGTGCTTAATACTGCAGCTGGGATCCTTAAACATTCCCCTAGTGGAAAAAACCCTCTGAATTAGGGATGTACAACAACTTTTTTTTGAGTGATATGCTCAGGCCTAATCCTCAAATTAAGTATGGCAAGCACACACAAAGAAAAGGAAGGTGGATAGAAGAACAACCTCAAAACCCTGAATTTGATTTAATTTAAATTTAAGGTAGAGATACCCTTGAGCCAAGGTCCTGGGAACTATATATGGACATATCCATGCAATTTTCTTAGCAACAGTATAGAAGTCGTTTGCCACTTCCTTCTTCCAGCATGTTTTTCAGCTTCCCAATCTAACCAACAGCCCCAGGATCCAAGTACTAACCAGGGTCAACCAAGGCCAGAATGAATCAATGCAGTTCATATGATTATTCCTCCATCTATTACTATTTCCCCCTTTTTCAAACCTTTATTTTATTTTGCTAAACTAACCAACAAAAGAAAAATACATACCACAGCAACAGAGGATCAACACAGACTCAAAATGGATTAAGCATAGCGTTTGTTTTTTTTAAAGTACACTGTAGTAATAACTTGAGAAGCCTCTGGGGAAGGCTTTTGGAGACCAAGTGCATTCCTGGAATGTTAGGTTATACATTCTGTGTGAATAGAAATCTAGTACATCAAGAAGAAATTGTTGATCTCTGCTTTCCTTCTGTACCGTCTATCGATTTGCAAGGAAAAGTTTGCTTTTAAAAAAATTATTTCCATCTGGCGTAACAAATGATATAGCCTTTCTGTTCTACCTATTTGGCTTCTTCGTGCAGCTGCAAGTCTTTGTTGTAACTTTTCCAGTTCACTGGGGTGCCGACTCATTTGAAGAGGGAATGTCCGGCCACGGGTTTCCTGAACCTGCTCCATGGTGCTGTTGGGCTGGTTAACCAGTGGGAGATGGAGTTTCTCTTCTCATGTATCAGCAAGTTTCTCCGTTTGGCTCTCAGATCGCCTCACTGTGACATATTAAATGTAATCAAGAACTACATTTTCATTACTAGTAGCAACCCCCAAAGTGGAAAAACATCTGCAAAAGATTCCTCCTTGCTACCAACACTGTGAGGATGTGTCAAGAGGATGCTGGAGGGAAAAAAAGGCATGGAGGCTCTGCGGGGCAGAAGGAGAGAAGAAAGCAGAGAGGGAGAAGGACAGCTTCAATTAATAGTAGCAGTAGTAGTAGCAGCAGCAGCAATATTTCTGATTTCTGATGTCAGAGTTGTTCATGTCAACCTGTATGACTGACTCAGGCAGCACACTGTTCTTCCTACTACTGCATAGATACTGTATATGGATGTTACAAAAGACTTAAATGCATTTCTCATTCCTCTTTGATGCTGAATTTCTAGATTTCATTAGGGACTTTTCATCCATCCTCAATGATTCCAGCTTCATGCACAAGGCATGTCACAGGAAAAGTAGCAAATCAGTTGCATTTTGTATTCCCAAACTGGTACAAAAGAAGAGAGAGAGAGAGAGAGAGAGAGAGAGAGAGAGAGAGAGAGAGAGAGAGAGAGAGAGAGAGAGAGAGAGAGAGAGAGAGAGAGAGAGATCAATTTAATGTACCTGGGTTCTTCCACAAGTGCACTCTTGTCCCATTACTTCAAACCCTTATATATGATGCTCCACTCTATAGCTCCTTTCAGATGTGACTTCAGTACACGTGAACAATACAGGGAAAGAGAAGCATGAAAACCAGCATAGTAAAAATCAATGTTTGTTTCAACAAATACCTGACAGGTTAGATAAGTGAAGAATTACTTCAACCAGAATGAATTTTCATATGCTATAGCAAGAATATACCTGGAATGTTGAGAGCAAGCCATGACTACTCTCCTAAAGCAGGTGCCAGAAGGCAACCTGGAATTGTTGCAATCTCCCCAAATGCTTAGCTTTCAAAAGATTTTCCCAGGCAGTGGCATCAGGGGAGGCAGGCAAAAAAGCCAAGATAACAATCATGGCCACACTAATAAACTTTGTACATGCATGTGACATTGACATACATGCATGTGACATTGACATACATGCAAAAGGAGTGAAATTTTGATCATGTGGTTACAATCCCCTTCTTGACATTTTTGATTCCCCCCTGTGGAAATCCCTGCTCCCAGCCCAAACCCCAGCCCACCATTCTCTTTCTTGGAGTGAGGTGTGTACTTTCACACAAACCATTGCATGGATGGCTGGTAAAGCCATGCTTGATAATGAATGCTTACCATAGATGCTTTCCTGACAATATGCCTGGCTTCATATTCTTCATCTTATAAGAATCTTTAATAATAAATAAAGTCAGGTGATTCAGCTTCATGGACACCAAAAGAAGTGTCCGCTGGCAGACTGGCACCCATGGAATACATATTGCATTAACCACCTCCAGAACTTCAAGGTCTGTAAACTGTACTATATGCCAACTTAGCACAAGTCTTCCTAGGAGTTAAGAGGAGGTCTTTCCCATTCCTTCTATGTCATTGAGGATGTCAGGGACAGAATCCATGACCTCAGTATGCAAAATATATGCCCTATCATGGAACTGCAGACCTTGTCTTCTGGGGACAAAAAGGGTTGGTGTGTGACAAGGTGACATGTTGAAGGTGTGAACCCCCTGCTTTGTGGAAACAAGAATGCCAATTGCTTGCATTTCTGTGTAGCAGAGAGATCAAGAAAGAGATGATTTCTATTAAGAATGTTTACTCGACATACAGTAATAACCTGCCCCCTAATGAAAGGAAAACTCTTTAAATGAAAGGCATCCCATTCAACAAATGTCAATGCTTTTGTTAATAGGAAGACACCCATCTGGTTACCCCCCCACACACACACACCATTCTTTCCTTTCTCCCCCCACCCTTACGGAGTCTGTAAACAGCATAAATTAGTAATCAAAAAGATACTGCCTCCTGAATATTTTATGATGGTGCGAATGAAAGGGAAATGCGCAGACCAAGGGCTTGATGATGCAAACATATTTGTCAATGCTTTTCTTTGTTTAAGCAGAAGAGTGAAAATGCTGGAGGCTGGTCTCTCCCCTCCCCTGTTCATTGGGAGATAATTGTCATCTCAGCAAGCTGGCTGATTTTAAGCCACTGTGTGTTGGGGGTGAGTTGGTGGGAGAGAGCTGGGGGCCAAGTTGCTTGCATGATACACTGGCTTGCCTCAGTCATCTGAACTGTCCCTTCTACTATTTGACCTACAGACAACACAATAGAAAGTTCTGTGAGAGGGTTGGGTCCAAAACAAACAAAAATCTTGGTTAGTTTTCTCAACTTACCTGGGAAATGGCCTGTTTTGCTCCAGCCTGAAAATCTAACTATACACATTACCACATCTCTTAATGCTACTTTTAAAACTCATGGAGATTTCTGTTTGCTGACTGTGTAAGAGAGAGAGAGATTAGAAATGCTACTTAATACATCCTGTATCAAGAAAAAATAGATGCCATTGTCAGCACACAGTATACCAACCAGTCAAATTCTGATCCTTTGTGCATAATTCTGTGATTTTTTGTGTCTGTAATTGTGCATAATTTCTTGGTCTTCTGCTGCTTAAGAAGGTCCACCAAAGGAAATTTTTGCTAGCTTCTCTGGTTTATGAGATTTCTCAAGGCTTTGTCTGTTCACTTAAAAATACATACTTGCAATCAGAAGGGCCAGTAATTTGGAAAAAAGGCACAACCTTTTTCTTGAGTAGCAGAATTCTATGTGATGCCATAGTCTCTACTTCCCCACTGGCATGAAGTATAATCTACATAATGTCTTGCTTGTAACAAGCATTTTCCTGCAGTGATTGGATTACTGGGGGAAATGTAGGAAAGTCTTAATGAAATTTAGCAAATCTCATTCTCCGTCTGCCATCAAGTTTAGCCAAATCATACTCTCTGGTAATAATTTTATTTAAAGAGGAAAAAATAAGTTGGGGGAAGAATCAAGAATCACCCTCAGCTTCCTGTAAAAGTAGAATAAAAAGGCAGTACATAATAAAATTATCCCACCCAAATAAAAGCATATCTAAGATAATAATCATATTGACCTCTACAAAGAACTAAGCATCACAGCATATACAGAGTATACCTCGGTATTGTCTGGGTAGGCTTATGTACCTGGCAATATGTCCTTGGAATTCAATGAGAACTATTTCTAAGAAAACAGGTAAGTCTCACTGATTTTCATGGGGAAAATTTTAGATGTGTCTAGTTTAGTGTAGTTTGAAAGGATTTAACTTCTAATGGATTGTGCCTATGAAGTCTACTATTGTAAAATCTTACTTTACATTTGCTTCATTTTCAACAACTATGCCACACCTGCATTTTTTCCCCTCTCATGTCAGTCTTGCCTTTTAGAGTCCTGTGATGTAAACAGAAAAATCAATTGCTGCTGTTACGGACAATACTTAAAGTTCTTAGTCTTAGAGAAGATATGTGAAGATCCATTAAGGTGAGAGCTGGCCACAGGTTAGTACATATGTGCCTCATCTTAAGTTTCTGTTTTGGCAAAAGGGAAGGGGGAAAAATGGTTTAATGACAGCAACTACTGGCCCATCAAAGACTTAAACTTTCCCTTCAGGCCATAATCCTATATTTATTTATATGGAAATAAATTCCATTTAACTCTAAGAGATGGATGTCCAAGCAGATGAACAGGATTACCCTAGGAATACTTTGGTTAAAGTGGTAGAACAAAGTATGACATTTGGGTTGAGTGCAGAAAAAAGAATTTGTAGGAAAATCTAACAACAGAAATGAGCTGAGCTGTGGTTGCTTTAATCATAGTTTACTGGATAAACCCCCATTGGCTGGATTCATAAATCATAGTAAGCCATAAGCCATGGTTTGTCAGTCACAATTGGTAGATTTGCCCTCCACATTAAATCCAAACCAAGCAAATCACATTATACCGCACTGTAGAAGATATGTTTTGTTGTTGCTATTTGTGTTAAAAATATTGTCCAAGAGCAATAGGAGGTATGACCAATGCCCAGAGAGATGCAAAATGGGGTAGTTAGACAGCAGAACATTCTGCTCCCCTCTCCCTCTGCAGAATATTTCATTTCTCCCCTAAAAGACATCTTTTGAGATTGGTTAGGCAGTTTGGGAGTACACTGGTCAAAATAGGAAGTGACCCTTTCTGAAGGAAAATAAAAGCTGATAAAAACCTTTAAACCCCTGTGTGTTAAATGTTTAACTACAGGTCTGCTACTGAGCAGAGAACACCTTCACATGATTGCAGACATCATGTGTCTGGGCATGCCCAGAGTAACTACACTAGGCATGTACAAACACACTCAGCAAGGATAAGGGGTTTTTGGTTATATGCCTGGGCAGAAGCCAGGCCCTTTTAAAAGCAATATGGAAGCTGATTTGTTTGATGTAAACTTGACCTCTGACCCTCCAAAGGGAAGGGATGGGAGAAGAAAGAGGTTCCACACGCATAAACTATGCAGCCCCCTTGAGGAGAATGCAAAAATGGTCTTGCATCGCCCTGTGTAAGTATAAAGATTAAGAAGAATAGTATTTCAGGTGAGCTCTAAACCAAACATCCTAATTTTATTTTATTTTGTGTTATTTTTGGAAATTGTGAGATCTCAACATGTTAACATGACATACATTTGGAAAGCTTGCATCATAAATACCCTTCCTCATTGTCTGATGGGTTCTGTAAGTGACCAAGAAGAACAAGTTGATGGCTACCCTGAAACAGAGCTCATTAAAAGCTTTTGGTGTAGACTTTCCAGACCCGAGGCCTTTGGATCATCATAAATATTTCCACCAAGGTGGATAAATTATATTTCACACAGGACACTTTTGTTGAAATGGCAACCTTCATAGGTTGCATTAAGGAAGATACTAATCCACTTTTAGTAATGTCAAACATTGAGGCCAAATTGCCTATTAGTCTGAAAAGGCTGGTGTGTCAAACTCCTGTCAACTACAAGATGTTAACATTCTCCCATTGAATTTTATAATAAAATATGTTTACATGTAAAACAAAATCTGTTTTATTTCTTTAGCTAACCCTGTTTAACCATGTCATACTGCAAAAGAGACAGATGCAATTTAATCAAGTTGAAGCAAAATATTATCCAAATCTCTTCCTTAGTCTTATTGATTTTGCAAAAATATTAAGAATTAAGGTCTGATGTGATTAGTTTGTGACATTGACATGAGCCTTAAAGGCAGGAACATATGTAACTCTTTCAACATGAGGTTTTCTGCCTTATCTGGCCACTTACACCATTTCACAGCTAAGAAGAACTTTTTTTGAGAAGGGACACAATGTAAGTAGATTTTATGACTCTGTAATGACTCCTTTTTTAATGTAACATTATTAGAAGCAAAATAGTATTTGTGAACGTTCTCTTTTTTTTCTTTAACAAAATGAAATATCAGACTTACAATATCTGAAAGTCTATAAAGGTAAATTGATTTTCAGAGAAATAAATATTGGTGGAATTTCATCCTTCCTTTTCTTACAGAATTCCTGTAGCAATTCTGACCTCTGTTGTGATGCTTTTCTTTTTTCTTGAGTTTGGTTGGATGATAAAATATTTGCAGAATTGCCACTGCCCACTGATGCACAATGACACCAGTATGTTATGATAGATCTCCAATCTTCTACATCCATTTTCCATGTAGCACATGGAAAATTAGAACATAAAAATATTTGCTGTGTTTTATTCAACTGGAAAAAAAATTAAGGGATCAGGTATGTAAAGGTGTTACTGTTATTTTGCTGGAGTTCTATTTGTTTCTGCTATTTTAGACACCATGCAAAAAAGCAAAAATGTGAGGTGGAAGGTTTCCTGGGTGTTCCTCAGGCAGTGAAAGCAGCAGAGGAGTCTATACCAGAAGCTGTACCAGTGGAGAATATAAACAATCATGAGTCACAATCAGAGGGCCCAAACTCAATGAACATGCAGGATGTAGATGTGGCAGAGACCTATGAGGAATTGTGGTGCTATGAAATGTTACCAGAACTATTCATTCATAAATCTTGATCATATCCATTCATTCACACATACCATAGATGTGATTCATAACAAGAAACAGAATATTTGGAACAATGTCTAGGGACATAGGGCCAAATGATTTTGTACAACTCAGGATGGATGCAGATGGGCTGAATCACCCACCTTTTCTGTTAGGAGGCATGGGGTGATTTAGACAATAATGACTTCCTGAACCATGTTGAAAGCATGTTACAGAGCAATGTGGATATGTTTTTTATTAATGATTTACAGCTAGAAGTCACCATTGTTAAGAACAGTCAGAGCAGTGCTTTCCAAACTGCTGCCATTGGCGACACACCAACGGTGGCAGCGGCGGGGGCACGGGGGCGTGCATGGCGGTGGTGCGGAGGGGCATGCCCCCGCCGCCACTTCGCAACACACTAAACTGTGTGTCACGACACACTAAAGTGTCGCGACACACAGTTTGGAAAGCTATGAGTCAGAGGCTTGTTTTAGGAAGTTAAGCACAGCCAAGTCCTGCTGAAGAAAAATACACCATCTAGTCAGTTTAGTCAAAAATACACCATCTAGTCACCATCTAGTCCAGGGGTGGGGAACCTTTTTTATGCCAAGGGCCATTTTGACATTTATAACATCACTCAAGGGTCAGGGGGCGGGGTTTGCGGGCATGGGGGCCAATTGTGTGGAAGGGGGCGGGGTTTATGGGCAGGAGCCAATTGCGCGCACTGGGGGGCCACCACGCCCGGTGCCATGCCTGACGCACCTGCCCCTGCCACATCTGCCGCTGCGCCCACCTCTGCCGCACCCGCTGCCATGCCCACCATGCCCGCTGCCATCACGCCCCTGCCGCGCCCGCTGCTGCGGGCCGGATCAATTGCTTTCGCGGGCCTTATACAGCCCGCGGGCTGGACGTTGCCCACCCCTGATCTCATGAAACCGCCCAGAGTCTACTGTTGTGGAGATGGGCGGTGATAAATTCGAATAATAAATAAAATAAATAAATTTCAAGGTAGACTAGATGGTGAATTTCCCTGTTTTTCCAGTTATCTGCTATATCTGTTAGATATCAGGTTATTTACAAAACATAACATCATTATTACAGCTAGGGATCTCTATCACAGAATGGGTATTTTTACTGAATAGATGGTTTAGTTTCCACAAATACATACCTCTGAAGAACATCTTGGTATAACCAAAGTTTTAATTTACATCTTGGTGTAACCATCAAAGTTTTGTTTATTTTAGTTGTCACAGATACAAGCCTTTGAAGAAAATCCTGGTTTAACCATCAAAGTTTTTATTTTGTTTATTTGATGATGTAACTATCAAAGTTACATCTTGGTGTAGCCATCAAAATTTTATTTTAAAGGTAGGGGCTGGGGTGCTTTTATCAAGGAGGGCTCAACAAGGAAAACTGCTGTTTGTATTGTTACACAACAATCATTACTATGGGATGGAAAACATCAAGGGATTCCTGAATAAATGATATTTCTGTGAATTCTGTCACACCCTCATCACCATAACAGCTGCCAATACCACTGTTGTACTTATCTGAAGCAAAAGTGTCGTGAAGTAGATGTGGAAAGGACAAAATGCAATGTTTGCAAATTGTTTTGCCATTCTAAGTCCTGTCTCCAAAAGCATGCAGAGTTGCAACAGAAGAGAAAATTATTTTTAAGGATAAAGCAAGTAAGTAAGTAAGGCCTATGCCTTTAGCCCCCACAGAAATGTCAAAAAAGAAAATGTGGGTAGTGCTATGAAAAGGTTGAAAGCATTTATGTTTTCTGGATCCATTGCCTTAGCTAGAAGTGTTAGGGTGGGAGATGCATATTTTATTATTTTGAATGTTTTCAGAAAACAGGAGTTCACCTTCCAAATTATGTCTATGCCATGGATATGCTGGAATAAGAGGATGATGATGATCTGATCAGATGGGAATATTACAGTGTTGGGTGCCTGGCTCACTTTGTGGAAAAAATATATAATAAAAATTACGGTTAGCAGGATGTACTTTCATTGCTTGAAGGGTTATGATGGTTACCTAGTTCTGAGACAGCTGATCCAAGTGGAACTTTTCACGCAGTTTGGTCTAGTGGATAAGGCAACGGGCTAGAAACCAGGAGACTGTGAGGCTACCACCAGGTACAGAAAAGGTATTCCAACTGCAAGTTAAACAGCATGCCCTATCTGAAAGCATGAACAGGATGCCATGTTGGTGTCTGATGCTTCCTTGAAATAGTTTATAGTCAAGAAGAAGCTCCTAATCCCCTTGAACCCATGAGATGCTGGTTTGGGCAGTAGAATAAATGTTATATACGTAGTTCTTGCTTACTGACTGTCTCCTTTAGTGACCATTTGAGGTTACAATGGTATAAAAAAAACAGCTTTGCAACTAATCCTTGCATTTACAACCATTGCAGCATCCCACAGTCACATGATCACCATTCATGTGCTTCACAACTGGCTTCTGACAAACAGAATTAATGGAGAACACAGAAGTAAAATTGCCAGCTGTGGTCACGTGACCGTGGTGATTCGCTTAATGACTGAATGGGAAGTGACATTGTAAGCCCATCGCAGCCATGTGATTTTCTGCTTAGTGACCGCAGTGCTTAGCGACAGAGTTGCTGGTCCCAATTGTGGTCACTAAGCGAGGACTACCTGTACACCTATACTACAAGCCAAAACTCAATGAAGAAATCATATTATATTATGATTTCACCAATTTTTATCCATTTATGTACAAAAAAAAGGAGTATCCCTCTGGTCATTCACAAATAATCCACAAATAATCTATCAACATTTGGGGACATACACTGGCATTTCAGTCTCCCACTGAGGAATTTCTATTTCCCAGCCTAACCCTACAAATCAGGGAGTAACTTAATGTTTACTTTGTGAGCAAACTGTACAGAAACATTACAGACCACTTTGTGTAGATGTAGTGATGAAGAGTGGGCCCTGTTTGGAACATGGTATACCATAGAACTGAATGTTACTCTGGGAAAGAGTACAGAATTGCTAAAATCTATGAGGTATGGTATTTTGAACAAAAAACAAACACACTCTTTTCAAAACGTATCAACCCACATCTCAGACATAAGCAGGAGGCCAGGGGGTACCCTGACAGGTATAGGACAGAATAAGATAGAGACCAGTGCATTCAGAATGATGAAAAGAAGGATGGCATCCTCTTATGACAAAGGGAAGCCTGCCAAAAGACAGATGATAGGCTCTTTTTCAATTTACTATGAGATAAATTTGGGCAGAACACCAACCATGCAAACATATTCATAGTGACAAGCCCACAGGAATTGTTCAAATATATTTTTGCCCTACTATGATGTTTCTTCCCATGAATTTACTGACACAGAGACAGCTAACATGACATGGAAAACTGGTAAACACCACCCCACCAAATCCACATGTACTAACATATTTATTGCCTATTTTACTGCAGCTTATGCAAGGGGGAATTGGACAGACTCCTGGAGAGTTTGGGCAAAGGATGTCTGTATCGTGACACAGATTCAGTCATTTTTATCAGCAGGGAAGGGACCTGGAGACCACAATTAAGTAATTATTTAGGGTAGCTGACAAGCAAGATCCCACCAAACACCATGATCACTGAGTTTATGTCAGCAAGTCCAAAAATGTACAGGTACGCTTTATCAAATGGGAAAGCGGTGCTGAAGGTGAAAATGCTAATTGTAATAAAATTAACATTGACAGCCTGAAAGATTTGGGTAGATGCTTACTGTTTCATTGAGGAGGAATATAAGAAAGAGACAGTGATGGAAAAGCCCAGAATTGTTAGAATTAAGAAACAGTGGGTGCTAGAAATAGGAGTACTTTGAAAAATTCTAAAGGTGTTGTGCAGTAAAAGTGTGTTAAAGGTACTGTACTCTATCTTATGGTTATCAAATATGATGGAAAAAATTGTACAGTGTATATCCTTTCTCTTGTACTGAAAGCAGGCGTCCAATTCTGGAAAACCATTTTTTGTCAAACAAATGTTGAAACATGGTGATCCTGTGTTGTCTCAAATGCTTCAAAATACTGTATGGTTTTACAGTTGTTGGCAATCTTTGCATAAAGAATTGCTTAATAAATTATGGAGAGTCTTCTGTCTTCTTTTGAAAACAACACTTCATTTCCACCAAATAAAGTAAATTCACAGAGGTAGATGATCTCATGTCCTCAGCTTGTGACAGTAATCAAATAGAAAAGACTGTGACACAGTAGATACATCACAGAAACCTGAACATTATTTTCATTCTTCAAAACCTGTTTCTCCAAGATAAGAAAAAGAGAACAATGGCTCTGAATTCCAAGTATTTGGAATGTATTCCATTGCCCCCATGACCAGATGCAAATTGTCACCCTGACACAACAGATCTAGCCCACTAACACACAGTACTTTTTAGAAGTTTTCCAAGATGCCACCAGTATCCTCCATGGCTATCTTTTAGTGGATTAGGCAGCTGCTCCTCCAGAAACCTACAGACTGAGAAGAGGCATCTTCTCACCTGATTGGCCTGTTGTTTACACTATGAAAAAGAGTAAAACGTAGTAGCTCAGTGCCTAACGCACCAACTTCTGGTTTTATTTTTTATTATTGTTGTTGTGAGCTGCCCAGAGTTGTGGCACATAATATGTGCAGCCATAAAAGACAAATAAATAAATAAGATATTGAAATATTCTGTATTATACAGATTATTGTATCATACACAATATTTTAACGGCAAGCACACTATCAGAGACCACTTAAACAATTTTTTAAAAATCTGAGTCTGTTACTCCTTCTAAATAAAGCAGGGTAAAAAAATTATGTATGAAGAGTGAGACACAAACTGCAGAGTAGCAATCTCTAACCGGATTCATAATCGTGATTGACAGAGGTAATGAAAGTCATTGCAACTACATAGTTGGATATCAAAGAGTCCACCACACCACTTACCCTCCCAAATCTTTATTCATATTTGAAAGAAAAGGTGCAGCAGTGTTGGGAGATGCAAAACCAAAAAGTTATTTGACCCTCAGAATATCCTTCAAATTCCTCCAAGGTGATTTGAAGCATCTAATCTGATGCTGCAAATCATGCTAAAGATTTCATTCAAAGATTTGAGTGGTGGAGGTGAGTCAGCAGTATTTTTTTTCAAATCATGTTACCTATTCAAAATTTTGTATAGTTTAATGACTGCATACACTAGTAGAAACTGAGATCAAGATCTTGTGGGATTTTAAAATACAGATCAACAGATACCTGAAATATAGCACACCAGACATTACTATTGTTCAAAAGAAAAAAATGGGGTTCTTTAATGCAAATATACCAGGAGATATTTGAACTGAGGAAAACCAAATGGATATATGGGGATTTTCAATTTGAGGTTGAAAGACTTTGGAAGAAAAAGTCAATTATAATATCAGTAGTAATCAGAGTTCTTGGAGGAATACCAAAAGGATTCACCAAATATTTGGAAGTTTTAAATTTATTGGACTTGACACCATTGACTTTCAAAAAAACAACTCTGTTTGGAACTTCCCACATACAGTACCACAAAGGCTCTTAGAACCCAAATCACTGGAAAGATTGTGATAGTTGTTGGATGAATAGGCAATATAATAATAATGATAATAATAGGCTTTGGGAACTGTGCATCTTGACATGATAAAGTTCTCTTTGTGTGTATGTGTGTGTGTGCGTGTGTGTGTGCTGTCATTTGCTATTCCATCTCAGCTTTAGTCCTGTAAATGGAAATTCCTGTAAGGATTCAATCATCTTTGGGTCCTTTTTTTAGCCATGGTTTTGTAAGAAAAATCATGTCACTATTACAAGGCACATTTTACAAACCATAAGGCAGCACTTAATGCTGATTACTTCAACCTTATTCTTTAAGTCAAGCACAAGCACAACCACGTATCCAATACAGCAGCTCTCTTGACTTCTGAATGCTTTGCCAGGGGACAGAGAGGAAAATGAGCAGGTAAGATATGCAGATGATACCACTTTGATGGCTGAAAGCGAGGAGGAGTTGAGGAGCCTTATGACGAAGGTGAAAGAAGAAAGTGCAAAAGCTGGGTTGCAGTTAAACCTCAAAAAAACCAAGATTATGGCAACCAGCTTGATTGATAACTGGCCAACAGAGGGAGAAAAAGTGGAGGCAGTGACAGACTTTGTATTTCTAGGCGCAAAGATTACTGCAGACGCTGACTGCAGCCAGGAAATCAGAAGATGTCTATTTCTTGGGAGGAGAGCAATGGCAAATCTTGATAAAATAGTTAAGAGCAGAGACATCACACTGACAACAAAGGTCCGCATAGTTAAAGCAATGGTATTCCCTGTAGTAACCTATGGCTGTGAGAGCTGGACCATAAGGAAGGCTGAGCGAAGGAAGATAGATGCTTTTGAACTGTGGTGTTGGAGGAAAATTCTGAGAGTGCCTTGGATTGCAAGAAGATCAAACCAGTCCATCCTCCAGGAAATAAAGCCAGACTGCTCACTTGAGGGAATGATATTAAAGGCAAAACTGAAGTACTTTGGCCATATAATGAGAAGACAGGATACCCTGGAGAAGAAGCTGATGCTAGGGAAAGTGGAAGGCAAAAGGAAGAGGGGCCGACCAAGGGCAAGATGGATGGATGATATTCTGGAGATGACGGACTCAACCATGGGGGAGCTGGGGATGGTGACGGCCGACAGGAAGCTCTGGCGTGGGCTGGTCCATGAAGTCACGAAGAGTCGGAAGCGACTGAACGAATAAACAACAACAAAAGAAGGTGAGCTCTCTTCAGATGAGCTCTTGTGGCTTTAACAGACATATGCTTAGCCAATCCAGATGTTTTGGTACTGAAGAACAGCAATGAGAAAAAGTGCACCACATCAATTCCCAGTTGACCTACCACAAGCAAAGCCACCTCTTTTCTCTGGGAAATTGTCTCAAGAATGCCTTTATTAAGAACTGAATGGCAGCGCAGCCAGCAATTTTACTAATGCAACTTTACTTTCCTTGTGTTTTTGCAGGAAAAGATTCAAGTGTTGCATTTCTGCTGCTTTTTGTAATGCAAGGGAAAGGCAGAAATCCTTGTAACAACTAACTCTATGAATGGATCTCATTAATTGGTATCTTAACACAATGTTTGCTTATAAAAAGTGGCTCCGGTTTTCTGCACGTTTTACTCAAGTGAACTAGCAAGCCTGGGTAATTAGCTTGTTTTCCCACTCTTTGCCAACATTTCCCCCGATTATTAATTATAGCTGTAGCTCAGAGGAAAGGATCATTATTATTTTATTTTATTTTATTTTATTTTATTATTTTATTTTATTTTATTTTATTTTATTTTATTTTATTTTATTTTATTTTATTTTATTTTATTTTATTTTATTTTATTTTATTTTATTTTAATTTTATTTTATTTTATTTTAATCTGGCCAAGGGCCGTGCTTGAACTTTGAGAGGGATGCCAGGGGCTGCAATCCAACTATAGGCAAGGTCAGCCCAAAGAAGACACGCCGCCCAAACGAAACAATTCATTCAGTATTAATCCATACATGAATGACAGCTGCCCAAAGGGAGGAGTGGGGGGATAACAAGAAATTGAGTTAATGGTTCATGGTCTTATTTAGGAATTCCATATTGCACATACATATAGTGCACAACTACAGCAATTTTCTTACCTACTGAGAGCAAGGGAGCATAGATATGCCACAAAGCTGTCATCTCCACCCAACTGGTTTAATTCCTGCTTTCTGTTGTCTGCTTTTCACATGCTTGAGCATCAACTGATTGCACTTGAGGAATTGTAGCTGAATTGCTGTGCACTGTGTTTGTGGGGTCTGTTAGGGTCATCAGGTGATGGACATGGCTGGGTTATTGTGGAGACTTAGCCCTACAAGAGTCTATGTTCATATGAGTACCATAAGTTTCTGAGAAAAAGATCCCTTTCAGCTATTCTGATCAGCCCATGTATTTATCCATGTGCCCCTAATGACTGAATGAACTTTGCCATGCAAAAGCACCACTGATAAAGTCACACCTGTACCTTTGTATCCTTATTTCTGGAATTGTAATTAAAGTGGTCCCCAAACAATCATTATGGTTTTCTGTGGGAGTGAATGAATCTCCAAGATCCTCTAAAACTGGCACTGTAACACAGAATGGAGCCTAGCAGCATCCGTCTTTCTTCAGTCTTAGACGGAGGCATGAGTACCCATACTCACACAGCTGACCACGCAAAACAAACTCACTTGGTTTAGAAGATATATTTGCAAAACAGCATTTGGTTCTGAAAGGTGCTTAGAAACAAGAGGAATTACCTTTTTAAAAGAGTAAAAATAATCAGGTAAATTGCACTGAATTTTAAAAACTAGGTACCTTAAAGAAGATGCATTGAGAATCTGTTTAAAGATGAGAATATTCCTCTACTAACATAAACAGTAAAATGGATTGGATTTATACTGATCCACAGATGTCATTAAAATTTCACTGAAGAAAGACGAGTACTTTCCTGATATGAACAAATTTTCAAGCCAAAGTGGAGATCAGTAACAGATTAACCATACAAAGGCATTTATATTACATTGGTTACAAGGGTAAATATGGAATAGCCACATATGCTGCTAATTTCACTAGGAAGGAAATGTCCCTTTATATGGGATGTTTTAAAAATAGAGTGAAGAGATTAAGAAATAGGGGTATCAAATTTACATTTAGATTTTATTTAGATTTAGCTACCAATCTTGCAAGGAGTAGATTTGCATATTTTGGTAGGATGAACATTGGCATGAATGGGGTTTGAGTAGAGTTTGCCCTGATATATAAGATGGCCCAGACTCTTGACTTTTTCCTTCTTTTCTCAGCAGAAGGTCCTTATATAACCAGAAAGGTGTGATATGAAAAGGAAGGAAAACAGGAAGACCACACATGTTTTTTCAACAATTTAAAGCTTATCCCAGAGGCTGTCTTACCTTTGCAGTAGTTTCTAGAATTATCATAGAATCATACAGTTGGAAGGAACGACTTAGACCAGGAGTCCCCAAACTCTTCAGCTTATCAACCCCTTCATGAAGTTTCAGATTGTTCAACAACCCTTAATCATTTATTATATGAAAATAATTTAATAAATACTACTTCAATTAATGGTACTATGAATAATGACAACCACCACCACCCTTGGGGGTTGATACCGACCACTTTGGGGAACCCTGACTAAGGCCATCCAGTCTAACCCCCTGCTAGTTGCTGGTGCAGTACAAAATGACCACGAGTCCATGCATCATTGTGTGGTCACATAGTTATACCAAGGAACTCTGCAAAGAAGAAGAAGAATCTGAGGAAAGTCCACCCTGCTATGAAGAAGAGGGATTTTTTAAAATTAAAACAAAGTCTAGGAGAGAAATGTTCTTCCGTAACTATGTAGGACATTATTGCTGTGGAGTGGGGGGGGGGGGGGAGCCAAAAGTCATATCTATTTTGTGTATTTGCAAATGGAAGTACTCCCCTTACCCCAAACAGCCCAATTTCACACCAAATCTGGACCTAAATCTTCCAGAGCAGAAATTTGTCCTGCAAAATGGAAACTCAAATGGATTGGAACTGAAAATTAGTATGGAGCACAATGTACAGATGACAACCAACAAAAAGTTTAAAAAATCTATTTTAAGAAAATATGAAAGTGTTACATCTTCACTAAAATATTTCCAAACTGGTTTAACCCCATAGAAAATCCTATTTCATGCTTGGTTTTGGCTTGAAACACAGATATATTATAGTATTTCAGGACAAAATTTAGTCAGGTGATGCATAGAAATGAAAGACTTTATTTGGTAAGGATTTTTTTATGGGGGATAAAATTAGAATTAAATGGGGGGAGCTATGACACAGATACTTAGATGACTCAGATTAATTTTACATATCTCTGCTTCACATTTTCTGCCAGGCATCTAATTATATGACATGGTGGAACATTTACAGAATTGGAAAGGACCGTGCCTCCCCCCACCCCCTGCTGTACATTTTGAAGACTTCAATCTGATCAATACATTTTATTAATTTTATTAATTTTGTAAAACCTTCCCTAGATTACATTTATACCTCATTACATGATGGCACTCTTTCTTACTGCTTAGAAGCTCATTCTTCCCTGTTGATGCATTCCATAAATAACGCCTTATCTTTTACTTCAGGTAATGGAGAAAGTAATGAGGAGGATTCTATGTGGCCATTATAATAAGGGGTTGTGATATAATAGCAATTGCCCTTTTCTTTAAATAGATTAAGCCAGTGGCCTTCAAGTTAACCCACAATGAAGAGGTGCCCGGATTGAGTTATTCGAGTTGTAAGATCACTATTTTTGATTTTTATGTCATTTGAAAACGATACATGATAATAATACTAAAGAACAAAAAGTTAAACCATGGTTAGAAGGGAAAAAATGAAGAGAAAACAGACACACACGAAAAATCATGAAACATAGATCCTACTGTTGCAAGTGTGAAAGCTAAGCAGGGGTGTTTCTAAATGTGCTGTATATAATCCATCTTTGAAATATCTTCTGGATTTGGGGAGCTTGTTTCTGAATGGGATTGTTCTGTTTATCTCCTATATTTTGTCCCAAATTCAGCACACAAAGTCTTCCAGAGCTTTAAGTCCCCTCTATAAATTTGCATATTTTCTCCTTCTGTATAACTGATGTGCAAGTTTGACGCAACACAATCTTGAAGGACCAAGATGTATGGTTGCGTCACACATAGATATTTACGAACCATTACAAAAAGATCTTGACACAATGGCAGATATAATCTCATTGATTGTACTTTTCCTGTGTCAAGAGCTTTGACAAAGCGGAGGGATAGAAAAATAGGAACAGACAGATCAATCTTTTCTGCCCTCTTTCCACACTTAGTGGCAGTTTCTTTCTTTAAAAATCCATATAAGAGTTTGTATTTAAATAGTTTTTACACATATAATTGATTTTCTCACAACATTTTAAAACTTACTTTATCTCTAAGTATGTATTCTAAATTATTTTATCCTAAAATAATTGTGGAAAATTTGGAAGTGACAGCTGTGTCACAAAATATGAGGAAATGCAAAATTTTCTGCATACATCAAAGGAACCCTGTTGAGATACACTTCGGAATCCAGATTTTCTTCCTGATAAAAAAGAGTGTTGATATCTGAAGCATCATCCTTTAAAACAAAAGAAATCAGAATCCTCAGTCAAAACAACAACAACAACAACAACATTTATTTATTTATTCGGTCAATGACCAGGAACACTCAGTCAAAACAAAAACCTCAAATTTGTTGATCAGGTGTGGAGCATGCTAATTCAACGAGAAGTCACAAGTATAAAATTCCTCAAATTCCCATGGTAGGAAAGCAAGTGAAGCAGGGTCAGACTGAATGCTCCAATTCCAGAATTAATTTGAGAAGGTCTTTTAGTTAAGCCAATTTCTGCATCCTGGTTCCTGTAAACACACTGGAATTCCATTCCTAGAATTCCCAGTTAGGCATAGAGTTGTAGTCCCCACACATCTGGGGAAGCTTCTTGAAACTAAAATGAGAAATGAAGTAAAGGACCAAGCAAAACTCATAGGATAATAAAGACTAAAGAAACACAATAAGGAAATCCTCTCCTCTATAATGCTCGTTTTGGAAAGAATGATGATGATTGTATTGCATCAGAGAGAAGCAACCTATCATATCTGTTTCTTGATTTGTTGAGTTTAACATTGATATCCTAACTCTTGATTCAAAGGGACCCTCAGGGCTGCTAAAATAGCTAAAATTGATTAAATGACAGAAATACGGATATTCAATTCAAAACAATATAATAAAACACAGGAGAAACAGTAATATAAATGGACATGCACCCCTCAAAGGACTGTGATTTTTAATTTTAAAAAAGGGAATGAAAATAGTTTCTAAATTATTCCAATTTTAAGTAATTCTTCCCTACTCTGTATCCAACCAGGCTTCTAACTGTATTTGAATTTTAGAAATAGTTTCCTTTCTCAAAAAGGCATTTTGCTAAGTGTATGAGTTTGATTGACTGTTGCACTGGATGCATCCAGGTCTTCAACTTCATGAACGTATATTATTATTTAGTACACTTTTAACATTTATGAGCCAGATTTCTGGCAAAGACACTCGGGCACAATAAGCTTCAGTAGATTCATACGATGTGTTTTTATTGACATCATCCTGACATCTTGACTCAAAAAACCTACTTTATGGAATTAAAAGATACCAGAGGTTGAAAGGCAGCCTTGGATGTGACAAACGGTTGGTTGGGTGCAAGGGGTCAGTGCCTAATTTTGTTTGTGCTTATTCCATTAGTGAGTGTTGCTGTCATAAATCTGCAGGTACATGCAAATACTCACCTGCCAGGTTTCACCCAGCCATCCGACCCAAGCATACCTGTATATTGGGCAACCCAGAACTTTTGCAAAGTAAAAGATTCATCTTTTGCAAAAGCACCTCTAAGAATATTTTTTTATAGTGCATTTCAATATCTCGTCTCCCATTGCATGGCTTTTCAGTTTGCACACTTTAATTCAATCAAGTAGCTGGGAACCTTCCTGAGGTTTCTTTTCATTTAACAGAATTAAACTATTGATCTTTTTGCTGTGTTCCATCCTGAGGCTAGCCTCGGAGCCATTAAATCTTTTCTGCCCTTTTGTTTTGAAACTTGTAAATGCCCTTGAAATTGGACACACAGTGTTTGATCTCCTTTTTGCTGGTATATTGGTAGATTTGAGTTTAGATTTGAGTTTATTGGTAGATTAAGAGCACTCTGGGCTTGTCTTGTCTTGTCTTCCAAGACTACTGTATGTTTTAGGGTTCTTTATTATTGACACCCCCGATGCTGTACTGTAATGCTAGCCCATATTTCAAGGCCAGAATCTGCCTTTTGTCATCTCTTGAACTACATCATGGCCTTATTTGAGACTGTGTTGCATTGTGCAGCCAAAAAGAAATCAGAAGTAATGCCCTCTGCTTTTGTTTTTGTTTTGGTATCAGAGACTAACATGGCTCTTCTCCTCCAACAGCATCTTGAGAGTGTGCCACAAAGTCTTCCAACAATCTAACCATGGTTCTTCAGCCTTCAGCAACCTTTTAGCTAGCCTTCCTTCCTTCCTTCCTTCCTTCCTTCCTTCCTTCCTTCCTTCCTTCCTTCCTTCCTTCCTTCCTTCCTTCCTTTCTTTCTTTCTTTCTTTCTTTCTTTCTTTCTTTCTTTCTTTCTTTCTCTTTCCTCCCTCCCTCCCTTCTACCCTACTCTACCCTTCTTTCCCCTCTCTTCCTTTGTCATTTGCTTGAGTATGGAAGTTACATTTTAAAGTGTAAGGGACCCCACTAACTCCCTGAAAAATGCCCCGCTAATCTTTCTTTAAGGATACGTTCTCATAGCATGGTCTTTGTCTCATCACCAGCCTATACCTAAGGCTGCCTCACTTCATATTTAGCTGACCCAATCTTAAAATGGCATTTTCCATCTTCTCCTGAGAGTCTTGCTGTGTGCACAATTTTTGATATTTGGCAACAAATGTGATAATACAGTCCAGTGCTGGGATCTGTCCACCTGCTTATTGGCTGCCCAACCCTTTTCCTCTGGTCAGTAGGCACTGCTCTCCATAGCCATTTTGATTTGTGCTCTTAGACCAACATGGTATGTGGTTACTGCAAGCAGCCAACCACATAATGCTGGGCCAATGCTTTCAGGAGCAGATCGAGCCATCAATCTTCATGGAGATCTTGCTGTTAATCTTCATAGTGATCTGTCCAAAATGGGCACCTGAGTCCAGGGTGAAGTGGGATTAAGTTTAGCTGGCACTCTCCCTGGGCTCCTCCTGCTTCATTCTATGCCCCTCCAGTATACCACCAACCTATCAACCTGGGTAGGGAATTGGGGGGGGGGGTGCATGTATCTACCACTTTCCAGGAATAATGCTATAGATATGTCCAGAACTAGCGCAAGTGAAAGCCTATCATTGCAGGGTACCTTTGTGCCAGCAGGCTGTCACTGGGACAACTTGAAAGTTTGCACAAGGCATCTATTTTGCTTTCAGTATAATCATTAAACCACATGGCTATAATAGGTTCTGGTGGAAGAGAAGCACCAGGTCTCTGATTCACAGACTCCCATTGCCCTGCCCCACCTCACCACCACATTAAGGAGGGAGATTGATGGTTGTTTTTCCCACCTGGCAAGTGATAGTGAAATGATCATGCAAAAGGAAATGCATCCACAAAACCCTGCCCTTTACCCATCTCACATTAAAGTGAAAGGACAACACCCCTTTTCAGACTCATTACTGAGCAGAATAGAGATCACCTATTAAGACAGAGCAAAGTAGGTTGATGAACTTTTGTGCAGAAGTGGAGGTAAGCACATCAAAGTGGCTGATAAATCTAAGTAAGCCATGCACACATTTTTTTGGCAAGGCAAGGCAAGGCAAGGCAAGGCAAGGCAAGGCAAGGCAAGGCAAGGCAAGGCAAGGCAAGGCAAGGCAAGGCAAGGCAAGGCAAGGCAAGGCAGTTGGGTTGAGTTGGATGCTAGCACTGCTAGCAAGTTGTTGATGAAGGACTTTTTTTCATGCAACTTCATTTTTGAAATGCCGCTTCTCCTTTTGCCTTCTACAATAACAAAAAGACTCTGACCAACTTTCCAAGCTCAAGAACAGTGCTAATGGGGCTTGTGATACTGGACTATTGTGACAGTGGCTAAGGTATGTCTCCTATTAATAGACTAATAAAACTAAATGTACCTAAGTTTCAGCTCCATTCCTTATCTCTGTTTTTCCCCACTAGTGGCCTTTCCTGGCTCTAGCTTCACTGCCTTAGGCTGCATTACAAAGGAAGGAACGAAGGGAGGAAGGAATGAAGGAACGAAGGGAGGGAGGGAGGAAACCTTCCTGTCTTCAGGAAAGCAAGAGATTGGCTGAAAATATATCAATATTTCATCAGGCCTTTGTTGAGCCCCGGTTTTAGCTTTTCTTAATGGTGCACTTTACCAGGCAGCTTTTTCATACATCATTAAACAGCAGCTATAGTACTTGTGTGCCCTGTTTCTGATTTACCGTAGATAGTAATGTTTAAGATCACATTAACAGCACACAGGCTCTCAGCTCTTTGGGCACCGCATCCGAATAATGAACAGTCAATAGTATTTCCAAATTAGCCTGCTCTCCAGCTCCCATTATTGAATGAAACAACTATTCTTAGTTCCTTTGACCAAAAAAATAAATAAAAATCAGCGTATGGCAATTATCAATGCCTAAACGAAGTGTACAGGCCTGTCCTCACCATACTAGATTTTCAAAATAGAATATGGGGATAATATTTAAAAAATGGAGAGGTTTCCCTGGCTGTCTCCCAGCTCTGCAGATACAAGGACAGCAAACATAGCCAACCATAGAAATTCTGGTTGCATATTCCTGTTCCTTGAGGATTAGTTGATTGTTTTAGTCCACTCTTGACAGCAAAATATTATTAAAATTTAACATTAAATATTAAAATTAAATTATTATTATTATTATTATTATTATTATTATTATGCAAAATATTATTAAAAAGCCAAGAAAATGATGTGTCCTTTTTTTAGCATCTACTGTTTAGTGAAATTTTATGTGGTATATTGTTCAGATAAAAGACTTGGGCTTCTTTGTGACAGGATTCAACTTTCTGCACTGAGGGCCTTATCCCATTACGGAGTTGCCTAGAGGCAGCAGAGGATTCCCTCATCTCCCAGAGCTCTAAACCTGCTGGAGACTCCTGTCTTGCAGTCTCCTCATGAGCAGCAACTGTCTGAGCACTTGTGGATGATCTCAAATCCTCTCCTTGTCTGGAGAGGAGTTATGAAGAGCCGGTCTACTCTCCGGCTCTTCATTCCACCACGGTCATCGGCTCCACTTTTTCTGGAGCCCTCTTCACCATTTCTTCCCCAGAAGTCCTCTGTTGATTCTTTTCCCAGTCACTACCCATTACCTGACTTTCCTCAAAGTTTAAGGGCAATAAAACCTGACTGATTTTTATGTACCTTGAGTTTTTCTATGGATCAGGAATCTTGTCAAACTTGTTCAGTCCAGTTCACCCAAAATGGTTATAACAGTTTTTATTAAGTTACATCTCATCTTTTGCATAACACATACAATAGGCAGGCTGGTGGGAAAATCAGCAATAAGAGCAGGAAGATGCTGGGAAGATCAGGTGGCAAATTGGTAGGAAGATGGTGGGAAGTTCAATGATGATGGACTAATAGGAATATCAATAGCAACAGTGGGTTGAAACTAGGAAGAGGGGGGAGTAATTCCCAAGTGGTTGTTGCTTAAATTAGATGATGCTGCCCATCCCTTTTTTGGGTAATGCTGGGATAAGGGGAAAATATGGTTATCACCTTTAAAGCCCTATGCGGCACAGGACCTGGCTATTTGTGGGACCGCCTCTCCTTAAGAATATCTGCCTGTCCCACTAGATCAGATAGGGTGGGCACATTCCAGATTCCTTCCTTGAAATCCTGCCACCTAGTGGGAGCTTGGAAGTGTGCCTTTTCCATGGCTGCCCCAACCTTGTGGAACACCCTCCCCCTGGGCAATTCAGCAGGCCCCCACCCTTTTAGCCTTTCATTTTTTTAAATAAGAATTTTATTAAGTTTAAAGCAAAGATAAAAACTACAAAAAAGAAAAAAAACACAGAAAAAAAGTGAAAAAACAGAAAATGAGAAAATATTTTTAAGAGATTACATAACAAGATGACTTCCGACTTTCAACAACAAGAATATACAGCAATTTCCATAATTAATCCCTTACTCAATGTCTAACCAAGATCACATTATTTCTATAAGTCATTCCATGGACACATTATAAAAATCACTAAAGACAATTGCTCCTTCCCCTTATGTATGAAAAAATAAATAAACAGATATATAAACCTCCAAATCAACTTCCCCCTCCAAAAAAAAAAACAATTTATTTAAATATTTCCTTCCTACCACTATTCTATATATTTCTGATCAGTATAGTAAAAATCAAATTATAAAAACATTTAAATTTAAATTGTCTACTTTTATACTTAATAATACTATAACAATCTTAACCCTATTAAACCTAAAACCAAACACTTATTATTATATCTTATAAATCTTAAAAGATCAAACAAACTTTAAAAGCAATAGAATAAATCTTAATCCAAATCATTAAAGAAAAATGGAATCATACAAGCCTTAATATTAATCCACATACATATACTTAAATTCTTATCCCACCTCGAAATAAACCAGAACACTTACTTGTCTCCATATTACACATAAGGCATTTTTCATAAAGAAATCAAACAGCCCAACTGCCCCCCTTAAAAAGTCAGACTTCTCAGCAGAAAACCTCCCACAGAACAGAGCCATTTCATTCCCAAAACAATCCCTCAGAGAAACAAGCCCGTCAGTAACTTGCAAGTCGAGCTGTCTTAACCCCTTCAACACCAAAGTGTATTCTTCGCCTGGCTTTTCCTCAAAGTCTCCAATCTCACTGTCATCATCTTCCTCCAAACTGTCCACAGCCAGCTGACACATTTTAAAACTGATATTTTCTACAATATCCCGAATATCTTGCAGAATAGCTTGGCGGGTGTCATGGAAAATCTGTTTGTACTCACGACGTAGCTCAGAACGGAACTCTGAGAAAATCTCCTTAAGGTCGTCTATGTTTCAGGCAGTAGATTATGGCGCTCCCTGGATACTTGGCTAGCACAGATAGGAGCTAATGGGTTAATGAAAGGCTTCCAAAAGTTATTGAGTGATATTGACAAAGGAGAAAGTATGCTAACCAGCAGCTACTTCGCCCAAAGAAAGTGAACAGAAAATTGAAGACTCAAAATGGCAGATTCAACATGTAGGAAAATGTTAAATCCTTCAAATTAAATACAAAAATAGTAGTAGGGAGATGATTATTTATTCTCAGTCCTCCTTAAAATTTAAATGGGAAATAAGCCAAAGAATAAAAGAAGCTTTTAAGATTAATCCAGAAATGATAAGCACCAAGAGAATTCACTTCTTGCTGTAGAAAGCCTCTCTGGGGTACAAAAACTTAAGGTAAATATAAATTGGGTGATTTAGAAATGGGGGGGGGGCTCGACCTAATATCCCTTTAAGGCTACAGCACGGCGTGGAAATGATGGCATCCCCGTCTCCCATCGTCTCTTACCAGAACGTCGGGAACACTGTTTTCGATTCTCTGGCTACAAGACGGCATTTTGGAGTACATATGGGATGATTCCAAGTGTTTTCTGACCATGAAAACGCTCTAGGGCTGCAGGGAAAACCTGCCTGTGCCCTGCAAAAAAGACACAGCTGGTCAGTCGGCCATATTCCCACCGGAAGTCCCCTTTTAGCCTTTTAGAAGTCCATCAAGACCTGGCATTTACCAAGGTGCTGGGATAGAAAGAATGGAATGAGGGTAATTGTAGCTTGCTTTGGAGCATCCTAAGCAGATGAATAGAAATCCAGTTGACATGATTCAAGCTACAGACAATTCCACCTGGATGACTGAACCTTCATCGACATCCTAAGCAGATGATTAAGGTGCAGGGTTTTTGTTTGTTTGTTTGTTTGATCATTTTACTGTTTTATTGTTTTATGGCAGAGCTTTCCAAACTGTGTGTCGGGACACGTTAGTGTGTCGGCTGCAGAGCCTGGGTGTGTCACAGCTGCTGCTGCTGCCTATGAGCCCTGCCAGGTTTCCGCGCAGGTCCTGGTGCCGGCCTCGTGCCTTGCTGCCTCCAAACCTGCTATGATTCCGCGCAGGTCCTAGTGCCTGCCTTGTGCCCTGCTGTAAGAGTGTGTCGTGAAATTATGCCCTGCTGTAAGAGTGTGTCGTAAAATGATGCATGTCTGAAAAGTGTGTCACCAACATGAAAAGTTTGGAAAGCTCTGTTTTATGGTTATGTTTTATAGTTACTGGTTTTACTGCTATTGTGAGCCGCCCAAAGTTGTTTAAGATGGGCGGCCATACAAACCTTTTAAATAAATAAATAAAATATTACAGCTTACAACTAGCAACAACTTAAAGATATCTCACCCATGGTCTTGAAAGAAATGAAGACAATGTTATGAGAACACGGCAGGAAAAAAATTTTTGCAAGAGAGGACGTGGCCCTGAGTCTAAAATAAGGTGCTCAGTCTGTCTATGATTTTCAGGTTGTCCTATCTAATGTATAATCTGTGCACAACTGCTTCAAAGCATTTTCTAAGTTGTCTGGGCATGTGTGTACTTGCACAAAAGACGCTTTGACTGGGAAAGCTGAAGAATGTGACACTAGGCCATGCAACCTTCCTTGGCTTCTCTCATTTATTAAAGTTGAAAATTTGTATTTGAAATAGAGCTGTGCAGGCTTAAAAATGATTGAGAAGTTTTCTGGGTCTCAGACTTTATTCAAATCATGTTTAGAGCATGTTCAGCTCTCATAAGAAATCCTATATTAAGAAATATACTTACCTGCCCTGACTGATCTCAAACAGCTAAGCAGAGTCAGACATGATAAGTACTTGGATGGTAGTATGAAAGGAAATCCTTGAAATCCCAGGTCAGTAGGTCAGAGTGGGAAACTAAAAAAAAAAAAGCATCCTGAAAGAATTCTGACCAAATTGCTGCCAAGAAAACTATATGGACATATCCATGAAGTTATACCAAGAAACAAGTTCACCTTGAAGGAGACATTATTTGTAGTAAGAAATTAAAATTTTAAACCTAGCTAGTCAAATCTCCATCAATGTATATTAAAGTGATGGAAGTTAACCATCTATTCAGAGAAAAATACACAGGATGCTGAGGGATGGTCTTCAAAAGTCGGTGGTCCAGAACCCACTGAGGGAAATCAGGGGGGGTTAGGGAGAAAGGTCAGAACCTTAACTTGGTGCAAAATTTTGCCCCTTTTACCCCACCCCTAATTTTTAAAAATGCATGCAAAAAAGGACTGACATTTTAGTCCCACCATCTTGAAATACTGATGGAATCTATTTGGGCCCTGAGCTGCATTTTCATACAGTCCTATTCCCAATTCTTTGTGCACTTAATCTCTACTATCTCCATCATCATCATCCTACTCTCTGTAAATTGGAGTAAATGTATCCAAGAAAAGGAAAGTTAGGTTTCTACTTATCCATTAGTAATTTAGAAACCTATCGTTTCTATGAGAATCTATATCAGCCTAGTTTAGGAGCAACATGCCATCTTCTAGATGGTGAGCATCTGTCCATATAAATGGACTAGAAAATAAATCTGATTCAATGGCCCTAACTAACTAATCACACTGTGTACTGTACTACTATTTCAAGTGTTAACTCGAAAAGTAAGGTCACCAAGAGTAGGGTCACTTTCCAGAAGTTTTTGCTGCAACTTTCCTAATCCCTGAAATTTCTCCAGAATTACTGGATCGAAAGTGTCTTAAATTCATTAATGTAGATTTCTGGAGGCTTTTCATAGCTTTCCCTGCCCAAAAGAAACACACTCTAGAGATTTCTGCACTAGTGATTTATAGGATCACTTAGCTGTGATTCTGGGGCTGTAAATCACTAATGCAGGCAACTTTTATATCACTAGAGAGACAGCTGGTTGACACTATCGATTGTTAATGCAGAAATGCTCATAGGTGCAGCTTGTGAACAAAGGTGGGTTTACCACATTCCTTTGAATGAAGCCAGACAGGCTCATCAGGACTGAGGAGTGACTCATTTTTGTAAGTTAGGGCCTCCATGGCCACTTCCCTCTCTGAAGTGGAATTCTCTCTCAGGGTTTATGTTCACATGACATTTTGTTGTTTATTCGTTCGTTCAGTTGCTTCCGACTCTTCGTGACTTCATGGACCAGCCCACACCAGAGCTTCCTGTTGGCCGTCGCCATCCCCAGCTCCCCCACGGTCGAGTCTGTCACCTCCAGAATATCATCCATCCATCTTGCCCTTGGTCGGCCCCTCTTCCTTTGGCCTTCCACTTTCCCTAGCATCAGCATCTTCTCCAGGGTATCCTGTCTTCTCATTATGTGGCCAAAGTACTTCAGTTTTGCCTTTAATATCATTCCCTCAAGTGAGTAGTCTGGCTTTATTTCCTGGAGTATGGACTGGTTTGATCTTCTTGCAGTCCAAGGCACTCTCAGAATTTTCCTCCAACACCACAGTTCAAAAGCATCTATCTTCCTTCGCTCAGCCTTCCTTATGGTCCAGCTCTCACAGCCATAGTTTACTACGGGGAATACCATTGCTTTAACTATGCGGACCTTTGCTGTCAGTGTGATGTCTCTGCTCTTAACTATTTTATCAAGATTTGCCATTGCTCTCCTCCCAAGAAGTAGACGTCTTCTGATTTCCTGGCTGCAGTCAGCGTCTGCAGTAATCTTTGTGGCTAGAAATAAAGTCTGTCACTGCCTTCACTTTTTCTCCCTCTAATTGCCAGTCATCAATCAAGCTGGTTGCCATAATCTTGGTTTTTTTGAGGTTTAACTGCAACCCAGCTTTTGCACTTTCTTCTTTCACCTTCATCATAAGGCTCCTCAGCTCCTCCTCTCTTTCAGCCATCAAAGTGGTATCATCTCCATATCTGAGATTGTTAATGTTTCTTCCAGCGATTTTAACTCCAGCCTTGGATTCATCAAGTCCAGCACGTCGCATGATGTGTTCTGCATACAGGTTGAATAGGTAGGGTGAGAGTATACAACCCTGCCGTACTCCTTTCCCAATCTTAAACCAGTCCGTTGTTCCGTGATCTGTTCTCCCCATTGCTACTTGATCGTTATACAGATTCCTCAGGAGGCAGACAAGATGACTTGGTATCCCCATACCACCAAGAACTTGCCACAGTTTGTTATGATCCACACAGTCAAAGGCTTTAGAATAGTCATTAAAACAAAAATAGATGTTTTTCTGAAACTCCCTGGCTTTCTCCATTATCCAGCGGATATTGGCAGTTTGGCAATTTGGTCTCTAGTTCACATGACATACTTACCCATAATTAACTAGGACTATCATAAAAGGACTGCAAAAATCCAAATGAACACTAAATGGCACAAAGAATACAGAAAACACCAGCTCTGCTGCAATCTAGCTGTTAACCACAGTTAAACACAGTTTATTCAATTAACCAAACATTTAAGGTTCACATAACATATCAAATAATAAACTAGGGCACAGGCTGGGCTTGTACAATATGTTAAGCTAAAATGTATTTTGGATTCAGTGCATCGTGCAAACTCTGCCAAGATTCAAATATAAACCAAGATCTTAATACAAAATGTGGGGTTAAACAATTATTCACAAAAGGTTTGGGCAATTCCTCATTTAACTTATACTTTCTTGGGCTACTACCCACTATTAAACAAATTATGAGGAGTGAGATGATGTAATTTGATTTGGTTGGCTATGGGTCCTACATCTCATAAAAATCTACAAACATGCTATTTGTGAGACTCAGTTTCCCCATATGAGCATGTCTGGGTTTAAATTTTCTATCCTGTCATTTAACAAGAACAATAAGACTGGTCACCCTTGGGTCAGGGTTCTAGATTCTAGAACTTCTTCCTAAAATGAAAAGAAAATCTTCATCTCTGTTTTCTTTTGTCCAGCAAGCATTTTTTTAAAAAATTCTGGCAGACTTCTATCATTTAAGCTAATTTGTTGCTTACTGATGCTTTTTAAAGTTCCTGCAGTTCTGTTTTTATCTGTTTTAAGTATTGCTAGCTGATTTGAGTACTATTTTTCAGGATTATTTTACTTTCAGATGCTTGCTCCATTTTGGGATGTATTCTTCCTCTAAACAGAGTTCATTCTGCTTTCTGGTTGGCTGGTTATTTCCAAATAAATATCAGCCTGAGAAAGAGTAAGGACTTTCAAACTTATCAAAGAGCTACAGGAAAATGCTTAAGATGCTTAAAATCCAAAGAAAAGTAAGTCCTTTCATAGAAATAGAGTTCTGTTCTGCAAAGCTACAAAACTAATAGTCAGATGCAATTATGCCCTGGATATCTTATGTATTTTCCCTCAACACATAACTAGACATTTCATACTTGGCTAGGCTAAATAGCTAAACTAAACCCATATTAATCCAAATATTGTATATCTGGAAACTTTCAACTCCCAACATTCATTTACTATCAGCAGAGCAGAATCTTGGGGATAGTGCCAGACAGAGAAATTTTCCTACCTATTTTTTCAACCAGTGCTCATTCAGTTTGATGAACAAGAATTTGCTTTAGAAATTCCTTTGAAGGAGAAAAGAATTCTGGAGAAAATGGTGTGAGGGCTTCAGTTTATTAAAAGGTGGCCAAGGGATGTACAGTATGTGAATGTCCTCTCTTTCATTGTACAAACATCGCTCCAGTGTCTGCAGTTTCCTTAGTTTTTCATCCTACAATTAAATTCCAAGGAAGACATCATGACACAATTTCTCCCCCTGGGTTTTCAGAAGCAACATTACTATCGCTGCTAAAGTGGAGTCAGTTCAGAAATTGTTGGAAAATGACTCATTCTCCTGGAGAAATTTAGAGAAATTGTTCCCTTAGTTTCTCTCCCCATAAATGTCATGGAGGATTTCAAAGGGCTATTGCTGCACAGTAATAGCTGTTGATAGGAACATGCCTAATGCAAATGAAAAATGAGGAATGAATCTAATTAAAATCTGATTCTCAAATTTGGATACCTGCAAATGACTGCAACTTTATCTAACAGACAGTTTCCTTTCATGTTGTTCATTTATGAGGAGGCAATGACATTAAGGTTTCAGGCCTTCTTAGTAGAGCGGTGCTCATATGTAAAAGGGGGCCTCACTTGGACAGTGCTTTGAATGAGACATCCCTTTAAAGTTGTTTTGTGAAGTAACACGGCTCCTCTCTTCTCAAGAGTGAAGTGAAGCTGTAGTGTTGTTTCCTTTCATGTCACTTTAATGATCTCTGACAGCCGTTCTAGCAGAGGCTTCTTCTAACCACTGGATGTGTTAGAGAAAGCAATGGTAGAAACATGAAGTGCCTCAGTGATGTAAATAGTGTCATCTCCATGCCTTGACAAGACAGAAATGTCTTGGCACAAGGAATGGCACAAATGCTCATCAAGGAAATTTCTATTGTCTCCCACAGGGCTCCTCGTAACATTTGTTCAGTGCCTCAGTCAGTATTTCAGCTCTTGCCATATAACTCCAAAGCTGAGACCAAGTTGGGAAAATTCAGGATTTCAAAGCAGTGTGCATAATTACCAATGCAACTACAAGCTTTCCAGCACATGGAAATATGGAGAGCGAGAGGGAAGAAAAACTGTTAATTATGGCAAGTGACTAAACTTGGATTCTTCTATAAATAGAACATAGTAGATTATCCAAATGATTTGTTCTTGCACTTAGGTATGAGAGCTTGGGGTATATGAGGGAATCTCTCACTGGAGCCAGAGGATCTCCTGCATAGGATCTCCTTTTGTTGATTTTGATTGGCATTAAATATTTGTACTTCAGGATCCACTAGTTAATAGTTAAAATCCAGGAATTGTTAAAATCCACTGCTGTTACTCAAACTGGATCAGGAAGAATAGGAGGAATTAAAATGCTGTGACTAGAACCATCTACCCCATTCTCTCTAATTGGGACATGTTTCATCAGGTAATCAACTTAATCAGGACCTTTCCCAAGGAACCCAATTAAAAGTTTAATGACACCGGGTGGCATGGACTGCTGCTTAATTGGGATGATAATTTTGTTCTTTATAATTGGGATACTAGAAGGTGATTAAAGGAACCAGAACAGACCGAGATGTCCTTTGTGATTCTCACAAGCTGATAGTAATTTGCCATTTTAAAAAAAGGGTCTCTGCCATGAATGCTTCTAGCAATATTTCCAGGTTCTGAGAGATGAAATGGCAATAATAATAACTCATTCCAAGGTGACAATAATATTGTACAAAACTGGTAGAACTCAACTCTCCCAATCAAAATGCACTGGTGGCTCAAATCAGTTCTTGAGATGTTCACTTAGAAAGAAAAGTACACAAGGGAACATTTTGAAGGCATGCTAGAACAACCTGCATTATAAAAATGTTGCCTGTTATCTTGCTATATGTGTGGGAAAGAGAGAGATACCTTGTACATGTATATGTTTATATATTTATTGATAGACATACACTGATAGCCTGTCACAGGAAAGGACCCTGCAGGTATGGTTAGCTTCACAAGTATGTAGCTGTTGTCAGAAGAGTAGATTCCATGCAGGGGATTATTTATGAAGGAATCAAGGTTTTTTTATTAAAAAATCCACTACTGTATTTAATGCCTGTAGACAAACTTAGAAGATATGTATAATTCTGGTCATCCCACCTCAACGAGAAGGTTTTGGAGCTGGAGAAGATGCAGAAAAGGGAAACCAAAACCAACCAATTCCATTATAAGAAAATTTTGTTATGTTTGAGACATTTAGATTGGAGGGGGGGGAGGCAAGTAAGGAGGGACCTAATATAAATATGCATAGTGAGGAGTAAGTGAGTAGAGATTTTCCTTTCTCTCTCTTAAAGCTGGGATCATCTAATGAAGCTAAATAGTAGGAAATTCAGAAGAATTTAAAGAGAGGTCAAGAGAGAAATTTGCTACCATGAAATTCATGAATGATTAAGTGGGAACTCCTGTGCTGCTTGTGGGCCTCCCATTGGGATCTACTGGGCCACTATGGGAATGCTACACCCCAGGCCTTTAGTCTGTCCCAGAGAACCTCTTTTTTCTATGCCAACGTAGATACATGCAAGACAAGCCAATCTGAAATCAACCTTTGGGTATCTCCATTACATTGACAGGCTTCCAAGAGTCTTGGAAAATTGAGCCAGTGAAGGCTGCAATTTCCTCAGCTCTAGTTCCAGAGGAAAATCTGTTGATGACAGTTTTGCACAACTTCTTGAATGTCAGATGGAGTGGCTTCTCTTCCCTTTGATGGGAATGCTGCTTTCTTCTGTTTCCTGCCCCTGGGATTCTCTTCCTTCCTCCAGAAGGCAAAGCACTGCTCCCCCAATAGTTGTTGGCTTCCCCCCACTTCCTTCACCTTAAAAAGTTAACACAGGAGATGAAGAATGGGGATGAGGGCAGAGTGCCAGCCACTGTTGGCTTTGGTGTTCCCTCTAGTTGGCTCACAGGAGAGTTGGCCAGCTCAGGCAAGCTATCTTAATGGGGATTTGTGTGTAGTGTGAGATTGTCACTGTGAGCTTGGCTGGTGAAGCTGGTGTTACAAATGTGGGAGTCCCAAAGTAACATTAAAACTATCAAATTTTAAAATGTTTGTTTGGCAAGGTGGTTTCTGACAGATTCTCTTCCTTTAAGTGTAGCAAAGGAAGATGAGATAGGCACTTTCAATCTCACCAAATGCAAATTAAGGTTAACTGGCAATGAGGAGTGTATGAGCAGTAGGGTATGTATTTTACATGACATATATAGCAGGTTTAGTCCCTCTTTTAGTTCTCTGCAGCTAAAAGGTTATTAGTCTACACCAGAGCTTTCCAAACTTTTCATGTTGGTGACACACTTTTTAGACATGCATCATTTCGTGACACACTCTTACAGCAGGGCACAAAGCAGGCACTAGGACCTGTGTGGAATCCTGGCAGGGCTCGGAGGCAGCAGCCGCCGCGACACACCCAGACACTACAGCTGACACACTAACGTGTCCCGACACACAGTTTGGAAAGCTCTGGTCTACACACTGAAAAATACCTTCTTGGCTAAGAAGTTATTACTGGTTGGAGGTGGCAATACTGGAAAATAATGGGCCAAGATGTATACATGTCCACAGGAAGAGGAAGTGATTTAATGGGAGTCATGATTTCGTGATTCAGATCCTGACACTTACTCACTTGTGTCCAATGTCTGGGTGGAGTTTGCATCCATAGTTTCACAATATACATTTTATCATTTTTTTCCACATTGTGGTTAGTAGCAGATGCCTGTGCCAAGATGGGGTTTAGACCAGCCCATTTCCCTGGATTTCAGGACTGACAGTAAACCTAGAGTTTTGGGTGCACCCAGGATATCTTGTCCGAGTCAAATTGCTAATCAACGTTCAGTTACAAATACTGACATGCATTTACTGTTGAGAGCCCAAATTGTTTTGGGGAATGTCTGACAAGGGTTTCAAGGAAAAGTTGATAAAGTTGAAGTATTTCCCTTTGGCCTCAGATGGCTACCTGTTTATTGGTGTATTGGGACATTTTGTACCTCATACCTTTATTTAAACAATAAATACATTTTATACATCAGTAGAATCTATACAATCAGACACTGTCTGAATGTTGCACTTGTAAATGTGGGACCCATGTGCAAAATGTATGAGGAGATATATTTACAAATCACTCACATACAGCAAACAGTAGAAATGCGTTTTCTTATTTATTTTTATTTATATTTCTAACTTATATCACCGCCCATCTCCCCCCATTCCGGAGGGGACTCTGGGCAGTTTACACCAAGCCAGCAATTAAAACATATAAAAATTTATAAAATAGAATACATAATTTAATTAAATATATAAGATCCAAGAGGCTCTGATGTTAGGCTTTAAAGAACCCTATGGAGCAAGCCAACCCCAAGAGGAGCTATTACTCCCCCCATCCCAAGCGAGGTGGCAGAGCCAGGTCTTCAATTGTTTCCGGAAGGTCATAAGTGTGGGGGCTAGCCTCACCTCCAGGGGCAGAATATTCCAGAGGGCGGGTGCCACTGCCGAGAAAGCCTGCCTCCTGGACCCCGTCAGGTGGAATTCTCTTATAGACGGGGTCCGAAGCAAGCCCTCTCTGCATAGCCGGGTGGAGCGGGTCGATGTTCTGGGGATGAGGCGGTCCTTTAGGTAACCTGGTCCCATGCCATGTAGGGCTTTAAAGGTGACAACCAACACCTTGAATTGGACCCGGAAGCAAACCAGTAACCAATGCAGCTCGCGCAGCAGAGGTGTCACATGTGCCGACCTTGGGGCACCCATAACTGCACGTGCAGCTGCATTCTGGACCAGTTGAAGCTTCCGGATAATCTTCAAGGGTAGCCCCATGTAGAGCGCATTGCAATAGTCTATGTGGGAGATGACCAGGGCATGAGTGACTGTACGGAGGGCGACTCGGTCCAGGAAAGGGCGTAGCTGGCGCACAACTCGAAGTTGTACAAATGCCCTTCTGGCCATGGCTGCCACCTGCTCTTCAAGCAGGAGTCGTGAGTCCAGAAGGACACCCAGGTTCCGCACTTTGTCTGAACGGGGTAGTGCCACCCCGTCCAGATCTAAAGATGACAACTCCCTGGATCTCGAGGCACCATCAATCCACAGCCACTCCGTCTTACCAGGGTTCAGCTGAAGCCTGTTGTTCCCCATCCAGGCCCCCACAGCCTTCAGACACTGAGAAAGGGCAGCCACTGCATCACTTAACTCACCCGGGATGGAGATATATAATTGAGTATCATCATCATATTGATGATACCTCATCCCGTGTTGGTGGATGATCTCACCCAGCGGTTTCATGTAGATATTAAATAGGAGAGGGGAGAGAACCGAACCCTGTGGCACCCCACAAAGTAGGGGCTGAGGGTCGGACCTCTCATCTCCTATAACCACCGATTGGGATCGGCCCTGGAGGAAGGAGCTGAACCAGCGTAAAACCACGCCGCCCATCCCCAACCCCCTAAGCCATCCCAAAAGGATACCATGGTCGATGGTATCGAAATACCACCAATACAATTTTCTTCCTTTAGAATACAGTTTCTTAATTTTCTTCTTAACAATAGATGCTTCTGCTCATTTGGCCCATATTATGGATATGTTTTAGTAGGAAAGCTACACACTCCACCTAGGAACTTCAGTTATGTTAATCAATTAATTGCACTAATAATAATGAATGTTAATTTAGTCTATAATTATGTTTATGAATTAATTCCTCCAATGTTGTGGCTTGTAACTATTACACAAACGTGACAGCTCAGTTTAAGCAAAATGTGTGTAGCGGAGTTTTTAGCCTGACTAGGGCCCAATATTTAATTTGGATAGCCCCAGTTCCCTGCTACTTTTTACCACTGATTCATAGAATCACTCTTACCCTGCCATGGTTTTTTTAATTTATGAACTACCACAGAAAGTGTCTCCTCCATGTCAATGTTCACATTTCCTCGGTGAATAAGGATTTGTCCATTGTTACATCAATGCAGGAAATCCTATACAACTTCTGGGCATCTCATGTTATATATCACTGCAGACAATCATGGGTGAGAACTTCTGTCTAAAGGCTGTTGAGAACCAAACACATGGGATGAAAGTGTTCTGATGTCCAGAGGAATATGCGTATCATTTAAATACTTTGAATGAGTGGAGAGAAATGGTAGATCCAGTATGGTTCTTTTTGTTTTAAGAGATTTGTTCAACTAATAGACCACCATGTGGAACTTTCCATTTTAAATATGAACAAAGTATGGACACACCCACTTTTTTTACTTGTCTAATAGTACATTCCTGAACAATAAAACTTACTTGTGCATTAAGCCACAACAGAGGACAGGAAAATTAGGGAAGGACTAGGGCAAATGTGGAAGACCCACTTCCAACGTTGCTGTGCATCCAGCTGATATGAAAGATTTTCAGGTATTTAATACAAAGATCTGAAAAGACTTTGTAAAATATACATAATTAATGAACTTACAGCCTAGCTATGATCTGGAAACTGTTAAGACAAGTTCCCCAAATGGAAGGAGCTTCATCAGTGCATTCAGACAAATCCACCATAACGGAGATGTGGCAATGTTGGGGCAGATCTTCATGTGCTTCCACATTGCCTCCTCTTAAAAATAAAATATAAGTGAGAGTATTAGATTTTCTATTTATCTATTCTGCATTTTTATTCCCATTCTTTCTCAGCATGATATTCCATGGCTTCTGCGGTAAGATACTGTCTCTATCAGCCCCTCATTATATGTTCTGCTTTCTTCCAAGGAGAGGGAAAGAACAGGAAAAATAAGCTTGATAAGTTTTTATGCTGGGGCACAGAAAATGTAGGTAGAAAGAGGTTGATGATCCTTTCGTCTCCTGGTTATTTTTTTTAGCGCAATCCACTCCCTCTTCAAATTGTTTTTACCCCTTGGGGGGAAACAGATCCTTGTGTCTTTTAAATGTTTTATTCCCAATAATAAACAAGTAGCTTGACAATAACAGAATATTTCTGTTAACATAACATAATAACATAATAACATAATAACAGGCAAGTTCGGCCTCGGAGTACAAAATGAAGCAGGGCAAAGGCTAATAGAGTTTTGTCAAGAGAACACGCTGGTCATAGCAAACACTCTTTTCCAACAACACAAGAGATGACTCTACACATGGACATCACCAGATGGTCAATACCGAAATCAGATTGATTATATATTTTGCAGCCAAAGATGGAGAAGCTCTATACAATCAGCAAAAACAAGACCTGGAGCTGACTGTGGCTCAGATCATGAGTTTCTTATCGCAAAATTTAGGCTTAAATTGAAGAACGTAGAGAAAACCACTAGACCAATCAGGTATGACCTAAATCATATCCCTTATGAATATACAGTGGAGGTGAGGAATAGATTTAAAGGATTAGATCTGGTAGACAGAGTGCCTGAAGAACTATGGATGGAGGTTCGTAACATTGTACAGGAGGCAGCAACTAAAACCATCCCAAAGAAAAAGAAATGCAAGAAAGCAAAGTGGCTGTCTGATGAGGCTTTACAAATAGCTGAGGAAAGAAGGGAAGCAAAAGGCAAGGGAGAAAGGGAAAGATACAAACAACTGAATGCAGAATTCCAGAGAATAGCAAGGAGCGATAAGAAGGCCTTCTTAAATGAACAATGCAAAGAAATCGAGGAAAACAATAGAATGGGGAAGACTAAAGATCTCTTCAAGAAAATCAGAGATATCAAGGGAACGTTTTGTGCAAAGATGGGCATGATAAAGGACAAAGAAGGCAGGGACCTAACAGAAGCAGAAGAGATTAAGAAGAGGTGGCAAGAATACACAGAAGAACTATACAAGAAAGATCTTAATAAATACGATGGTGTGGTCACTGACCTTGAGCTGGACATCCTAGAGAGTGAAGTCAAGTGGGCCTTAGGAAGCATTACTAACAACAAAGCTAGCGGAGAAGACAGTATGCCAGTGGAGCTATTTAAAATCCTAAAAGATGATGCTGTTGAAGTGCTGCACTCAATATGCCAACAAATTTGGAAAACTCAACAGTGGCCACAGGATTGGAAAAGGTCAGTTTACGTTCCAATTCCAAAGAAAGGCAATGCCAAAGAATGTTCAAACTACCGTACAATTGCGCTCATTTCACATGCTAGCAAGGCTATGCTCAAAATCCTACAAGCTAGGCTTCAGCAGTATGTGAACCGAGAACTACCAGAAGTGCAAGCTGGGTTTCGAAGAGGCAGAGGAACTAGAGATCAGATTGCCAACATTCGCTGGATCATGGAAAAAGCAAGAGAGTTCCAGAAAAACATCTACTTCTGCTTCATTGACTACGCTAAAGCCTTTGATTGTGTGCATCACAACAAACTGTGGCAAATTCTTAAAGAGATGGGAGTACCAGACCACCTTACCTGTCTCCTGAGAAACCTGTATGTGGGTCAAGAAGCAACAGTTAGAACCGGACATGGAACAACCGACTGGTTCAAAATTGGGAAAGGAGTACGACAAGGCTGTATATTATCACTCTGCTTATTTAACTTATATGCAGAGTACATCATGAGAAATGCCGGGCTGGATGAATCACAAGCCGGAGTTAAGATTGCTGGGAGAAATATCAACAACCTCAGATATGCAGACGATACCACCCTAATGGCAGAAAGTGAAGAGGAACTAAAGAGCCTCTTGATGAGGGTGAAAGAGGAGAGTGCAAAAGCTGGCTCGAAACTCAACATTAAAAAAACCCAGATCATGGCATCTGGTCCCATCACTTCCTGGCAAATAGAAGGGGAAGAAATGGAAGCAGTGACAGATTTTATTTTCTTGGGCTCCAAGATCACCGCAAACGGTGACTGCAGCCATGAAATTAAAAGACGCTTGCTCCTTGGGAGGAAAGCTATGGCAAACCTAGACAGCATATTAAAAAGCAGAGACATCACCTTGCCGACAAAGGTCCGTATAGTTAAAGCTATGGTTTTTCCAGTAGTAATGTATGGCTGTGAGAGTTGGACCATAAGGAAGGCTGAGCGCCGAAGAATTGATGCTTTCGAACTGTGGTGCTGGAGAAGACTCTTGGGAGTCCCTTGGACTGCAAGGAGGTCAAACCAGTCAATCCTAAAGGAAATCAACCCTGACTGCTCATTGGAAGGACAGATGCTGAAGCTGAAGCTCAAATACTTTGGCCACCTAATGCGAAGAGAGGACTCACTGGAAAAGACCCTGATGCTGGGAAAGACTGAAGGCAAAAGGAGAAGGGGACGGCAGAGGATGAGATGGTTAGATAGCATCACTGATGTAATGAACATGAATTTGAGTAAACTCCGGGAGACAGTGGAGGACAGGAAGGCCTGGCGTGCTATGGTCCATGAGGTCACGAAGAGTCGGACACGACTAAACGACTGAACAACAACAACAACAAAAGCTTGACAATAGGGATATGCAAATTGCTAACACCTCTTTTAAGCAATTTTTAACATAAATTGCCTAAAAACTAGAACCATGCAAATATTCACTATGAATATTCAGTTCAGAGATGATTTGTTCAAATCTTTGAATCAAACTGACATTCTGAATTGAGTTCCCAATCTCGATTGAGTAATTTAATTGAATTAGTTACCTCAATTGGTCTGACAGTTTGATGGCTTTTTGTGGATGTTGAGAAAAGCTACATTTTTCCTCATCAGATTGACTTTCTAAAATGGATAGATTCTGTAATCCAATTTGGAAACCAGAATCAAATTGATTCAGAGATCCAAACTGAATTGATTATTACATCAGATCACTTCAATGAACCATGTATAATCAACAATCCAGTTCTCTTTTTCTTAATTTAAACCATCCTGCTTTTATTCTTTGACACATACATTTCTCTGATACAGGCATTTAAAAATCCAGACTTGACTGGTGTAAGCTCTCTTTTAAATCTTACTTTCACTGTTTACATATCTCCTTTCAGATGTTTAGAATATGTGTTTATTTTTGATCAGGAAAATGTGACTATTTGCTCCCAGCTCTTTCTTAAGCCAAATTCAGAAATTCCAGTCTGGACTCCAGAGGCTGAGCTGTTGCTCAAGTTGGACAATGGCCACCACAAGACCTGACTGGTTGTTCCTCTGCTTCTTGTTCTTCCCATCCATGTGGGGGGGGAAAAGGCAAGCCTAGCTGGTTGATATCTGTGTGCATCAGATACCTGCACTTCCCTTTTGTTTTTAGGGATTGTTCCCCCCTCACTAGTCCTCATGTCATTCCTTTGCTTTCCCAGATGTTTGTGCACATGGATGCCTTCAACCCCCTTCCCACATTTCCCCCTTTAACACTAATGCCAACCCTTTCTTTCTACTCTTTATGGTACCATCGTTGCTCTGGTGCTACAATAATCAAAGCTATAGGGGAACAAATTGTTCATTTCTACAATCCTATATAGATCCATGGAAACTTTGTAGTAGGGAAGATTTTATAGTTCAGTTTCACGGAAACAAAGTAGTTATGTATTCATTTGTTCACTCACTCACTCACTCACTCACTCACTCACTCACTCACTCACTGGAAAGGAAGAGAAGCTTTGCATTACTGTTGGCAGAGGGTGGGGAGACAAGGCACCCAGTTCTGAGCAGAAACAAAAGGGTGCCCACTGGGAGATGTAAGGATTGAATGGAGCATGAGCTTCTAAGTTTGAGGATAGTTCACTTAACCCTAAATGGTCATTGTTGGATCAAACACAGGATTATTTTTAAAAAATATTGCAACTGCCGACCAGCAGAGAACTTAACAGCTTGGCAGCCCAAGATGAAATGCTGCCCAGAGCAGCAGCCAGCCACTGGAGGGGAGGGGGCATGCCAGGCACTGCAGCCAATCAGAACTGGGCTGCTAATAGAATGGAATGAAGTGCTGGAGACCTCCACTCTGAAGGGCTTAAGGGAACTCAGGCAGGAAGAAAGTTTTGACTGAAGCTGGAAAACGTGGATATGAAGTGCATCTGTGATTGGTTGGGAGTGAGAGGAGGACATCATCATTTATTTCTGCACTCAGGAAGTAGTGTGTATCCTAGACTGGCAATGGGCTAAGCAAAAAGTAAGGATCTGCCTTCTCTCTCTCTTTCTCTGAATAATGTCATTGGACAGCTCAAGTGATCCATCCAGTTCACCTTCTGCCTGTACCAGAACTTGCCTCCTTTTTATGTTGTGCTACAGTATCTGTCCAGGAATGTGCATAGCAGTTGGCAAGTGTCTGGCCCAATCCACTGTCTCTCACCACTTACCCAATACGATGCACATGTTCCAATAATTAGATATATGGATCAGAAGCATTTTTGAGCTGCTTAGCCAAGTGCATCTCTTGTCCTTTGTACACATATTTGTACAAAGTGTTGCCTGTAATTTTAAAGATGCTTGCCTGAGGGAGGTTTCATTTTTCCATTGAAGTCCCCTTGATTTACTGTATGCAATATGTTACAGCTTCCTTATTTGCTCCTCTGGGACACTTACTGACAGTAAATCTCTATTAAAATATTCTTCCATATGGTTGCATGAAAATTTTATAGCAGTGAGCCTGGGGCTGAAGGTCACAGCTGAGTAGCTGCAGTTAAGCAGTGCAGTCTATAGACTTAGAGGTACATCTGTTCTGGGAGTGAGAATAAAATTAGAATTTTACTCTCCGTAGCAATTCTTGAAACTAGTTACGCTTGTTTACCATAGCAGGCCTGGACCAAAGCAATGTCTTTCATAGAGACATTATTGAATATTGTGGTTAGATGTATTAGATAGTGAATCTAGATATTGCCGAAAGAAGTGGAACGAAAGAAAAAAATGGTTGAGGTTTAAAAGACAAACCTCAATGCATATTTCGTTTATGACAGAGGAACGTATCTTGATTATATGGTTTTCACCATGCAATGTATCGTTCACTGCAAACATTTCTGAATGTTGGATTTGCAAACTTTCTAAATGATTCAGTGCTGTTATCAGCTTTTTGAGAGGAAAGAGGTTAATGGGCAGCTACCAGCTCTGTTAGGAGAACAAGGCTGCCAGTTGGGGTGCTGATCCCTAGAATCCCAGAAATGGGGTGCCGACTTTTTTAAAACACATGGCAAGATGCATCCAAATGTGTTCAGTGCAAAGCATAGGATGTACACATGACTCTAAACATGCATAGTATCCGACACAAGGGTCAGCCAAATGTTAATCTACAGCTTGTTGTTTGCTTGGGGGGAAAAGCAGGGATGTTTCTAATCCCATTTTATTGAGCAACAGCACGAAAGCTATCAAAAAGAATTCAGGCCAGAGCAGATCTTTCCAAATTCCAAGTGGGATGCAACTGGAGAACTCTCAGGGAGAAATCTGCCCTAAAACATATCTCAGGGGATTAGCCTATTTTGGATTGTGGACAATTCATCTTAAAACTATTTTGACCCATATAGAGCTAACTTCTTTGAAGTGATCCCAAATACCTTATTTTTTTGGAAACACGTTTTATCCTCAGATTGCAATCAATCATAATGCAGAAGGGCAAATTTTCTTGCATGCCAAGGCTTAATTTTTTTCAAGTAAAGTAGGTCTTGGTCTACATGCTATGAATTTTTATTTATTTGTTTGTTTATTTATTTAATTTGTATGCTGCCCAACTCCCAGCGACTCTGGGTGGCTCACAATTAAAAACATTTAAAACAAAACCAAAAAACCGATAACAGACAAAAATAAAAGAGTAAAAGATGGCAATGATGACAAAAACCAGAAGGAACGATAGAGAAACAAGCTCACACAATCCAAAGGGGGCCTCACTCACACTCGCCAATGGCCTGGGTGAAGATCCAGATCTTCAAGGTCCTTTGAAACATCAGCAGAGTGGAAGCCATCTGGATCTCAGGGGGATCTTCATTCCAGAGGGCAGGCACTGCTACAGAGAAGGCACGTTTCCTGAGTCCCAAAAGACAGCATTGTTTAATCAAAGGAACCCAGAGTGCACCAACCCTGCCAGATCAAATTGGCCAGGCAGATATTATGGGAGATAGGCGGTCCCTCAAATAACCAAGCCCTATGCCATGTAGGGCTTTACAGGTAATAACCAACACTTTGAATCACACCTGGAAGCAAACTGGACACTAGCGCAGCTTGCAAAGCAGACGTGTTACATGGGCATACAAAGGCATGCCCATCACTCCCCAAGCCACTGCATTCTGGATCAGTTGAAGCTTCCAGGTTGTCTTCAAGGGCAGCCCCAGGTAGAGCACATTGCAGTAGTCAAGCCATGAAATGACCAGTGTGAGTGACTGTCTGAAGAGCCTCCTGATCTAGGAAGGGGGACAATTGGTGCACCACATGAAGCTGTGCAAAGGCCTTCCTGGCCACAGTTGCCACCTGCTCATCGAGAAGCAGCTGTGAATCTAGGAAAACAACCAAACTTCACCCCACTCTTGAATGGGAAGTACATCATCAAGGAATGCTAGATAAGGGAGAATATGGAACTCAACTTTTGAGAATATTAACTTTTCTTCTTTATTTTGTTGACAAAGAAATTTCTAGTCCTTACAGCTGCTAAACTATAACTGTATAGCTTAGCTCTAACTAAGCTATAACACCGTGGAGGAATATCTGTAAAATGACGGAAGAGTGGCTGAAATAAAATTAATAAAATTTCTGTGATTGCTAAAGGGAGCTTTGTGCCTGGCATCAGTCTGGACTCTTCTTCATCTCTAAAGGAAAGCAGTAAAACTGTCCATCTCTCTCTCTCTCTCTCTGCACAAATTCTATTTCAAATGCCCTCTTCCTAAATCCCACTCTTACTCATTCCCCCTTAGAATGGCTTGAGAAAGTACAGTAAACTCAGCCCCACCACCACCACAGGTGTGAGCTGTGCCAATCTGCCAATGTTGTGGGGCTTGTACGGAGCTTGGAAAGCCAGGCTAATGAAGTATTGGTTCAGCTTCAGAGGAAATGCTGCAGAGGCAGATTTACAGCATCTCTGCTGGAGCTGTGGGGCACCTGTGTTCTTCCGGCATTCTCCTCCCAGGCCTTAGCAGTTGTCCTGCAGCCAAGGCACTGCACCATCTTGGCCATTCCCCCCAGTTCCTTCAAGGGGGGCTACACTGCTGCCCCGCACAATGGCTGGATGGGGGTTTTAAAACCCTTTTCCTCATTGCCAAAGCAAACAAGGGAAGGGAAGGGAAGGGAAGGGAAGGGAAGGGAAGGGAAGGGAAGGGAAGGGAAGGGAAGGGAAGGAAGGATGGATGGATGGATGGTGTGCTGGCTGGCTTAGTGCAGGAGAGAGCACAACAGTGAGGACAGTTGTCTGGCACCATGAAACTGCTGCAAAGGAGACCAATGAGGCTGGTGGGTGTGCGGAAGTGTCTTAAGAAAAAGAAGGGGGTCCACAGCCTCCTAAGAAGCTTGACAGCGGAAGCAGAATTTTAACCTTGGTCTCCCCAACTTTGTTCCGTCTCTTGCACCATTATGTTGCATTGGTTTTCCTCCTAAATTGCATATCTATACAGTTTCATTCTCAGAAGCCTCTGTTCAACCTGGTCGTAGGAGTTCATTTCCAGGTATTTTTGAAACTGTCAGTCTCCTTGCATCTTTTTCAAAGCAGTTTTTTGTTTGTTTGTTCGTTCAAATTCATTGAAAAAAATAATAATGAAAACTGCTTATAGTTTTTTCAAAGAATCTTTTGAACTATACAAAATATTTCAAATATACAAATAGGTGCAGGGGGAACCTTTACCTTTACCTTACTGTCATCAAGCTGTGTGGTTTTCTGGGAAGGGCAGAACCTAAAATTGCAGGCGACAATAGGAGAAGAAAAGAATATGTCTGGAATTTGGTAGGCATACAGAACTGCAGGGAAAATCAGAAGGTAGGGGGAGAAAAACATGGTTCCAAATCATTATTGCTGTACTCCCCCCCCCCGTCTCTCTCTCTCTCTCTCTCAATATAAATCATAAACTCTTGTACCTGGTCTCAGATTACAACCCCCCTCTTCATAGTACTGTATACACTATGCCTTATGCTTGGCTATGTGAATAAGAACATCCCTTTCCCGTTCTCGAATTTCTATTCTATTTGAGATGAGGAGCATAGAGATATCAAACTGCATTCCCAGAGAGGGTTGCTATAGCCTTCATGGTAGATTCTGAAATGGGAATAATAATATATTTGATATTACAGTCAATAGGTTTGCAATAAGGTAAAAATAAATCCCTTCACCTATTGTATACAAATCTTAGCAACAACAGAGAAGTGTTTTCCTACTGACTTCTTCTAGGTGTTCTTTTTTTACATCCTTCTCTTTAGGATTTCCTAGTGGTCTCCTATCCAACTACTAAAGAGGCCTAACCTTGCTTAGCTTCCAAGTTGCCAAGTTCTGCTAGCTGCTTATATTAAACAACAGCAGTGCAGGGTGAACTACTTCTTCGGCAGGGGGGGGGAGCAGGGGGCGCTTGTCCTGTTTTCCCCCCTGGAGCCACCACTGATGAAGAAAATTCAGTGTAACAGTGCATTCTGGCCAGGAACCAAAGAGCTGAGTTAGGCATGCCTCAGGACTTGTCTGTGGCCAATGAGATTATTTACTTCTTTTCGAATCAGCAAATCTCCCCCTTCCACAGTTGTTTCATAAACTGTCATTCCAAGTTTTCTCAGTTAGCAAGTACGTTTTAGCGATGCAGGAGAAATTATTTTGGGGGAAGTATATCATCCCTGCAGGCAGAGAGAGGCAGAAATACTTATACAGTTCTTTGAATACCCAGCTATCAATTTATAAATAGGTAAACCTCCTGAAAAAAAAAAGCTTTCCCTTCATCTGTGTTTCTGTCCTTGCCTATCATTGGCCAAGCTTGTTAGTCCAGAGACCAATTTCCTATGCCAAGCTACCAAGCATTTCTTGGTATAATGATTCACTTTTCTACAGTCCAGGTGAACAATTCAAGATTTGAGGCCTCAAACAATCCCTCTCTCTCCCTCCCTCCCTCCCTCTCTTTCTCTCGCTCTTTCTCTCTCTCTTATGTATGCCAATTAGATGAGATCCAAGCCCTGGCATATACCTAATTAATTCACTTGTACCCTATTTTTCAAAGAAGATGGATATCAGCTTGCTGTAATATTTTACTAAAGTGGATGCATGCTGGGTTGGTTTGAAATGAATTCCCAACCACAATCTCCTACATCCTGACAAGCCAATAAAAATGATATTAGGTGATTAAATGTAGGAATAAAAAAGAAGGTCGACATAATGATAAACTGTAATGAAGTCAAACAGCTGGCTGACTCCTTGGTGAATTTGCCACCTGATGGCTTGTACTAAGATCCAAGCAATGCCTCCAGCTTGCTAGTCAGCTGGCAACCACGGCTATACACACCAAACATTACCTCCCATCCATTAATTGGCTTGCTGGAAATTGGCTTTCTTGCCGTTAGACAGAGAACATCTTTTCATGTGTGAGGGAGAACATGGCCTATTTGTTACATACAGGAATCATTGATTAATGTTGATAAATTACCACTGGCTAATCTGCAGACAGGGATAGATTCCTAATATCAAAAATCACACGGAGGCTTTCTTTCTACTTAACTTTGAGTGAATTTGACTCAAGGTGAGATGTTGATGCAGCAATTAACTGGGGGGGGGGGCGTAGAAAGAGAACTCTTTGTTTTTTATTTCTAACATATATGAATTGGATGTGTGGTTAACTCAATATGATTGCAACTTGGTTGGAGTTTCTTCACTTTTCTGGCTTTCACTCTCTTCCTCCCCATCCTTCCATGGCTCTGCTACATTTTCCTTTCAGCTGCTACTTTGGAATCTGAATGGCGTTTAGGTGTGAATAATGTAGTGTAAACTGCATAATTTCTCATGTGTGCAGCCTTCAAAGGAGCAAGTGCAGAATACAATGGAATGCAGTGAAATTCAGCAGGGAATAATGAAGAAAACAAAGCATGGATCTTGGCCAAGCATTCTTGGCGTTTCAAATCAAAACACAAATACTAGGAGGAAATGCAAATGCAGATGCAACTTTATCAAGGTGCTATGACCATTGTACTTCTTCTCTTCTTTCCTTATAGGATGGCTGGGAATACTGGGAGTTGTGATCCAACACATCTGGAAAGCACCAGGTTGCAGAAGACTGGCATACACGAAAGTAACATGTGAGCACAAGTTTGGGAAAATGGAGGATACCATTAATGTTGTCCAATTTCAGCTTCCAGGCCATAAGCCATTTCAATAGAATGAAATCTTCTTTCCCAAAAGGAGTGTTTATGATTGTGATTGTTATGATTGTGTGAAATAAAAAAAAAATATTTTCAGGGCACTTCCACACTGGGCTGTGGTATGGTTCCCACAGCAGTGCCCTTTCTCTTTCTTCCCATGCAACCAAGTTGATTTTCTTATGGCTTGGTGGCCCAAAATCTCAAATTGCAGAACTTCTATTTCGTGATTTGAAATACCTGAGCTCCATAGGGCTTTTGAGCAGCAGCTTTCGATTGATTGAAAATTATAGGCAATGCCCATCTCCAAACACTTTGGGTTTGTCTCCCCTCCTCATTGTTTATAAGCCAGCTGGTAGGCCATGATGCTTCAGTGCCTTCACACCAGGCTTCAAGCCTGCTCAGTAAGCCATAGCCATATTTTTCCTGCCTTGGACACGGAAACTAAGACACAGAGGGGGCATAATGCTGGCTGTTGGCCAATTTCTGTGCTCCCTCATACAGTAGGTCAGGGAAGAGGACGCTGACCAACTCAGTCCACATTCTTGGAACAGTAGCATAAGAAAGTGGCAAGTCATTCCAAGCCTGTTTTTGAGGGTGAGGAGAATGCATAGAGCATGAAGACACCTGCTGTAGTGTACCCTCAGCCTTTTCAGCATCATTTTGATCACATGTTCTAAACCCTCAATTTTACAGATTTTAGTTCAGTGGACCTCAGATATAATGAGCAAATCTGGTTTTGCTTTGGCAAAGCAAACTGAACAAGGATAGTTGCTTCTTTGCATGCAAATGGTTCTACACATGCATAAATGTTTGTGTGTGTGTGTCTGTCTGTCTGTCTGTTTCGTGCCTTCGAGTAAATGTTGACTCCTGGTAACTACCTGGACAAGTCCATGCAGTTTTCTTGGCAAGGGTTTTTGTGTTGGAATCTGGCAAATCAAGCATGCCTCATTAGCATATGGGTGATTGCTCTAGGAGGCAAACTCTGTGCTACTAGAGGAAGCTGCTTGTTGCCCCTCCCACTTCCTCTTCTCTCTCTCTGATTCTTCCACCAATGGGGTAGGATGCACGTGCCTTAGCTCCTTCCATGGAGAGGCCATGTGCTAGGCCTCAATTCCAGAGGCTTTTCCCCCATTCTCCACGCAGCCTCTGGCAGCAAACAGGGCCAGAGGTATACAGTTTAGGGAACAGAAAAAACTGAAACATCATTTATCTACTGAAATGGCTGTACCTGGACAAAATAAATGTAAGAACTCTTTTGTACTTACTTTTTGTACCTGCAATGTCTAAGCATGTGTTTCTTTATGCTTGGGTGGGCTAAAAGTGTAAGAAAAAGAACCTGAATCTAACTTGCTCACAGGCTGTTTTTAAACAATATTCCTTTTTCTGCCCACGAGTTTACACAACGTTAAGCTCTGCTCCATTCACTGGTTCTAACAGGCCACTGAATGATCTTCATTTTGGAAGTGGTTTGCCATTGCCTACTTCTTAGGGCTGAGAGACAGCAACTGGCCCAAGGTCACCTACTCCGTTTTGTGCCAAACGCAGGAGTAGAACTTACCGTCCCCCAGTTTCTAGCCTGATGCTTTAACCACTACACCAAACTGGCTCTATTTATCTCATGCTGTAAGGGGCTGTACTGGCCTCCTTGATGAGTGTTGGTGTTTGGGATATTATGTTTTTTGAGATTTGTATAAATTATAAATACTTATGAAGACTGAGAAAAGACTCTAGAGCAGATGTCTATCAGTACAGTGAGGTTTTTCCTTATATGTCCTTGGGGTGGCTGTTTTCCCACAACAGATAAACAGTTCATTGACATCTCAGGACCATATAGCTAACTAGAATCTGGCAATGCAGTGACTTTCTTTCCCTTTTTTCATAAAACTAGGAGTGGAATTATAATTGGAGAATGAAGCTCCAATCCTAAATATCATTTCTTTAATATTAACCCATCAAAATGTATGAGACACCTTTCTGAGGCAGCGGGAAGCCTTCATATAAAACATCCTGTTTCTCCTTCAGAAAGAGGGATCTAGTCCAAAACTCAATACTGTTATCAAGCAGGGTCAAAGATCAATGCTGCAAATGGGAAGGAGCCAAGATGCTGGGAACCTGTGTATCTCCTCCTGCTTCTTTTCACACTACTGGCTAAATATGGCTGCCAGCAGCCATTACTCATGGGCAAGATTTCCTGCCCCCTGATGGATACATCAAATACACTGAGTGACAATAGCCCTAAACTGGAGTGGCCACTTCCAAAATAAGACACAAGTAGTAACAGATTTGCATGAAATTATTTCCATAGGTTAATGTCCATTTATAGCTGGAAAGCTACAGAAGTAACTACAGATTAATTAGAAAAACAATACACCCTATCCTTGGTTTTTCTATTGTTTTTAACAAGGTACTATCTGCTCAGAGCTGTATTTCTGAGATGGGTGACCATATAAATCAAATAGACAGACAGACAGACAAATTCTGATCAAATGATGGCTGATGATTTGCATCTTCAAGACCTAGTAATGACTATAAACATGAAGCCTCCCTTGTGTAGAAAAAAAAAGTGTGGGGGAACAAGAGGAGAATTCAGGAAAAAAGGGAATTTTCCCCCAGTTTTTTTTAACCCATTTTTTCTTGTTTTATTTTCTTACGTTTTTTTTTCCTAATAGGCTTTTCACCTCTCTAGGCATGATTCAGAGTTCCAGTCCTCACTCCTCAAGGTAAGAGGCTTCTGATATAAATAATGTCTTGAAACTGGAAGAGGAAATAGTTTCATAACTCATTTTGAGGTCTCTCCCTATCTTCCATATCTATCTTTGCAGATGTAGTCTCTCTGTGTCCTGAGCAGAGACGATCCAACCAAAACAACCCACTTTTTTCATTTTTAAGATGGTGATGTTGATGATGATTTGAAGCTTAAACTTTATTGTGGCCAAAGACCAGCATAGGACTATGTAATATACAATATATAAAAAAAAATTAAAAAACAATCACATGATGAAGAGGTGGAAATGTACACCAGTCAAGGTACAGTTAAAACTGCTGCAGGATGTACTAATTACCGAAATAATAAAAAGTCAAAGCTTTAAGAATATATAATAGGTAAACTAATCCTAACTAGAGATAAAATTGTTAAAATCAAGATAAAGCTAGAACCATTATAAAATGACCCTATATAAAATATACCAGACAATGCGCAAAACAGGAAATTATCAGTTCATTAAAAAGTGGTTCTAAAAACCCTGGCTGAAAACAAAAAGTGTGCATGTAAGAAGTGATTAACCAGTCTAAAAAAAGTTATTATAGAGGATCTTAGGAGGAAAGGAGTGTGTGTGTGTGTGTGTGGGGGGGCAGTCTGAGGAAAATAAAACCCAGTAATTGAAACATTTTGGAGGAACCAACATCTTCCAGATCTTACACGCCACCACACAAAATGTTGCTATTTATTTTTATTTATTTATTTTCTATCCCACCTTTATTATTTTGATAAATAACTCAAGGCAGGGAACATACCTAATACGCCCACCTCCTCTTTCCCCCAAAACCACAACCCTGTGAGGTGAGTTGGGCTGAGAGAGAGTGACTAGCCCAAGGTCACCCAGCTAGCTTTCATGCCTCAGGCGGGACTAGAACTCACAGACTCCTGGTTTCTAGCCCAGCACCTTAACCACTAGACCAAACTGGCTCTCAATGCTATATTATGCGTTATAGTGGAGCTGTTGTCAGACAGTAGGAAAGATGCATAGAAATGCCTAGGACAGAGCTTTCCAAACTGTGTGTCGGGACACGTTAGTGTGTCAGCTGCAGTGTTTTGGTGTGTCGGGGCTGCTGCTGCCTCTGAGCCCTGCCAGGATTCCATGCAGGTCCTAGTGCCTGCCTTGTGCCCTGCTGTAAGAGTGTGTCGCGAAGTGATGCATGTCTAAAAAGTGTGTCACCAACATGAAAAGTTTGGAAAGCTCTGGCCTAGGATGATCTGGGGGTCCACTAGCAGTGGTACAATACAGGTACTTCATACATGGCTATAATACTGACAAGCAAGTAACTCATGTTCATTTGTTTCTACTTCTCCCACAGAGGCACAATCATTCTGGATAGGGATTTTTTATATATATATGTCCCCCTTAGCTGAAGGAAGGGTGCCACACCTGACCAGGGTAAAAGTTCTTCTATGCACTGAGTGAACCAATTCTGTGAAGTATGAGGCAGGTTTTAGAAGGTACCTTATGTGCTGGTCCACTGGCTGATGATGATGATGATGATGATGATGATGATGATGATGATGATCTACAATTGGATTCACAATCAAAGACTGGTGAAAACCTGATAATTCAAGCCCTAACCAAGGACCCAAGAATTATTAAGACAGAGTCTGAGGATATAGGCAGTTCAAAGCAGATTATTATTATTATTATTATTATTATTATTATTATTATTAGTGCTCTGGGTATTTTTTGTTGGGGTGGGGGCTTTTATCAAAAAAACATTTTTTTAAAAATAGGTTATGAAATATTTCCTAAAGTTTTCTTTTTTAAATGATATAGAAAACGACTAAGATATGAAAGAAATTGGTCTATACTGGGAAACACACCAAAGCAAAAAGTATCCCAACATGAAAGTACAGAAAAGCATGCCTCAGTACAGGCAAACATTCAGTTTTTAGAAGTCCAAGAAAATGTTTTAACAGTATAAATAAAGGGTCAGAAACTCCAGTGATAGTACATTAAATTCATAAAATAAGACTTATTAGACAATATGTCATTTGGCAAAATTGAATCTTGACTTTCTGCCCATGGGATACTCCAGGCAAGTAACGATAAAAAAATAAAATACAAAACTTAACCTCTTTTTAAGTGGTTTAAATCCAGTTAAAATCCCTGTTAAAACTAGCTCAAATTTAACATTACGTGGAGCTTGGGAAGTAACTAGGGAATGTCATTTGCTGTGGCTTGAACTTAATGTTAACTGTTCCTTTCCATGGCTCTGCACTCCTTTGCAGTTTAGGTCTGCCTTGATTGACTGGACCCTCTTGAGAACACTGTTGCTCAATGTTGTTCACAACCACTCTGATCTGCACCATCACGCCTAGTGGGCAGCGCAGAGCTCACAATGCCTGCTTGTTTAGCCCTGGCTCTCATCAGCCTGGCACACCCTGAGAATATCCTCAGCAGCTCTTCACTACCCCTTAAACACACTTTTATGAGGAAGGTAACGTCAAATCAGTATTGCTTAATTAACATGACGGCGAAGGCTCCCATCCAGCTGCACAATAGCTTCCCTGACCTTGCAGGAAGGATGCATGACTTCATTATGGAGTATATTGTTTCCTATAAACATATAAAACCCGCGCCAATAACAACCCCATCAGCTGAAATGAAGTTATCCGAGAACAGAATTAAACTCTCAATGACCCCTTTGCTCTACTCTATAGACCCCTATTAATAATTTCTAATTTAATCAACAGGGGTAAATTTGCTCTATGCAACCCATGCCAGGCACTCTGCCAGGAAGGACCTATCGCTGTCCCTCTCATTTATTCCAGTCCGAAGCTTCTCCGTCAGAAGATGTATTTTTCACTGGAAGGCCACTGGTTGATTTCCTCTTTTGTTATCTTTTCAGGCAAAGTCATGTCCTTGTAACAGATAGACGGCTGGCTTTGTAAATAACCCTGGAGTGACGGATGGTGCTTTCGCCAGGGGAAGGCGGCAAATCGCAGGGCATTATTCACGCCAGGCCTGCGAATGCAGAGGTGCAGCTTACAAATTTATGACAGATACCAGCTCACCCCTTACACAAATATATGCTTTCCTGGCAAATTCATCACCAGTTTTTAATGGGGCCCAGATCGAATTTGTCAGCTGTCTGTCCCAGTATGTTGTTTCCCTTTAGGTTTCCATCAAGGATTGCTAGCTGAAAGCATCTTTCAGCTGCTAAGCCTGGGAGAGATCAATGATGACATATCTATTGGTGGTATTTTACCTTCAACTCTTTGGCCCATTCATCATTTTAACAATGCTGATACGTTTATTGAGTGTCTGCTAGTGTCCAGAACTGGGTAGAACATGATGGTAGTCTACATCCCCTCATCTCAGCCTTGCTCATTAAGAGTTTCTCAGCCTTGCTCAATCTTTTCATCAGAAGATATAAAACGCATTTCAGAAAAGGAAAGGGGCTAGGGACTAGCTCATTCTCCAAAGTGGTAGGGACTTCTCGTATGTCTGGAACATGGCTCATTTCATGTGAGTTGACTTTTTATTTAAAATCAGCTGCATCTCAACATTTCATATCCCATCAAAAGTATACAACAGAAGATTATCTACTGTAGTCTTATTTCCAGAACTTGTCATGGTTATGTTTGTGTCTCCAGTTTCCCTTGGTGTGAAATCTGAAATAATACAATCATATGAATGGACTTGTCCACCTCAGAAAACCATTGTACAATTAAATAAAAACTAGAAACTGATGAGTTCATCATAAGCCATCTAAGAAAAGATTGGTTTGATTTTCAAGGCCCTGTCCTGCCAGAACCCCAGTTTGGATTTGTTAGAGACACCACATATGGATCTCATGCCATCTGAATGGGAAACAGGTTCAGAAAATGGTCTCTGGAAGTCAGATTCCGTAAATCATGCAAACCTGTCACCTGGATCAATTTAGAATTTGCTAACAACTTTAGCTCAAAAATAATGAGAGATTTCCCATGTGATAGATCCTGGCACACTCTATGGATATTTCTGTATGGACCCAGCAGGTATAATAAAATGTGCCACTTATATTGTTCAAATTTCATCAAGAGTTTGCCTTCTTGTTATTGAAACAGTGTGGTCACAGATTCCATTCTCTATGCAAAAGCTGTTGGTGTATTATTACTTTGAGGAGTAAGTCACAGCAATATAACCTTATTAGGTAATCATCTGCAAACTTTAAAAGATCTTTCCCCCATCTTCCTCCCTGCTTTGTCTTCTGTGCCTAGGAAGATTAAGACCATTTCACAAGCTCAACAGCAGCATGGTGATCTTAACGATCCTCCTTTAGATAATAAAAGGACTTAAAATAACATCTCAATATAACCATGACCCCAGGTGTAAGGTCACACAGATGCCTAGAAACATATTTAGGATTCCCTTACCAACTTTGCTCAGACTGAAGAAGCTCCTTGGATAACGAGCGAAACGTTTCCACTGAGAAAATAGAAATCCAGTCGACATGATTCAAGCTATAGACAATTCCACCTGGATGACTGAGAACCTTCATAGTCAGGCAGCATGTGATTCAGGCTGAAGAGTATACAAGAGCCTGCCTGCCTGCCCTGCCTTCCTGCTTACTGCTTCTGCTCCTGTTTCTGCTTGTTTGTACTTCTGTTTGTTACTACTACCTGGTATGTAGATTTTGTAATACTTCCAGGGATCTGGAAGAGGACTGTAAATATCTGTTTGTATGAGTAACTAATATAACTGCACTAAGTTACTAAAATGACTGGCATCATTAATTGGTCTATGGTGATGATCATTTTCTGATACTCTGCGTGTGCAAGAAAACACACTCTCCAACAAAAGCATCCTTTGAGAGAGAAGGAAGGAAGGAAGGAAGGAAGGAAGGAAGGAAGGAAGGAAGGAAGTTCTCCTGAAAAGGATTGTTGGTTGGCTTGGATTGGATTGGTTTTTTGCGTAACTGAATTGATCCTATATGTAAAAAGGTAAAAATATATATGCCTAAAGGTAAAAAGGTAAAGGTTCCCCCCGCACATTTGTGCAGTCGTGTCCGACTCTAGGGGCCGGTGCTCATCTCCGTTTGTTAGCCGAAGAGCCAGCACTGTCCGAAGACGCTTCCACGGTCATGTGGCCGGCATGACCGCATGTGGAATGCTGTTACCTACCCACCAAAGTGGTACCTATTCATCTACTTGCATTTGCATGCTTTTGAATTGCTAGGTTGGCAAGAGCTGGGGCTAGTGCGGGAGCTCACTCCGTCACACGGGGCTAGGGATTCGAACCTCCGAACTTGCAATCTTCCGATCAACAAGCCTGGCATCTTACCCGCTGAGCCACCATGCCCCTCGATCTGCCTAATGATCTGCCTAAGTAGTTACCAAATATACATCCATAATAGACCACATTTATAACATTCTTTATTATTGCCATGCAGAATTACGAAAGGTACTTGTTTAGAATGGGAAAAATAGTGAGAAGATGTCATGGAAATCACTGCTAAGAATTTCAAATAAGAAAGTCACACTTAACCTGGAGAGAATTTATTTTTCCAACTTCCACAAGCCCTCAAGAAAGGTCTACTGGCATCATAAGAATACATCTTCATGATCTTTAAATGATATTAAAAAAGAAGAATGTTTTATTTTGTTTCTGTCTTTTGGGAGATGTCTGTCTATATAATTGGATATTCCTCCATTTGAAATATTTCCAGCACTTTGCTTCATAAGGTCAAAAATTGAATGAAAACATTATGGCTGGCCCAGCTTTTTGACTGGAACCCTTTTATGTTTTTCATATGCTAACCATGTTGGTTTGGAATAACAGGCTTTAGGCTTGGAAAGTGATGGAAAGGAACATAATGCTTCTTCAGCATTAGCTATCAGTCTAGTCACTGCCTCAATGGAACACAGCTTAGTAGTATGAAGTATACCTCTGTTGTGCTTTTGAGTAGGATATATATCAGGGGTCAGCTACCTGTGGCCCTTAGGCCACATCTGGACACCCAACTCCATTTTCAGTCCCCCAGAAACCAATAGGATCACAGTAAAATGGTGGTGTTTGACAGTGTGATTGGGGGGGGGTGTTTTTTAACCAATTTAATCTGCAAAAAAGGCATTTTAAAGAGGCTTTATTGTCCATCAAGCAAAGAACAAATCACAATCTCTAAATACAACAAAAATGAACCGAAATTATTGCCTCCACCAACAAGTGATGTCATGTACTGGCCATAACTCTTCAAAGGCCTCCCAAATAAATATGGCACAAAACTCTTGTGGATTCTACTTAGGGCTGAAGTGTGATGAGTTTTAAGTCCCATAATTATGCAGAACAGTCTACAATCTTCATCTCTTTAAGACCCTCAGCTACCACAATGAATCTAGGATTGGCTTAGTCAACTTTTGTTCAGAAATATTTAAGGGGACTTTTGCTTGACTAAAGGAAAATTGAGGGTTTGAGTCTGTTCACTGCCCTCTATTACCTGAATTTGCACTAAAAGCAAAGGATGGCACACAACTGCAATAATCTGTGGCAAGCAGTGAGAATCAGAAGATTTTTAGGTCACATAGCTTTGATCTAAAAATTAAGAAGGTTCTACTATTGATGCTTTGGCCAGTACCCTTTTCCATTTTCTGCACTTGGATCTCCATTACAGAATTGCAATCAGAAGATAAACGTATACAAATTAGCGAATGATTGGAAAATGCCTCCTGATCTTTTACACCACTAGTTGAATAACAGGTAGAGAAAGGATCAGTCCAATGCTTTGCCAGAGTATTTTATAGTTCTCTGCTTTTTCTTTTATCAAAGGAAGTCAAATACCCAACCCATATTGCAAAATGATCCCACATTTTTTTTAAATTATGTGGGTTTTTTTCTATCCTAGTGCTAAGAAATATAATTTACCAAAAGAAAAATAATGCTAAACATCATTTACTTGTCAATGCCACTGTTTATATTCATTCACTTATCATGTTAAGTTGTTCAGAACCAGTTGATCATTGTTGTTTTTGTTAGATATTTCTATCAATGTTGTGCTTATAGGAATGGCAGAGTAAGGGATTTATTTCTGAATTCCTTTAGCTAGAAACTGAAGCATGTTAACTTGAATGCCCACCCACCTTTTAAATACTGATTTTTAGAAATTCATCATTCCAAAATAAACCTGTGATTTTTCTCCTACTTTAGTAGGAACAGAACATTCAGCTCTAGGAAAATCCATGAGCACCTTGGTGATGTTGAACACATTTATCAATGGGTTGGACTTTAGCATTTGCCCAATGAAACAACTCCCTTACCAAAACCCCTCACCCCACATAGGGGCAGAATTCCACAAACGTTGTTCGTACAACTACTCTTTGACATGCCTATGCTTGGATTTATATAACAGAATCTAACCATGTTGGACTTTGTACACACTGGGAAAAGATAGGCCAAACATTTGGAATGTGTATGAAATTCTGTTTCAACAACTGCTTTAATAAATACACCAAGTGGGAAGTCTTTCCTATTGTAATATATTTTTAAAAATCACTTCTAAGCTATTCAGCCACTCCATAGATACTTGCAGGAATGTCATTCAGGAGCAGGTTGGACTTCTGATCGAGTCTCCTGGCTTCACAAAGCTAGCAGAGTTCCTACTAAATGTAACAGGAGCTGTCCCTTGAAAGTGTTTAATAAAGACATGACACTTCTCACTGGAAGAGATGCCAGAGTTTTAAGACTTATGAGCCATGTGCTTATGTGAAGACTATACACTCGGGGTCTCCTTCCTGACTTCAAAGGGAGCTTTGGGGTGCTTTGCAGATGGTCAGGCTATGCTAACAAGAGCCTGACAATTGCATTCTGATGCTTTGGGGATAATTGGCCACCCTGATCCAATTCGTCATCAGTCAGCTTCTCCGGCCCACCCCAGTGAGCTGGAAGCAGCAAACTGAGGTAGCTCCACATAAGCATGTTCTTTCCACGCTCTGGAAACACATACCAGATACAGGCCAAAAAAGGAGGAGAGAGATCCAGAGAACAATCTCTTTAGGCTGGGAGCAAGGGCTCTGTCAGCCAGTGAGGAAGGGTGTGGAAAGCCTGAAGGCACATGGTGGCCAGCCAATTTTCTGAGTCATACTGTCTCAGGAGGGGCAGGGAGGGAGAAAATCTAGAGATGTAACATAGCAACAACTGGGGGGAAAACCACCTGGAAAACTAAGCAAGCCTGCAAAAGCAGGAATTCCCACTCTTTCTCAGCAAGTTTTAGCAAATAAGCTTACTCTCCTGACAGACTGAAGGTAGAGAAGTTTTTAAAGAATGGAGGCTAAGAATGAAGAAGGGGCAAAGATGGATCCTTTCCCTATGAATGTTCTCCTCAGCCACGATTCTCTGCAATAGTCCAACAGCTGGCATGTGTGTTGCCTTCTGCAGATGAATCAGACAAGTCAGATGTGCAGCTGTGCATATTGAGCACACAGGGATATGATGAGCTATTTGCTGGCCAGCAAGGAGCAGGCTGCATCTGGTGGAGTTGTTACAATTGTGGGGTGAAAGTCTCTGGAGTCATTCATCTTCTACAAGAGGCTAGGTTGCCTTAGAACCAGAGCTGCTCCTCATATCTGTCCTATTTCTGACATAAATATACCTATTAGTACTACCAAACAAATATAAAAAAGCCTGAGAAATAGCTGAAGTACATCATTGGCGATCACTCGTAGCCGAGTAAGATTGTCTTCCAAAGGTAAAATTTTAACGGTGGATCCGTAAGTGGCTATAAAGACCAATTCTGGATCCGCACAACCTCCCACAATGGGGGCATAGGTTTCCGGGTGGGAGACGGTCATGATGAGGGTTTGCCTGACGTGCCTTCCTTTTAGCTCTTTTCTCCTTTTCGCCCTGTACTCGTGCTTCTTCAAAGTCCATAGCGCCATTAATAAAGGATGACATCCAATTGAAACGCTCATGAGTTAGGGCTTCCCAGTTCTCAATGCTGATATTACATTTTTTTAAATTAGCTTTGAGAGTATCTTTGAATCTCTTTTGCTGTCCACCAATATTCTGTTTTCCATTCTTAAGTTGGGAGTAAAGTAGCTGCTTTGGAAGACGATGGTCAGGCATTCAAACAACATGACCGGTCCAGCGAAGTTGATGTTGGATGATCATTGTTTCAATGCTGGTGGTTTTCGCTTCTTCTAATACGCTAACATTAGTCCGCCTATCTTCCCAAGTAATTTGCAGAATTTTTCGGAGGCAATGTTGATGGAATCTTTCAAGAAGTTGGAGGTGGCGTTTGTAGAGGGTCCATGTTTCACAGGCGTACAGAAGGGTTGGTAGTACAATGGCTTTGTAAACAAGCATTTTGGTCTCCCTGCGAATGTCCCGATCCTCAAACACTCTACGCTTCATTCGGGAGAAAGCTATACTCGCAGAGCTCAGGCGATGCTGAATTTCAGCGTCGATGTCGGCTTTTGTAGATAGATGGCTGCCGAGATATGAAAAGTGATCAACATTTTCTAGTGACACACCTTTAAGCTGGATTGATGGCGCTGCAGAGGGATTGGTTCGAACTTGCTGGTAAAGCACTTTGGGTTTTTTAATGTTAATCGAGAGGCTGAGTTCTAATCGAGGACTAGAACTTACAGTCTTCTGGTTTCTAGCCTGGTGCCTTAACCACTACGCCAAACGGGCTCTCTATTGGCATCTTACACACAGGATAAAACTGACTGTACTTCTCTCTGAATCAACTGGCCTAAGGTTTCACTGTTTCTCCTCCCCTTTCTAATCTTCTAATCTTCTGATTCTGCCTCATTATTTCCCCTTCCTTCCTTCCTTCCTTCCTTCCTTCCTTCCTTCCTTCCTTCCTTCCTTCCCTATGGCTGCTGAGGAAATGAATCTGCTGAGGACACTGAAGCAAAATGTCTTTGGAAATAAATGGACTCTCTTTCCAAGGAAATCAAGAACCTTGCAATGAATAGCGTTGTTACCTCACCCCAGATTCTCCTGTTAAAAGGGTAGAAAAGGCAAGTGAGCCAGCCATACCTTCTTGATAGCTCTTAAAAAGACCCCCCTCCAAGCACTATCTGGAGGAAGGAAGGAAGGAAGGAAGGAAGGAAGGAAGGAAGGAAGGAAGGAAGGAAGGAAGGAAGGAAGGGGAAATAAATAATTATCTGCTATTACCTGATGATTAATAATGGACCAACAGATCAACAGACAAATACGTAATTTGTATAGAAAATGGGAGACAGGGATTGGTCTTGCCAGGCTCAGGGTAGTGTTAATGAAGTAACAGCCACGTGATCAGTTGACAAATGCCCAAGTCACTACTGTGAGTTAACACCGCGACTGCCAGGGAAGAAGCAAGCCTTAATAGCTATAAATATTTAACTACATAGGAGATGAATAATAAATTATCCAGAACATCATAATGACATAAACTTACAAAGAACTCTACCACAGACTGTGAACAATATGGCAAATGCCATTAAAGCAGGTCTGTGCAGTTTTTTGTCTTTTGATTTTTTTTACAAATTCAAACTGAGAAGGTATCCCCACACACAGACACACACCTTATTCTGTATTCATTCTGGATACAAACCATTAAGTCAGAGGTCTAAGAGGACTGGAGCCATCTGCATTGTACCAACTTAAAACCATAATTTCTCAAATCTATTTCCCAGTAATCAAACCAATATCCATTAATACCTCTGGCAAATTGAGTGATGCTGTTGATACCCTATCTCAGTGTCTGGAGGCTGTGGGGGGTTGGATGGGGAACAGCAGGCTTCAGCTCAACCGTGGCAAGACTGAGTGGCTTTGGGGTTTGGGGCCTTCTGGTTCCAGGGATTTACCATCTCTTACTCTGGATGAGGTGGCACTGCCCTAAACAGAAATGGTGCACAATCTGGGGTCTGCGGTGGGTTTCAGTAATGCTGCTGGTTCTCAGGAAGGAGGGAGCACATTCTGAGGAGGGCAAGATAAAAGGAGATACAGTCTAGAAATTGAATGTGGGGAAACTAAGAGGTTCAGAATAGCCCCGCCCTAGAGCCTTCCGAGGTTATTTCCCCTTAGGTTAGGTAGAGTAGGTTTAGTCTGGGAAGATTCTGTCTATACGGTGTGAGCAAATAAAGAACTGGAGTTTGGCTGAACTGATTCTCTGAAGTTCTTGGGCTGGGCCTGACAAGGTCCTCCTGGACTCACAATTCCTGCTCAGAGAAATTTGAGCAACTGTATGGAGCACTTGGGGGCGATCTCAAATCCTCTCCTTGTCCGGGAAAGAATTACAAAGATCCAGTCTACTCACCGGCTCTTCATTCTGCTGCAGTTGTCGGCTCTGCTTTTAGTGGAGCCATCTTCAGTTCTCCATTTCTTCCCCGGAAATCAGAACTATTTTCAAATAAATGTGCATAGATTTACATTTGATTAAGCATGTATAAGATTGCACTTTTAACTACAAAAAACTATGCACACTTAGCTGAGGGTAAGTCCCATAGGACACCTGTGAGTAGACTTGTTTAGGCTTGTACTGTCAGCCATTTTGTTCACTTGGGACACTTAGTGCGAAAGTGTCTATTAAATAGCATCTTTTATAAAACTAATGAAAATATTCTATACACTCAGGCCAACTCAATCAGGTAGCTTTCACAGAGATTATCCTTGAGGTCATATCAACTACAGAAAAAACAATCTAACTAAAATGAAATTCTGCTATAAGTCATACTAATGTTTGTGGTACTGTTATAAATATCATAGTTTTAAATTATCAACTCTAAGTTCTGCCCTAGGATGGAAACTTCCTGGGACACAGCAGGTAGGAGCCAGAGCAATTCTAGAACCTCTACTTAGGCAGGAGGGCTCCAGACAAAGCCGTGATGAGCAGGCAGTAACCGAGAAAGAGTAGCATTTGATATGGTTTAAGTTCCGCGTGTGTCATGCCGGCCACATGACCGTGGAAGCGTCTTCAGACAATGCTGGCTCTTCGGCTAACAAACGGAGATGAGCACCGGCCCCTAGAGTCGGACACGATTGCACAAATGTGCGGGGGGAACCTTTACTTTTTTTTTAAGCAACTGCTTCACATTTTGTGGAGCAAAGAAAATGTCTCTAGAGCTTTTGAAAACCCTGGAGAGATTTTTTTTAAGTGATTATGTGCTACCAAGTCATTGTTAACTCTTAGCGACCACTAGATAGATTTTCTCCATGACAATCTGCCCTAACCTGGTCCCTCAGGTTTTCCAACGGTGCACTCATCACCACTTTAACTGAATCTATCCACCTTCTTGCTGGTCATCCTCTTCTTCTCTTTCCTTCCACATTTCCCATCATTAGAGACTTCTCTGGAGAGTTAGGCCTTTGCATAATGTGTTCGAAGTAGGACAATTTGAGCTTCGTCATTTGTGCCTCAAGTGGGAACTCTGGGTTGATTTGATGATCCATTGGTTTGTTTTCTTGGCTGTCCGGGGTATTCTCAGGAGTCTTCTCCAACACCAAAGTTCAAAAGCGTCAATACTCTTCCTATCCTGCTTCTTCAAAGTCCAACTTTTGTTTCCATAGAGTGTCAAAGGGAATAGAAACAATTACTGCTTTATTCAATAAACGCGTCATTCAAACCCTATATGTGCCAGAAATACATGCATTGGTCAGATGTCCCTAGGAAAAATCTTACTGATGCTGGCACAGTGAGATAAAACGCCATAGAGAGAGACAGGCCGCAGAGACAGAAGCTGAAACAAAACAAGTGCATTGTTACCCCCACTCTTAAAAGCAGTGAATGCTTAGGGCACGTCTCTGTTAGCCTGGCATCCATTTCTGCATTGCTAAGAAATGTTAACTTTCCCCAATTAGGCAGAATGTAAAAGTATGATTTGATCGACAGGTGTGTACTGCCAGCCTTAAACCAAAATTCAGAGTGTTAATAGAACTCCAACATTCCATTCACACAAGTGAGAGCAAAGCAAAGGCATGTGGCTGCCACGTTCAAGGACTTGAGCGCCAAGGAAATAAACAAAGCCCAAAGCAATGTTGGACTTCCCTCCCCAAAATAGGTGTGATAGATGGAGAGCTGAATGAGGAGATAATGCTCCTTGGTCAGCCCCTCAGGTCAATATTGGACAGCCTGTCACACCACTCAATCCTTCTTTCAGCTTTCTTCATATATGGAAGTAAGGTGGTAGTGGGGGAAGAGGTGGGGAGACTAAATTTCCTCCCACCTTATATTTTTTTCTGGTTAAATGGTATGGCCCAGGTTGGCTGAAACAAGCAGGTCCCCCAATTCTTTGCCCACCACTCCCAAAACATGGGACTAGCTATGGGCCAGTACGGAAGTGAAATTGCAGCATTGAATATTCCCTGTATCCATCCCAGAAATGGAGGTTTAAAATAGAATGTAAGTTGTCCATAATACTTTCTAATAGTGTCTCTGAAGTTCAGAAGATTTTTTTTGCAACTCTTCCAATGCATTGCACTGTGCTGCTTAGAAGGACAAGGTGATAGGAGAAACAGGAGCAAACATGAACACATATATTGTGTTGATCACCAGGGAATCTGTTGTTCATTTCATGAATTATGAAACCCCAGTTTATATTGGAATGATTCAGCATATATGTTTTATAGAGTTCTTGGTGCTCTCTAAGCCTTGTTGTTTCCTTGCAGACGTTTCATTGCCAGGCTCGGCAACATCTTCAGTGCGAAAAGGGAGTGGGACTTGCTCTCTGTTTATATACCATGGCTTGTCCTGCTTGTGTTGGTGGAGGTGTTGTTCTCTCCTTGGTAGTTCCTTGATTGGGCTGTTGTTTGCTGCTTGGTTGATTGACTGAGTTAATAGTTCCTTGATTAGGGATTATTGTGCTGTTTGATTGCTCCTCTGCTAATCTTGCTGTTAATCTTTGCCTATCTGGTTGTTGATTGCTGGCAAGGTGGTGTTCTGGTCTTTTGGCTTTTCTATTGTCTCTTATGAATGGTATATAAATGTTGTTTACCTCTTTGTGTCTGTTGATGGCTGCTTTGTCTGAGTGCCAAGCTTCCAGGAATTCTCTAATGCAGAGCTTTCCAAACTTTTCATGTTGGTGACACACTTTTTAGACATGCATCATTTCACGACACACTCTTACAGCAGGGCATCATTTCGCGACACACTCTTACAGCAGGGCACAAGGCAGGCACTAGGACCTGCGCGGAATCACAACTGGTTTGGAGGCAGCAAGGCACAAGGCAGGCACTAGGACCTGCGCGGAATCACAGCAGGTTTGGAGGCAGCAAGGCACAAGGCAGGAACCAGGACCTGCGTGGAGTCCTGGCAGGGCAGGTTTGGAGGCAGCCAGGCACAAGGCAGGCACTAGGACCTGCGTGGAGTCCTGGCAGGGCTGGGAGGCAGCAGCAGTCACGACACACCTGGACACTGCAGCCGACACACTAACGTGTCCCGACACACAGTTTGGAAACCTCTGCTCTAATGTTTTTGGATTTGGCTTGGTTTAAGATGCTCACAGTTTCCCAGTTGAAAGTATGGTTGAGTCTGTCCATGTGTTGTGAGATTAAGGAGTTTTCATCATGTCTTCTGACAGCTAGTTGGTGTTCGTGGATGTTCTCTGCTAGTCTTCTGCCCGTCTGTCCTACATAGTGGCTTCTACAGTCCTTACACTGTATGTTGTAGATAACTCCTGTTTTTTCATCTTGGCCTACTGGGTCTTTTGGGTTACTTAAGATGTTCTGAAGGGTTTTGGTTGGTTTATGTGCTACAGTGATGCCATGTGGTTGTAATAATCTATTGGTAGTTTCTGAGATGTTTCTGAACCATCAATCAACAAAGTAGCAAACAACAGCCCAATCAAGGAACTCCTAAGGAGAGAACAACATCCCCACCAACACAAGCAGGACAAGCCATGGTATATAAACAAGAGAGCAAGTCACACTCCCTTTTCACACTGAAGATGTTGCCTAGCCTGGCAATGAAACGTCTGCAAGAAAACAACAAGGCTCAGAGAGCACCAAGGACTCCACAGTTCAACCCTGAGCTACAAATATTCTCTTCGATATATGTGGTATTTTAATTATGGTTTAGTGTTACTTAGTTTGACGGTTAAGTGATTGTTGATCAAAACTTCTAGCCTCTTTGTCATCTTTATTGTGCTCTGCCTCCCATCAGAAATCCAAGGTAATTTGAACCTCTCATTATCAACTTTTCTCATTCCTTTTTGAAGGTTGTTGCAGAGTATTAAGTTATTGACAAATCAACAGCTTGCATCTTAACCTGTTTTCTGCATATCTTTATTGTTAGGAATCTAACTAGCTAACACCGTGTTTTCTTTCAAATATTACCCACTTCTACATCAGTGCAGATTAACCTAGGTTGTACAGCAGGATAAGCTTAGAACAAATTTATTGTGATGTCTGTTCAAAATCCGAACATTGCTCAAAGCTATGTGCAATATGGGAAACTCCATTTTAAGATCTTGCTGACTTCAAAATGATCTTGGCCCAATTTATACTCCACCAGAGATAAGGCTCAGATTCTTCTGTTGCTTAAGGCAAGTTCAGACAGCTGAAAAGAATGAATGGTATTCTAGCTTATTCAAAGTTCTTTTCTCAGGAACATTATTTTGTTTCAGGAAGCAATTATGTACCTTAGGTATGACTAAACAAATGCAATAGACAGTTAATTAATATCATATTAACTATGATAGCTGATTGCTGGCATTTTTTTCCTTGTAAATTGCACAATAGATGTTAATTTATGCTATCCCTTTTTAACCTGCACGTAGGAACTATTTTTAGGCTTTAAAGAAATGTTAGCTTGACTGCATGAGTCACAAAGTCATTCTTGAACACTTTCCCATTTTGCCTCCCATCATTATATAAAATTATTATTTTTCTTCATGACCAGAGATGATCTGTTTCAGGAAATATTGTGAATGGTTGAAATAAGAGATTATTTGGGGGCATATTTTACAAAGATGTATGTTTATCTGGGAGCAGACCCTCATAGTTATGAATGCATGAGGATCCACCTTGATTTGGAGCCATTTAAAATATTGTATTTTTTAGAAATAAATGCACTGTTATTTTATGCCTTTTGTCATCCTTTATTGCAAGTGTTATTTATTTAAAAATGCAGCTTTCTGTATATGGAACATGAACCTCCCCAACCACAGTAGTGACTTCTTTCACTCAAACAAAGTTCTATTTAATAATATCAGCAATTATTTCTATCCTTAGAAATCTCAGAGCCATTCCTAGTGGATTTCCATCCACACACTCATCAAAACGTGGTCTGCTTTGCCAAGTTACAACCATCAAGAGCCCTCAAAATATTCCATTGGAGGTGATAACGCTGCTTTGTTGAAAAGTTGCTAATCATTGCTTCCTCTTACGTACCATAATTCTGACCATCAAGTGGCTGAGTGCCTTTCACATAGGAAGTGAAATACTCTCCCCCAAAGCTGCAGTTTGTATATGCCTGAGATATTCCTAAATATACAGGATTATGTGTATATTGAGTTCTTCAGATGGCATAATCTGGCTGATCATGTCTGGGCTCTGAAGCTAAGGTGGCACAGACTTGGTTAATGTTTGAATGGGAGATTACTAGGGAATATCAGGGCTGTAGGCTAGACTCGTTGAAAAAAGGAAGGAAAAAAGGCAAATGTCAACCCACTTTGAACTTTCAGAACCTAGAAGGATATCAGCATTAAAAGGTTATTTATTTATGTACAGTATTTACTTGCTTACTTACATACCTCCTGCCTTTTCCCTTAGGAAGCCAAGGGACAATAAAAAGTAGGTTGAGAGATTGTGACTTGCCCAATCAGCTCTGTGGTCCAATCAGGACTTGAACTTTGACCCAATACCTTAATCACAACTTATCTCACAATGAGAGCAAACCTCCAGGTCCCTGTCAAATTTCAAGAAGCAACTGTGCTGGTACCTTTTCACTTTTCTTTTTTTTTTGCCTTAGCTTTGATTTGGGTGGTGGTGGAAAGCATGACCAAGCATGGCTATATTAAAACTTTCACTGTTCTCCACTATTTGTTTCTGGAAAATGGGAGGGAAGAATCTAATTCATAATACAGATTGTACACTAGCATTTTTTTTCCTGATTGGATCTTTTTGAGTTTAAGAATACTCAAGAGTGGTTTCTCCTCTTTCTCCTGTCCCACTTGTATGGAAACCTGAGAGTCTTCTAAGTGGCCACTCCTAGGCTGTAGAACTCCCTCTCAAGGAAGGCTTGGACAACTCCATCTCTGCTGTCTTTCTATGACAAAACAAAAAACATTTCTATTCCAACGTGCACCTAGTTTTTCAATTAATTTGTAGGTTTTAACTGGTGCCTGCTGTTTATTTTTATTCATGATGATGATGATGATGATGATGATGATGATGATGATGATGATCATGACACATTTTCAAGTGAATTTTGGTTTTTCTTATTTTAATTGAAATTATATATTTTGTTAGCCACCTTATTCTCTATTTTTAGTGGAAAAGGAGGATATGCATTTTAATGAATTAACAATAAACAAATAAAAGGCTACGTTACTAGAATAATAGAATCATAGAGTTGGAAGGGGCCACTAAGGCCATTAAATCCAGCTCAGCACCAGAATCTGGATTAAAGCATCCCTGACCAATGGCTGTTTACTTGTTTATGTTCTACATGAACATAGCTAATGAAAAAGAACTTACAGTACTGGCTCTGTGGGAATTTGATTCTACTGTCAAGCGGGTCATTTCAGGAATTTTTTTTTCTAACGTTCCATTGGAATTCCTTTTCCTGTCACTTAAATCCCAAGGCTGTTTTGTCAAAGTGCAATGTATCCAGCTCCTTCATTCTCTCTTCAGAGGATTTAGTCCCTGATCATCTCTATTGCCCTTCTTTGAACCTTTTCCAATTTCTCTACATCTTTCTTAAAGTGTAATGCCCAGAACTAGACCCATTACTCAGGAGAAGAGGTGGCCTGATAAAAGCAAAATAAAATGGAGTGATTACTTCCTGACATTTGGAAATTATACTTTGCCTGATGGTGTCTAAAGTTGCATTTTGTTCTTCTTGCTGCCATACCACACTGCTGGCTCATATTCAATCTGCAATCAACTACTATTCCAAAATGTTTTTCATATTTTCCATTATGAAACTCTGTACCTGTGCACTTGAGTTTGGTTTCATAACTGAAGAATTTTGAACTCATTTCTGATCAGTTTCATCTGTTACTTTTGACCCATATCTGTAATCTATCAGGAACAATTTTATTTTTATTGTTGCCTTCTGGGGTACAAACTGTCTCACCTAATTCTGTGTTATCTGCCAATCTGATGAATTGCATCCACCTTTCCATCCAAATCATTAATAAAATATTGAAAAGTAGAGGACCTGGGACTGAACCCTGTGGCACTCTGCTCAATATCTCTCCCCAGTCTGATAAGAGAACATTGATGAGTATGGTTTTCAAGCCAGCTATATATCTACAGCAGCCTTTCTCAGCTGTTTGACCCTGGAGGAAGCCTTGAAATATTTTTCAGGCCTCGGGGAACCTCTGTACATTCAGGCTCAAAGATAGGCCACAAGTTACACAATTATTATATTCACTTCATGGGTAGGCCTGTACAGTATATATGCATTAACAGTGTTCTTAAACTAAAAATAAAGAATGAAACTGATCTCTTTAATATGAAGTTGCCCAAATTTGAAATAATTTTTAAATAAATCGTGATCTCCCAGGGAACCCCTAGTGACCTCTCGTGGAACCCTAGGGTTCCACCGAACCCTGGTTGAGAAACTCTGATCTACAGTATCATCCAGCCCATATTTAGCTTGCTAATCAGCATGTCATGGGATAAATTTGCAAAAACATTCCTGAAAATAAGATATATGCTGGTTCTATAGCATTCTCACAATCTATTAAAGAAATTACTCCATTAAAAAAGTTAAAAAATAAGATAGCATTAGTCTGACAAAATTTATTCTGAACAAAGCCATGCTGACTTCTGTAATGACCACATTGTTTCTAATGCATTTAGAAATTCTATATCTATGTATGTATGTATGTATGTATGTATGTATGTATGTATGTATCTAATCTGTAGGATCATTTGAGCCCAGTCATTTGTGGGTCAAGTAAGAACTCTTCACTGATTAGTTCAATGATTTGTTCTCTTAGCTGCCCATGATATTTTCAGTTTTCTCCAACATCAAAGTTGAAAGGTGTCAATACTCTTTCCATCCTGCTTCTTCAAAGTCCAACTTTAACTTCCATAGAGTATTACATTGCCTGCACAATTCTGATCTTTGTATGTATAGAGCATAGCTTTCCAAACTGTGTGTCGCGACACAGTACTGTGTCACCTGTGGGGCACAGGTGTGTCACATGAAACCCCGGAAGCGTTGATGGCGCGCTGCCATGGGCCATCAGCGCTTCTGGGTTTTCGCACAGCACACCAAGTCACCACTGCTGCCACCATTGTGGCGCACGAAAACCCGAAAGCGCCGTGGTGGCAGCGTGTGAAAACCCGGAAGTGCCGCTGCCATGGGGTGCGAAAACCCAGAAGCGCTGCCAAGGCAGTGCTTCAGGGTTTTCCCATGCTGCCGCCGCGGCACTTCCGGGTTTTCATGTGCCGCCGTTGGTGTGTCGCCAATGGGAAAAGTTTGGAAAGCCCTGGTATAGAGACATCACAGCATCTGAATATTGTTTCCAAGGCCTTCATGGCTACTTTACCAAGTTCTAGACTGCAGCGTATTTCTTGATTGCTTGTTCCTTTACTGTTGATGGTTGATCCTGAAAGGCAGAAGTTATCCACCACTTCAATATCTTCATTGTCAAATCTAAGGCTGGTACCTTTGTACCATTAGTTTGGTCTTCTTTATATTTCATTTTAGTCCCATTTTTTCACTGTGTTCCTTGACTTTTATTACTAGAGCTTGCAGATCCTTTGCATTTTGGGTTGTCAGAATAATCTAGATATATTCAGTTCAACATGTTGTCATATACTCAGGAAAGATAAACTCAAATATTTTATGGAGTCTGTACCTAATTTCTTACAAGGGCCAAGGTGTTTACAGATTGATCTTTTTATGATCTGATCCAGAACCACCCCCAGGAATCACTGTCAGACTGACTGGTCTGCTGGGTTTTCCTTTGTCCCCTTTTTTAAAGATAGGTTCCACCTTTCTTTTCCTTCAGGAATCTGTCAGTTCATCAGTTCTCCAGGATTTCTTCAAGACAATACTTCAAGGTTTGACTGGACCATCAGCTTGTTTCCTTAGTACCCTAGGATGCAATTTATCTGTTCCTGAACTCTTTCAAAGTAAAAAGTATTCCCTGAGCATGTTTCTATCAGTTGGGAGCTTCAATACTCCTCCTGTCTTCTGCTCTTCACAATTTCCTGCTGGAACACATTGTTGAGTAGTTCTGCCTTTTTGTTTTTACGTGTTAGCATTCTGCCATCTTTTCTGAGCAGCTGCTTTTTCTTTTCTTTTTTAACATATCTAAAGAAGCCTTTTATGTTATTCTTAGTAACTTTCGCTAGCTCTAGTTCAGTCTGAGCTTTAGCTTTCCTGAGAGCAGCTCTCTGCTTCCAGGCTACTTTTCTGTACTCATCTTTGGTGACCTAGCCTTCTTCCCATCTCCTTTATGTGTCCTTTTTATTTTCAGTTTTCCACTAAGCTGCTGTCCTTCATTTCATTGGCAATCTAATTCTTTGCAGTTGTGTTTTAAGTGTCTTTGGAACCCCCATCCAGCTTGATCTTATTTTTCCAGTAGCTTCTCCTGCCATGGGTTCCTACTTACCATTACTTTGAGTTCACGGAAATCCACTTTTGGAAGCCCATGATACATGTTGATACTATGTTCAGTTTTAGTTTCCTTAAAAACAAGCTCCAGCATTGATTTTATGGACTTCCAGCATTACCTAGCCACTTTCTGCCAGTGTTCCATTTCTTCAACCAAGGAATTTTCCCTACTGCTGAGTTGAAGTGTTAACCACCCATCCTTCAGTTTGCAGAAAACTGTTACCAGAATGAAATTTGCTATCTTCATTGCTGAAACCTATCTTGCCTCTACTCCTTTTCTTTAAAGATAGGGCAATCACCTGGCTCCCCTGCAAGGTAATGAGTGACAAAGTTTAAAGCCTGAAGGTTACCATTGGATGGTATCACAGAATAAGGGGAGAACACTGTTTTAACATTAGTGCAGCTGAAGACAACTTAAAGCTGTCTCAGTCATGGCTGGGGATGAGATGAAAACAGTGTCATGGGGGCATGGGTGACATGGCTGTGGCATGTTTGCCCTGGTGTTGGATGCCAGTGGGGAAAGGCCCTACATCTTCACTGTTAATTAGTATCAAGTCGAGAATAGATGATCCTCTTGTGGCTCCCTTCATCCTTTGAAAGACAAAGGTGTTACTTTTCCTAGAACTATGGAGTTTGCGGGGTTTCTCTCCCAAAAGATCATGGTGTAACTGAAGTCCTCTCATCACTACAGCATCATGCCTCTTTGAAATATCTTCAATTTCCTTTGAAATCATAATCTATATCTTCTCCTCAGTTGGGCCCAGGAGAGTAGACACCAACAACAGTACTGTTTTCATTTTTCCCTGCATTTATTTCAATCCTGATGTTCTCTACAGCATTGCCAAGTTCATTTCTTTGGATTCCTGAGCAGGAATGAATATGTTTAACATACTGTGCAAGTCCCCCCTTTCTACTGCTTGTTTTCCCTTTGAAAAAATGGTATCCTTCTCTGTGTATCATGCTGTACTCTCAAGGCCAGATTGGGGAGAGAAGGTCTTCCAGATATTGCTGAATTCCCAGGAGCCTATCTATCTATCCCTAGGTTGTAGTTCAGCAGCTTATCTATCCCTAGGTTGGATCCTGAAAACCAAAGAGGGATTTTTTTCCTCCCCACTGTTAATTCTCCACAAATTCGATGTTCTTTTTCAGTTCCACTGTGAATATGATTGCTAAAAGTGACGAATGTTATTCCTGGGCTCAAAAAACCTAAGACATAATAGCTATACTGTATATTATTTATCTGCCATTAGTGAGTTTGCTTACTGTACTGAAGAGAAGGTTAGAGTTCAAAGTGCTGTGCCAACTAGCTGCTCTAACCTGTACCAACTGGAAAGGAAAATTACCTTGGAGAAGCTGCTGTAATAGACTGGAAGATGGAAAAAGCTATCCTTGTGCTAGATGATCCCCAGATTGCAGAAATCCAGGCAATACTCAGGGGGAAAAAGTGCACTGCCAAACAGAACTACTAGTGTAATAATATGGAATCTCCACCCACAAATGGATGGTATACATTGTGCATACACAAGAAGAATCGCTTGGAATAAGTCAATAGTCAGGACAATTTGCCAACATTTGAATATATGATCTTCAAACTGTTCAATTTCTTTTTCTCAGATGAAAAGAAGATGGCTTAAGTTGTAATAGGATCCCACTATGCTTTACCAGATTGTCAAATTGAAATCAGTGTTTTGAATTGGAAGAGCTCCATCATTATTCTTCGTCAGTGCTGCAACTTCCTGTTAGAACTGGATCATTGCCTGAATCTTTCAGATATTGCACAGCAAGACATAATGGCTCCTCTATTGCCATAAATGGATATTGCATGGCTGATGTAGAACACTGCCAACAGAAAAATGTACATTACAGAAGAAAGGAATTTTAATATTGAGATGGAATAATCTAGGAGAACTCCAAAGTAAATTGGGACTGAATAGGCTAGTTCTTATATTGGGTATGACTAAGAACTGATATGTTCAATGGATAACCTAACGTCTCAGAAGTTTTTTGCAGGTATCTCTCGGATGCCAATACAAGCTTTTTGCATGTAATTCCCAATGAAAGCAAATGTTGGTAGCAATCATGAAGTGAAATGCAAATCCACAGAATTATGACAACTGCTCACAGAGGAAATTGCAAAAACCTGCCATCCTAGAGTTCCTATCCCCTTTCCAGTTCAGGAACTACTGTAAAGGGAACCATTTGTGTTTGTATAGCTATGTGCAAAGTGAACTTAAAACAAGTTTAGATTGCAGAAGGGGAAAACAATCTGATTCAAGACTTGAATTGTAACTTCCTGGGATCTGGATGATGTCACTGAACACACAGATGTCCAATGCAAACCAAAATAATGAGAAAAAAATGAAGAAACATGCATCACAACATTACAACACAAACCCTGGCTTTCATACCTGCATCCCAACATCAGATATGTGGTTTGTGCAGCAATCCTGTGACATCTGTTTGGTTATTTGCCTCCCCTTGTCATCCCATGGACACCCATGATTGTGTGGAGTGAAAACCCAGCCTGCAGATCACTAAAAAGGAGCTAATACTAAGTTGGGAGGGCAAAAGTACTCTGGGAAAAAGGATGTGAGGAGGAAAGCACAGAGTGAATGAAGTATTTCTTAAAGTAACAAAGCTATAGAAATATTTCTCACCTTGAAATGGGCAACTATATTAAAAGTGCCAAGGAAGAAAGGTATCCAACAGTTAAAAAGAGAGATAATCCACCAATAAAGAAAACTTTAATTGGTGACTACCTTACTGCAGCCAAAGGTTCCTACTGTCAGAGTTCAGCAGACCTCTGCCATTCAGCTCGACAGGGATGTGGATTACGGGCAGCTAGAAACTGACGCGGGAGAGACAACAGCGCAGAAGGGAGAACCACCAGCAACGATGTGTGAAGTGGAACTCAACAGCTCCGGGAACGACTGTCTGAACACCCTGGAACCTGCGGGTTACATGTGTCAACAAACATGGACAATGGGGAGGGGATGTTTAAATATACTGTAACCTGCCATGCTTAACCATTCAAGACTTTGTTCGTGTTAAGTCTTCATGCACCGGAATAAACCCTTTTGCTTCTTAGAAATCTCGCGTCTGTGGTTTACTCAAGAGAAAGGGGTTTTAGGGCATCAGAGAGGAGCACCTTACATAAAGACTTGAATCAAAAAAAATTTTGCTACGTTTCCTGAGGATTACTCTGAATTATCAGCGAGCTCCGCGGTTGAGAGTAGCATCCTACTGTAAGTCAAAAACCATGACCTACAGAAACAATGGAACAAGCTGGAGCAGTGATGGCAGTGGCAGGTGAGCCTGGGTCCAGTACGGCTCCAGTCCAAACCATTGGACAGACTGGTGGCAAGAAAACGGCGAAAACCAGAGGAACGGAGGTAACCAAACCCCCCCCCCCATCCAGAGACTCAGGGAACTTGGTCGGCGGATTGGTCGTTCGGGGTTGGAGAAGGGATGGAAGAAAAAAGGGGGAAGCGTCCGAAGAAGCGCATCACCCACACGCAGCGTATTGGGGCGGTGGAAGAGAAATTGTCTCGCATGGACTGTGACATAGAGACAATTAACAAGAAATTGGACGCGTTACTAACCCTCGTGCAAGGGAAAAGGGGGCAAGAATCTATGGAGAACCTGACTTCCTCCGAAGAGGAAAATGAACCCGATGAATCCAGTGAGGAATCAAGCGAAGAAGATGAAAGGGAGGAAGAGGCCTCCACCTCTCGCTGCCAGCCACTAACCACCCCATCAGCTCAGCAAAGGAGGACCTGGCCAGTAGCGTACGCACCATCGGGGGTGAGTGAAATGAAAATGAAGTTCGATGACGACCCCAAGAAACTTGCGTGTTTCCTGACACATGTGAAAGGATTTATGGGGGAATTTGAGGACACTTTCCAGACAGAGGAGACGAAGGTCAGGTACGTTTCCAGCTTTCTGGAAGGGGAGGCGGCAAGGTGGCTTGTAAAATTGCACAATGCTAAAGCAAGCACGTTACAGGACTTTGATAAATTTATGCGCGCCTTACGCAAACGCTTTGAAGACACCTTGTCGAAAGTGTCGGCTAGAGTACGTCTTTGAAATTTGGACCAGGGCAAAAGCACCGTAGCTGAATATGTTTTGGAGTTTAAAAGAATACTCAGTGACTTGCCTGATTGGCTGGAAGAATTCCAAATTGAATACTTCCAGTATGGCCTGGGACAGGATTTACTCGAATTAATGGTAGGGAGGAGGGAACCGAAAACCCTGGAAGGATGGATTCAAATGGCAGGGAGAATTGAACAAAGTCAAACACAGTTGCTGACCATAAAAAAGTTCAAACACTTGCGGAAGAAACCAGGGACTGATTCGCCCCCCTCCCGCGTAGACACCAGGCAGAAAAATTGGGAGGAGGAGAAAAATCGGAGAATGAGAGCAGGATTGTGCTTTCGATGTGGGCAGGTTGGACACCTTATTAGTAATTGCCCTCAGAATGGAGCTACCGCCAGAGTCAAGGCACCCCCGAAGAACCCACCAGATAGGAAGGGTGAGAAGGAGGTTGGCAGCAAGCACAAAGGGGCGGTGGCGGCCATGGAGGACTGGAGAACTCCCCAATACCTGGAAGATGAAAGCGACGAATCGGACATTGAATTCCAGCCGGCGGGAAACGACAAAGGTCTGTTCTAAAGAGCGCCGCGGGACAGGCCTTTGGAAAGGGGCGCAATGGAAGGTAGAATTACAGTCAATGCCCAACAATGCATCTAAAGGTACAGCTACAAACTTTGGATGGGAGGGAGCGATTTTTGGGGGTGGCGATGTTGGACTCGGGGTGTTCAAGGTGCTTAATGCACCCGTCCGTAGCAAACAAGATGGGGCTTAGATTGCTGAAATTAAATACGCCCATTACATTTTGCCAATTGGATGGTTCAGAAATGAAAGGGGGGGCCAGTGGAACATTTAACAGAAGAAATTCGAATGACTCTGGGGACCCACGTAGAGACATTGCGGTTCATTGTGGCTCCCATTGCAACACAACCAATTGTATTAGGACTTAAATGGCTGAGAACAAGAAATCCCATGGTGGATTGGGTTTCTGGGGAAATTGAATTCATTGACGGGACTTACCTAGGGATGGACAATGATAGAAATCCGGGCTGCTTGGAAGTGGGGGCAGCTGGGACTGAACTTGGGGAAGAGGACCAGGCACAAGGGGGTGGCGTAATCCCGGAGAAATACCACCCCATGGTAGAGGTGTTCAGCAAACAGGAGTGTGAGCAATTACCTCCCCACAGACAGTCAGATTCAGCTTTTGAACTCATCCCAGGGGCACCCTTTCCCAAGCCCAAAATGTATGCCATGACACAAAAAGAATTACAAGAACTGCGAAAATTCATTGATAAGAATTTGGCACGTGGATTCATCGAACCAGCAAATTCCCCCCTAGCAGCTCCCGTCTTATTCAGAAAGAAAAAAGACAGGTCCCTCCGACTCTGCACAGACTATAGGGGGCTCAATGCTATTTCAGTTACCAATCAGTACCCCCTCCCGTTGTTGAAGGACATGTTAGCCCAACTGTCCAAAGGGAAAATCTTCACAAAATTAGATGTAAGAGAGGCATACTATCGTGTACGTGTATGGGATGGGGACAAGTGGAAAACAGCATTCAATTGCCCGCTTGGGTCATTCCAATACCTAGTGCTCCCGTTCGGGATTGCGGGAGGCCCGGGAATCTTCATGAGACTAATTAATGAAGTGCTGTACGAGTTCTTGTACAAAGGGGTGATCGTATATTTAGACGACATCTTGATTTTCTCGGAGAACTTAGATGAGCATGTGGAATTGGTCAAGAAAGTATTGGAAAAATTACTTGAAGCAAAATTGTATGTCAAACTTGATAAGTGTGAATTTCACAAGGAGAATCTAGATTTTTTGGGGTATTGCATATCTCATAAGGGGATCGAAATGGACCCAGAGAAAGTAAAAGCAGTCTTGGGGTGGCAACACCCCCCCCCTGTACACGTAGACAACTGCAGGCGTTTCTTGAGTTTGCGGGGTTCTACAGGCAATTCATTCAGAATTTCTCACAAATTGCTTTGCCCCTCACAGACTTGTTAAAAACTAAAGGCAAAGGCATGGGTGCAAAGTCAAAATTGCCCAGCGCTAAGGTTGTGTGGACCCCGGAATGCCAAGAAGCATTTGAGAAACTGAAAGCATTGTTCACAGAGGAACCTATCCTCAAACACCCAGAGGTAGATAAACCGTTCGTGATTCACACGGACGCGTCACACAGTGTGGTGGGGTCAATAGTGCTGCAGGCTGACTACAACAACATACTACGCCCGTGTGCATACATATCCAAAAAGTTCAGCGAGATGGAGAAAAGATGGCATGTGTGGGAGAAGGAAGCGTTTCCGGTCAGACATGCACTTGGCACATGGCGTCACCTTTTGGAAGGGGCATCCGTGCTGTTCCAGGTCTGGATGGACCACAAAAACCTGGAGGCATTAAAATCCCCTAGAAAATTGAACCCGAAACAACTTCGTTGGGCTGAATTCTTCAGCAGGTTCAATTTCACGTTAAAATACTTCCCAGGGGGGAAGAACTACCTGGCTGATGCATTATCGCGCCTGTCGCAACACGAGAGTAAGACAGAGGATGTCATTGAGTCCCTCATACCGTCCCACACAGACGAACCTCATGGGGGAATGCCACATCCAGAAAGACAAGAGGGGAATCTGGCAATCACGTGCAGCTGCGCTAAAAGCATTGCTGAGTGCGACCCGTTTAGGAACGAACTGAGGGCTGAAACAGTAAAAGACACATGGTGGGGGGAGAATAAACACACCCTTCACGAGAACGACGGCTTGTGGTGGAAAGATGACAAGGTATATGTCCCAGATTTCTTACGAAAAAGGGTTCTAGAAAGGAATCACGACCATAAAACGGCAGGGCATTTTGGATTCGTAAAAACAATTCACTTAGTCAGGCGCAAATTTTGGTGGCCAACACTGCGCACAGATGTGAAAGCGTACATGAGAACTTGCCCAGTATGTGCAACAGCTAAGCGGAAAATGGGTAAACCCACGGGACTATTGCAGACAGTAGCAAACCCAACACAACCATGGAAACAAATTGCCATGGATTTTATCATTGATTTACCAGTAAGCAAGAAGAAAACGGCAATATGGGTTAGACTTATTCTCTAAACAGGCACACTTCATTGCATGCAATGAGATCCCTACCACTCCCAAATTGGCTAGAATATTTATCCAACATATTTACCGGGCCCACGGAGCGCCTGAATGCATCATAAGTGATCGCAGTAGCACTTTCACTTGCAAGTTCTGGAGAGCCTTTTTGAAGTTAATTGGGTCGGAACAAGGACTCAGTAGTGCATTCCATCCTTGCACGGATGGTGCGACGTAACGCCTTAATGCAGTACTGGAGCAGTACCTTCGGTGCTACACCAGCTACCAGCAAAATGACTGGGCGGAACTGCTACCATTTGCGGAGGTTGCATACAACAATGCACTCCATCAAAGCACGGGGTTGGCACCATTCAAAGTAGCTACGGTTCAGGACTTTGTAACTATCCCTGAGTTGGCAATGACCCAAAGCACGGAAGTAGCGGAGCCCCTGAAAGCAGACGAATGGATAGCAAAAGTAACAGGTATTTGGCCAGTGATGGTAAAAACGCTGCAGGAAGCTAAATCCAGCTACAAGAAATATGCAGATCACAAGAGAGAACAAGAATGGGAGTTGAAAATAGGGGACAAAGTATACCTTTCTACCAAAAATTTAAGAGCCACGCAACCGTCACAAAAACTGGCACCAAAATTCATAGGTCCCTTCCCAATAATAGAAGTAATTAACCCAGTAACCGCTAAACTGCAGCTCCCGAAAGCATTGAGGAAGGTGCACCCAGTTTTCCATATCAGCCTACTCAAGCAACACCAACCCTCGACGCAGTGGCACCCAGAACTGGTGGAACCGATGCCATTAGTGGTAAACGGGGAACCACACTTTGAGATAGAAAAAAATCTGGACTCTAGATGACACAAAGGACAGCTACAGTACTTAGTCAAGTGGCAGCACCTGCCGATCGGACACAAGGAGTGGGTTAGCGCAAAACACACTCATGCGCCCAAACTTGTCAAAACCTTTCATAGGGAGTTCCGGGAAAAACCCCATTAATAACGGTTGATAATTGTGTAAATAATTTTTCTTTTGTCATTGCAGGTCGTTGAAGAACCCAAAGTGTAGAGAAATCATTGAGTAGTGTTAGCTTGAACTTGGGGGTGGGTAGGAAGTCTTGGGCCAGTAGCATGTCAGAGTTCAGCAGACCTCTGCCATTCAGCTCGACAGGGATGTGGATTAAGGGCAGCTAGAAACTGACACGGGAGAGACAACAGCATGGAAGGGAGAACCACCAGCAACGATGTGTGAAGTGGAACTCAACAGCTCCAGGAACGACTGTCTGAGCACCATGGAACCTGCGGGTTACATGTGTCGACAAACATGGACAATGGGGAGGGGATGTTTAAATATACTGTAACCTGCCATGCTTAACCATTCAAGACTTTGTTCGTGTTAAGTCTTCATGCACCGGAATAAACCCTTTTGCTTCTTAGAAATCTCGCGTCTGTGATTTACTCAAGAGAAAGGGGTTTTAGGGCATCAGAGAGGAGCACTTTACACCTACCACCCATCTTCCATACACATACTAACCATTTACTCCAGTTATTGTATAATCACTTGTAGGAATAACCCAGCATGTGCTCTGAGGAGGGGCATGCTTGAAGTAATGCCCTAGAAAACTTCCTCCCCTTTCCCAGTGCCATTAATTCTAATCACTGCAAAAATAGGTGAACATGTGAAAGCAAAATAAAGAAGCACTGAAAATGCAATCTGCTTTTTGCAGCTACCTCTGCCAATGAAACGGCTATGAAAACTGTCCTTTTAAGCAAGATAAACTACAACAGGGAGGTGTTTTTCTGCTTCCTTTTTGTTTAGGGGGGAAAAAACCTTGATTGATGCTTTCATGCATTTTAAAACTTGGGAATGGATGAATTGTGGGGTTGATTCATAATGACATCAATTTCACTTACGGTACCATAATAATTCAATCCTTGATTATTATTTATGAGTGGATTTTAGGGTTTAAAAAAATGTTTTATGTTTATTGATGTGTTTGGTTAACACACACTTAAACAGCATGGTCAGGTGCTTTGGAGAATGCTGGAGAACAGCAAAATCAATAGCTTCGGCACCCGAGAACAATCTTCTTAGTTTTGTAGTGCAAAATAATGATTCCCCAAGCACCATCCCTGGAGTTTCGGAGATAATTGCAATTCCATATAGTCAGTGGTTGTCTCAGAACTGTATTAGCACTCTCTTTAGCAGATTTATATTTGTTTGTAATCTCTGGCTTTAATGCCATTTTTTAATAAAGATTCCAGCTGGTTGTTTGGCTTTCTACTAAATTTAGGCACAAGAAGAACAGGAAAAAGCTTTGTAGGCAAATACCAATCATAAACTCCTAGATATGCCCTGTTGATTCAGTAGTGATTCCATGTAACTGTGTGGAATCGCAGGCTGATTTTATGTACTCTAAGTTATTTTGAAACCTCTGTCTTAAAAATGAAGGCACCACCTCTATCTCATGCAATACAATGTTCATTTTTTGTTTAAAAGCAATAGCACTGAATGCACAACTGGATGCTTTGGACCACAGCCTTTATCTCTAACATTACACACATGTACATACTGTACATAGCACACTCTAATATAAAATATCCTTAGAGTGGCACAGAATTTGGGAAGCACTTAGGTTGAATCCAAAGAAACATGAGCTGACAGGACAGAAATAGACAGAGGCACACTCACCTCCCACAAATGGAAGAAGATTTTTCCTTGCATTTCCTGGGAGAATTGGGAGAGCCCCAAGAACAATGTAGGATGGGCAGGGTTGATTTCCATTTGGGTTGAACACACTGGATCCAACCAAGTTATTTTTACTTTACTTCTAGAAGTTTCATTATTCCAAGTGAATGGCTGAGGGAGTAGGCATTTCCTCTTTCTATGTGCATAAAAACATTAACAATGCAGTCCTGTGCAGTTTTATATTCTAAAGTAATTTCCATTGTGTTTGATGATACTCATTCCTAGATCAATCTGATTAGGGTTGCTGCATTAAAAATATTTTTTAATCTGTTGCCAATTGTCATTTTGCCACAGGGAATCTCTTCTCAACTCTTTTGTGGTTCTTTCTCTTTCTTTCCCTCTTTCCCTCCCTTTCTCTGTGTTAGATATTCTCCCACTGAAGGAAGGAAAGTGAATGAATTCTGAGAAATGTGCAATCCCAGTAAATCTTTTTAAAAGTTTGAAAAAGTGAATGTTCTCAAGTCAACCTGTCAGGCCCAGCCCAAGAACAACGAAGAATCAATCCAGCCAAACTTCAGTTCTTTATTTGCTTATAAACAGAATCTTGCCAGACTAAAACTATTCTACCTAACCTAAGGGGAAATAACCTGGGAAGAGTCTAGGGTGGGGCTATTCTGAAACTCTTAGTTTTCCCGCACTCGCTTTCTGGACTGTGTCTCCTCTTATCTTGTCCTCCTCCTTGGAATGTGCTCCCTCCTTTCTGAGAACCAGCAGCATTACTGAAATCCACCACATCACCTGAACTGCTGGTGACACATCCATATAGTTTTCTTTGAACCATGATATAATTGGTTTGCCACTGCTTTCTTCTTTTAGCTTCCCAGACTAGCCCACAGCCTTGAGATTCCTTGGTGGTGTCTCATCCAAGTACTTAGAAGACCCAACCCTCTTAGCTTCCAAGCACAGACAAGCAATGCATCCAACCCTCCATGAATGTGTCCACCCATGAACTAGGATCCCACTTTGTCCAAGCTAAGGCATCAATGCAACAGGTGGCATTCTCTGACCAGGAGTCAAGTGGGTCAGTTCTGTAAAATCATGCGGAAAATTCAACTGCACTTACAAAAGCCAAGTCAATCCTTTTGAAAGTGCATCAAGATCAGTTTCAGTGCACACACTTCCATTTTATGCATATTGTTTCTTTGTTTTAAACCTTTTGACCTAGCTACTTAACCAAAAAAGCTCCCAGAATGGCTTACTGATATCTATAAAGAGATGGTCCTGAAATGTAGAGAAACCACAGAATGACCCAGGTAATATTTCACTCATTTCTATTTCTCCATGGAGTTTTAATGAAAGCTTGTAAGTTTCTGAGAGAGAGAGAGAGAGAGAGAGAGAGAGAGAGAGAGAGAGAGAGAGAGAGAGAGAGAGAGAGAGAGAGAGAGAGAATGAGAGAGAGAGAGAGAGAGAGAGAGAGATACAATAGATGAACTTCCTAGGTGATTTTATTTCAGTCCTTGAGAAACTGAGGCGGCATCGACTAGCATGTTCTTAGTTCCACTCACTGGAGGCCTGCACTAAAATTACGACTTGAAAGCAAATGCGGTGACCTTTAAAGGAGTCGGGAAGAAGCTATTTCCAACATATTACTAAATGCTATATTTTAAAGGTTCTAACCTTATTTGCTACAAGTGTATAATATCAGGAAAACCTTGTGAGCCAAGGTTCTGCATTCATCACATGGCCCAAGTCACTTTACAGAGAAGATGGGGGAAAGTTATTACATTTCCACTTCCAGACACTAAAGTTCAATCCCCTTTTCCAGTCGCGTTTTGCTGCATTAAATAAGGTTCAGGGATCACTTTCGGAATTACAGCCTTCTTGACCTAACAGAAAAAATATAAAGATTCCAGGCAGTAGCAAGGACTGTGTCATCTCAGAGAGCAATTTATGATATGTACACATACCCTGAAGAGTGCCTACCAAGGTGCTAACTGGTCCAGCATCCCTGATATCTTCAGAGCGTAAACTTTATTGAGCAAAATGTTGTTTTATGTGGATTTTAATAGAAATTGATTTATAAGGCATGGTGTAAAAGTAAAAGATGAGCAAGCAACAGACATCCATGTTATTCAGTTCTGTAAAGCCAGCCCTCAAGTGGGAGTTTAATTTTACTCAGCAGGTAGCAAGAGCTGTGTGGTGGCCTTCTTTGATGGCTGACACTCCATAGAGGCTTCAAATTTTCCACCTAGTGAGGCTTAGAAAAACAGAATGTGGAACAGACACTTGATTTATTCTTGGTGTAATTGCTGATAGATTTATATCATACTTTTGGTAGGCAGCAATGTAGCATTCCCAAATAAATCAGGTCTCATAAAAACAGAATCTTGACCTGTTTTGGTAAAGAGGAGGATTACAAATTGCAATGAAATAGAAAAGGAATATGGGGGAGCAGTGAGTAAAGTTTGGAAGTAGATGTTCCTAACTGAACGAGAAAATGCCAATAATGCAAGAACAAATGTTTTACTAGCCTGGTTCCAACTCAAAAAATGTGTCAATCAATGGAAAGAATAAGTAGCAGAATTAGAAAAGATAAATATAAATCAGTGATAGGAAATAATTTCCACAAAGGATTTTAAATATGAACCAGGAACAATAACATGAAATGAAATAATAAACAAGCAAACAAGCAAATAAACTACAGTTTGGAAGGTCACAATAAAGTTTCAATTAAGGTATTGTATGCTAAGTAGGGGTGTGGTGGCTCAGCGGGTAAGACGCCAGGCTTGTCGATCGGAAGATCGGAAGTTCGGAGGTTCGAATCCCTAGCCCTGCGTGCAGAGTGAGCTCCCGCACTAGCTCCAGCTTTTGCCAAACTAGCAATTCGAAAGCATGCAAATGCAAGTAGGTACCACTTCGGTGGTTGGTAACAGCATTCCGCGCGCATCATGCGGCCACATAACCGTGGAAGCATCTTCGGACAATGCTGGCTCTTCGGCTAAAAACAGAGATGAGCACCGGCCCCTAGAGTCGGACACGACTGCACAAATGTTCAGGGGGAACCTTTACCTTTTTATGCTAAGTAGAGACAGAGGGAGTTCACAAATCACTGTAGGCCAACAAAGTTAGTTAAGATATTTACTGCTCATAGCTGAGAAAGCACATCTTGAGCAGATGCTCACATTTATGCTGTGGTTGACCCCAATTAATTGAGAACATGTTAATGATGGTTAAAACATTGGTAGCTTCCAGTGGAAGGCAGTGAATGCTCTTTTTGCACAAGAGCAACATCTCCACAGTGGTCTAGACTGAGCTAGGTGGAGTAAATAATTATGAGAACAAGTGAGAAGCTCACTTTTTTAAAAAAATATTTTTTTTAATCTAATAGACATTTTGATCAGATATGGGATTTGTTTTAATTTTATATAGAACTTGGGATATATTTTAATTTAGTAAGCAGAAAAACTATATTTAAATTGTATTGTTCTCTTTGCCAGCTCTTGAAATGTAGGATTTTGGTTCTGCGGCTGTTATGTTTTTAACTCGCGTTTGTGTTTTTATATAATATAACTTTAGTTTGGTTTTATATGTTTTTATGATTATTTTATTTTCTATGTGTCAATGATTGCAAGCTGCCTAGATTGGTGTGGTGTATAAATGTGTGAAAATAAGTAAATATATAAATTGCCCATTTTCTTTTTAAAGACAGTTGTTCTTTGATATATTCTCTCACCATTTAGTGTGTCCGTCCTGACTTGGAATGGACATTTTTATGCCCTGTTATTATTATCCATTCAGCACAATATTTTAATGTTTCCGATTAAGGTCCTACAGCAGTAAATTTCACCATAACGTTGGAAATCTACACAATCATCAAAGTAAAGTAAAACATACTATTCAGGAACAAAGGAAAGAGATCTGACATTTCTGCATATTGTTACAGCTGGTTTAGACTGCAATTCTATGTCTACTTACTTGCAAGTAAGCACCTTAAACTCTTGGGAATTGCTTTTAAGTAAAGCTGTTTAACATTGCACTCTTAGCAAAGAGCTTCATACAAGACACTCATCAGCCACAGTTTTACTTAGGAGCAAATCCCATTGAACTCTGTAGAACTGACTGCATAGTGTGGCGGAATTCAATACTTTTCTGAGTAGGTTGTTTGTGTGTGTGCATGTAAGTGAGTGAGTGCCAGTCACATGAAGGTATTATTTGTATTAGTTGAAATGCAAAGTTTATTTATAAATAGTGTTTTTCTGCTTTATAATTTTTTTCCACTTATAGATTTGTTATAGCCTCCCAGAGCCTTTTGGATTGGGGTGGCTATAACAAATCTAGATGATGATGATGATGATGATGATGATGATGATGATGATGATGATAGAACATATTAATTATAGCATTCTACATCTGGTATGTTATATCTATATTAAAACATGCAAAGGAGGAGCCATGTTTTGATTTTCCTTAGTGCTGTTTATGGCGGCGGCGGCGGCGTGCATGGTGGCGGCGGCCTCCGCTAAAACGCAGAAGCACTGATGGTGTGCCGCTGCTGCCGCTGCCACCATGCACGCCACTGCCGCCGTGCACGCCCCCACCCCCGCTTCCGGGTTGTGTGGCGACACACCAAACTGTGTGTTGCGACACACTAAAGTGTCGTGACACACAGTTTGGAAAGCTGTGGTTTAGATGCATAGCTGATAGGCACTGCATCTGGGTATTCACCAGCTTGAAATTGTAAAACAAGTGAGCGCTGATTGGCTGATGGTGCTCTGCTATTGGCCAAGAAGGTCAGGCATTGATTGGCTGCAAGTTCTTTGTGAGTTCCCATCTCACAAACATAAAGACATTGACTCTTGATGTCCATAAAGACATAGACTCTTGATGACCACTCTTGATGACCAACTACATCTGGAAACAGTCATAACAGTCCAGGTCAATCTTGAATACATTTTAAAGGATTAGTAGATGGTACGACTGGTTGTTTGGAAGACCTTGTAGTCTTATGAGATACCAAATTACTTGTCTTATGGAAAGTTCATAAGACATCCTGGCTGTAGCAAGATTTTTCCTCTCGATTACTGCAAAGTTTCTAGAGTATCAGCCAAAATTCAAGAATGGCATGGACTGGGACATGTCCTCTCTGGCATTACAGCCCCTTTCCCCTGCTTCACCTGTGTGTTCCAATGTTCCTTATACCTAGTAGTTTCCATATCTGCTAATTATGTTCTTATCTATATTTTATTACTGTTAACTGCTTATGTGCCATTCTTGGCATAAAGGTACACATTTAATATCCACACAGATTTGCTGTGAGCTTCCAGTTGTTGAAAACTCATCAAGGACTGTCCAAGAATTCCACTGAGGTTTCTGTAAGTTCATGAGGGGAATCTGAAGGACTGCTCAATTAAAATTTATTACATTAACCCAGATGAATTTCTCAGATTACCATGTTCATACATTCCAAAGGGGAGGGGGATAGGGAAAGATAGACAGAAAACAATACTCTTGTAAATCCTTAAAACAGAGAAATATGATGGATACCATACTGAACAAAAGTTAACTACTCTAAGTGAATTTTCTTTTCTTTACCAGAAATAATTAAATGTGATCTCAGTAATTTGTAATATGCTGCTGAGATAATGCATTCACTATCAAGGGAAGTTTTGAGTTTCAGTGAGCTTCAATTTTAAATGTCTTGGCATGGATTTTCCCCTTTCTCTTGCTAAAGACCTCTCACTGACATTGTAATAGTAGCTGGGGAATAGCTAGTGGCTATTTCTGAAGAAGGTAATATTTGTAAAACACATCCACTACCTTACTTTCCTGTCTTTTGCTGTACAAAACTCATCCTGGGGATATGGAGATGAAATAGATAGACGATGAAGATGATAGATAGATAGATAGATAGATAGATAGATAGATAGATAGATAGATAGATAGATAGATAGGAGAGAGAGAGAGAGAGAGATGTAGATAGCTTTTGTGGAATTTATTTATATCCTTTGGAAGAGGCAGGAAATAAAATCTGCCTCTTTTGAAGGAAATAATGCCCATGAATATCAGAGCCTCCATTTAATCTAGCACTCATTATTGTAGACAGGGAGGTCTTTAAGCAGAGAAAAGGGCCCTCAGCTGGAGACCTTAATTGCAGTTTATTTTATTTTTATTATTTTATTTATTTAATTTATTCCCCGCCCATCTCCCATACAAGGGACTCTGGGCGGGTTACAATAATCAAGACTTAAAATTTTAAAATATTTAAAACCATACAAGTAGAAAATGTATAAAAATAAATAAAATATAAAATAAAATAAAATAGAATCCCAGATGGATTGGAGACCGTAGCATAGGTCTTATTGCTACGGGGCCAGCCAACCCCAGGAGGCACTACCACCTCCGTTGTCCCAGGCCAGGCGGCAGAGCCAGGTCTTAAGGGCCTTCCGAAAGGCCAGAAGTGAAGGGGCCAGTCTCACCTCCGGGGGCAAGATGTTCCATAAGGCGGGGGCTGTCGCAGAGAAAGCACGCCTCCTGGACCCTGCTAGATGGAGTTCTCTTGTTGAGGGGGTCCGAAGCATGCCTTCTCTGCACGCACGGGTGGGGCGGGCTGACGTTATCGGGACAAGACGGTCCCTCAGGTACCCTGGTCCTATGCCATATAGGGTTTTAAAGGTAATCACCAACACCTTGAATTGGACCCGGAAGCAAACTGAAGGCAGTTACTCTACCTTTGCAGATATACTGATGATTGAAACAAGGAATGAACATATCCGAAGCAGATCTAAAGAACATAAATGGGAGGAATATTTTTTTTAAAGGATCTACTGTAGTATAAACCTCATATAAAGTATATCCATACCTACCTATAACTTGGCCTGGATACCAAAAATCAGCAGAAGTAGTGGAAGCTACAATGAAAATTTCTCCATCTGCCTTTCAGAAGGTTGATCAGTTTTCTGGTGTCTGTCTATTTATTTCAAGTCTGATTGTGTGCAGCAGCCCTCACTGAGAATTTAGCATTCAGATTTTCATATTGGGAAGTTGAAGTATTAATAGACTGCCTTCCTAGACCCAGGAATTCACAGGGAAGGTGATTGTAGCCATGCAATAAAAAGACATCTGCTATTTGGGAGAAAGACTATAACACATCTAGAAGAAAAATATTAAACTACAAAGACATTATACTGACAGCAAAGATACGTATTGTCAAGGCCAGAATTTTCCCAGTTTTAATATGTGGTTGTGCAAATTGGACCATTAGAAAGGTTGAATGAAGAAAAGTAGATGAACTGTTGAATTGTGGGGCTGTAGAAGATTCTTGAGAATACCATGGGCCACAAGAAGACCATATAATTTAATACTAGATGAAGTAAGTCAAGATTGCTTGATGGAAGAACATATCTAAAGCTTAAATATTTTACAAAGGCAAGAGTCATTGGAGAAGACTCTGATGATTTGAAAAGCCAACTCAAGAAGAGGCCAACAGAAGACAAAGTGGCTAGTTAATATTCCTGATGACCCAAACATGAGTTTGCATGAATTCAGAGAAGCAATTCCTGGGAAATGATGTCCAAGTCATGAAATATTGAAAATGACTGAAAAACTGAACAAAAGCAACAATGAACATTAGAAGAAAAAAGGCCATAGACCTTCATTTTAAGGCAATGAGATCAATTTCTTCAGGAAAAAAGAAAGAACAATAAGAAAAATGAATGAACCAGTTTTATAGACAGCAATTCACTCAACTCTGCTTCAGGAAATTCAACAGTTTATCATATTTCTTAATCTGGTTTCAGTTTACTATTTTCCAAATTTCAGTGATAAACCTGCTTCATTAAACTGACGTTTAAGATGTCATTAACCTCAAAAATTGGCAGAAATCTTTAGACATTAGAAAAAATCAAAAGTTATTTAATGCTACCACTCTTTTTCCAAACCAGTAGATAATTAAAATACAAAGTAGTAAGGTGATTAGTCAGATTAATAGCCAAATTAACTCAACATCATTTATGATCTGCCATGTTAAAGAAAAACTTTTAACTAAGGGAACATCTGTGGCCAAAATGCAAAATGTGTGGAGGTCCATCACTCAGCATTAACACGTATGCTTTCCAACCAGAAGATCCCCACTTCTAACCATAGTATTTTCTGGAAAAGGACTGGATAGCAGGAGGAAAATTTGCCTGGGACCATTGAGAGATCTTGTGAAGATGAGTAGACAATACTCAGATAGACCTGGAATATATTAGGTTTCTAACCTTGACTTTCATGAAATTTAAGTTCATCACTATTATTTATAACACTACATTGGTTGACTCGGAAGGAAATCCCACTTGCTCCCAGGTATGAGTACATGTCTAAATATCTTCTGGAGAACCAAAGCCTCCATATCTGAATACCTCCAAGATGGAGGGTTAAAAATGGAATTGTGAAAAAAAAGAGTTTAAAGAAATGCAACAGAAATTGTTCAATGAGACCAAGGTGGGCAATGAGGATATGCAAACTGTGGATTCAGAGTCATTCAAGCAGTGTGTTTTATATGCACATGCACATATGCACATGCACATGCACATGCACATACACATACACATACACATACACATACACATACACATACACATACACATACACATACACATACACATACACATACAAACCAGTTGTTGAATCAATAACTGAACAACCAAATGGAAGTGATTATTACATCCAATTTATAGATCTTTCTATTCATAGGATTACAAAATCTTCCCTATGTTCCTATATATAGTAATTTAATGTGATATAGGATATCAAAAATGGAAATAACAGTTCTCCTCTTGTACCTTATAGAGGTTTTCACAGTTTCTGCCATGTGTTCTTGATGTTCTTCAAAAGTGCAGGGAGAATGGGAATAGCAACTAGAATATTTACATCAGCATGCATCAACTGGAAAATTCAACCATGAATAGGTCAAGGCAGTTAGGAAACCATATGGGTATTTTAATAGTGGAAAGTAGCTGTTCTGAACAACATTACTAACAGCCAGTTTGGTCTAGTGGTTAAGGCACCAGGCTAGAAACCAAGAGACTGTGAGTTCTAGTCCCACCTTAGGCATGAAACCCGGCTGGGTGACTTTGGGCCAGTCCCTCTCTCTCAGCCCAACTCACCTCACTGGGTTGTTGTTGTGGGGAAAATAGGAGGAGGAAGGAGTATTAGATGTGTTCCCTGCCTTGAGTTATTTATAAAAATAATAAAGGCAAGATTTTAAAAAATCTAAAAAAAGAAGAAGATATGGACTGATCTTCAGCTATTTCTCCAAAAAAGATGTGAATAGTTTTGCAGATATAACTGAAGAGGTACTGACCTGGTCCTCTGCATTCAAAGGAGAAGTTTTATGTTGAGATAATGAGTTTGGGACATTGTTAAGAGGGTGTATGCATTCCTAGATCTGACAAGCATCACATTTGGAACTAGCAGTAAGGTGGCAAAGAAGAAAGATGAGACTGGGAGGAGAAATAACTATGCTACTTTTGTCAGCCCAGTGGTTAATATGAGAATGTCTGCTAATATAGGGGCAGAAGATAAAGCCAGTTTGGTCTAGTGGTTAAGGCAATGGGCTAGAAACCAGGAGTCTGTGAGTTCTAGTCCCGAGTTAGGCATGAAAGCCGGCTGGGTGACCCGGTTGGGCCAGACCCTCTCTCTCAGCCCAACTCACCTCAAAGGGTTGTTGTTGTGGGGAAAACAGGAGGAAGAAGGAGTATTAGGTATCTTCGCTGCCTTGAGTTATTTATAAAAATAATAAAGGCGGGATAAAAATTAAATAAATAAAAAAATAAATAAAAAAATAAAGAAGATAAAATCTTTGTAGGCAGCTACTGCTGGCTCCCAGAAATCTGAATATTGTATGGTATTGAGTTTATCAATATAACTTTCATCAGTCAGAAACAGGAGAAACCCAGAGAAGATGGAAAATCATGGTAATGCCAGGATGGTAGATTTCACTTGTGCCAATCCATATAATACTCATAATCACTGTATGGATAACCCCACTATCCATACCTACTCATCTCAAGTCTCTGCCTAAATGGCAATGATCTTCCCAAACCCCAAAAGGAAAACAAAAAGAATGATGCTTAGCCAACTCTTTTTGTCTCCAGTGTCAAATATTGATAGATGGATTGTAAGAAAATTGAAATTGTCAGCCCTCCTAGGTAAACCAGACAGGAAACACAATGAGATAAGCTAATTCTACTTTATTGTAAGGCTACATTAACAGAATCTTGCAAGTCTGAAGTACAGATCTCCCGCCCTCCCTATTTAATTAGTGTGGGCCCTTTCTAAGTTTCTTTCTTTGGCCGTTACTCTGTTGTGGACTTCTTTCTCTTTTATCTGATAGTATCTCTTCCAAGGCCACCCTCACATTCCATCATAGAAATGTAAAGTGTTCAGAAACCAGTGACTCCAAGTGTTGTCTTGAATGGTTTAACTCCATGAAGAATTAAATAATGATTAGCTGGCTCAGGTTGGTAAATGGGCTTTCATTTCACATTCAGATGTAAATCTCCAAAATTAGGTCTGGGATAACAGAAACATCAGCAAGTAATCAAAGATGAAGAGCCCAGATCTGCTAACTGGGGTTGCAAGGAAACCAGAACTGAAGATTGTACTATAGCCTATGGCACTGGAAGAGACAAAGAAGAGGTCAATCTTTTCTTTTTTCATTATTTTTTAAACTCTGAGTCTAATGGACAATGTCTGAAATGGAAGAAAACAACAATGATTAATATCCATCCATCCATCTATCCTCCAAAGAACAGTAGGGAGCATTCTTAAGAAGAACTTAGTGGAAAGACAAGAGTTGAGCCCAGGGACAAGGATGTTCTAGGAGCTGGCTTCCCATCTGACGTGTTCTTCATGCTTTCTGATGGGGCCCTGCACAGGAACAAAATTCATATGGATGATTAATCCTGTTTCACCAGAGAAAAAATCACTTGGAGAATAGGATTACTCAATTAAAAGAAAGGTGGAAAAACTAAAGGAATGCATTATTATGGATTTCTGTATTGATTGTGGCTCTTTTGCATCTCTTCAAATTCCATAGCATTTAATTAAATTTTGCTTATACTGGGTAAGCTTTAATTCTCCTTTTGGCATTTTCATTTTTGTGTCTTTGTATGTATAGCTCATTGTCTTTGTATGAACCCAATCTGAAGTTATATTTTAGATTATTACACTTCTAAACTGCAGTTAATTCCAAGTTATTATATAAATTCTTGCTACTATTTTGTTCCAGTAAATGAGGCAGATATTAATTCCAAATACCCAGTAACTGAAATAACATGGTACTTTTGATTTAAGAAAAAAACATATTAGACAGTGAAATGATGTCTTATCCCCAGGACAGTGTGAAGCACTTGATTTGGAATGTGGGAGAAGGTGTTAATTAATGGGATCATTTAAAGTTATGTTAAGTGGTCATTTCATTAAGCAATAATGGATTAAAGATCACAAAGATTGAGGATTCAATCATGGTATGAAACATAGAGATGGCACTCTAGCATCCTTCAGGGCACTGCCCTAGGCATCCACAGTATAATTATCAATTCAGCCACTTCACTCAGGTTTAACTAAGACTCGTTGGGAGATTTCTAATCCTTCGAAATAAAAAAGAATAACAATTTTCAGCTAGCAAATATACTGTATATACCGGATTGGGAATATCCATTTTCCAATATGGGACCAAAACCATAACCAAAACCTAATATATTAATGGCTTTGAGAAATTATAACATGGCTTACAGTAACATTGAACATTATGATTGAGAGAAGAAAATAATTGGCTAGAAACACTTTTTTTCCCTGTGTGTGTTTTTGCATTGCCTCTTTCATCACATCTATCTTCTAAGCATGATCTTGCATGGAAAGGGCATCATTCACATCCAAAGCCCTTCCTGCATTGTCTCGATGCTAGAAGAGTATCTTCGTTTCCAGGTTCACCACACATCAGCATTCTTTCATAAAGAAAGCAGGGTACTCAGGAACTGTCAAAGGCTCCCCCATTTTTTTTTAAATAACCAAAATGTTGAAACTATGACTCAATCCAATTTTGACTGCTCAGCTTTGGAAACACAGCCTTAATAGCCCTACTAATTCCTATTACTACAGCTAGCATTCTGAGGAAAGAAGCTGATCCCTTACCTGCCAGGTCTGAAAAGAGTAACACTGCCTTGAAACAGTGATATTGTCAGTTCTGTAGGATGAGGTTGATACATCAACACAGCGTTTCTCAAATGTGGCAACTTTAAGATGTGTGGACTTCAACTCCCACAATTCCCCAGCCAGCATGCTGGGGAAGAAGTCCATGCATCTTAAAACTGCCACGGCTGAGAAACACTGTGTTAAGGGATTGTTGGTGAAGAAATGGTGTCACCATACTCAGTTAAAACTAGTTCCTCCCTGCCAGAGGAACTATTAAATTTCTCTCCCCCATCTTTAATACCCCATGCTTATGAATCCACTGGTAAGATTTTCACTACCTAATTCTAAATCTTTGTCCTTCAGTGGACAAACTGACCACCACTAACAGCAGTGATGATAGCATTTTCCTCATTCTCACTTCTGAAGAAGAACTGATGATGGGATGGCTGAATTAACTTTTGCTCCTCTAGCAATGTTATTCTGAACTGAGAAACAACTATAAATGAACTATTCCTCATCCATTTAATCGCTCAAGGTCTGTAAAATGGAGGTTCTGCTTAGGAACTTTTACTGCAGGAAACCAAAGAGCTTTAATGTGATGATAGTAATGCGGAGGGCAATCAGTACAGCTCTTGTAATAAGCTGCTCTGCTCTAGCCCTGAGAAACAGGTCCTTCTTGCAGATTTCCATCTGCATTGACACATACAGGATGTTGTTCCTTAGACACTTATTATCAGTTTCCAGAAGAAGGACACGTTGGTGGCCATGCATAAGTCTAAATCAGGGGTGGGGAACCTTTTTTCTGCCAAGGGCCATTTGGATATTTATAACCGGAAACCCGGGGTGGGTTTCTGGGATTTCCATGGACCAGGGGCCGGAGTTTGCGGGTGGGAGCCAATCACAAGCACTGGGGGGTGGGGTTTGCAGGCGGGAGCCAATCGTGTGGAAGGGGCGGGGTTTGCAGGCGGGAGCCCCGCTGGCCTTAGGAAGGAGCCCCGCAGGCCTAACGTTGCCCACCCCTGGTCTAAATCATGACTTAAAGGGGATTTCAACAAAATGTAATCTGCCCATTTGCTCTGCAATTTTATTCTCCTCTAGATAATTCATCTTCCATGTTCAGGAATTCTACTCCAGCACACTAACTTTTTTTAAAAAAAATGATATGAGCTTCTATAGTTATTGATTTCTTATTCAAATAGGGGGGAAAATGACAATCTAGCCACTCACATGCCTAGCTCAATTCTGACCACTTCAAGATATGACTGTACAGTGTTTCTGGATACCAGGTTGCCTACTGGTTCACCAAGAAGCACATTCATCCCCACAAAAAATAATTTTTTACATCAATGAAATATCATAAGATCTTCCATGACATTACTGAAATCTTATATAATCCTGGTAAAGCTTTTCAATTGTGAGGTGGGAGTCCTGATGCCATGTGGTCATGCAGTGAGATTTTTTTAAAAAAAATATTATTATTTAAATGGTGAAATAAAAAAAAAATGACATCATCAAAAAAGAAGAAAGAACTAATTAGCAGGAAAAAAAATCCATATCGTTACTATAAGTATATAAAGTTAATTCAGTTGTTAAGCTTATCATTCAGTCTAGACCAGAGCGTTCCAAACTGTGTGTTGGGACATGTTAGTGTGTCAGCTGCAGTGTCTGGATGTGTTGTGGCTGCTGCTGCCTCCAAACCTGCCCTGCCAGGATTCCACGCAAGTCCTAGTGCCTGCCTTGTGCCTTGCTGCCTCCAAACCTGCCCTGCCAGGATTCCACGCAGGTCCCAGTGCCTGCCTTGTGCCTGGCTGCCTCCAAACCTGCCCTGCCAGGATTCCGCGCAGGTCCTAGTGTCTGCCTTGTGACTGGCTGCCTCCAAACCTGCCCTGCTAGGATTCTGCGCAGGTCCCAGTGCCTGCCTTGTGACTGGCTGCCTCCAAACCTGCCCTGCTAGGATTCTGCGCAGGTCCTAGTGCCTGCCTTGTGCCTTGCTGCCTCCAAACCTGCCCTGCCAGGATTCCGCGCAGGTCCTAGTGCCTGCCTTGTGCCTTGCTGCCTCCAAACCTGCCCTGCCAGGATTCCGCGCAGGTCCCAGTGCCTGCCTTGTGCCTTGCTGCCTCCAAACCTGCCCTGCCAGGATTCTGCGCAGGTCCTAGTGCCTGCCTTGTGCCTTGCTGCCTCCAAACCTGCCCTGCTAGGATTCCGCGCAGGTCCTAGTGCCTGCCTTGTGCCTTGCTGCCTCCAAACCTGCCCTGCCAGGATTCCGTGCAGGTCCCAGTGCCTGCCTTGTGACTGGCTGCCTCCAAACCTGACCTGCTAGGATTCCGCGTAGGTCCCAGTGCCTGCCTTGTGCCTTGCTGTCTCCAAACCTGCTGTGATTCTGCGCAGGTCCTAGTGCCTGCCTTGTGCCTTGCTGCCTCCAAACCTGCCCTGCCAGGATTCCGCGCAGGTCCCAGTGCCTGCCTTGTGACTGGCTGCCTCCAAACCTGCCCTGCTAGGATTCCACGCAGGTCCCAGTGCCTGCCTTGTGCCTTGCTGCCTCCAAACCTGCCCTGCTAGGATTCCACGCAGGTCCCAGTGCCTGCCTTGTGCCTGGCTGCCTCCAAACCTGCCCTGCCAGGATTCCGCGCAGGTCCTAGTGTCTGCCTTGTGCCTGGCTGCCTCCAAACCTGCCCTGCTAGGATTCTGCGCAGGTCCCAGTGCCTGCCTTGTGACTGGCTGCCTCCAAACCTGCCCTGCTAGGATTCTGCGCAGGTCCTAGTGCCTGCCTTGTGCCTTGCTGCCTCCAAACCTGCCCTGCTAGGATTCCGCGCAGGTCCTAGTGCCTACCTTGTGCCTGGCTGCCTTCAAACCTGCCCTGCCAGGATTCCGCACAGGTCCTAGTGCCTGCCTTGTGACTGGCTGCCTCCAAACCTGCCCTGCCAGGATTCCGTGCAGGTCCTAGTGCCTGCCTTGTGCCTTGCTGCCTCCAAACCTGCTGTGATTCCGCGCAGGTCCTAGTGCCTGCCTTGTGCCCTCCTGTAAGAGTGTGTCGCGAAATGATGCCGTGCTGTAAGAGTGTGTCGCAAAATGATGTATGTCTAAAAAGTGTGTCACCAACATGAAAAGTTTGAAAAGCTCTGGTCTAGACCATGTAGCAACATACTATGTCATCTTCTCATTTTTAGAAAGCAGAACCTTTTCAAAAACAGAGATCAAACCCGCATCTTGAATCCATTCCTTAAAATCAGGAAAATAAGTTTCTTGGCAAGAGGTCATGCCGGTGTAGCCATGGGCTGAAAAGATTGCTGACCTCTGATCTACAGTATATGGTTGGAACCTGGGCCTTCTCCAGGCAAAACACGTGCTCTTGCCCTAGGCTAGAATTCTGATCCTATCCAGAAAGCATAAAAGGGAACTGTCATGTAGTTTCCGCAGGCATGCCATTTAGACTTTATTGCCACACCCATCAAGATGAGATATCAGATATCTTTTGCCAGTTCAGCTTGTCTGGCATCTACTCTACGTTGCCATACTTATTTTCCCCGAGGGTGCTCTTTAATTGCTGTTTTGGTATCGAGAACACTCATTTTCCCTAAGCATCCTTTCATGGTGGGGCTTGTATTACATGTACAGTATCTTCTCCTTCTTCTTGGCATGAAAAGTATTTCCTGATGCCTGATCCTCCTGCCCTCCTCCTCCTTTTGGTCACGTGCACATCTTTTGTTCCCATGCTTTCCACTGGTCTGAACTGAAGTTTTGTCTGTCTCCAGCACTCTGTATATTGCAGAAGGAGATGACACATGCAATGGCCTGGCTATGGTAAAACAGCAAATTTCACAGTTGGTCATGGATTAATGGGAAGCCAAAACAAACACAAATGAAGTCATCCTGATTGTTATGAATGGTCCTTTGGCTGCCGTCAGACAAAGGCTAGAGCACAGCATAAAAGCATACCAATGAATAAGATCTGCAATTGCCCTTTTAAACTATTCAGAGAGGCCCGGGCCTCCCTCCTCCCCGCCCGTCTCAACCTCAAATGGATTTGTACAATTCATCTGTCTGGGTGTGTGGTGATGAAAGATGAGAAATATACCATTCTTTAACCTTACTATACCACATTTCACAGAAAATTACAACAGGGCAATATTTCCATGGCAGACAAAGAACCAAATGTTTTCTGTGAAGTTTATGACACTATGATGTATGTGCAGCTTTATCTGCACACTTTAAAAATGTATATAGCACAGTTAAGCCACATGGAAAATGCCTTTGAAAGATTAAGGTTTTTAAGTCAGTTTTCATAGTTCATTCTTGCTAGTCCTGGTTTCCTGCATTGCCCTTCTTTGTCCTTTCGGTTAGTACTGCTTTCTCTGGAAAATGGTGATAACCACAATAGAAAACAGCATAAGGCCTGTAATAAAATACCAGATTATCCATCATCTCCTCCACGAGTTTCCAGTTTGCTTTTGGGTTGACTGCACCAGTCTTTGTTTGATTCTTTGAGTGCTTCTCCATATTGCTAAAATACATCCCAAAAGACCACAGTAGTGTTCCATTTGTATCACAAATTCATGCAGATTAAGCCCACTGCCTTGTGCATTCATCAGATTCATCATTTTGTACAGATGAGGATATCTGTGGACAGATAAAGCTGAATATAGATGATTATCAAGCATTGTTTAATAAATGACTACAGAGCGTAGAGGCACCTGGTTTTCTTTCCAGCCCCCCTACAAGCCTCTACTGGGGTGTAGTGACCAGCTTCTAGCACTTTCTTTCTGCTAGGATCTTCATGATAAGGACTTCCCTATTGACAGTATTCCACCATTATTTGTGTTTTAAGATCACAAAACTAGAGCTCTGTAATTTCAAAATGCACCAGCACTGGAATTAAACAGGTTCTATATTAATCTTCCCAGACTTGTTCCCTGTAACAGTGTTGGAAATAAACTGCCACAACCTCCAGATATGGAGGAGATGATATCTAACAAATCTCAAAGACTCCAGGTTTGAAAGGTACTTCAAACATTGAAGAGGCAGCAATAGCAAGAGCTGCCCTAGTTCCAACACCCTCAATGGCACTAGTGCCCATCCATCCATCCATCCATCCACCCATCCATCCATCGATATGCTGCCCACACATGCATGACTCTGGGTGGCTCACAGTCATTAAAAACAAAAATCAAAATCAGATTTAAAAAGAACAAACATGTTAACTCAGATAATAACTATTTAATACAAGATACACAAGATAGTCTCACCCAACAACCTGGTCATGGGAAGAGCCAGGTCTTCACAGTTCTACAAAAAGCAAGCAAGGTCAGGACCATACGAATCTCTGCCTATGCTATTCCATAGGGCAGGCACTGTGGCAGAGAAGTCCCATCAGATGGCATTGTTTAATTGAAGGGAGCGAAGCATGCCTACTCATCTAGAAGTTGACACAATTCCCTGCCCTGAAGAACTGTGGAAAATTCTCTTGATTCTGATCTTCACGCAATGTGTGGATCTTTAGGGTTGGGATCCCCAGTGTGGTATACAGGGGCACAAACTACATGACTACAACTTTAAAAGGCTGGTCTCTAGCACAGTGGAACCCCCACCCCTTGCTCAGCATTGGCACAGCCATCTGTCACTAGATCTGCAACCCTGCCTGAACGATCAATTCACCTCACAACCAGTTCCATCCTTCTTCTGAAAGATAGGACCTCGGGTTCAGTATTAAGTAGTTTCGATGCCGAGTAATTCCTGCCTCGCTTCAGCCCCAGTCACTAGGCCATAGGGAAGTCTATTGGAGAACACCTCTTCTTATAACAAGGTAGTAACAGAGCTATAATATTTTGTTTAAAATATCTGCAAAAGATCAAAAAATGTCTACCACTCCAACTTGAAAGCGAAAGCTAAAGCTAAATTGATCTTTTGAAAGAAAAGCTAAGTCTGCCCTGTTAGCTATCAGAGAAAGAAACATTCTTTTCAACATCTGAGGGCCCCCTTTGCCTGTGCTCACTTAAAACAAATGAGTGTCTATTAAAATAATGAGAGTTTGTTAATCCCCCCCTCCCACATCAAATTAACTCCAATCGGTTCAAAGGCAGAACACTTCAATACATTTTTCCCTGGCAGGTAGGAAATTAACTGGATACCATGAGGTATTGAATTCAACTTTAATGGTATCAATAAACATTTCTGATTAAATTATGGAATTGATTTTATAATTCTGACCATTATGTTTTTACATCAATATCATCATATGACAAGCAAATGTAGTTACTGCTTTCTTATTGATCGCAGGCACAGCACTCCAAAGCATTCAGTTGACTATATTACAAAATCAAACTTGATTTCCTATGTACAACAGTAACTTTAGGTCCTAAACTAATACGAACACTGAAAAATAAATGAGTTATCAAGTTATTCAAAGATATACCCCCTCCCATTCTATTCTCACCACCCCTCCCTTGGACATCAAGAAGTGAAATGTTCTGCCAGGTTGTTTAAACAGTTTCGTGCAAGACCTGGCTTGCAGGCACACAATTATTTTCATGTGTCAGGCCTTAATCTCCCACTTTTAACAGTGATCAGCAATCTATCATGCTTCTGCTGAGTAATACAAATACTATTTTATTAACAAGAAGGAACAAAGTGTTCCTTGTAATGTTCTCAGTCAAGCAAGCCAAGCAAAACAAAGAAAAAAAGTTTCCATGACTCGGGAGCATGATGCTCCACCTCTCCTGGTCCACTCTATCAAAGATAATCGTTACGTGTTGGCCATTCCATTTTATCGTCAGGTTTAATGTTCTGTTAAGAGAATGCATCATTCAACAGCACCAGTTATTCGAATCCATGCATAATAGTAAATCAAAGATGTAATCGTGCTAGATATGAAAATGAAGAGCAACTCTGATCAGATTAGAGAAGTTTCAGTTACCAGCCCTCTCATTTAAACAATTGTAATTTATTTCTTTTTAGGGTGCCTCCCATGTCAAAGTCACTGCAAAGCTGGAAGTTCCTCCTTGATGGTGGAAACTAAACAAAAGACGATCAGCCGATTGAATCTCTAAGCTACCTTGTCAGATTCCAGCATTACAGCATGCCTTCTTGAACATCAATACATTACCTGAAGGTGTCTTTTCAAACCAGCGAGTCATGTTTCTTCCTGTGTAATTATATCAGCATCTGTTTCAGAAATCCAACTAATCCTTTGGGCTTTGCAGGTCAACTGAAGGCTTGTGCTCTGATCACGGGTGTGGGATTAATCTTTAATATTTGCAAAAGTATTTAGAATCATAACAAGTATTTGCCTTGACAAGCCCCATGGAAAACAAGAGCAGATTCTCTCTGGCACCATTCCTCTCCAAGCAAGCTGCCTTTAAATAGAACATTGACATAAAGGTGTGAATTATGGAGATTAAGGTCATACAGACCTTTTGATTCAAATAAAACAGACTTCTGAAAGAAAACACACTTGTCAGCCACTGATGTTAAAGTGGGATCTATGCATACATCTGAAAATGGCACTGAAAACCCAGCTGAACATCAGATCAAGTAATGACAACTGTAGAGCCTACTAATAAGAGTACATAAAGATATCCATGCGTACACTCTGGGTATCTGGCTTCATCACATCCAATTGCCCGCAGCCCAAAAGAGCAAACCTACATCTTGGGGGCCAGCACCTCTTTTGTGATTCCAAAAGACCGTGGGACTAACTTCTCCTCTCCTCTCCTCTCCTCTCCTCTCCTCTCCTCTCCTCTCCTCTCCTCTCCTCTCCTCTCCTCTCCTCTCCTCTCCTCTCCTCTCCTCTCCTCTCCTCTCCTCTCCTCTCCTCTCCTCTCCAATTTTGGTAGTTAAAGGCCAACATAGATGTCTTAAGCTTTCCCTTGCTCCCACTTCACTCCTTAAACCTCCTGAAGTCTTCCCCCAAGAAAGGGTCCTGATTGCTCATTTTGGAATGGAGCCTTTGAGATGCCTTGTAAAATCCAGCAAGGCCCTTCAGCCGGTTAAGGTTAGGCACCCCTGCTGTACTTTTACAAAATTTGGAATTTGCCCCGATCATGCTAGGGTTTAAATCTCGAACGTATAAAGAAATATTAAGAAAATAAGCTCTTAATAGTCCATTCATACCTCATGGGGCAAAAAGGAGGAACCATGCAGGCTATCGCCATCTTAATCAAAGCTCCAGAGGCTGAAGCAGCATACCTCTGAGTACTAAATACTGACCACAACCATCCTATTCTAATCAGCTTCCAAAAGCATCTGGATCCATTTTTGGAAATGGAATGTTGTAGTAGGCAAGAGATGGGAATTCTGTTGCTTCAACAACTTTCATCACTGACCACGCTGGCTGGATTTACTGAAAGTAATAAGTTAGTAACATCACCTGTTCCCCAGCCCTGGGTTAGATGGTGTGATCCATCAAAGCAATTCTTATGACGAGCACTTCCTGTTTTAGAAATTAAGAACCGCTGGTATCAAAAGCATCTTTTACTATCTATCTGTTCTATTTAGTTCAGAGCTTTCCAAACTTTTCATGTTGGTGACACACTTTTTAGACATGCATCATTTCGCGACACACTCTTAGAGCAGGGCACAAGGCAGGCACTAGGACCTGCGCGGAATCACAGCAGGTTTGGAGGCAGCAAGGCACAAGGCAGGCACTAGGACCTGCGCGGAATCACAGCAGGTTTGGAGGCAGCAAGGCACAAGGCAGGCACTAGGACCTGCGCGGAATCACAGCAGGTTTGGAGGCAGCAAGGCACAAGGCAGGCACTAGGACCTGCGCGGAATCACAGCAGGTTTGGAGGCAGCAAGGCACAAGGCAGGCACTAGGACCTGCGCGGAATCACAGCAGGTTTGGAAGCAGCAAGGCACAAGGCAGGCACTAGGACCTGCGCGGAATCACAGCAGGTTTGGAGGCAGCAAGGCACAAGGCAGGCACTAGGACCTGCGCGGAATCACAGCAGGTTTGGAGGCAGCAAGGCACAAGGCAGGCACTAGGACCTGCGCGGAATCACAGCAGGTTTGGAGGCAGCAAGGCACAAGGCAGGCACTAGGACCTGCGCGGAATCACAGCAGGTTTGGAGGCAGCAAGGCACAAGGCAGGCACTAGGACCTGCGCGGAATCACAGCAGGTTTGGAGGCAGCAAGGCACAAGGCAGGCACTAGGACCTGCGCGGAATCACAGCAGGTTTGGAGGCAGCAAGGCACAAGGCAGGCACTAGGACCTGCGCGGAATCCTGGCAGGGCTCGGAGGCAGCAGCAGCTGCGACACACCCAGACACTACAGCCGACACACTAACATGTCCCGACACACAGTTTGGAAAGCTCTGATTTAGTTGCTCTTGCAGCAAGAATAAATACTATCCAATTTCAAGCAGATGCACTGAGGGATTCTTGTGCAAATGGAAGTTTTACCTTTTTCTGTTTTTCAAGAGAAAGGAATGGATTTATTATCCTCCTATTGTTCAGCATTCAGATTGTTGATAAAAACTATTTTGGCAAACAAGTAAATAAATGGCACTTTGAGAAAGACAAGTGGAGAGGTTTGAGACAGAATTAAATTGCATTTGCTATGAATATCGAATTATTCAAGGCAAAAATGGAACTCACAATGTCTTAAATAGTTTCCTGAATGTTCACTTTGGGCAAATATTTTACCTTGGAGAAGGCCCTAAAATCTTCCAATTATTTTCTGTGGACCATAAGAATGCATCAAGGTGTTGAAATGGTCATCTTCTTTTTTTTACTAAGCCTCAAGGCAAAGGACACCTGCAAAGCACCAGCATTGGAAATCTCCTGATAATGGAACTGTCAGTCAGAAGTTGGCTTCAGACCTTTTCTGGCATTTTATTGAAAAGTGGGGAAACTATATTACAGAGAAATGAAACACTGGGTGTCTGTCTTGGTGCAGTCCTCCTGATGAGCTGTTCCCTGTGATCAGAAAGCAGACCTACCAGTTGCTTGGCCCCAGCCCTCCACTTTCCTGTCCCCTCCCTCCTGCCCACCCTGCTGTCACCTTAGCAAGAAATGGAAGCAAAAGAGCCCTTTTGGTACTGCCAGTGGTTTATTTATAAAACTGCTCTTCAGTTCTTTCATTGATAACCGCAGTCCCAAAGTAGGATGCGAAGCAGGACATCATCCGCCATGCAGCCTTATAAAGAGCCAAGTCATTTAGGAAGCCTTAGCATCCTGTCTGGAATGGGTTGCTTCTACTTTGCCTTGTTCTGCCCCGATTTGGATGCTAAACGCCTGCTGAGACTTCAAGATCAAGATGAATCCAATGCATGACCCTTCTTCAGTAAGCAAGCCAGACACAAAGTGGCTTCCCTTTATTATAACATTTTGTTTGACCCTCACTCAGACTGGATTTTCTCTTATTATTCTACAGTTGGGGACTAAAGGAGGCTTAATTGGGATTACGTCAATTACGATTGCTCCGCTTAATTGTTGTAGCCCTTCCACATCTGGATAACAATTTTCAGTGGTTTTTGTTAACAATCACCTTTTGAAAATGTTAAAGAGGTAAAGGTTTCCCCCGCACATTTTTGTGCAGTCATGTCCAACTCTAGGGACCGGTGCTCATCTCCGTTTCTTAGCCGAAGAGCCAGCGTTGTCCGAAGACGCTTCCACGGTCATGTGGCCGGCATGATGCGCGCGGAACACTGTTACCTACCCACCGAAGTGGTACCTATTAATCTACTTGCGTTTGCATGCTTTCAAATTGCTAGGTTGGCAAGAGCTGGGGCGAGTGCAGGAGCTCACTCCGTCACGCGGGGCTAGGGATTCGAACCTCTGAACTTGCGATCTTCCGATCGACAAGCCTGGTGTCTTACCCGCTGAGCCACCACGCCCCCATAACATTGGACTAAAACAAAAGAATGCTGCAATGCTGTAATTTGTTTTATACTGTATGTGCTTAAACATAAGCCTGAAAATACACTAAGGGTTCAAACCTTGTAATTCTCTGATTTGATTAAAAAATTGTTGGAATATTCTGATATTCTTTAGTGGAAGAGAAAAGCCATTGAACTGGGTTGCCTGACAGGTGTTTTTGTTAAGAAATGTAGTTATATCCTGATTACACAAGAATATATGAGATCTGATATCCCCAAACAGACCTTACGGTGCCAGACTGGTCCATGCAATTTCAGTTGAGGTTTTCATTAATACTAATAAATTTGCAAAAGATCGTACTACGGTATAATTCCTTCCTACATTGCAACATCAAATCCTTTTTTTTTAATGGGAAGGAGAAATAGTAATAAGGTTGACAGTTATAGTAATCTGTCATCTCAATTTCAAAATATACATTTAAAACATACCTTGGATTTGAATTAAGCCCACATACTCATGTCACACACACAATTATTCTAAAGGTTAAACTTTCTCAGGCTTCCTCTATCTTTGCATAATGCTAATAAGGATAACTCTTTTTAAGATTCAGTATGCTGCGTGGCACAAGATTTTTACTGGAATTGTGTTATAAAGTGTGGTTTGCACTTATCTCAGTGGACTCAAGAATATAACTCTGGACTAAGCATTGAATGTGAGCTGTTTTGCCCCCAAATACACACAGAACTTATCTAGAAGAATTTCTGTGGCACGAACTCAGTTGGTACATTAGGTATCATGTATTTCAGAAGGGGGCGTGGTGGCTCAGTGGGTAAGATGCCAGGCTTGTTGATCGGAAGATCACAAGTTCGGAGGTTCAAATCCCTAGCCCCGCATGATGGAGTGAGCTCCCGCACTAGCCCCAGCTCTTGTCAACCTAGCGATTCAAAAGCATGCAAATGCAAGTAGATGAATAGGTACCACTTCGGTGGGAAGGTAACAGGGTTCCGCGTGCATCATGCCTATCATGTACTTTACCCAAAATGAGTTTTCTTTTAAGGTGCAGATTGCAACACTACATACTGTATGCAGTGTGTATCTGTATGCATCTGCAGCACTGGATAGAAATGTTTAGAGCTATACCCAACAATAACCTGATTTTTAACATATGTTTTCTGAATCCATTCACTTCTTCAAATTTATTTAATACTTTATGGTTTCCACATCACTTCTGGACCTGTTAACAGATGGATTAATCTGGATGCTTTCCTAAGGCTAGTGGTTTTCTTTTTCCTTTTTCTTATAGGATTCCCTATCAACAACATCATATCTATCTGCAATGAGGGAGACTCAGGCTCTTGATGTGATTGCTCGCACACCACAAGTGTCCACTGGAAGATTTACATCAGTTCTCCAATATTCTAGAGAAAGAATCTTCATAAGGTTGAACAGACACAATGAAAAACCCACCTTTATTTTTATTCCGTGGCATTGATCATCTCCAGATGGTTGCACACTCTACCATTATTGCGTTTTTTCAGTAAAGTTCCATGGAATTCTTTGGGATAGTAAAGTGCCTTTTTGGCATGGCAAGAGACCGTTCACTGGTCAGAGCTACAAACATCAATTGTACCTATGCAAACCTCTGTGGGCTTAGATCTGCCACCTGTAGTGTTTCCATCAGAAGTAGGTTACAATACAGAGTACACTGGAGACAACCTAACATTACAGGCAGTATAGTTAACTACTTCTGCCATAAAAGCCAATGAAGGAATTTAAATTATAAAAGACTGTCAGGAGAAATGTAATTGAAAATAACTTCTGCACTTCCTAATCTGTCCACATAATCCAGCAGGGCTTTCGTTGTGGTGGATCTGCTGATACTTCAGTTCCCTTCTCCTGCTTTGGACTCTATTCTTCCAGGCATTAGGAACACTTAATTTTCACCCTGAGATGTAGAAGCTCAAACTGATCTTTTTCTATGGTGCTAACACATATTACTAGTGCCTTTCAGACATGCCTTTACAAATCAACACAATATATCAACAATTTTTTTCTTCTGAACAATAGTTCCTTTTCTTTCTCTGCTTCCCTCTTTGTCAGGAGCTTACCTGTATTAATACTGTATATTATAGGAGTCAGAAGAATTCTTCTAATTACCAGTTGGTTACAGTATTAGTCTTTCCAAAAAAATTTTAATCCATTGAATTTGCCCAGACAATTATTTCCAATACATTTTATTTTTACCCAAAAGAAATCTTGGTTTTTTTTTTCTTTTTAAAGAGCAATAAGGGGGGGGGGGAAGGTGAAGAGAGCAGCTCATAAATAAGCTATTAAAATTATCAGTCTCAGAAGAGAGCATATTAATTAATTACCTAGAAAAGTCATTAAATTTATGCCATGAATTTAGAAAAGTGTTTGACCAAAGGTGTCGCCTCTTGTTTATTATTAATATTAGCATGAAGTTCAGTTAATCACATTTTAATTTCCTGGGTTGTGTTTTTTTTTTTTCATCTTAAAACTGCAGCACAAAATCTCATGTCTTCCATGAGTTCTTATATATGAAGCAAACACTTTCAAGCAATTTATTCTAGTCAGTTTAAGGTGGAAAGAGAGAGCCAATATACTCTAGTGCAGTGTTTTTCAAACTTGGCAACTTTGAGATGTGTGGACTTCAACTCCCAGAATCCCCCAGCCAGCATGGAACTCCCCAGGCCATGGACTCAAATGGAAAATACCTGATGCTTTGTTTCTTCTCTACATCTTCATTGACTTGTAGAATTTATCCTGTATCAAGGTCAACAAAGACTTCAATTTATTCCTAGAACAACTTTTCCTGTCCTTGAAAAAACGCACACAATTTTCCAGATTGTTTGCTTATGACCTTGATAGGATTATAACAAAAAGTTTTCAGGGTTCATTAATGTGACATATTATCTAATTAAAAAGAGCACAGCCATAAACTAGGATGCAGTCTAAAACTTAACTTGAACAGAAAAGCAGAGAATTTAAAAAAACAACCCAAATTAAAACTAAAAGGGCTTGGTCTGGTACCAAAATGACAACCAATTAAGTACCAAGGAAATACTATAACTATGCAATAATCTGAAGAGCAGGTCACCTGAATCCCTGGAACAACATTACTTTTATGTCTAGGTAGCTTCAAAGCCACCATACAAGTGCCTCTGGTATCATCTGTTAAATTTATATCTTGCCTTTCCTCTGGTAGCTCAGAGTGATATGCACAGCATACCCCCTATCTCCACCAGAGAGAGGAGAATTTGCTCAAAGTCCACCAGTGAGTTTCCATGGCCAAAGGTAGTTCCATGACTTAGAGTCCAGCAATTAAGTGATCACCACCAGACTATGTACTGTTTCTTCAGGGCAGAAGAGGGCAATCGTTTTGGATTGGGGGTTGCAATGACCTCTGCAGAAGCCTTGAGAAAGTCCCACAAGTGGATAAGAAGATTTGATAGAATCATAGATTATTGAGCATGAATTGCTTATCTGGGCTTTAGGGCAGCGATGGGCAACTGTTTGAAGGTGAAGGACCACACTTATTGTTGGGGCTGCAACGGCTGCTGTGTAAGATGCAAAGATGCCAGGATTTCCTGGAAGGCTTCTTGGGTCTGAGGAAGGAGTTTAGAATTTCCTTCCTTCCTTCCTTCCTTCCTTCCTTCCTTCCTTCCTTCCTTCCTTCCTTCCTTCCTTCCTTTCCCTCCCTCCCTCCCTCCCTCCCTCTCTCTCTCTCTTTCTTTCTTTCTTTCTTTCTTTCTTTCTTTCTTTCTTTCTTTCTTTCTTTCTTTCTTTCTTTTTCTATGTAAAATCTTTTGGAGGATGACACTACAGTTTTCATGTGTTCTCATCTTAAAATGGCATGAAACTTAGCTACTTTCCTTCTGCCACTTGGATAGGTGTCGCTTCCAGGCCTGGGGGGCTGCATATGTCCCTGGGGCCTCAGGTTGCCCACTTCTACAGAGGTGACTACTGACCCCTGTCAGGCTCTACAGAGGACAGTTCTCAAGACTGAAGAGCCAACCATATTAGAGAGCAAATCAGAAGGCAAGGTAAATGAACAAATCAGGAATCTGACATAACCCCAGAGCAAGTGCAGAAGGACAAGACACACCAAATTCACACTGCTTGGCACATCTTTAGTTAGAAAGTATTCTGCTCACAGATGGCAGTAGGCATATAGGATATCACAAGGAGAATCTGTTTTGCCTCACTTTGCTTCAAAAGAGACCAGTCCATTCATACATTCAGCAGCTAGCCATCAAGTACCAATAATAAAGGGTGGGAAAATCAAGTGATTTACATGTGTGAAACGGGTCTTATAAGAAGTGCCATCCATCCCAATTTAAACATTTGTTTAATTTTCTTACCAAAATCAAAATAACTTTGCAATGCTTAAAATGAGTAGATCACATCCATTGTGCACTTTAATCCTGCCGTTTTCTAAGGAAGTTTCTTGTTTTAATTTCATTCAAAGACAATCAATTCTGGCATTATTTTGAGGGGGGGCAAGTCCCCTTTTGCTTAATTGGTCTATTTGATTGCAATGAAACTAGAAATCTCTGTTTATTAGGCTTCTGGAGAGTTAAAAGAATAATCTTTGTATAATTCACTGGAATTGTTTCTTGGCTAAAATGTTTTCCCATCAGTATTTTTCATATGCTCAGCAACATCTGCAGGATGTGAAAAGCAAGGAAACGAAACAGATGTTGCAGAAGGTAGCAACACTGAAAGAAACAGACCTTTTGTCCATCATTTGTATATATTGGTTACCCTGATTGCTAAAAAAAAAAAAAGGAGAGGGAGAGAAAGTGAGAGGGATAAAAGGAATAGATGGCACCTCTGAACTCCAACAAGAGATTTATAATCCTTTGTAAAAACTGACACATACTCTCATTAAAGCCAAATTTCCTTTAGCAATTTAGGAGGGGAAAAATAGATTAAGAAAATGTGGATGTTTATCTCAGCCATCAGTGTTTATTCATTTAGGTAATTATCACTTAATTAGGCTGTCAAAGGGCAGGAGAGACTTGGATAAACCCAACACCAGGAACGTTCGCCCCTTCTAAGCTGCCATCTCTCCTCCTCCTCCTCCTCCTCCTCCTCCTCCTCCTCCTCCTCCTCCTCCTCCTCCTCCTCCTCTATTCTCTGCCAAGCTCTTTTAAATGAAGAGTTGATCAGGAGTGCCGATCAAAAAATTATGCAACTGAAATCCATCCGTCATAGATCATCCTTGAAAGAGAAACACAACCTGGGACAACAGTGCCCCCCAAAGCAAGGAATCAGGAAAAGCCTGGAAAAATCCCCCCCCCCCCCCAGTAATGCTGCTCCAAGTTCCAGGCTGCTTTTCAGATGTGAAGTAGCGATTTGAAGAGCCACTTGCCAGATTAAAAGATGTATTACAGCCGGCTGAAGTGTCAGGGAAGGGGGAGGGAAGAGGAGAGCCTCAACTGGATGTCGAAAATTTTCCACCAGTTTTAGCTCATCTTGAAGGAATTTCACAGAGGGATCATGGAAACCACAACCCCCCCCCCGTGCGCACACATACACACACAAGGGCTCAGCCTGAATTCGAAGGGAACATATTAGAACTAGATTAATATATAAATCTTATTAACTCAAAGGCAGCCAAATACAGTCATTGGTTATCAAAGGCTTTGAATCATATTACAAATTGCAACATTTGGGTCTCACAGGCTCCCTGCCAAGTTGAAGGCCTAATTAGGGTGGCTGAAAAAGAATAGTGTTCTAATTAGTTTAATTACAGGATGATGAATTATCAAACTAATTCTTGAAAACAATGTGCAATTAGCCTTCCTGGAGTTCAGACCCTTGCTTTGCAAAATAGGAAATGAAGCAGAAAGTATTTGTTTTCAAGCAGAAAGGTGGATGCTGTAGAAGATCACTGAGGAGGGAAGGAGTAGGTGAGAGAGGATTGGATCAGAGGTGATCCGATCAGAGGTCCAGGGATTCTCCTTCTAGTCTTAGAGGCATTAGGTTCAAGCAGCCAGTCAACATCTCCTTCTCTTCCCCTCCACCAAAAGTCAGTAGCTACTTTTCTTAATACATTCTGAATGAAAATCAGCTCTCTGGTTCTGCAGAATTGTTGTGTGGCAGCCAACAGAGCGTGCAACCACAGCCGAAACTCCCTAGGATGCATGTTCGAACAGAGGGAAGAGAAGGGGAAGGGGGGCTTCTTCGATAGACCATATAGGAGCTCGCAGTATATTAATATCTGTAGATTTTATTTGTAAGTGCTTGAATATATGTTCTTATGTTGATACTATGTACAGAATAAAAATATTGTAGCACCAGAATGATGATAGTCAAAGCACTAGGTAACAAGGTAACAGCCTATAATATTCTGGAGTAGGTTGCCTGCTATTTTTTTTTCCGCCACCCATTCTTCCCCTTTGTGATGGGCATAGACCCATACAGTATGTAATGCACAGATGGTACCCCTTAAAGCACCCTTCCATAGATTAAAGGCACTTGAAACACTTATTTGAAGATCTTCTCCCTATAAATGCCCTAGATTCTGGCCAGTGTGGGAAATCTCCACCCAGAGCGGGTTCACATCTCCTCCACTCTCAAGATCATTGTCTAAAGCAGTTTCCTAACCTAGGCAATATCCAGATGTGTAAAGTCCACACATCTGGAAGTTGTCCAGGGTGGGAAACACTGTTTTAAACAATGGCCTTGAGAGTAAAGAAGATGTGAACCAGCCCTTGGAGAGATATCACTGGACTGTTTAAAGGCTTCGGTAATATTTGTTTCAAGCATACTGTTCTAATGTCACACTACAAAAAGATCTAACGTTTCCATCTGTCACCTCCTGTTTTGGCAGTAGGGTTTTAATAATAAATAAATTTTCATATTCAGTGCAGATCATAATGGATAATTAAACCCTTCATGAAGCTGCTCTATTAAAGTAAGATAATATATATTTACAGTTAATAATAATAATGATGATTAATAATGAGTAGTAATCATGATAATAATAAACATTAGTATAGCACATTCCAGTGTTCCAAATGCCTCACCTATGTGATTTCTAGTTGTAATTTTTAAACAACTTTATGAGGTCAGTCAGTCATCATCCTACATACAGTATAGGGGTGGAGAAGGGCAGAGACTAAGTGTAAGAGAGGGATTTGCCTACAGCCACCTTGTACATTTGAGAGCCAGTTTGGTGTAGTGGTTAAGGCATCAAGCTAGAAACCAGGAGACCGTGAGCTCTAGTCCCACTTGGACATGAAGCCAGCTAGGTGACCTTGGGCCAGACACTCTCTCTCAGCGCTATGAAGCAGGCAGTGGCAAGCCACTTCCAAAAAATGCTGCCAATGGACTATAGACTAGTCCAGGCAGTTGCCAGGAGTCAACAATGACTGGAAGGTGCGCGCACGCACACACAAACAAAACTCATGTACATTTAAGGCTAATAAAAGGTTCCAACTCAGTATGTGAATGTTTGCAAACATGGTAAGGTTACTTTTGAGGAAATTGAGGCAAATGGGTTTGAGACAGGACAATGGAGACTTGATCCCTTCATTGACCATTGGAACAAATACCATTTTCTACTTTTAAGGTAGTTTTACCATGCTGCCATGCCAACAGGGTGTGCTTCCAAAGCTCAAAAACTGCTTTCTTGTGAGAAAGTGCCCAAGATTTCACGTGAAAAGGCAGAGATTGTTCTCCTTGTATTCTAGCGACTCTGAGGCCTTGTTTTGACATTATCTCACAGTTCGTACAAATGCCGGTAAAGCCCCTGCTTTTGCTAGAGAAGGTCCTGATTCCAATCCCTATCATATCCCAAGAACAACTGAAACATCTCTCTGATACTATGGAGAATTGCTGCCCTTCACTGCAGACTTACTTCCCCTATTCTGGTGTCCTCCAGATGTGGAGGCTCAAAAAACCAGTGGCCTGATTGAATATATAGAATGGACTATGTTCCCAGTTCATTCTAGGACCAAATGCTAGTTGTTTCTAGACAGAAATGCCGGCTTTTGTCACCCGCTCTACAATTTACTGGAGCAATGTCTATGCGCTGACCCTAATGGGAATTCTTCTGGATGCTATGAGAATTGCACAGCGTTGCATTCATATTACTTTTGACTAACAGAGAAAGCAACTTGTGAAAACCCAGGTAGCAATGTCATGCACAGAGATAATATTTACTAAAATGTCCTGAAGAAAGAAAACTCTAACTGTAAAGCTTGGAGGTAGGGGTGGGTGGAGGTAGGGAGAATACTTTCTAGCAGTAAAAAGGTTAACCAAAAGCAGCAGGTACAAGGATAACTAGAGTCCATCATTAAAGAAATTCAGTTATTTTGTCAATTTTACTTATTTACAGGCTGGAAGATTAATGAGTTCAGAGACAACAGAGACAGTAATTAGGTTTCAGAAACATGCTGTAGCACAATCAATCATTGCTTGGAAGTGTAATGACATTATAGCAGAGTTTTGCCATTATTAGCATGTGATTGGCAAAGACTGGGCTCCAATACAGCGGACGTACAGTACTTCAAGAGCATGCTTATGTCCAAGGCACACTATGTTGTTGACCATTTGTCCTTTGCACCAATGAAAGATACGAGGTTGTGCTTTGGGATTTCAGAAAGGATCCTTCTAAAAGAAAATATGTATGAGTTTTCTTCCTACCTGTCACTCTTTTTGTCTGTCTGTCTGTCTGTCTATTTATCTGGATGAACACATCAGTCTATTTTTAGTTCATACAATTTTTCCATGTGTCCATTCATAATTCCATGTCATCTCCTTTCCATCTTAATCTACAATATTAAAAAGTGCAATAATTCTCCTTATAGTGAATTCTTTTTGGAATGCCTTTTACCCTGAAATATGAGCCTTTATATGCATAATTGAGAAATATTGAAAGAGAGGGAAAGAGAGAGAGAGAGAGAAAGAGAACACATTTTGGTATGTTTCCAAGGAACAAATAACCATTCCAGATTCAGAGACATATGACCATCAGAAGATAAAGAAAATCAGTGCAATCATAATTTAGACCATCTGACATAGTATGCAATGTTTTTACTCCACTGCTGGTGCAAGCAGGGCAGTACATCCACCTGCTGTACATCTTTCTGACTTACTTAAATGTCTTCTTTTAAATTGGTTGGTATTGCTCTAGCAGGCATGCTTCTACCCTAGGGCCTACTCTCTGCCCTCAATGGCCATTTCATAGTGGACTGCTGGGCTACCTGCCATAAAAAGCTAGTCCCTTTTCTTTCTTTCTTTCTTTCTTTCTTTCTTTCTTTCTTTCTTTCTTTCTTTCTTTCTTTCTTTCTTTCTTTCTTTCTTTCCTCCTTCCTTCCTTCCTTCCTTCCTTCCTTCCTTCCTTCCTTCCTTCCTTCCTTCCTTCCTTCCTTCCTTCCTTCCTTCCTTCGTCTGTCCGTCCGTCCGTCCGTCCGTTCGTCTGTAGTGGAACAATGAAATACTAGCCATTTCCTGGTTTTTTCCCCTTTAACTGGTTGAAGTTCTACAAGGTTTCTTCTTCTAGCCAAATGGACAGTATTTTGATTCTTTGTGTCACTATCATCTTCTGTCATTGTTGTTTTTATCTGTTTTAATACCATCTGCTGCCCAGAGTAATTTTTGAATTGTGCAACTTTATAAAAAAATTAACAAAGAAACTGTAAAACGGTGGCATTTATGTGTTTTCTAAACAGGTTCAGGGGAAGAATTTATTTCCCTTCCCTTCCCATCCCCTCCCATTCCCATTAATTTCCCTCCCATTCCCATTTATTCCTATTATTTCCCTCCCATTCCCCAGGGGAAAAGAAGCAGGAGAATCCACCAAGCAAGCACTGTGTTAACCATAATCCTCACAGAACACCTGACCATCACTGTGATCAAAGTAGAGGAAGGGGTTGAAATCTGGAAAGGGTTTTCTTAAACTGGTTTCATTTCCAGCCACTTTATGCAGGGGAGACAATCAACTGAAGGCTGCAGTGTGGAAGAACCTTTAGCAAGGGCTGATCCATCAGAACTTTCAGGTGTAACATATCAGTATGAAAGAAAGCAGTGGGGTGGGGTGCACTCACAATTACCAACAAAGCAAAAGGAAACTGGGAAACTACAAGCTATAGGTACCCACTGCACTGTCATAATGTTCCTTTCTACCAAATCATCTTTGGAGACTTTGTAACCTGCTCTAGTTTTCTCCACTGACAGATGCAGATGCATTCTCCAGATCTGTGTGAATTCACCTATCTGAATTATTCAGGCCTGTTGGCATACACCAAGCAACATGAGGCACTGAAAAACTCTGAAGAGAAGGAACTGCGCAACAATCTATGCTCTGCACTTTGCCCATAATTTAATGTAATTGAATAATGAGGCCCATTTGAAATTCACCCTTGCCTTTTCAGGCACCTGAAATATTAAAAATATTTATAAATATTCAATAAATTGTTTATGGCAGGGAAGATACATCTTGGAAGGTGAAACAGGCATGCTGTTTATTTGCTTATTTTTTTTCACAGTCATCTGCTCCTTTTTAATTTTCTCTTACTTTCCTATTGCCTATCTATTTCCTCTCCCACTCTCCATCTAAATTTCACTGGATACATATTTATTAGTATCCAAACTATATATGCATTTAAGAAACAAATATTCAAATACCTGAATCAGAAAAAATCATAGGTTGAATACATATATATATATATATATATATATATATATATATATATTCAGGTATTCATACAATCTGTATTAAAACTTATTTTTTCATACTCTGCTAGGTCTCTGCCATGTAATTTTAAGATATAGGATCAAATTTATGAATGGGTTTTTGTAAACTTTGGCTTTAATAAAAGAAGAAACATGCCAGATTTGAGAAAAATAGGAAAGGGATTTTATAGCTACCCAAATCATGGTATATACTAACTCATTCTTTGAATGGCAATCATTATGTAGCCAGATGGCACCATTAGTGTTCAAGAGCAAGATATCAAAACTGACTTGAAGAAAATCCAGGGTTTGCAGATGTACAAAAAATCTTTAAAAACTGGGGGTGGGAAGGATCCAAAAGATCTCAGTAAAGACCAAATATACTCAGTGGCCATAGAATCATGGGTTTCTATGGGGCAGCAGTAGGAGAAGGGAAGGAGGTGAAGCCCATTTAGCAGTCTGTTAGAACTACTGAAATGGAGCAGAGCTGCTAAGCTCATGTACAGAAAAAGAATGTTGTTTAAAAACAGAGCCCATGAACATATTAGAGAGATCCAGGTTAGTCTTACACCTTTAGCCCACCTTAGCATAAAGAAACACACGCTTAGACATGGCAGGTATGAAAAGTAAGTACAAAAGAGTCCTTAACGTTTATTCATTGCAGGTACAGCATTTTCAGTAGAGAAATGATGTTCCATTTCTTCTTTGTGCTCCCTAAACTTAATTAACTCTTGCCCCTCATTGGCAAGAGATGCGTGTAGAAAGGAGGAAAAAATCTCCTAGGCCCATCCATGGCCTAAACTGGAGCAGCACACAGCCATGTGCTTTGCTCCCGGTCCAAGGAGAGAGAGAAGGGGGAAGTGGGAGTGGCCACAAACAGCTTCCTCAAAAAGCATGGAGAGCTTGCATCCTAGAGCAGCCATCCATATGCTGATGAGGCATGCTGGATTTGCCAGAATCTCCAACAGGAGGGAGGGAGGGAGGGCAAGATAGAGAATGGAATATTATGGAGAATGACATAACTGGATGCTGGCATCTTGAGCAAGAGCTCCCTCATAATATGGCAAAGAGGACAATCATAATGAGGATGAAAGAAAAATGAGAATGGCGGTTGGTGTGTCGCCGCGGGAAAACTTTGGAAAACCCTGCTGTAGATGTTCATTTTTAAAAAATGCTACCCTCTGAACATGTTCAGGATATTAGTAGCCACAAAAAAAGAAGATAGTTGCCTAACAGTAACATACTGAAAGAGGCTAGAAGATATATAGGAGATAAGATCCTGCATGTGACAAGAGGCTGATCAAAATGTTATGAATTATATATGTAGCATGAGTTACTATCCAACGGAGAATGATTAAGAAGTTAAGTCAAGTCACCTCATATTTAGTTTCTGATGAGTCCATTGGCACAACCATGTGGTTTTCTTAGTGTAATAGATTGCTTTCTTCTGAGACTTTTTTTTAATTCCTACTCTTGCTTATGGCTTTGGATTTCCCCTTCCAGGAACTAAACAAGACCAACTCTACTTAGCTTCTGAGTCCTCATCCAGTGCTGAAACTCCTGAGAGTCTTAAGAAGTGCTGTCATATAAAATAAGAGGCAAGCTGCCCATCAAACCACAGAGCTAACAATTGGAAACACATTTGCTGGCCAAATAACAAATAATCAATCAAAACATCTTAACCTGTATTAATATATGGCAAAACATAAACTCTCAAAATAATGTCAGTAAAGACACTGAATACAGAAGATTGTCTTGAAAGTGAAAAAGAAAAGAAAAAAAGAAATTAAACAAACAAAAAGCAAAGTGAGAAAACAGACAGACAAGCCAGTCTATATAATCAACTGTGGTTGGTAATAGCAGTTGCCGTTGCAATTAACATTTGATATAATCAATACATCCTTTTGCTAGCAAAGCTGGGGAAGGAAGGATAGGAGATAATTTATTTCTTAGTATCAGACATTTTTCAGAATTTTCTGTAATTCATCAGAAATATTTAGCAGCTCTTAGCCTCCTACAGGAGGACCCTGGGCCTCAACTCACAGCTCACAGTTCACAGCTCACAGTTAACACAACAACTGTATTTCCCCTATTGGTAAGAGGTGCAGCCATTGTTCATTTGAAGTCACTGAATAATAGACAATGAATGCAAATGGAATGGGCCAGTGGTAAATCTAACTAGGACTGCTAAAAGAATGGGGGGGGGGGGCTCCCCTCTCCTAAATCCTGGCAGAAATTTGTTTGGTTATAAGATCTTTTGGAACTAAGCTAGAGAGAAATAAGCAAGCACTATGCCATTTTTAAAAATCAGCTTATGGTCATCTTGATATAGGCCTGTTCAGTACATCAAACCAAATTGGGAAAGTAGTCTCAAAAATACTTTGTTCCAGTACATGTAATTTCAGACGATGTTCATAGTCTTATTTGATGAAAAATTCTTTAACTGGTCCTGGAACTTATTTTTCCTCAAAGATAAAGACTTTATTTAAACTGATGGAACAGAAAACAGTAGAATTTTTACATACTAACAAGGACTTAGGTACATCATTGTGTTTGCTAGGGGACACTACCAAAGCATTTATCTGAAGTCTAAGAATATTAGAATTACAAATACTAAATATTAAAGTTCTTAATAGTGAAAAAAGATTGCTTAGAAAATTTCTCAGGCATTTTGACTTGAATTACATATCTTAAAATCCACTTATATATTGTTTATATGGTGTTCCCTAATAAATAACACATATATTTAAAATATACTTCAATGTTGCTCAGCAGGTAAGACGCCAGGCTTGTTGATTGGAAGACTGCAAGTTCGGAGGTTCGAATCCCTAGCCCTGCGTGACAGAGTGAGCTCCCACACTAGCTCCAGCTCTTGCCAACCTAGCAATTCAAAAGCATGCAAATGCAAGTAGATGAATAGGTACCACTTAGGTGGGTAGGTAACAGCATTCCACATGCAGTCATGCCGGCCACATGACCGTGGAAGCGTCTTCGGACAACGCTGGCTCTTCGGCTAACAAACGGAGATGAGCACCGGCCCCTAGAGTCGGACACGACTGCACAAATGTGCGGGGGGAACCTTTACCTTTACTAATGTTCCCATATAATTATTTAAAAATAATTATAACAGAATATGAGTTTATGTGTATACACACATATATATGTATATGTATGTGTGTGTCTCTGTGTGTATTTTTCTGTGTGTGTGTTCCTAACTCACCCCTCTTTTCCTTCTACTCCCTTTCTTTTAAATTATGGCTCTTAATTTTCCTCTTTTTTTGCTTTGCTTTGCTTTACTTTGCTTTTCCTTTATTTGTTTAAACATTTTAAAATGTAATTCAAATATTTATCCATGTCTTGGCTTGCCTGGCTGCTGCGGTTCTCTAAAGGTATAGTTATAGTTAGATTTTCATAATCTAGAACACTATTTCTCAACCTCAGCAACTTTAAGATGTGTGGACTTCCAGAATTCCCCAGCATGCTGGCTAGGGAATTCTGGGAGTTGAAGTCCACACGTGTTAAAGTTGCTGAGGTTGAGAAACACTGATCTAGAGCATCTCATGCAGACACTCTGAATCTTTCAGGGAGAGATGGAAGAAGGAACCAGTGTCACACAGAAAAGGGATATGACCAAATTTAAAATCAAAGTAACATGGATGTGAAGTGTTTCTGTAGCTCTTGTTCTTTTGTTGCCCACCAAGAGTGTTTTGCTCACTAGTGAGTTTCACATTTTGGTCTGCCTTGGCTTCTTCACCCCAAATGGATTAGGGTTAAGGTTATTGATTGATAGTTGACAAATACCTATGCAAATTTATGTACCCATGCCAAAATCATAGCAAGGACACTGCAATAATCAAAGCGGGCAAAAACTTTCCGGACATAAGATTTTAATACTAGTGGTGGGCAAAAAGAACAAGAGCTGTTTCTGCTTTCCCCTTGTGTTACTTCGGTGTGTCTTTGTATGTATGTGTGTGCTGGGAGACACTGGTTAGACTGCATATCTCATCCAAGATTTAGCACATGCACGCTGTTTGTCCAGAGCTCGAAAGATCATCAGTGACACCTCCCATCCTCATCATGGTTGTTTTCTTTGTTACCCTCTGGGAAGAGGTTCCGCTGTATCCGATGTAGAACAGCCAGATTGGGAAACAGCTTTGTCCCCCAGGCTATTGGATTCTTGAATGCTTAAATAAGTTCTTTTAGGTGAAATGTTGGATGTGTAAAGAATGTATATTTTATAGTAACTATGGATATTGGTTTTTTATTAGTAGTATTTTAGTGTTTGATTGAAATTGTGAGCCAACTGCAACGAAATTTCATTCTATTGTGCACTTGGTGTATAGTGTATAGTGGGATGACAATAAAGTTGTTGTTGTTGTTGTTGTTGTTGTTGTTGTTGTTATTATTATTATTATTATTATTTGCTCTGAATCATGTGACCTGGAATAATGGAGACTTAGAATGAAGCAATCAGCAATATTCTGAGCCACTGTCCAAATGCATCTCCCATAGGGATACACTAGGAGATCTGCACTGCTGGTTCAGTGGTGGAATTCTTGCCTACCTTAGGATATTATTTTTTCTGGAATGTTTTTCTCTGCAGGCCCAGGCTAGATCTGATCCATTTCCCAATTTGAACTTTCTTTTGCCAGCTTCTCCTGCCACAGAAAATTTGGTCCTGTTCTGTTCGGTTTCCAAAGAGTGATCCTGAAACAGGCAAAAGTCCTTTTATATACTTACTTTCTGACATTCCATTAGGCTTGAAAGAATAAAAAATGGAAAATCACAGTCAGGCTTACAGAGTAAGAACTGAACTCACAGTGCCAAGCCAGCAGGAAAGTTACTTACATTCTGAAGTCAAGATTTCCGTGGCATTTCCTCTTCTATATTTCATTGTAGCCCTTTTTATCATTGGCATTTGCATTTGTTCCTCAGGCCAAGCAATAATATGAGTGCACCATATGGGAATCACTAATTTGATATCAAGCTGCATTTCATGTAGCCGTTATATCTGGTTCTAAAACAAGCTCTTAGTTGTGAAAATATTTCTCTCATATGAAGTACCTCTAGTAATGGTGTAGACTGACTCTACATGACCCAAAATGTTCTCACAGATTGTATTGTCGAAGGCTTTCACGGCCGGAGTTCGATGGCTGTTGTGGGTCTTCCGGGCTGTGTGGCCGTGTTCTGGAAGTTGTGGTTCCTAACGTTTCGCCAGCATCTGTGGCCAGCATCTTCAGAGGGCAGGAGCACAGATAGAAGCAAAATCTCTGTGCCCAGGTAGAGTGGCATAAATAAATTCTATTCTATTCTATTCTATTCTATTCTATTCTATTCTATTCTATTCTATTCTATTCTATTCTATTCTATTCTATTCTATTATTTTCTATAAATAGAACATTGCCACTCTACCTGGGCACAGAGATTTTGCTTCTATCTGTGCTCCTGCCCTCTGAAGATGCTGGCCACAGATGCTGGCGAAACGTTAGGAACCACAACTTCCAGAACACGGCCACACAGCCCGGAAGACCCACAACAGCCATTCTCACAGATTGTTGACAGAGCTGCATGATACAAACCAGGAGCAATTACAAAGATCATTTGGCTGGGCAGAAAACTGAAGATCATTCAGCAGTGGCCTGTTAGGACCAGTGAACGGAGCAGAGCTTAACGTAGGGTAAGCTCATGCACAGAAAAAGAATATTGTTTAAAAACACAGCCTGTGAGCACATTAGAGAGATTCAGGTTCTTATTCTTACACTTTTAGGCCACCCAAGCATAAAGAAACACACACTTAGACATTGCAGGTACAAAAAGTAAGTACAAAAGAGTTCTTACATTTATTTTGTCCAGGTACAGCCATTTCAGTAGAAAAATGATGTTTCAGTTCTTCTTTCTGTTCCCCAAACTGTATACCTCTGGCCGTTTGCTGCCAGAGGCTGCGTGGAGAAAGGGGGGGAATCTCCTACGCCCATCCATGTGGCCAAGATGGTGGGAGAGCAGCTTGCATGTGCTTCTCTGTCAGTGGAAGGAGCAGAGAGAGAGAAGAGGAAGTGGGAGGGGCAACAAGCAGCTTCCTCTAGCACAGAGTTTGCCTCCTAGAGCAATCACCCATATGCTAATGAGGCATGCTTGATTTGCTGAATTCCAACAAAAACAAACACAGTTGGGAAGAAGGAAAACAAGTAAACAACATGGATATCCCAGCTCTCCTGGGATAGCATCCTACCCTCCCAATCTTGTTTCACTCAGTGGTGAATACAAGTCATCCCCATGAAGTCAATCTCTCTCTTTGGAAGCAGAGCCTGGCCAAACAGTTAACTATCATGCAAAGTGAGGTACCAGACCATTCTCAGGATTATTGCTGGAGTTGTCACCACATAGAATACCACATAGAAAACAATTACTCTAGGTTATTGAATTGGGAACATTTATTTTTATTTATTTTAAAAAATTATATAGCCACATGTCTTATGCAACATAGCCTTGGATGGCTCACAAGGAACAGTTGTATGAGAGGTCATTAAAAAAAATCAGAGCATTTGAAATAAGCTACCAACCCAAGCATAATAGCTGATATGATTAATGAGCTATTCATTCCTACCAGCATCTGAAAGGTGCTACATTGCAAGCTATCTGCTGGGTCTGTCTACTCTCAAGAATGACAGAGCCACCAATGTTTGTGCCTTGCCGATAGAGAAATGGCTGAAATAGAGGCTGTGACGGTCAAGGAAGGGAGGTGGCATGGGGTAAGAAAAGACAATATAAGAGCAAAAAGTGCTTCTCTTGAAAAATGTGTATAATTTATGTACTTTCTAAGGGATGAGTTCAGTTGTGACCTCTCAGCTGGAGCTGTCTTAGCCTGCTTCTGCTTCCCACCTGCCTAGTGAGAAAACATCCACCATCTCTGTAAGCATGGATAAATCTGTCATAGTGACTTATACAATAAACTCTCTGGAGGAAGACTAGAGTAGTCCAGAGGATAAATCTAACCCACAGGAGCAGAAGTAAGATCATCAGAGTTTACAACATCTCCCTTTAACCCTGCTGGTTGAGGCCTTATTGGCTATAATTATAAGAGACACAGCCTGACAATTTGAAGGCTGCCTTCCCTTGCAAGATAGTGAAAGCTTAGATATTAAAGTACCAAAAAGATATAGATGCTAATCAGTGAAACAGGATGCTGCTTCCTTCCTTCCTTCCTTCCTTCCTTCCTTCCTTCCTTCCTTCCTTCCTTCCTTCCTTCCTTCCTTCCTTCCTTCCTTCCTTCCTTCCTTCCTTCCTTTGAAATTACAGGGTGAGTAGCAACTGCATGAAAAGGACAGAATAAATGAAAATGGTAAATATTAGTGTTCTACTTACTGCTAGTAAATTGCTGCCATCCAGCATCCAACAATAAATTTTATTTATTTATTTAATTTATTCCCCGCCCATCTCCCATACAAGGGACTCTGGGCGGGTTACAATAATTAAAACTTAAAAATTTAAAATATTTAAAACCATACAAGATAGAAAATGTATAAAAATATATCCAAATATAAAATAAAATAAAATCCAAGATGGATTGGGGACCGTAGCACAGGTCATATTGCTACGGGGCCAGCCAACCCCAGGAGGCACTACCACCTCCGTTGTCCCAGGCCAGGCGGCAGAGCCAGGTCTTAATGGCCTTCCAAAAGGCCAGGAGTGAAGGGGCCAGTCTCACCTCCGGGGGCAAGATGTTCCATAAGGCGGGCGCTGTCGCAGAGAAGGCACGCCTCCTGGACCCCACTAGATGGAATTCTCTTGTTGAGGGGGTCCGAAGCATGCCCTCTCTGCACGCACGGGTGGGGCGGGCTGACGTTATCGGGACCATCCTAGTTAAAACTCTGCTTCATCCTTGTCTTGTAATTCATTGTTACATTCACTAAATCTTCCCCATTCTTGTTTTCCTTATGTATTGGGGTCTGCAAGTTTTTTTTTTTTTTGACAATGCCATTCCTTTATAGTGTGCCCAAATGATTCTTTTTTTATATATATAAAGTTTTATTAAAGTTTTAAATATACAAAGTTAAAAGTTGAAAATGAAACAGAAATACAAATACAAATTAAAAAGAAAAGAAAAGAAAAGTGTAGTAAAGTAAAAGAAAGAAAGAAAAAAACAAACATAGAAATTAGATAACTTCCGATCTATCTATGGTCATAAAAGTAAAATAGATAGTTTGTTCTTACATGCTGGCTATTCATATAACATTCATATATATTTCTTGTCTAATATATACTATTTATATATATTCTAATTGTCAAAACTCCATGCAAGCTTTACTCCTCCTGCTTTTTGCAAATAGTCCATCAAAGGCTTCCACTCTTTAAGAAAGTAATGGTTTGAGTTTTCTTTTAATAAGCAAGTCAGTTTGTCATTTTCTGCCATCTCTAATAATTTCAACATCCATTCCTGTATCGTTGGTACACTTTGGTTTTTCCAATTTTGTGCATATAAAAGTCTTGCTGCTGTAATCATGTATTGTATTATTCTAAAGAAATGTTTTTCTATTTGTACATCCCAAATTCCAAGTAAAAAAAATTCTGGTTTAAATGGTATTTGTATCTGTAGTATATTTTGCATCAATGAATGTATCTCAGTCCAAAATTCTTTTGCAATTTTACATGTCCACCACATATGATAAAAAGACCCTTCTTGTTTTTGACATTTCCGACATAAGTTGGAAATATTCCCGTACATTTTTGAAAGTTTTTGTGGGGTCAAATACCATCGGTACATCATCTTATAAAAGTTTTCTTTTAAATTGTAACATAATGTATATTTTAATCCTTTAGTCCACATGTCTTCCCATTGTTGAAGTTGTATATTGTGGCCGATATTTTTTGCCCATTGAATCATACAGTCTTTAACTTGTTCCTCCACCATTTCTCCTTTTAACAATAATTTATACATTTTAGCAATTAAATGTTCATCAGTTTCACATATTTGTATTTCAAATTCTGATTTAGTTTGTTCAAATTCCAATTTTTTTATCTAATTTAAATTTCTCTATAAGTTGCATACAGGAGAGCCATTGAAAAGTGTATCCTTCTTGAGCAAGTTCTTCTTTTGATTTTATTACATAATGTCCTTGTTCTTTTTTTAAAAGATCCTTATATGTCAACCACTTATCTTTATTTCTTACTTCTGTTCTGTAAAAGGCTTCTTGCGTGGAAATCCATAAAGGTCTCTTATAACATAAAGTTGGTTTATATTTATTCCAAAATCTCAACAGAGATCTTCTAATATAATGATTTTTAAAGTCCACATTAACTGTAGCCTTATCATACCACAGGTATCCATGCCATCCAAATCTTAATTCATGTCCTTCCAGATTTAATTATTTTTCATTTTTCAAAACAATCCATTCCTTAAGCCATACCAAACCACAAGCTGCATGATACAATTTCAAATTCGGGAGTCCTAAACCACCTCTTTCTTTTGAATCTTGCAAGACTTTATATTTTATTCTTGGTTTTTTCCCTTGCCAAATGAACTTAGAAATATCTTTCTGCCACTGTTTAAATGGTTCCTCTGATGTCAATATAGGTATTGTTTGAAAAATATATAAAATTCGTGGTAGTATATTCATTTTAATCGCTGATATTCTACCCAATAGTGATAATTGCAGCTTTCCCCATCGATCTAAATCTTTTTTAATGTCTGTCCAAAGTGGGGTATAATTATTTTGAAATAGTTTGACATTCTTCAATGTTAAATAAACTTCCAAATATTTTATTTTTTTCTCCATGGAGTATCCTGTCATTTCTCTCAGTTTCTCTTGTTGGTAGTAATTCATATTCTTGGTCAAGACTTTTGTTTTCTGTAAATTAATTTTAAACCCTGCTAACGACCCAAAGTCTTTCAATTTCTGCATCAATAATTCAATTCCATCCAGTGGATTCTCTAAGGTAATGACTAGATCGTCAGCAAAGGCTCTCAATTTATAAACTTTCTTTTTAACTCTGATGCCATGAATACCATCATCTTGTCTAATATCTCTAAGTAAAACTTCTAAAACCAGTATGAACAAGAGTGGAGATAGAGGACAGCCTTGTCTTGTACCTTTTTGTATTTCACAAGGTTTACTAAATTCTCCATTAACAATTATTTTTGCAAATTGGGGTGTATATATTGATTTAATCCACTTAATAAAATTCCCACCAAAATTCATAATCACCAATACTTTAAACATGAAAGACCAATTTAAATTATCAAATGCTTTTTCGGCATCTATAAATATCAAAGCGGCTTGTTTTTCATTATGTTGTTCTAAATACTCCAGGACATCGAAAACATTTCTAATATTATCTCTAATTTGTCTTTTAGGTAAAAAACCTGCTTGATCTTGATGAATAAAATTTCCAAGAATATTTTTTAATCTTTCCGCCAATACTGTTGTAAATATCTTGTAGTCGTTGTTCAATAATGATATTGGTCTATAATTCTTTGTTGAATTCAAATTTAGTTGTTACTTCGGAATCAAAGTAATATGGGCCTCTTTCCATGTTTCTGGCATAATTCCTGTTACCAAAATCGAGCTGATAGTTTTTTGAAGAGGAATGCATAGTTCATCTTCGAAGTATTTGTAGTAAGCTGCCAATAGACCATCTGGACCTGGCGCTTTTCCACTATTAATTTTCTTAAAAGCCATTGTCATTTCTTCTTTTGTTATAGGATTATTAAGTATTGTTCTTTGTTCATCATTTAAAACAGTTAGTCTTTGCTTACTCATATATTCATCAATTTCAACTAGTTGAACATCCTGTTTTTTTGTATAATGCTGTGTAATAAGAATGAAATGCTTCTTGTATCTCCACATTATTCACTAATTTTTTCCCTTTATGTTGTATATTAGAAATTATATTTCTTTGTCTTTGTTTCCTTAACTTATAGGCTAACCTTCTTCCTGGTTTGTTTGCAAATTCAAAATATTTCTGTTTTGTAAATTTCATTTGAGTTTCTATTTCCTGTACCAAAATCATCGATATTTGTTTTTGTAAAAATTTAATTTGAGTTATCAATGTATTGTCCATCGGTTTATCCCTCAAACATTTCTCTTTATTTTTAATTTCGTCCAAAATCAATTGAATTTTTTCTCGCTTCTTTTTCCTCATTTGAGCATTATATTGAATGAAGTAACCTCTCATATAGGCTTTACTTGTATCCCAAACTATTTGGGTACTAGTGTCCTTATTTAAGTTCAATAAAAAGTATTCTCTTAGTCTTTTCTTACATATGTCAACAACATCTTCTTTCTGGAAAATTGACTCATTTAACCTCCATCGGAATATATTCCTTTTCCCATTAGTAGTTAGTAAAACAGGATTATGATCTGATAAAGTTTTAGGTAATATTTCAACCTTATTAACATCCATCATTAACGTTTTGGAAATCGAAAACATATCTATTCTAGAAAATGATTTGTATCTCTCTGAGTAATATGTATATTCTTTAGAGTTCCCATTCATAAGTCTCCAAATATCTTGTAAATCCAGTATGTCTTTTAAATCAAAAAAGGTTTGGGGTAGTTTTCCCTGAGTAGGTTTTACATTTTTTTGTGAATATCTATCTTCCATTGGGAGAATCACCCCATTCCAATCACCCATAAAGCACCAATTCTCATATGATAAATCCAAAAGTTTGTCCATTAAATTCTTATAGAATAGTCCTTTATCAAAATTTGGAGCATAGAGCCCAACCATCAATGTTTTAGTCCCTTGTATATTTACTTCCACTGCAATATATCTTCCTTCATCATCAGTCAATATTAACTTTGGATTCAATTTTTGTTGTATATACAAAACTACCCATTTAGTTTTTTTTAATCCAGCTGAAATAAATTCTTCTCCTAGTTGTTTTTGAATCAAATATTTAATGTCTTTTTTACAAATATGAGTCTCTTGTAGACAAATTATATCCAATCTCATTTTTTTCAAAAAATGAAAGATTTTCTTTCTCTTTTGGGGAGAATTCTCCCCATTGATATTCCACATTAAATATTTAAAGTCCATATTATTTGGGTATTTAAAAGTTCTTTTTTAAGTCCACTCCAGAAGCTCCCATCTCCGATAAATCTTCACTCTTTTCCTTGTCTTTAAATCTCTCTCTCTTTTCTTCCAGAACTTTGGATGCATCACTCATTTCTGTCATATATTTCTCTAAAAAAGCTTTTGCTTTCAAGATGGAAGTTATTTTAAATCTTTGCTCTTTGAAGGTAAAAGATACTCCCTCTATTCTTTCCCATCTAAATGGTATATTATTTTGCTTTAATTTGTCTGTAAGGAAGGAGTATTCTTTTCTTTTTCTTAATATTCTTAACGGGACTTCTTTTAAGACAATTATATCCTTTTCTGCTATATTTAATCTGGTGCCATAATGTTTCTTCAAGATTTGCTCTTTTGTAACTTTCCTCACAAAATATATCAATATATCTCTCAGCACTTTTTTCTCTCTAGCATAACGTGAATTAACTCTGAATATTTTATCTATTTCAGAGTCCAAGTCTTCTTCTTCTATCTGTAAAAATTGAGCTAAGGCACCAACTATATATTCCCTCGTATTCTCATTTGATTTTTCTGGAACTCCTCTCAATCTCAAAATAAATTCTTTTTCTCTCATTTCTACTAATGCAATAGCATCTAAATTGTATTCCATATCTTTAGTAATAGATTCTGATTTAGTCTCTAATTTCTGAACCTGTCCTTGTGTCTCTTTAAGATCCCCTGATAAAGTATTTACTACCTCTTTGACATTCTGTATTTCTTTCCTAAATTCTTGTTTTAAATCTTCTTTCATAGCTTCCATTTTTTTATCTACTTGTTGGCCTGAATTGTCTATTTTTTTGTCCATTTTTATTTCTAAGGAGGCAATTGAATCTTCCATCTTTTTCTCCAAAGTAGCAGTTGAGTCATCAATTTTTTTATTCAGTATTGTAATCGCATCCAGTATTTTTTTCATATCTGGTGTTGATAATTCTGAAGATGGTGTAGTGGAATCAGTAGACATCTTCCCGGTCTCTTTCTCCTTTTCCTTATCTCTGTCTCTCTTCACGCTTGCAGCCACAGTAGCCATTCTGTATGTAGTATTCCTGTAAGAAGAGAAAAAAAAATAGAAGAAAAATGGAAACAACAACAAACAGCAAAAAAGAAAGAAAAGGGGAAAAGGGGTGAGAGGAGTAAAAATTATTCAAAAAGAGGAAAGAAAAAATTAATATGGAAGGGAAAATATAAAAAATAAAAATAGTACTGCCTTTTCTTAATAGTTGTCCAAAAAAAAGGGCAGAATGTACTTTGGTAGATTCAACAGTTCTCACATACAGAAAATAGAAGATAAGAGTACAGCAGATGTTTTCTTTGACTGTAGTCAAAATATCTTTGAGAACAGGAAAAACAATCCAGTTTCTCAGGCAAACTTATATTCACAAGTCCAGAGGAGAAAAAAAAAGGGGGAAAAAGGGGGGAGAACTTCAACTTTAATTGTCTTTATTCACCAAAAGAAAAATCAATTAAAATCCCAAATAGCAAGAAGAATCCAAAAAATATTCAAGACAGAGGAATTCAAAAAGTATCCTTTATAATCCCAAATAGTATTCAAACAGTTTGCAGGAAAAGAAAAAGAGAAAAGTACAGCCTCAAAATAAAAGGAAGGCAGGGTGGACCATTAATCCATTTAAATTCAAAGTCCAGAGAGGAAGACAAATTAATCCCAAGTAGATAAGTAAACCATTCATCAATAGACAATGTCATTTAGCTCCAAGTAAAGTCAATCATTCTTTAGGCTCCCACCATTTTCCCAGATCTTCTTGGCAAGAAAGTTATACAAGCACCAGCAGTATTAATCATGTCCATAGAGAGATCTTAGCAAGTAATAGGCAAATTCAAAGTAAACACAATTATAAACTAGTGACTAAAAGGCTGAATTTGGGTGCTACTTATCTGTAAAGAATTCACGGCTTCCTGCAGAGCAGCAACGATGTTTCTTCCAGTCGCTTTCGCCTCTTCAATTTCCTTCTCCCCGCGGTGGAAAAACAGGGATTGGGAAAGAGCGGCGATTCCAGTGACCCTTTTGGTTTATCTTCTGATCCCCTTTTCTTCAAAGGGGAAGTTTCAGCGGTTTTGCTTCTTTAAAAAACCGCTGCAGGCAGGAAAACCGCGGAGCCGAAACGGAGAGTTCAGCTCAGCGTATCGGCATTTTCAGCACCCAGAAGCGATCTCCCCAAATGATTCTAAATGTTAGGTGGTCAAACAGAACATTGTATCACCAGTATCGAGAAATTTAAAACTAAAGTGAAAGTCATTCATCAAATAGCTGAAAAGCAAGTAAGTAAGAAAGCAAGTAAGTAAGAAAGAGCTGAGAAGCAGTCCTGAACAGGTTCAAGGTGCATATTTTGCCTATCCTCTTCTTCATACCTATTTATCATTATTCAAAAGTAGCCTGTCCTCATTTATTGAATGTTAAAGAGGATCAAGGACTTCCTTGCCCAGGCAAGTCTGATTCCTTGATCTTTTTTTAAAAAAAATAAACACTGTTCATTACATGCCAGCCCCATCTAATTTCTCTGACTAACTCATTTAGAAAATACAGAAATAAATAGGAAAGTAGAATATACTGTAGATGGTGAAAAGAGTACATATGGTTTATTTACATGAAATGTCACCTTTAAATATACAGTCTCAGTGACAGTTGTACCAAACAGCTATTTTGCCAAAAGATAGAGTAGTACTAAACTTAATACTTGTGTAAAAGAAACTAGCAAGCTTAGGTATAGAATCTTAAACTATGGAAGAATAGGAAATACATATACAATGGTTTTAATGTATACACTTTTATTTTGAAATATTGCTTATCTTGAAATATTAAAATTCTACATATCTACAAAACAAAATGCGATCTGATGACAGTGTAAAAATTAGAAACAGTACTGGGTACATAGCAGGAGATAGATAGATGATAGATGATAGATGATAGATGATAGATGATAGATGATAGATGATAGATGATAGATGATAGATGATAGATGATAGATGATAGAGATTGACAGCTCTGTGTTTACTGCGGTAATCAATAGGAATCATCTAATTTCCAAATATTGCTAGGAGTTGTGACATGAGTCATATCAGACAGCTTAGCTTCTAAATTGGTTCAGATTCAATCAGCCTGTTTTTGGAATTGATAAAATGGATCCCAAACATGCCTGGGTTTGGCTAAATATTAAGAAGAACTTGCTGACAAGATGTTCAGCCATAGACTTGCCAAAGGAAGACTTTCCATTAGTGATTTTTAAGAAGAGGCTGGAAGAAAGTCACTCAACCTGCCATAGCTGATTTCTTGTATTGGCAAAAGGTTGGACTGGATGACTTTTGTATTATCTTTCAACTCAGTATCAGTCATTGTGACACTGGATTATGATGATTTTGGGTATAATGGTTTTAATTTATATCCCACATTTCTGTCCTAGGGTGCTCAAAGACTTATAAGATAAGCCCTGATTTACTCACTACATGAGAATATTTCATATATACAGTTTCCCCTAAAATTATACAGAATTTTCTTGCATTCAATATTAATTCAATATTAATTTTCAAGAGCTTTTCTCAGGAGAAAGTTAGCTTGTTGAAAGGGAAATTGTAAAACAAAACAAAAAAACCCCCACCATTGAGTCCCTTGGAGTTAACCTCATACATCCAAGAGTTAAGAGTGAAATAACCCAACGATATTCTCTTTATTCTCAGTGATACTCTTTTTTCTCCTTTCTGTGTTCAGGTTAGAATGCACATGCTCCCCCATTCATAATAACAGACTTTCATAGTGTATCATAGAAATGTTCTCTACCTACAGTATCCTTTTCATACCTTTTGATCCATTTATATAAGTATTCAGAAGCTTAACCAGAAATGAATGAAATTCATTTTAGTTTATATGTAGTAAGAGAGTCTGGGACTCCATTACTTCTCTAGCAGCAGTGGAAAGCTTTTCAAGTCAACAAGCAAGTAAATCTCAAGAAACGTTTCCTGCTCCCTACCTGAAAACTGACTTTTCTTTCAACTCAGAAAATGTGTTTTCCAAATATCCAAAGATGTACAGGTTTTATTTAGCCTATTTACAAAAGGATTTAGTTCAAACGCACCTGGAACATCTGTTGCATTTCAGTGCAGTGAGTACATAAATAACAGAAATTCAGCAACATCTGCAAGACTGAAGTGGAAAGGACTGTGGGGGGGGGGGGCGGCAAGAAAGGTGGTTGTATTTCTCAGATCCAGAGCATGTGATCACCAGAAATCATTACACTCAGGGAGCGTACTTGATTAATAGACTAGTGTGTTAAGCCATCTGCTCTTGGGTACCCAGCTTTGAATCCCAGACCCCCTAGCTGGGTCAGCAGTTTTTTGGTGCTGAGAAGTGACTTTCTAAACTTTTTTTTTTACTGCTCTGGTCTTTGATGGTTAGGAAAAAGAAATGAGGCATGTAGTTTCATTCATCTTGAGGGAGAGGGGAAAATACCCTGAGACAGAGCAAAAAAATAAAAAGACACCTGTAATTCATTAGCTTTAATGGAATAAGCTTTGGTAGCATTATCATATATGGGCTGCAAAAACCCAGTAAACCACTGGAAGGCAGCAAAGAATGAACATCTTTTCTGTATCTCTTTGGTGCCATCTAATGGTGATGTGGAATTCTGTAGCTCAGATATCATAGCTCTACATAAGTATTATCTGAGAATAGATAGGGGGAAATTGCTCATTCCATAATACACAATTATTTCAATTACAGCAATTTCAAGACAGTTACCATGCAGCATGGCTATTCAAACTCTTTTGAATTCAAGGCCACCTCTGAGCAGGGCAATAAGGAAAGCAGGTATAGTCAAAATAGAAGCCCTTTTTCCCCAATTCCCATCCCCTTTTTTCAGAAGTTGATTCCCCCTTCCATCTTATGGAATTTTTATACCAGTCAGGTTCATTATCACTTACCAAAAATTGAGGATAATTAAGAGAGCTGGGGGCACCCTGAAAGCCATCTTTACATCTCCAACAGGCTCATATCAACAGTGATTCATTCCTATCAATGAAGAATCTAACATGACAAAGATCCTTTGAGTCCTGGGGATAGCTGGATCAATGGAGGTTTGTTCTGTGTAGGTGCTCCATGATGCATTTGTGGTTTTATCTCATTTCTCAGTAAATCACTTAAAAATATGCCCAGAAAATTCCACAGTTGGGAATATGTGGGATTTGTATATATTTTTTTCAGTGCACTTATAGTTCTACTTAATTTATTTGACTACTACCAAGATACACTTTCTTTTTCTACACAACTATCTTTAATATGCACCTTTTCCCCTATGCAGCCTAACCTGGTATATACATTTTATCTACATAATTGCCTGTATGCATGATTTATTAAAATGTATGTTATCTTTATATAATTTTTTCAGCATGCCTCTTTTCCAGTTAGGCTGCTTTTTATACAATTTCTCCCAATATATGCTAATTTATAACACGCCTTCCTAACAAAAGTGGTAGATGGCAGCTGGTTCTGCTCATGGTTGCCTTCTGTATGATGGTGGAAACAGCTTTGGAGGTTCATGGCATTTTGAGATCAAAGAGAACGGTGCTGAATTTCCTAGACATTCTTACTGGAAATGCTCTTGCAAGAGCAGGGCCACTGTAACCCAGCCTTTTGATTTGAGAGCTAAAGAGGGAAGGGTCAAGACTAGAAAATAAATTAAGTGCCTGTTTTTAGAAAGAACAAGTAATAGCTTTATCTGGACTGAAAGTGGCTATGTGTAGCTAGTAGCAATCTTGGCATGGCAGAGCTACACTAATGATCACAATGTATCAAGTGGGCCAGAGGTTTTGGAGTCAAACTTACCAATACATTTCACTTCTAAAAGAACAAGAGTTTTGTGGTGCAGAACTTCTAATTGTCTGTGGAAGCAATTCAGGTGGCAAATCTCACCTGACCTTATACCAGGTAGCAAGTCTATTTCTTGAAGTGTTGATGCCATTTCACCTAGAAAACTTGTGAAGGGACATAAAAAGTCTCTTCAGGATCTATCTTTCAGTGGTTTCCCCAATTTTCTCACAAACTGGTTGTCACTTGCAAAAAGCTGGGGATTTTGAAACTTTTCCACTTAACCATGTGTAATCTGACCAACATCTGTGCAAGAAAGTTTTATACTGAAGTGGTGTGGCAAAGATATGTTTATCTATCATGACATATTTATGATCAAACCATCTAGCTTGGAATAACACCATGAAAGTATTTTTTACTTCTAACAATTAAGTTGGATTTAGCTTGAAAAATAATCCCTAAATCATTAACGGTATCAATTTAATTTCACAACTGTTCACTACAGTTCTATTATGGGGAAGTTTAAACCAAATCATTAGTATGAGTGTTGTTGTTTATTGGGACAGCTTTCTTCCTCCCAGAAAAATTCCAAAAGAAGGGAAATCACACTAAACAATCTACTCAGGCAGAGCTTGCCCCACCATGGGGTCATGAAGCAATGTTTCCAAAGAAAGTACCATCATCTTCTTCTCATCCTTCTTCTTTGTAAGTCTACCATTTTGAATTCTTGCTCTGGCCCAAATGACTTGATTGCTAATCCTGTTTATCAAACATGGCAGGAGAACTGATAGAAGAGAGCTGGAAAGTTAGGTAGAAAGAGGAGGAGTGTGAGATCAGTATAAGAAGTGTGATTTCCAAAAACATACATTTGTGTTATCTGAATATGATTAATTTGGAACATTCATTATTCTGTGATTTCACATAATTATGGCTTTTCTGTACAGTGTACATCCTTCCAGCCAATGACACTGCAACAATTACAATAACTCATATCAACCATCTTACACACTTAGTATAAGGGCAATCAGAAATATATAATAGCTTTTTTGTATATCCCATAATCAGCAGTTTGTAATAAGTATTTCTTCCTACAACAGTAACATTAACAGCCATATTAGTAAGGGCTGTATTTGCAGATATAAACACTCTGGGCCAGATCTTTCAATGGAGTAAATAAGCATAGAGTTACATCAGCAATTTATGCCCCAGGAAGATTTGTTCCTATTTCCTCTCTAACCATCTGCTATGGATGCTTGAGGATAATTCTTAATTTAAACAAATCCTAATGGTCCTGCATTTCCCCTCCACCCTCCTCTGCTCCTTCTCCTTCTCCTTCTCCTTCTCCTTCTCCTTCTCCTTCTCCTTCTCCTTCTCCTTCTCCTCTTTCTTTCCTTTCTGAAGAAATTCCTTGCTACTGACTGCTGCTCAGTCCTCAGGCAAAAAGGAGTTGTTAGCATATGCTCAGTGCTCAAAGGAGAAGGAGCTCCAAGCATATGAAATACTTGCACTATTCTAGCCATGCATATACGTTAGCTGGATTTCAAATCTAGAACTTCTACCACACTGTAAATTAAAAGGGCCAGCTAATTTGGAAGGGCAGACAGAATATAATGCAGAAGAAATTACACTTGAAAATGAAAGCAGTGCAACTATCTCTCACTGCACTTTTTTAATGTGCAAAGCAGCCAAGTTGGGTTGGCATGTCCTTGCAGTGTAAGACTTATGTATTCAAAACATAGTCCTTTGAGCATACGCATCTGATAGAAGCTACAGTGCCAAAATAAAGTTGCATGTGCCAGAATATCATCATGAAAATGATGTAAATATGTAATTCATGTTATTTGCACAATGATGTCATAATGCACACAATGTCACCTGCCTCACCCATTACTTCTCTGAATGAAGCTGATGAGACCTTCATTTGCTTTGTAACTATCTTCAACCTGCCCAACAACTGTTTGGTGGGTATCTTCTGCATTTTTGTTCAAAAAATGTCAGAGGCAGCTTTCTGGCTTCATGTGTTGAATTTTTTCTTTTTAGTCCAAGAAGTACTAATGCAATATATCATTTATCTAAGAAACACTCCTTGCTGAGAACATTTGTTTGTTTGAGAATAATCAATGCCAAAGGAACTAAGGAAGGATTAAAACAGAGAAGCATTATCATACTGGCGCAATAGAATGGTAATGATAATAAAATGGAAATTATATTTGAGTTCAATGCGAAAAAAATATATAATGATGGTCAAAGCAATACACAAGGAAAACTACCCTTGTCACTTTTCTATTAATAACAATACTATAATAATGATGTTGTGGCATTATTTAAATTTGGCTGGATGGTAGAGAAATGGTAGTTACCTACCATTTCCAAAAGTTGCCATCTTTCATAAGAATGAGGTAATGGCATGATCTCATATTTTTCCATCTTGGACAATTCTTTCTTATTTCCTTCAAATTTGTTTCAACAAGAAGAAAAAGACTTATGTCATTTCCCAGCTGACATAGTTGATGAACCAGATCCTGAGGATTCTCAAGGGAGCAGTGAGACCTTAGAACCAGTCTACACAGAAATCATGTCAGTGATGCCCTGTTTTGGTGCCTATTACCAGTAAAAACTTAGCCAGATAGATCTAAGCCTTGAAAGCTTTCCTCAGATGGACTGGGGCCCACCAAGCTGCACACAAACTTCTGTTGGCAAAGTTTTCTTTATCAACAGAAGGTTCATCCAACCTATCCTAAACCCCTGTTAATCTGAGTGTTAGGGTCACACTCTTAATTATATTTACAGGTCTGCTTGGAAATGGTTACTTCATTATTATGTTTCTGCCATGTGAAGACCCTGGAGAAAGAGCACAACTTGCTAGCTCCTTTTTGAATGGCTTTGCAGAAAGTTTATAGCAAATATTAATGGCCAAAAGAAAGGTGAGGACTGTTGGATTCTTTCTTGACTTTTGTTTAGAGATTTTCTAGAAAACAACAAAAGGTGATCTCTCCTTTTTTGCACTTAATCCTGAAGGTTAGCTTAATGGTGTAGATACGGTAAACAAAGAGATATTTATTTCAGAGCACAGCTCCTTTGCAATGCAGGGAAGGTCACTTGCATTGGGAGGATTAGGGGGGAGACCTGTAGAATGTGGTGCTGATAGATGGGCTTATTAAAAAGTGTAGCCTTGTGGAAGGGCTGCCATTGATGGCCTTGACATGGCAGGAACTTCAGAAAGAAGGGGATACAATTGGAGAGCTGTGCTAGAAGGGAGGGGGGACCATGAGACAAAAACAAAAGGCTGCTCTAATTTGTCAAAGTTGTATCTAGTTCCACTGAACAAAGTTAGCAAAGAGATGAGCAGAGCCACAAATTAATGCTCATTCACCAAGCCCCGATGGAGCGATAGGCCGGCATACAGCTTGGTCTTTGTAGAGTAACCTGACCTCGACCAATTGGCTTCAGATAATTCTGCCTTGTGGGCATAACAGTTTCCCTTGTTTTCTTCTTTAATAGGATTATTCCTTCCAATATTAAAAAGATAATATCAGTGTCTTTCAGTGTTCCTATAAACTTTTTGCTTCAGATAACGGTCTCTCAATCTGATAGAACTTCCCTTCTCCTAGGCTCAAGAAAAGATAGACAATGTGTCAACAAGCTCTTAGATGTCCTGAGAATAAGGTGACATCCCACCATTGCTGTTAAGGAAAAGGAGGCTGGCCTAACAGGCAACCTAGGTTAGAAGCATTAATGCACATAAGACACCATTCTCATTTTAATTACAGAAACCAAAGTTATTTTAAGAAAGATTAAGTTCAGTATTGTAGCTGTGTCTGAAAAGCCAACATGAGAAAAGAAAAGCACTGGTAAAATGTCAAGATTGCATTAAAGTTGGCATGAATACCATACCCACTGTGTGTTGATGAAGGTTCTCAGTCATCCAGGTGGAACAGTCTGTGGCTTGAATCATGTCAACTGGATTTCTATTTTCTCAGTAGAAACGTTTCACTCCTTATCCAAGGAGCTTCTTCAGTCTGAGTAAAGTTAGTAAGGGAATCCTTAAATATGTTTCTAGGTGGCTGTGTGACCTTGCACCTGGGGCTAGGTCATGGTTATTTTGAGATGTTTATTTCTAAGTCCCTTTATCATCTAAAGGAGGATCGTTAAGATTACCATGCTGCTGTTGAGCTTGCGAAATGGTCTTAATCTTCCTAGGCACAGAAGACAAAGCAGGAAGGAAGATAGGGGAAAGGTTGTGCCTGAGGCCCCCACCTCTATTCAAGGAAGGATTTTCCAAGTTGGCATAAATGGATTCCTTGACCCCTCTCTCAAACCACCTATCTTCTCTGTCTAAAATGTGAATATTAATGTCCTCAAATGAGTACATTTAGATGAAGATAAACTGCTGACTCTGGTCCTGTGGTGTTACTTCTCCTGTGTTGGGCCATCCTCCTGTACAAAGGTTGGTTTCTCCAATGTAGAGTTCAGAGCACTCCTCACTGCACTGGATTGCATACACTACATTGCTTTCCTTGTGTTTTGGAGTTTGATCTTTGGGGTGTACAAGCCTCTGTCTCAGTGTGTTGGTGGGTTTGAAATATACAGGTATGTGGTGTTTGCCAAATATCTGTTTTATCTTTTCAGACACGCCAGCCATGTAAGGAATGACCAGGTTCTTCTGTTTACTCTGAGTCTCAGCCCTATCTGTCGCTGTTTTAGGTCTGGTAGACTTAGATTTAGTGAAGGCCCAATTTGGATATCCACAGGCCTTCAGAGCTGTTCTCAGGTGCTGTTTTTCATTCTTTTTGGAATCCATGGAGGTGGGGATGGTTTCTGCTCTGTGTGATAATGTCCTGATGACTCCTAGTTTCTGCTGCAGTGGATGGTGGGAGTCAAACATCAGGTATTGATCTGTGTGTCTGGGTTTCCTATAGATCCCTATTTCTAGCTTGCCACCGGTCCCAATGAGGACTTCACAGTCTAGGAATGCCAGTCTGTTGTCCTTGGTGTCTTCTCTGGTGAAGCTAATGTTGGCATCTATAGTGTTTATATGGTCCATGAAGGCCTGTACTTCCTGGGCCTTGATTTTGACCCAGGTGTCATCCACATACCTAAACCAGTGGGTGGCACCGTTCCCTGGAAAGTGTTGAGTGCTTTCTTCTCCACTTCTTCCATGTATAAATTGGCCACAATGGGTGACACAGGAGAACCCATGGCACAGCTGTGTTTTTATCTGTAAAACATACCCACTGTGTGTTGCTGGGGAGGTGGTGGACAGGCCCTAGATTGATGGGGCTTTTTTGCAACCCAGAAATGATGGATGGAATGATATGGAAGGGGAAAAACAAGGATGTAATCCCATTTCTACAGTGGCAGAACTGAGGAAAACCAGGCTGAGCTTTTATAATTCCATGATGGTTGTGATGGTGGGTTCAGCCTCTAGATAATTTCTGAATTGCTGGCTAGAACCAAGATATCACAAACAGAACATTGCCTAGACTGGTCAAAGCAGCAGTCAATTTCCCCCAAAAGGTTTCACTTACTCCTCCTGAAAGAGTTTTCAATATGTGTTGTGAGTCCCCCTAACTCATGTCTACATATGTGTATGTCTGTGTCTGTGTGCATGTTTGAGTTGCCACGTTCCATCTGAGCTACCATGATCTGCCTCCTGAGATGTGGACTTCAAGCAAAACTTAAAAACTCCAAGGGAAGCACATTATTACAGAGCTGAAATGATTTATAATCTCATTTTTATTCTGTAGGATTGTGCAAATGCTCATTTCAGAGAGCCAATGGCAATTCAATTGAATCTATAAATTGAATTGACTTACATAAATCAGAAAGTTGATTTGATCACATCTCTAAATCAAATTGGATGCCTCCCAATTGATTTGGATAATTCTCCTTCAATACAGAGATGAGTTTTTCTGAACTGAATTGACCTGATTTAACTATATGATTCAAACATATTGATGCTTTGCCTGATTTGCACAGCTTAGGATATGGACTGAAACCCTGTAAAGAGAGATAGTGACTGATGTAAGGTTACCTATCTCAATCAGAATAGACCAGACTTTGCCAACCTCATATTGATTGAGTAGGAATTTGGGACTTAAATTTCCTCATATCAGGAGGGGACTAAATCTGAAAAGGCTGGGACAGACACTCCTACAGAAAAGCAACCTGTAGGCAAACAGAGCTGATCTTCAACAGTTTGGGGTGTGGTGAATGCCACCAAGAGGAGAGAATAGGTGGAGTCATGACACACCCACGAGCATAGCTGGGATTTTTGGAAATATTCCTGAGATGGGGTTGGTGTTTTGCTTTGCTTTTTAAAGCTCTGTTGAGCCTATTTAAGGGTCTGTTTTATAGTTTTGATGTTTCCTCAGCTCAAAATGGCAGACATTCAGGGGGCTCTGGGTTTGCAAAAATAGATTTGGGGAACTGCAGGTGGTCTGTCTGCATAACTGAGATGGATGAACTGTGGTTTAATTCAGTACATCCCATAGGATGTACTATATATCCCACAGGCTGTCCTAAATATTGCAGGAGAGATGAGCAAAATGTTTCTTTAGCCAAGAGTATATAGTAATGTCATCCAATTATACACAGAGGTTTTCCATCGTTCTTCCCTCTGCCCAACCATATGGCTTGAGAAAGATTTGAAACTCCTTTCCTTCTTTTAAAGCAAGTTAATTTTTGCAGGCAATTTGAGTTTCTTAGAGAATAAAGTCAAGATCCAGCCACTCTTTCAAAGGCCTTCTCTTCGTACTAAATCGTACTCCCCAGAAAAATTTTGCCACGGTTCAGTGGTGTTTAACCTATCATATAATATCCAGGTCTACTGTGTTAGAAGAAGCAGAACAGTATTAAGCTTTTCCCACAAGCCTGTGATTGTGTTTGACCCAGTAACCTGTATTAGATTAACATTTATTCTACAACTGCTCAGCAAGCTTTGGGCCTGGGCAAGCTGCAGTTTATAGAGGACACTAACCATTTTTACAAGTGGAGCAGGGAAAGGGAATTGAATCTGAGGGAGTAATTCCAAGCCTGTATGTTGCCATAGCAGTTAAACTGTTTATATGAGGAGTTGGGGAATTGCATCTGACTGACCCCTCTTTTTATCTGCTTAAAAGACACAGTGCAGATCTCCATGGCATGTACAAACTCCTAGGGAATGCAGCTGAAAACAAAACCCACAGATGCGAGAGCACTTCACCATCTACCAGGAAGGGGCGGGGGGGTGACTTTCAAAGTGGAAAGGAATGTAAGCATGGTAAAATTGCTGGGATTAGAGGAGGTTTCAAGTTAGCTGGCCGACAAATATGTTCATAAGCATTCCCCAAGCAGGCTGTCATAAGACCTACCTGACAGCCTGGGATTCTATGCTAGCACATAAGCAGAAAAGTATTTGCCATTAACCTTAACCTTTGCTAGTTTAAACAGATGCCACTCTCACATCTTCTTCCATTGGAAGGGGCAGATCTATCCCTGGGATAAAGTGATAAGATGCTGTTGACTGTTGTGAAAATGAGTAATTAATAGAGAGGGGGATAACCTGGTTCCTATGCAGAAATCCTGCAGCAAAAGGAGGAGGAATGGCAAAGTGGGGAAAAGGATGTTTAAAAAGGCAGTATTTGCCTGATACTGTATGTGGCCCATTTCATCAGACTAAATGTGCTTCAGATAGAATGATCAAAACGATTACGTCATTGATATAATGTTTGTGCCAGACATAGTGGCTGGCTCAAATATTTAGAATTAGAGGGCAGTGATCTACACCAGTATAATGGCCCAGTAATATTCTGAATATATCCACACATTTGGCTTAACATAGCAATAGGCCAAAAAACATTGGCGTAACACTGCTAAAGCTATAAAACATGTTTAATATAACTTGATAAAAAATATTTAGAATCATTCCCAAATCCACAAAAATGTATTTCTCTCTCCATTCTTCAACAACCTTCCTTCTCCCTTGTTGATCTTGGGCTACAGCATATTTTCTAACTTCTCGCATCACAAAAGTTAACCATAAGCATACTGTAGGTCCAATTTCCCTTTTCCCCACTTCTTTTAAAAATGCAAAGAAGAAAGTCATATTTCTCCCTACTGCGAACACATCCAGTCTGCATGCAATGTTATTGAAATGATTATGGCACAATGCTGGCTGATGCTTGATCACCTAGAAAAGAGAAGAGTGATGAGTAACAAATTTGTACTGTTATCGTACAGAAAAGTCCAAAACTTTAAATTTGATGTACAAGAGGCAAGAGCTAGATAGAATGGGGTTACATAGTGCAGATATTAATTTAATGTTAGCAGATTTTTTTTAACATTAAGAGCAGAATTACTTTCTTAAAATTATAGAGGATGGGAGGTTGTTCCTCTCTGGCAATTTCATATAGTGGAATATTATCCTTTACGGTCTATGTTGGTAAGTTATTACCTATTTCCTTTGTGATCATGGCAAGTGCTTGGAACAACATATAGTAGAAAAGATGTTTTATTTCCAGGAGTCCATGCAGTGAGAAATCTTTGGGTTATATTGGGGCATAGATCGGGTTTTGATAATGAGACTCAAGGAAGTAACTCTGTTAAATTCTACTTTGAAAATAGGTAGTAAAATGCTCTGTTAGAAAGTTTGGGCAGAACCTGGGATTATGACTATAAACCAATTATTAGGTAATGACTGTTTTAAGGATTTTTCCCAACTTCAAATTGATTTGGTCTTCCCAGTTCGCAGCAGTGATGGTAACTTCAACTTAAGCATGTTCCAATGGTTTTTGACTTACAGTAGGATGCTACTCTCAACCGCGGAGCTCGCTGATAATTCAGAGTAACCCTCGGGAAAAGTAGCAAAATTTTTTTTGATTCAAGTCTTTATGTAAGGTGCTCCTCTCTGATGCCCTAAAACCCCTTTCTCTTGAGTAAACCACAGACGCGAGATTTCTAAGAAGCAAAAGGGTTCATTCCGGTGCATGAAGGCTTAACACGAACAAAGACTTGAATGGTTAAGCATGGCAGGTTACAGTATATTTAAACATCCCCTCCCCATTGTCCATGTTTGTCAACACGTGCAACCCGCAGGTTCCAGGGTGCTCAGACAGTCATTCCTGGAGCTGTTGAGTTCCACTTCACACATCGTTGCGGGTGGTTCTCCCTTCCGTGCTGTTGTCTCTCCCGCGTCAGTTTCCAGCTGCCCATAATCCACATCCCTGTCGAGCTGAATGGCAGAGGTCTGCTGAACTCTGACAGCCAGATGCTTTGGCCACTTCAAAGGCACCTGAGATGCTTTCTTACTTGAGGGAGTCGTGACAGAATAAAATCCATAACATATCTCTATCAAAAGCTCAAAAATATTTTTATGTGGGCATTTCTGGGATATTCCAAACATTGATTAAAGAACTGGAATCTCCAATAATGCCCCATCAATGGATTCATGCCCTTAAAATGTTCAAATGGTATCTACAGATCTGAGATTAAAGTTGATTAATCAAAAAACTATATTTGGGTATATTGGACTGTCCAAAGAATATATTTGAAAAAATGAACATCAGATTTTCTATGATAGAGGTGAAACAATTTGAGGGTTCACTAACCCATCTGATATGGCCATATGATCATCTAATATCTTTTTGGAATAATGTGTCAATGTATATAAGTAGATTTATGAGGAAATTATTAATGGTAAAGATATTAATGTGATGTTGAATCATATACTAAAGCTTTGGAATCTGACTGTTTATCAGGAAGTATGGTTGTATCAAACATGGGAGGTGGCTAAAATAATCATGTTGAGAAATTGGAAAAGTGATATTATTCCAGATGTTAAGGGCTTTCAAGAATGCGTCATCTATCCAAATTGGAAAAGGCAATATTTTCTACTAATCAAAGGATGCTACAATATTTCTTACTATAGGAGAGATTTTGTGATACAATATTTTACAATAATATTTTGTATTTATCATATTATAGTGATGTATTTATTAGTAAACCAGTGATTATTGATAAGTATAAAAGATAAGTGTTTTCCCCCTTTTTTCTCTTTCTTACTTTATTTGGGGTTGGAGTTTTTCTATTTTTTTTCTATTTTTTTTCTTTTGGTTTCTATTAATTTTTTCCCTTAGATTAAAAATAATTTTGCTAATTGTGTATTTTGTCTCTGTGTGTATTTAGTGTGTGTGTGGGGGGGGATTGTGTATGTAGATGTTTTGTCAATTTTTTTTCTTGTAATTTGTAAATAAAATTTGGGGGGAAAAAACTCTCTGGGCGATTTCAAGCAGAGGTTAAACAGCAAAATTTGAGATTCTTTAACTTCGGGATTCCTCTACCAAGCAGAGATTCAATTATCTATAGTCTCTTCCAACTCTAGTTCTATAATTTGTTCCCAAATTATACAGATTATGCATCTGAGAAACAAACTGAATAAATATTAGGTAGAGAAAATTTTAGCTAATCATGTTAACAAATAATAATCCTGTTTATATATTATTTAGTATTATGATTTTTGACACCATGTGTCCTCCTCCATACTTAGAAATTGCTTCTGCCCCCCACCCCCGTGTACCACTTTTGCTCCCTTTAGATAAAATAAATCCTTTTCCAAGATTGATATCCTGAACTTCATGAGGATCAAGAGTCACTCAGTGAGCTTCAGATCAATGTTAGCACACCAATTAGTCCAGAATTTGTTAACATCTCTACTTTAAGAACATTTTCCTAGCCCCTTTCAGAATCTAGATAATTCCAGCTATTATCATATGGAATATTTAAGCACACCTAAAGAACAAATGAAGCCATGAAAAATAAGACTGTTGGACCCTTGGTATACAAAGGTCAGGATATGTCAAGTTAATTTTCCTGTTTGCTTCTCTCACCCAAAGTTCTGTCATGCACATTCTCTCTCTCTCTCTCTCTCTCTCTCTCTCTCACACACACACACACACACACACACACACACACACACTCAAAATCTAGAGAACAGACTCTTCACCCCATGAATCGCGTAGCAAGATTAAAAATGTGGCTTGCTTATGACAAACCTTTCATGATAGCCCTTTTCAGATCAGAATAGATATGTTGTTTTCCTCACAGACTTGCTAGTGCCCTGACCCTATTCCATTTAGAAATTGGCTCAATTAAAGGTTGATGAAACATTCTCCCTTACACCGCAATCAATAGATGCAATTCTACAGCTGTCATTGCTGCACTGCAGCCCTGGCATTGTTGCCACCCTCCCTGCTATGTGTCTTCAGACCTGTATTACAGCAAAGGGCAGCTGGAACCTGGAGGTTAATCCCATAAAACGACAGTTCCTTGTTGAAGATGATGGCAAAGGTTTGGCCTGCGCAGTTCATGCATTTCTCTTTAGGCCAGCCACAGCAGAGACAAAAGAAAAGAAAGGTGAGAGTGTTGCTGGGGGTGGGGAAGGGAGTGGAGAGAAAGGAGAAGAAAACAACAGGCAGGAGAGTGGAATCTCAGTGCACCTGGGATATGTTTTAAAAACAATAATGGAATTTTTGACCAAACCTGGTCTTGGATGAGAGTGGAATCTGCCCTGAGGATGCCTCCTACAAGCAATCTCTGAGCACATTGATGAAATTGTGCAGTTGAAGCAATTCCTGTCAATATGATGAGCACTGAATTGAAAGAACAGTGTGTACAAATGCCATATTTTAAGCCTTCGGCTTTCATAAAATAGAATGTTTCAAATATTCTAATGCTAAAAAGAAAAAAGACCCAAAGGCCAGCTGCACTCCCTCTTTCTGCCTTCTCTCAAGGTGTTCTGGAGAGTTTTCTAGAATATTCTTCCCTGCCCCTGGGGAATGTGGTAGGTACTCAGCCCCTGAGCAGGATTAGGAGGAAGTCCTGTCTGTTAGCAAAGCAGCTTGTGGGGAAAATCAGAGGCATCCCAAGCAGCTGAATTGGTGGGGGAATGCAAAACACCATGCTGAAGTTGATAATATGTGAACAGTACATGCTTGTGCCAATCTCACGGCTACTCTTGTTTGTAAGGCACTCCATCCGATATCTATAATCTCCCTGCTCTAGAGTAACTCACAGACGCATGAGTTCTTAGAAGCAGAAGAGTTTATTATAGTATACAGAAGTTAGCACGAACAAAGACTTGAATGAATGAAGAAAGCATGGCATGTACATTTAAACCTCCCCCCCAAAGACTTGAATGAATGAAGAAAGCATGGCATGTACATTTAAACCTTCCCCCCCCCCCAAGGTTCTTTGATGTTGACACGTGTACTTCGTGCCTCCCGGCTGCTCAGACCTCCGTTCGCTGAGATGTGTATTCGCGATCGTCAGCTAGGTGCGAACCGGTCTACTTCAAAGCCGGCGTCTCTTTCGTGTCACTTGCAGCCTCCTGGAATGTGCATTCCGTCTCGCGTCTTTGGCAGAGATCTGCCGATCTCTGACATTGTTGGGCAAGACCTGATGTGACTTTTGAAGATTACTGAAGTAGCCAGACAAGGGGGAGAGGGTTTGACCTGTATCTCATTTACAGGCAACAGTTCTCTATTTAATAGTCAGCCCAAGTCCACTTTAAGAATCAAGAACCATCAGAAGGAAGACCAGGGAGAGTCCTTAAAGTTGCCCATCAACTTCTGACATCTGGACAAGCCGAGCAACCACAAAAGTGACACTCTTCCATGCTGTAGTGAAATGCATTTCTCTCTTAATTGATCAATCAATCAATCAATCAATAGGCATCATCTTTAAAATTTCATTTATACATAAATATCAGAATATGTCTTGTTTGTTTGTTTGCTTTTGCAGTTCCGTGTATTCTTTTGTCCTCTTTTATAGCAATAGATAAGTGGCCACCAGGGGTAAGTACCAAAATTGGACAAGTCATGAACTGAATGAAGCTGCTAAATCTGACTCTTTCCTTCAGGGACTTTGAAAAAAAAACAAGAAGGAAGGAAGGAAGGTTGATTCTTTAGAATCTGAGTATGTCTCAGTTGTATCCTCAAATGGAAGTCTCATACAATGGATTAATCTTGCCTTTAAGGAAAAGATCAAAAAGGCAAACACTACCTGTGATATTTTCCCTTAAAATACTGAACCCCAAGAAATACAATACTGAATATTGTATCCAATGCAATATTGACCCTCAGAGAGGTGCTTTGTCAAAAAAAAAAAAAAAAAGAGCACACCAGGCTAAGGGTAACCCAGAGTCTGTTTATTTCTTTGGGATAGAAGAAAGAAACAACGGATTCTTTCCATTTTCCTTCCCAGGATTGTTTATTTTATTTCTTATCCAGTTGCATGAGTTTGCTTTATGAAGATGCAGAGATGTATTATGATGCAAGGATGGTTAATGGTATAATCAACAGCACTGTAACTTCAGTCTCTCCATGAATTATGTGGTGGGATGTCATTTTTGAACAGTTCATTTTTGCCATGTTTTCTTGTTTTCTTCCTCCTGTGGTGATTCTGTCCATAATGAATGCAAACTCCCAGTTCCTTTGCTTTGCCCTTTAAACTCCAAACAGTTTCAAATTATTTGGGAGTCTTAGCTTGGATTTCTTGACTTTTTTCACCAAGTACACATATATGAGCTAATAACCAGGTTATGTTGTCAGTGTAGTTCTTTGTGCCTCTCTCAACATAATAAATAACTTTAGTTATGGGTGAAATGATTTGATTTTATGCCTGAACGTGTCTCCTGCTTGAACTCTAAAATAAATTATGCAATGAATCTTTGCTGTGTGCTCAGCCTGTGGTAGAGTATGCACCTCCCAAAACTTCTCCATCCTGCCATTTAACTTACATGGAGACAAGAGATAGAAACTGGATGGAGCTATCACAGAGAAAGGCATATCTTTAAAGGTCCTTAGAATAGCTAACTCTCATTCTCCTAATCTCTTGTCTGAAAACAAACAAGTGAAGGAAAAATAATGGCAAAAAAAATGGAAAAATAATTGATGCAGAGATATAGTATCAGGAAGTGGACAAAGAAGTTAATGAGGTTGTACAGTTAACTCTCAGTATATCATTGATGGAAAGTTAACCATTTTAAAAAGTTATTTTTACAGTAAGGACTGTAGAGATCTTCCTGAATCTCTGAGCTGAGTGCCAAAGTCTACACTATTTTGTTATTAAAGAAGACAAAAAAACAGAAGACAAAAAGGTAGAAAGAGGAAAAACTACTAAAAACATTATAAGTATATATTTAGTTTCTAACTTCTCTTAGATGTACTCTAATATACAATATTGTTGTTTATTCGTTCAGTCGTTTCCGACTCTTCGTGACTTCATGGACCAGTCCACGCCAGAGCCCTCTGTCGGCCGTCACCATCCCCAGCTCCCCAATGGTTGAGTCCATCACCTCCAGAATACCATCCATCCATCTTGCCCTTGGTCGGCCCCTCTTCCTTTTGCCTCCCACTTTCCCTAGCATCAGCTTCTTCTCCAGGGTATCCTGTCTTCTCATTATGTGGCCAAAGTACTTCAGTTTTGCCTTTAATATCATTCCCTCAAGTGAGCAGTCTGGCTTGATTTCCTGGAGTATGGACTGGTTTGATCTTCTTGCAGTCCAAGGCACTCTCAGAATTTTCCTCCAAAACCACAGTTCAAAAGCATCTATCTTCCTTCGCTCAGCCTTCCTTATGGTCCAGCTCTCACAGCCATAGGTTACTACGGGGAATACCATTGCTTTAATTATGCGGACCTTTGTTGTCAGTGTGATGTCTCTGCTCTTAACTATTTTATCAAGATTTGCCATTGCTCTCCTCCCAAGAAGTAAATGTCTTCTGATTTCCTGGCTGCAGTCAGCGTCTGCAGTAATCTTTGCGCCTAGAAATACAAAGTCTGTCACTGCCTCCACTTTTTCTCCCTCTATTTGCCAGTCATCAATCAAGCTCGTTGCCATAATCTTGGTTTTTTTTGAGGTTTAACTGCAACCCAGCTTTTGCACTTTCTTCTTTCACCTTCGTCATAAGGCTCCTCAACTCCTCCTCGCTTTCAGCCATCAAAGTGGTATCATCTGCATATCTGAGATTGTTAATGTTTCTTCCAGCGATTTTAACTCCAGCCTTGGATTCCTCAAGCCCAGCATGTCGCATGATGTGTTCTGCGTACAGGTTGAATAGGTAGGGTGAGAGTATACAACCCTGCCGTACTCCTTTCCCAATCTTAAACCAGTCCGTTGTTCCATGCTCTGTTCTTACCGTTGCTACTTGGTCGTTATACAGATTCCTCAGGAGGCAGACAAGATGACTTGGTATCCCCATACCACCAAGAACTTGCCACAATTTGTTATGATCCACACAGTCAAAGGCTTTAGAATAGTCAATAAAACAGAAATAGATGTTTTTCTGAAATTCCCTGGTTTTCTCCATTATCCAGCGGATATTGGCAATTTGGTCTCTAGTTCCTCTGCCTTTTCTAAACCCAGCTTGTACATCTGGCAATTCTCGCTCCATGAATTGCTGGAGTCTACCCTGCAAGATCTTGAGCATTACCTTACTGGCATGTGAAATAAGTGCCACTGTTCGATAGTTTGAACATTCTTTAGTGCTTCCCTTTTTTGGTATGGGGATATAAGTTGATTTTTTCCAATCTGATGGCCATTCTTGTGTTTTCCAAATTTGCTGGCATATGGCATGCATCACCTTGACAGCATCATCTTGCAAGATTTTAAACAGTTCAGCTGGGATACCGTCGTCTCCTGCTGCCTTGTTATTAGCAATGCTTCTTAAGGCCCATTCAACCTCACTCTTCAGGATGTCTGGCTCTAACTCACTGACCACACCGTCAAAGCTATCTCCAATATTATTATCCTTCCTATACAGATCTTCCGTATATTCTTGCCACCTTTTCTTGATCTCTTCTGCTTCTGTTAGGTCCTTACCATCTTTGTTTTTGATCATACCCATTTTTGCCTGGAATTTACCTCCGATGTTTCTAATTTTCTGGAAGAGGTCTCTTGTCCTTCCTATTCTATTGTCTTCTTCCACTTCCGCACATTGCTTGTTTAAAAATAATTCCTTATCTCTTCTGGCTAACCTCTGGAATTTTGCATTTAATTGGGCATATCTCCCCCTATCACTGTTGCCTTTTGCTTTCCTTCTTTCTTGGGCTACTTCCAGTGTTTCAGCACACAGCCATCTTGCCTTCTTGGTTTTCTTTTTCTTTGGGACGTTTTTTGTTGCCGCCTCCTGAACAATGTTGCGAACTTCTGTCCATAGTTCTTCTGGGACCCTATCTACTAAATCTAGTCCCTTAAATCTATTCTTCACCTCCACTGCATATTCCTTAGGAATATTAGTGAGATCATATCTAACTGATCTGTGGGTCTTCCCTATTCTCTTATAATATATATATATATTATAATATATATATATATTATAATGTATATCATAATATACAATATTATGAACATTTAAAATTGTCATGCATTTAAGTTCTTTGATAAAATTCTTTTTCCTTTTAAAGACCATACTCTAAATGCTTAAATTTGCCTTGCTGAGTAATATATAATATACACGAAAGCCATTCTTGCTTCAGTTTGGTTGAACTTCTTTTGTGAATATATGCTGTTAAATTTGCAATTACTGCAAATTCTACAAGTTTAAGTTCCCAGTCTGATATAACTGGTAACATATCTCTTTTCCAATGTTGTGCTAGATTTATCCTTGTGGTTGTGAAAATGTATTTTAATAAATTGTGATAATTTTGTTAATAAGTCTTGGAATTATGCCTAGTTTTAAAAATTGTGATTTCGTTTCAAATTTGATTTCTAAAATTGTCTGAATAATGCTGTGTATTACTTTCCAGTACTTTTGAGTTTGTTTACACATCCACCATATATGGTAAAATGTTTTTCTATCTCATGGCATTTCTGGCATTTATTACTATATGATTTGTCTATTTTGGCAATTATTGATGGAGTTCCATACCAAGGGTCGGAAATGGCGGCTCGCGAGCCAGATGCGGCTCTTTGGCTCCTTGAGTGTGGCTCTTCCGCAGCTGAACTCACCCCCGCCCCTTCCACACGATTGGATCCCGCCCCCAAACTCTGATGGCCGGCGCTGGAGGAGGGCGATTAATTCTTCCTCCTCCCGCCCTCGGGAGCCTTCCAGAGTCGGGCAGCGCTTCTTCGAGGTCGGCGGGTGGGGAAGTTGGTTGGTCGCCGCCGTCGCCGCCTCTTCCTCCACCCGCGTTGCAACGGCCGCCGCCGCCCCCCCAAAGCGCTCGCCAGGCAGGCAGGAGAGCGTTGCCATGCTGGGCGCGCTGCGAGAGGAGACAGCGCAGCTGCTGGGCGACTACCTGCAGCACCAGCTGGGGGACGCGGCGCTGCCCCCCAGCTGCACTGCCGAGACACTGCGGCGGGTGGCCGACGAGCTGGAGAGGTGCAGCGGGACGGGAGCATCGCCGGCGGCCCGCAAGGACTGGCCAGGGAAGGCGTTCGGGCGGAGCTGCCTGCCTGGCACTCGGGCGCTCCGGCTGGGGTGCAGCGGGACGGGAGCTCCGCCCGCACGCCTTCCCTGGCCGGTCCTCACGGGCCGATCACGTGGAAGGCGCGCGGACGGAGCTGCCTGCCTGGCACTCGGGCGCTCCGGCTGGGGTGCAGCGGGATGGGAGCTCCACCCGCGCGCCTTCCCTGGCCGGTCCTCACGGGCCGATCGCGTGGAAGGCGTGCGGGCAGAGCTGCCTGTCTGGCACTCGGGCGCTCCGGTAGTGCGGCCCCGCCGCCGCCCTTTCTCTCCGGCTTGGATCCTGGGAAGGCAGCGGGGGGCCTCGCGGAGGGAGGCAAGCGGGCGGGCGGGCGGGCGGCCCAGGCCTCCGCCGCCGGGCCCGCCCCCCTCAGCCCCTGTGCGGCTCCCCCGTGCCCACTCCGCCCGGCCAGACATGCCCCACTCTGGAGGCCGGGCTCGCCGAGGAGGACCCCCAACCCTCCCAAACAGATTCGCCCTCCCACCCGCCCCAATAAGCCACGTGATTGGCTCCCACCTGCAAACCCTGCCCCCTTCCACGTGATTGGCCCCTGCCCGCAAACCCCGCCCCCTGGCTCTCGAGCATTTCAAAATGTGCACGAGCATGTCAAAATGGCTCCCAGCATAAAAAGTTTGCCGACCCCTGTTCTATACTGTCTGTAAAACATTTTATACCAGTTTTATCTTAAGTTGTTACTTGAGGTAAATTTTATAGGTTTATTCCACAGTTCTTCCCATTATGAAATTTTAAATAAATAAAATGGCCAAGATTTCACATAAGAATTCTGAAATCTTGCATTTTGGGGTGTGTTTTGAGAACTTCACAAGATTTTTAGAGGAGGGCTGCTTAGGATCTGAAAAGATTGCCAGTCCCTCTCCTGAATAAACACATTTATGGTTGCACTGTTAATTTTAAATCCAGATTGTTACATTTCCCTTTAACCTCACTATGAGCCCTAAAATCTCACCATGGACAATGAATGCTACTACCCTTATCCTGATAAAGTGATAATACATCCTGAAAGATAAACATGAAAATATCATACTTATAGTTTATCAAGCTTTGTTCCTGCATGGTCTGTATCCTATGGATGGTAACAAAATTTTGTTGCTTCATTACATTTGGCTTTTTTCTCCCCAATATTCCCAAGTGAAGGCACATTTCCAAAGGGAGTAGGGAGTTCATTCCTAAGATAGATGGACAGACACACACACCCCAACAGCAACAGGCTTTATAAACTGAATGCCTTGTGAAGAGGATGATAGATGCTAATTGCAATCCTGGAAATGAATTGGAGGAATTGGATCTGAGTGTAGTCTTTATGGGAATTATAAAATATTTGAAAGACGCTCCTTTCTATATATCGAGTGTGGAATTGAAAGTTCCTGTTAGGAGAAACTGTGCTCAGATTGCAGTAGCAAAAAGTATTAATTACTGGTGGGAGATACAATGAGGCAAGATGCAAAGCTATGGATCCTGTCCCTTCATTAGCAGCATCCCGTTAACCTCGACTGGAATCAATTTTAAAGCCAGCGAGCAAGATGTGATTTTTTTAAAAAAAAATTGTAAGCATTTCTATTTCATTGCTGAAAGCTTTCCCATAGCCTTCATTCCCCTGTAAATTGCCCTGCATGTAATAAAGTGCTACTGAAAATATTTACTGTTTTGCAGCTTAATTTTGTCCTCCTGGAGGTCAAGAGATGCCAGCCTCAACTGTAGTTAATACACCTTTGAGCACATGCTGTGACCTTTCCCGAACTCATGCCTGACTTCATTCTCTGATCTTATTAAATAGGCGAAATTATCCTGTGAAAGAGCATAATCAGAAATGAGCAAGGTTGTCTCTCTTTTATTTTTAACTTCTGCAGAGCTCTGGCAAGTGGTTCAGGCTAAAAGGCACTGTGATATAAAGAATGAAAAGGAGGAAAACTGCACAGTAATTCTCATACATGAAATATGTATATATCATTTTATTAGGCAGGATTGGTGTATTGGTCAGAGATATTTATTCTGCTTAATAATGATGTATTTACTTATTAATAACATTTCTGAAGAATCCAACAGCCAGGGCTTTTGAATAGTAAATTAAAGGAGTAAATTAAAAACCTAAAATGCAATGTTAGGCATTTTAGTCAAAGGTGCAAAGATAGATCTTGATGGTTCATGAGGGCAAGCTCCCAGTGATGACATTCAATGGTGGGGGGGGGGAGAATCTTTTCACTCCACTTCTTAGGACTGCATCATCATCTGCAATATCTCATAAAATTATCTCCATCTCCAGTGATTCCCATAACTTGTTCAATTATAATTTGATATAACTTTAATCTTTGTGAGTTGAGAACATATACAAATAGGAAGCTGTCTTTTCCCCCATCCATTTCTCACTATGGATTTTAGCATATCTAAGCAATAGATACAAGAGAGAGGGGGGGGGGAGAAAGGGAGAGAGAGAGAGGGTCTTTCTGTCCCAAGTCTCTTCATAGTTAACAAGATATGCTTTCTCAGTGTTGGGAAGGAGAATAATTTGAGGATGGTAACTAGCTGATAGCTAGCCAATAGCATGCTAATTTGATATAACTTTAATCTTTGTGAGTTGAGAACATATACAAATAGGAAGCTGTCTTTTCCCCCATCCATTTCTCACTATGGATTTTTAGCATATCTAAGCAATAGATACAAGAGAGAGAGGGGGGGGGGGGAGAAAGGGAGAGAGAGAGAGGGTCTTTCTGTCCCAAGTCTCTTCATAGTTAACAAGATATGCTTTCTCAGTGTTGGGAAGGAGAATAATTTGAGGATGGTAACTAGCTGATAGCTAGCCAATAGCATGCATTTCTCACACCCTTCCTAAGTGATGGCGCCTCTCCCAGAAATTGATTAATCAAAGCTGAGTTGGTTACATGAATGGGTTTTTTCACCACTTTGGCCCTTTGTTTAAGGATCTGACTAAAACTGATTAAAATATGGATTAGGAAAGTCCAATGTCATGTGATCAAAGGGGAACAGTTAGGCTGAAAAGGTGTTCTGATGCCAATATCTGATGCAAGTAATTGGGCTGTCAGACCAAGTATTATTGATAATAACTAAGCTTCCAGGCAATAGTTGTTATTTTTTCTCTATCCTTCTGAAAGATTCCAGGAATTTTGACTGGGATATTCTGGATGCAAAGAAAAGTTTCTATCATATCACATCATATCTATCAAATACCTCTTTGACTTCATTGACCTGTGTTCTCAACAACATGCCACCACAAAGTATATAGGCTGGGATTCTCCTAAGGATTCATCAGATGGCAGATTCTCAAGATTCCAACTGGTCACTGTTGTACCCAACTACAACCAATGGAATTTTTTTAGGAAAAAGCAAGACTTTTTTCCCTGGAATATCCACATACTCAGAGTTGGGGGAAAGGCATGAAGACTGTATAACCTATTAATTCCTGTCTAGATGTGTGGCCTAGTGGAGGACCAATACAAGCTATGTACACTGCTCAAAAAATAAAGGGAACACTGAAACAACACAATGTAAGTCCAAGTCAATCACACTTCTGTGAAATCAAACTGTCCACTTAGGTAGCAACACTGATTGACAATCAATTTCACATGCTGTTGTGCACATGGAATAGACAACAGGCGGAAAGCATAGGCAGTTAGCAAGACATCCCCAATAAAGGAGTGGATCTGCAGGTGGTGACCACAGACCACTTCTCAGTTCCTATGCTTTCTGGCTGATGGTTTGGTCACTTTTGAATGCTGGCGGTGCTTCCACTCTAGTGGTAGCATGAGACGGAGTCTACAACCCACACAAGTGGCTCAGGTAGTGCAGCTCATCCAGGATGGCACATCAATGCGAGCAGTGGCAAGAAGGTTTGCTGTGTCTGTCAGCGTAGTGTCCAGAGCATGGAGGTGAGACCAGGAGACAGGTCAGTACATCAGGAGACGTGGAGGAGGCCGTAGGAGGGCAACAACCCAGCAGCAGGACCACTACCTCCGCCTTTGTGCAAGGAGGGACAGGAGGAGCACTGCCAGAGCCCTGCAAAATGACCTCCAGTGGGCCACAAATGTGCGTGTGGCTGCTCAAACGGTCAGAAACAGACTCCATGAGGGTGGTATGAGGGCCCGACATCCACAGGTGGGGGTTGTGCTTACAGCCCAACACCGTGCAGGACGTTTGGCATTTGCCAGAGAACACAAGATTGGCAACTTCGCCACTGGCGCCCTGTGCTCTTCACAGATGAAAGCAGGTTCACACTGAGCATATGTGACAGACGTGACAGGGTCTGGAGACACCATGGAGAACGTTCTGCTGCCTGCAACATCCTCCAGCATGACCGGTTTGGCAGTGGGTCAGTAATGGTGTGGGGTGGCATTTCTTTAGGGGGCCGCACAGCCCTCCATGTGCTCGCCAGAGGTAGCCTGACTGCCATTAGGTACCGAGATGAGATCCTCAGACCCCTTGTGAGACCATATGCTGGTGCGGCTGGCCCTGGGTTCCTCCTAATGCAAGACAATGCTAGACCTCATGTGGCTGGAGTGTGCCAGCAGTTCCTGCAAGACGAAGGCATTGATGCTATGGACTGGCCCGCCCGTTCCCCAGACCTGAATCCAATTGAACACATCTGGGACATCATGTCTCGCTCCATCCACCAATGCCACGTTGCACCACAGACTGTCCAGGAGTTGGGGGATGCTTTAGTCCAGGTGTGGGAGGAGATCCCTCAGGAGACCATCCGCCACCTCATCAGGAGCATGCCCAGGCATTGTAGGGAGGTCATACAGGCACGTGGAGGCCACACACACTACTGAGCCTCATTTTGACTTGTTTTAAGGACATTACATCAACGTTGGATCAGCCTGTAGTGTTCTTTTCCACTTTAATTTTTGAGTGTAACTCCACATCCAGACCTCCAGGGGTTGCTTACATTTGATTTCCATTGCTTTTTGTGTGATTTTGTTGTCAGCACATTCAACTATGTAATGAACAAAGTAATTAATACGAATATTTCATTCATTCAGATCTAGGATGTCTTATTTCAGTGTTCCCTTTATTTTTTTGAGCAGCTTATTTAATTTAATCAAGCCCCATTTTATTGTCTTAGCAGAAATAAGAATATAAATACACTGGCCCTATATGTGATTGCTAATTTCACATTATAGTTTCTAATTGCTTTCCAAGCATCTGCATTTTATTAAACAGTTACATTCTCCTAGGTATCTTGCAAACTATTTTTGAAAAATAATCTATTAAGATACAACAACCTAGGGAAAATGTTCAGTGTATTTTGGTGTACTCATACACAAACATACACACATATCCCAGAAAGCAGGAGAAAGTTGGATTTTTCAGAGATGCTGGAATTGTATACCTCTGATGCCATAGACACAAGAGAAGATGCCATAGGATTGTGTTATCTCAATTTTAAGCTTCATTAATATTGCTCCTTGGACTTTGAAGAAGCAAGATAGGAAGAATATTGGCACTTTTGAATTTTGGTGTTGGAGAACTTTGGACACAATATGCCAAGACCTAGCTCTCTGGAGAAGGCTCTAATGCTGGGAAAGGTGGAAATAAAGACAAGATGACCAGCAGCAAGGTGGATGGACTCAGTTACAGTGACAATGGGTACATGTGAAGACCTGAAAAACTAGGTTAGGGAAAATCTATCTACAGTATGTTGTCACTAAGAGTCAACACCAACTTGATGGCACAGAATCATTCAATCTTGCTCCCAATTAACAATAACTAGAAAAACTTCACAACTTGCATTTATGTTGATCTGGTTTACTTCTACAGAAACTGAATGAAAAATAGCCTTGATTGTCTTCAAATCTACATCAATTTTAAGTAAAGAAATTCCAGTGAGAGCAGACTTAGTATTTTCCATATCTACTTAGGTACATTCTGTGAGCTTTTATGCAAGGAAAAAAACGCAAAATTATTTATTTCCCAACACTATCACCTTCATTCTTGCCCAAGTTATATTTTAAGGAACCTCACACATACAAAAGCTCAAAAGAAAGATTGCCCTATATTTGTAGATTATTTTGTTGGCCTGCTTAGAATCTTTGCCAGGGTTCCAGCCTAGGCTCCAAGACTGTCGTATACCATAAGCAAATGTGTTTAAGGACAAACCTTAAGAAGTTCCCATAATCAGTTTTATATTTAACACCAGTTTTCATCAAAATCAACAATGTGTGAATTTGTATATCCCCTTTCCTCAGTGACAGCTACTATATTTGACATTTATAAGAATATGAGGGTGCCTACTGATTTATCCATGGCAAACTCTTATTTCTTTTCCAAACTAAAATGCTCACAAAACAAGTTGTCTATGAACGTTAACAGCAGATGAATTGTTGTAATTACCTTTTCTTTAGAGAAGTTGCAGCTGTTGAAATAGAAGATATGTTGCTTAACACCAGCTGAGAATCTGACCCTATAAAGTTAGATTTGCTCTAGTATTTATAGCCTTTACTAATTCACTAATAGATTATACTGAATCACAGGGGCTAAATACTTGTTCCCACTGCCAAAATAACCTATTTCAATCAGCGAACTGCAAGATTTCTTTCCCTTGGTCTGTTCATTCATTTTTTCTCTCCATTCTGCCCTGTACCTACCACTGTGTCTACATCCTAAGTTTTATTATGTTATTCCATCTCAATTAGGGGAGAGTCTTAGATTTTATTTAACAGGCAGTCATTTAATTTTAAACCAAGTTTAATGTTGTCATGTATTCTATACAATTTTTAATTTCAATTAGAAAATTAAATTTCTAGATGGACAAAAGCTATTAAATTGCTCCTCAAATGAAGCATTGATGCAACTAGAAAATTGTCAAAGTTTCTTACCAGTATTAAGCCATGTGTGATATGGCAGTGGTTTTGCAGTACTTCACTACAGTTCAACAACAAACTGAGGGGTAAATTGGCAGAGACCTCTAAAAAAATGCAAATTGAATTATTTTTGCAGTGATTTCAACACAGATTATGCTGTGGCTCAATTTTATGAGTCCTAAAAACATGAGAGTAGAATGACAAATGCACCCAAAGCAATGGCTGGAGTCAGACATAAAGCCATAATGAAATGTGTTCAGTTTGAGATTAGCATGAGGTACAAATGCAGTCATTATTGTTTGTAAATCACATTTCACATCATAGGTTTGGCAGGAGGTGAAACATGATGTTTATATATTTAGTGGTTTGTCCAGCAACATGAAACCTTAATAACAGGGGTGTGGCTTCAGGTTACATTCTCTGAATGTGGGACTCCTTTAAGATAGCTCCGGTCAGAAAAAACACAAGTTTATTCTGTTGTTGTAGGGCAGGGCTTTCCAAAGTTTTCCCGTGGCGACACACCAACCGCCATTGGTGTGTCGCCGTGGGAAAACCCAGAAGTGCTGCTGCCGCTTTAGTTTTTTGCACGCTGCCGTTGGTGTGTCGCCGCGGGAAAACCCGGAAGCGCTGATGATGATCAGCGCTTCCGGGTTGTGTGGCGACACACCAGACTGTGTGTAGCGACACACTTTTGTGTCACGACACACAGTTTGGAAAGCTCTGTTGTAGGGTATAATGACAGAAATTTTGAAAGCCAAACAGCATATCTCTCTGCCCCCTCTTGTCCCAAACAGAATCAAAGTGAGATGATTTTGAGTTTCATTCTCAGGACTTCTTTCTCAGGACTGAGTTGTCTTTTCTTTTCCCTTAGTTGTTCCTTTAAGATTATCTCCACATTCCTCTATAGAACATAATCTTTTCTCCAATAAATTTTTTAAAAAAAGGTAAGGATATTCTTTTCTGTCTTGAGCATCAATGGCCATGATGAATGTTCTTCTTGGATGGAAAGGCAAGATACAATTTCACTTTATTTTATTTTGGCCTAAATTTCAAATCTAATAAATAAGAACTAAATCCTTTTGGAACATGGTAAAAATCCCATACTGCCAATATGAAGAAGCACAGAAGAGAAGATTCTACTTTTTTTTTTTAACAACAACGGCAAATGAATGCACTGCATTCTGGTAGGCATTTGCTCTTGTATTAAAATCAGCAAACTAAAACCCATTGCTAAAAAGCAAATATTGAGAAGGTTGTCCCACAGTAAAGCAAAAGAAGCCCTGTGAAATTGTAATTAATTTTTACCCTAGACAGAAAAGGGGAAACATAAGTATGGGGAGTAAAAGTATCTTGGAATGACCCTATAGCAAAAGTCACAGGTGAAGTGTGTTATCGATTGCCATTCTGGTAGTGCAATGCTTATTCAGAGTCAGCTGGGGTCAAGAATCCAGTAAAGACTTCCAGACAGAGAAGAATGATACACAATAGACAAAAATAAAAGGGCAGAATTGCCGCATAACTTGAGCAATGCCCCTATGATTGTTCAGGCCAAAAGGGCTCAACAGAGGATCAGAGCTTGATACGGGCATGGGGCTAAAGAAGAAAGTAGGGTGGTTCTGAAGGAAGTACAATAATTTCAAAGTGGGAAGATTAGGACAGATACAATTATGTTTAACTGAAAGACAAAGAGAATGGTTATAGTTCTATCTGAAAAGAAGTGAGATAGCGTTCTACGCATATAGTGACATTGTGATGTTCCATATGTTCAGCAGGCTCTGTCCAAAAATTACTAGGGGGATGCTTAATTTAATGGTTAGATCCAGGCTTGCTTTTATAAAGCTCTGAAAGTTAAAATATCAAATTATTGGCCATGATACATGCCCTCCACAGGGGCAATTCCATGTGCAGGATGGAAAGGTTGTCTTAGTTCTTTTACTTCCTTTCCCCCCCAAGCACAGCCTAGGACATAGCTTTCCAAAGTGTGTGTCACGACACACTACTGTGTTGCCTATAGTGTCCTGGTGTGTTGTGCTAAAACCCGGAAGCACTGATGGGGGGAACCAGAAGAAGTGGCACCCCCGCCAATCAGCGCTGCCACCGCCGACACCACAGCAGTGGCGGCACTGATTGGCAGGGGTGCCACTTCCCCCCATCAGTGCTTCCGGGTTTTAGCGTGACACATCAGGACACCGCAGGCCGCACCGCCACCACCATTGGTGTGTGTCGCCAATGTGAAAAGTTTGGAAAGCTCTGGCCTAGGAGTTCAATGCAGATGTAGTTGCAGTGGAGCAATCCAATCATTACTTTTATAAAATAGTCTGTGCACACATATTGTATCACTATCCATGGTAATTTGGGAGTTATGTGCATAGAAAGAAACATGGAAGGGTATATGGTTGCCCCATTCAGCTAATGACGATACAATGTGTGAATGAAATGCAATGAGGAAAGAAGAAAAAAAGAATTCTACTGATCCTCTGAGTTGATCTCCCAGATCTATCTTAGTTAGCATAGTTCTGCAGTACTATACAAGCCAACTATTGTGTCTTGATTGGTTTTGAGTCCATATCTGCCTTACACAAAAGTCTCAGGCTATCAAGGCTTTGACTTTCAATGAGACTTTTTCTCTGGTTGCTGCTCATCATGTGGCCACTGAAATCAAAAATAGCGTGAGAAATTAGAAAACTGCCAGGCACTGATTGGAACTCAGAGATACTAGAATAATTCTAAATAGTTTGTACTTCAAAAAAGCATTGTGATATGCTTGTCAGTCACATTGTTCCTAACACTGCAGCTGATATAAAAACAAGAGTCAGCGGATAACTGCTCAATCATCATCATCATCATCTTAAAGAATGATAGAACCATATAAAAATACTTAGACTGACACTCAAGTCTTTCACTAAAGTTGATAAATAGCTCTTTTCTGATGCATCTTTTCAAGCAGTCTTATTGATCTGAAACTAGTAAAGTCAAATGCTGAAACAAAGATTTACAGTTAGATTATGCAGAAATAGGGCAATGAAGAATCACTTTATTTTACAAAACACTGGTGACTGGAAATGGAGTTTCTGCAAATTCAGTTTATTTTTTCACCCCAAAACTATGCTAGCAAAGCCTTCAAACTTTCAGAGCAAATTCTGCTTTGTTACTGTATATATATAAAAAGTAAAGGTAAAGGTACCCCCCGCACATTTGTGCAGTTGTGTCCGACTCTAGGGGCCGGTGCTCATCTCCGTTTGTTAGCCAAAGAGCCAGCGTTGTCCAAAGACACTTCCACGGTCATGTGGCCACATGACGCGCGCGGAACGCTGTTACCTTCCCACCAAAGTGGTACCTGTTCATCTACTAGCATTTGCATGCTTTCGAATTGCTAGGTTGGAAAGAGCTGGAGCTAGTGCGGGAGCTCACTCCGCACTCAGGGCTAGGGATTCGAACCTCCGAACTTGTGATCTTCCGATCGACAAGCCTGGCGTCTTACCCACTGAGCCACCACGCCCCTTATATATACACATACACATACACATACACATACACATACACATACACATACACATACACATACACATGCACATGCACATGCACATGCACATGCACATGCACATGCACATGCACATATGTATATATATGCCAGTGTTGCATTGGAAAGTCAGCATTTAATGTGATGCTACAACAGCAAATGTATTACTGAATAAAGAGATACAAAAAAGTCTGTCCTTAAGTTAGTAGGACATGGGGGGGGGGTATTTTTAAACATTCATCATTTTCACCTTATTCACCTTCACCCAATTTATCTTAATGAGACTAAATTGGGGAATTTTTGAAAGATCAACTGTCCTCTGTCAATCCTTGAACATTCAATATTATCTTATGTTTCTTTTGCTTGAGTTAACTCCAACTCAACTCTCACTCTAATATATAAATTAGTGCAAGTTCATATACTCCAAATAATAGAAGTAAGTTATAAGCCACCTGATCTAAAGTTAGCACTCTACTCCAACCAAATAGCCCATATTTCTTGAAGCAGGTCTGGCTCAATTATAAGGAAGAATTGGATTATCATCTTGAATGACAGATTTGAGGCACCATTAAGGATCAGCAAATGGATTTTTTAAGTTATTAATTTTTTTTTCTGCCAGTGAAGTCATTACGATTTTATGTCATGTGAAACCAAATGTCATGGGGCAATTCAGACAAGAAGAAGCAACAGAGGACCATTCAAATTTGTCTGACATGCAAGAAAACTAGAAAGATCAAAGTTGATAACAAGATAAATGCCCTTGGTATAGCAAGGATGCTGTGTTAAATAATGTTCAGTGGGAAATACTGTAGATCAAGATAATAGGACTGTTTGTATAACTGAATAAGAGTGCTTGGTAAGTATACACAGCAACTGCTGCATAGTTTATTAGATCTGCTTTGGGATCTGGACTTCCAATCAAGATGACTGGGTAATCAGCCACAGTTCTCTCTGCTCTTATTGTCTTCTCGATTGAATTGACAGACAAGTTACCAATATTTGTTGATCAAACTTGGAAATAGCTTATATGCTCTCTAAAGTAAAGGTAAAGGTTCCCCCACACAGTCGTGTCTGACTCTAGGGGCTAGTGCTCATCTCTGTTTGTTAGCCGAAGAGCCAGCATTGTCCGAAGACACTTCTGCGGTCATGTGGCCAGCATGATGCGCACGAAACGCTGTTACCTTCCCACTGAAGTGGTACCTATTTATCTACTTGCATTTGCATGCTTTTGAATTGCTAGGTTAGCAAGAGCTGGGGCGAGTGCGGGAGCTCACTGCGTCACATGGGGCTAGGGTCTCAAACCTCCGAACTTGCGACCTTCCGATCGACAAGCCTGGCATCTTAACCACTGAGCCACCGCACCCCTTTTATATGCTCTCTAGGTGCCTTCAAATGGAGGAACGTCTAAAACTGAGAAGAAATGTATAAACCATGGCAAGGTGGAAGTAACAGCAATGCCATTATTTCCTCCTTTACCCATTTTTATTCAACTTTTTAATTGAGACATTTGTTTGTCATGTTAAATCTTTAACTTCCTTAATTCTTATCTGAAGACATTCTTATAGGTTTTATACCCTCAGATCCACAAGAAGATAAATTAACATTAAGTGTGTTTCTAGCTCCCTTAAGGTCTAAAGATTGTTCCTGTTCGGAACTTATTTATATAGCAAAAACTGATTGCAATATATTGTATAATATTGTTTAGCCTCATGATTCATATGATCAATGGAATTCCAGAGGATTATCTACTGGACTGTGAACATCAGCCATTTGAATTGAGGGTACTTTTTCCAAATAATGATTCCAGGTCACTTAAAACATCAACTTCAGAAAAGAAGTTGCAGAAAATCTAAGGGACACTTGATAGTCTACAAGTATAAAATGAACATATAACAGAATGATGGAATCCAGAAACTTGCTGCAGGAAAAAGAATCTGAGTATAAAGTGCACTTTGTTTAAAAATACAATTCATTGTGTAAAGGATCTGTTTTCTGTATTAAACCCTTCCTCTGAAAGTTATGGAATTGTATGGAGGATGAATGGTTGTAGAGTCCTTGGTGCTCTCTGAGCCTTGTTGTTTTCTTGCAGACGTTTCATTGCCAGGCTAAGCAACATCTTCAGTGCGAAAAGGGAGTGGAACTTTCTCTCTGTTTATATACCCTGGCATGTCCTGCCTGTGTTGGTGGGGGCGTTGTACTCTCCTTGGTAATTCCTTGATTGGGTTGTTGTTTGCTGCTTGGTTGATTGGCCTTTACAGCCACTTATGGATCCACTGTTAAAATTTTACCCTTGGAAGACAAACTTACTTGGCTACGAGTGATCGCTAATGAATGAATGACTGAGTTAATAGTTCCTTGATTAGGGTCTATTGTGTTGTTTGATTGCTCCTCTGGTGCTAATCTTGGTGTTAATCTTTGCCTATCTGGTTGTTGATTGGTGGCAAGGAGGTGTTCTGGTCTTCTGGCTTTTCTATTGTCTCTTATGAATGGTATGTAAATGTTGTTTACCTCTATGTGTCTGTTGATGGCTGCTTTGTCTGAGTGCCAAGCTTCCAGGAATTCTCTAGAGTTTTTGGATTTGGCTTGGTTTAAGATGCTCAGTTTCCCAGTTGAAAGTATGGTTAACCATTAAATGAATGGTTGGATGGAGAAATTAGACTACTGAGGAGACAACTATGAAGTAGCTACTGGGGGTGGAAAAGACCTCAACTGAAGGTGTTTCCAGTCTCTTTTTCAGCTCAACTATAAAGCCTTACTGTCCAGGAAAACATTTGAAACAAATACAAATTGGCAAGGAATAGAAAGGATAGTAGTACTTTTGGGCAAATTGTACCATTTCCCATGGGAAACCATAGAGACCAGCTTATAACATCTCTGTCTGCCATGGTATGGAAATCATACTTTTAAAGCACCCTTAATCTTAATTCATCTTCTTGTGGATCTGAGGGTATAAAACCTATAAGAATGTCTTCAGATAAGAATTTAGGAAATTAAAGGTTTAATAACTCACCTTCAGCCAGGGAAAGCATGTAGCCTGGATTGCATAGGGTCTGAGGCTATTAAAGTAAAAACTGACAATGAGGTTCTGTGCTGGCTAAATTATTTATAGTTATTAACAAGTGTGAACCTGTTTCTGAGGCTTGGAGAATAACTATATGGTTGTTCCAGTTTTTAAGAGTGAAATTTGAGTCATTGCTAAAAATGTGGAAAAAATATTCAATACTTATTGCATTAGATACTTGATTTACTGATGAGCTTTCAATTAGAGATAGAGAAAGCTTGTCAAATTCTAGTCATCCCACTTTATGTTATCCATGACCATTTATTGTCAAATTTTGGAGGGAAAAAAAAGATATGTTTGACATGCTTATGAACAGGGTTTCTCGGAAGAATCAGGTAAACTTTTCTTTTTATTATACAAGAAACATCATGGGGGGTAGAGGGGTTGTACTAAAGAGATGGCCAGAAAATGACATCTTAAATAATGCGAAGTATCCAGCTATATTTTGTATTTCTGCTTTGGAAATGTAGAAGAATTGGAAATAATTTTTGGCAGAATAGAGACCCAGCATTCAACGTTTTAGTTAAATCATTTGGCAGAGGGCCTTGGATGCAGGTGAGGCCTCCTCGTAGTCACCTGACTGGAGGAAAGAGTTTTTGTTTACTTTTGCTTCCTATGTTTTTTTTTTTGAGGGGGGGTTCCTCCCTCATTATTTTTCTTTTGCAAATTATAGGAGGATTTCTTTTGAAGTTTTTTTCCCCTGTCTATCATTATTCTGGGGGAGAAGACAAATATAATTTTTTCAGTTAATATAGTTTTATGAGTTATTTAAATGGAAGCTAAATGGCTAACGTTAGTCTGAAATTGTATTTTTGCAATTATGAAACAATTGCTGGATTTATATTTTGAATATTGACTTTCTAATATAGGATATAGATATATCTACTTTGAATTATTACATTCTAGAATGTTGTGAGATAAAATCTGAGGCGTTTGGGAGCTACTAACAGCAAACAAAATATTCTTACTAAATTTAAGAGACTCAAGACTCTGATATTGTAATTTTATAAGAAAGATATCTAATGGAAGAAGATGAAGGTTGTAGAAAGATTCAGTGAAAGAGGTCTATATGGGGTTGTTATCCAGCCAGTTTGGTTTGGTTCATAAAAAGCTATTGTAAAATCTTAAGCTAAAAAGTTAAAAGCTCTTTTTAAAGGAATATGTCAGCTTGGCTTAGAGTCACGTTATCCAGGGAGAGTTTGGAATGTGAGTTTATACCTTAGCTCTAATTATATTGAAAATACTGGGTGTAAATGAAAATTTAATTTCTATTGATTCCTTTGTAATAGAACTTGATGTGTACATTATAGTATGTATTATGGTTTATAGATGAAAATTCTACACACACCCCCAAATAAATAAATACACACACACACACACACACACACACACAATTTAGTTCAGGAGGACTATGGGGACAAATCTTTATTGCATCAACCCAGTTGTAAGCAGAAGTGCAGTCAATGAGTTAAGGATTTCAGTTCATGCCTCTTAACTAGCAAAGCCTAACAATAATTTAATGTTTTAATAGTATACTGTATCAGCAGCATTAAATGGTGGAGATGGGGGTAAATAAGGAAAAAATTCTCTCTAAGCACTCATGCTTTCACTATCTTTATTCAAGAGAATATCAAGCTATTTCCCTTTATGTTTTCAGTTCTCTGAGTAAAACAACCAAAATGACATTTTCCAAACTTTTATTATCAAGAAATGCCATCCAGCTCAAAGGGAATTATTTAAATTGAAGGTTTTTTTCACTCAGTCTTACCTTCCAAAACCCTTCAAGTAGTTCAGTTTAACTTTGGGGAAGGATGGTGGTGGTGTTCAAACTTCAGTGAAATGAAGCATGTTCCAAAACTTCATACAGCCCTTTTATCTGGCATTCCTGAACTCCAGAAGTTACTAGCAAACTTGATACATCCTGATCAAGCAAGTTTATTCAGTACAGATAAAAGGCAGGCAATTTGGGATTGCAAGGAAATTGTATGGTGGAGCCAGCTGTAAGAATTTCATTGGATAAATGTCATTGGAAATACCCATGTTTTATTCTTTCAAAAAATTTCTTTGGTTCGGGAATTTTTAAATGGATTATGATTTATATTTGTATTCCTCCAAAAGTATAAATGAGTAGAAACCTTTCTAAGTGATTCAATTCTAGTTGATACAGGTGTTTTAGAGAGTTGCCACTTGTGTTCCTATGTGCTCCAAAGCACCTTTGGAGAATTGAATCTGAAACGTTGCACAGCTCAATTTTATAGTTTGGTATGTGTAAGGTGCTCCTCTCCGATGCCCTGAAACCCCTTTCTCTTGAGTAAACCACAGACTCGTGATTTCTAAGAAGTAAAAGGGTTTATTCCGTTACATGAAGGCTTAACACGAACAAAGACTTGAATGAGCAGGCATAGCATGGTGCAGTACATTTAAGCATTACCCCCCCCCCATTGTTCATAGTTGCTGACACGTGTTGTTTCCCAGCTTCAGGGTGCTAGACAGTCGGTCAAGGAGATGTGTAGTTCAGTTTCGCAAGTTGGTGTCAACAGGCATTCTCCCCGCGCTGCTGTCTCTTGCACGTCAGTTTCTAACTCCCCTTAATCCACATAGCCGTCTGACTTAATGGCAGAGGTCTGCCGAACTCTGACATGCTACCGGCCCAAGATTTCCTACCCACCACCATGTGCACACTTAATTAACTAATTGCTAAAAAAGGTAAAGGTACCCCCCGCACTAATGTAGCACTAATTGCTACAACATTTTTAATTAAAAATTTCCCCTGGTGTTTCCGTGATCTGTAACGACAAAATCAAAATGGTTAAGCAAGTTATTTCAATGGGGTTTGTCAGGGAATTCCCTATGAAAAGTCCTGACTAATTTCGGAGCATGTGTGTGTTTTGTGCTAACCCATTCCTTGTGTCCCACCGGCAGATGTTGCCATTTCACTAGGTATTGTAGTTGTCCTTTGTGCCGTCGGGAATCCAGGATTTTTTCTATTTCAAAGTTTGGTTCTCCGTTTACCACCAGTGGTTCTGGTTCAGCCGGTTCTGGGTGCCACTGCATGGAGGGATGATATTGCTTCAGCAAACTAATATGGAAAACCGGGTGCACCTTTCTCAGCACTTTCGGGAGCTGAAGCTTAGCTGTTACCGGGTTAATTACTGCGATAATGGGGAATGGACCTATGTATTTCGGTGCCAGTTTTCTCTACGGTTGTGTGGCTCTTAAGTTCTTTGTGGATAGGTACACCCTGTCCCCAATTTTCAACTCCCATTCCGCTGCTCTCTTGCGGTCCGTGTATTTCTTATAATTAGCTTTCACTTCCTGCAACGTCTTTAACATGATCGGCCTATTGCTTTTTACTTTTGCAATCCATTCATCCGCTTTCAATGGGGCAGCGACTTCCTCATTTTGGGTCATTTGCATTTATGGTATAGTTACAAAATCTTGACCCGTAGCAATTTCAAATGGTGAAAAACCCATGCTTTGATGCCAAGCATTATTATAAGCTACCTCAGCGAAAGGCAACAGCTCTACCCAATCGTTTTGCTGGTAACTGATGTAACACCGGAGGTACTGCTCCAGTACCCAATTAAGGCGTTCAGACGAACCATCTGTGCATGGATGGAACACACTACTCAGCCCTTGTTCTGATCCAATCAGTTTTAAAAAGGCTTTCCAGAACTTGCAAGTGAAAGTACTACCGTGATCGCTTATTATGCGTTTGGGCGTTCTGTGAGCTCAGTAGATATGTTGAATGAACATTCTAGCCAGCTTAGGTGCATTTGGAATCCCATTGCAAGCAATGAAGTGAGCCTGTTTGGAAAATAAGTCAGTGACTACCCAAATAGCCGTTTTCTTCTTGCTTACTGGTAAGTCTACTATAAAGTCCATGGCAATTTGCTTCCATGGTTGTGTTGGGTTTGCCACAGACTGTAGTAGTCCTGTGGGTTTCCCCATTGTCCTTTTAGCCGTTGCATATACTGGGCAAGTTTTCACATAAGATTTTACATCTTTGCGCAGTGTTGGCCACCAAAATTTCCTTCTGAATAAGTGGATAGTTTTCACGAACCCAAAGTGTCCAGCTGTTTTGTGATCGTGATTTTTCTCCAAAACGCCTTTGCGCAAATTTTCTGGGACGTACACTTTATCGTCTTTCCACCACAACCCATTGCTTTCATGGAGTGTGTGTTTGTTCTCCCCCCACCATGTGTCCTTCAGTGTCTCAGCCCGCAAGTCCATTTCAAAAGGGCTGCCCACTGCCAGTCTGTTGGCTTTGCTGCGTGTGATTGCCATGTTTCCCTCAAACCTTTCAGGCTGTTCCACCTGCCTCTGTGACTCGTCTGCCTGTGTGGGTAGGAGAGTCTCAATGATGTCTTCTGTCCTACATTCGTGTTGTGGAAGGCGTGACAATGCATCAGCTAAATAATTCTTCCCGCCAGGGAAGTACTGCAGGGTAAAATTGAACCTGCTAAAAAACTCGGCCCAACGCAGTTGCTTTGGGTTTAACTTCCTGGGCAATTTGAGTGCTTCCAAGTTTTTGTGATCCGTCCATACCTGGAATGGCACGGATGCCCCTTCCAAAAGGTGTCACCAAGTTCCTAGCACGTGCCTGACTGCGAACGCTTCCTTCTCCCACACATGCCATCTTTTCTCTGTCTCACTAAACATTTTAGATATGTAAGCACACGGTCTTAATTTCTTGTTGTCATCTGCCTGCAGCAATATTGACCCAACAGCATTATGTGAAGCATCCGTATGAATTATGAATGGTTTCTCCACTTCCGGATGCTTGAGAATGGGTTCCTCCATGAACAACACTTTTAGCTTATCAAATGCTTCCTGGCATTCCGGGGTCCACACTATTTTTGTACTGGGCAATTTAGATTTAACCCCCGTGCCTTTGCTTTTGGTTTTTAATAAGTCTGTGAGGAGCAAAGCAATCTGGGCAAAATTTTGAATGAACTGCCTGTAGAACCCCGCAAACCCGAGGAACCCCTGGAGCTGTCTATGGGTTAGGGGGGTTCCCACCCCAACACCGCTTTCACCTTTGCAGGGTCCATTTCAATCCCTTTATGTGAAATTCGGTACCCCAAAAAGTCCAAGCTGTCTTTGTGGAACTCACACTTGTCAAGCTTTACATACAGTTTCGCCTCCAATAACTTCTCTAAAACTCCCCTGACTAGTTTCACGTGCTCCTCCATGTTATCAGAGAAAATTAAGATATCATCCAAGTATACAATTATACTTGAAGGAAGGAGCGCGGTGGCTCAGCAGGTTAAACCGCTGAGCCGTTAGTCTGCCGACCATAAGGTCGGCAGTTCGAAACCGCGGGGTGGGGTGAGCTCCCGCCACTAGCTCCAGCTTCCGCCCACCCAGCGGATCGAAAGCATATGCGAGTAGATAAATGGGTACCACTTCGTGGGTCAATTTGCCGGCGTCCAGCGGAGGGTCGTCCTCGTTCCGAAGAAGACCTAGGGAATCCCGGTGATGACGGCGGAGGACGACGGATCCGGAAAAAGAACAGCTTCCTGGACGTCAGCAGCCGGCACAGAAGCGAGGCATGTTGGGGCTTGTAGTCCAGTGCCTGCAGCCGAAGAGCCGGTTCCCTGCCCTCTTCCCTATCGCGCGGTAAATTTACAAATGATATGTGATGTATAATTGGAAAAAATGTACTGATGTTGTTGTAAGCCGCCTAGAGTCCTCCAGTAGGGAGGGGATAGGCGGGGTATAAATAGGATAAATAAATAAAATAAATAATAAATAAATACAATTACCCCTTTGTACAGGAATTCATACAGCACTTCATTAATCAATAACATGAATATTCCCGGGCCTCCAGCAATCCTGAACGGGAGAACCCGGTATTGAAACTGACCCAGCGGGCAATTGAACACTGTTTTCCACTCGTCCCCCTCCTGTATGTGTACCCGGTAATAAGCCTCTCTCACATCTAATTTTGAGAAGATTTTCCCTTTCGACAGTTGGGCTAACATGTCCTTCAATAATGGGAGAGGGTATTGATTAGTTACTGATATTGCATTAAGCCCCCTGTAGTCAGTGCAGAGATGAAGAGACCCATCTTTTTTCTTTCTAAATAGGACAGGAGCTGCCAGGGGAGAATTAGCCGGTTCGATAAACCTGCGTGCCAAGTTCTTGTCAATAAACTTACGCAACTCCTGCAATTGCTTCTGGGTCATAGCATACATTTTGGGTTTAGGGAAAGGCGCTCCTGGGATGAGTTCAAATGCAGCATCCGAATTTCTGTGGGGGCTCAATTGCTCACACTCTTGCAAGCTGAACACCTCCACCACAGGCAGATAGTTCTCCGGTATTGAGCTTTCCCCCTTTTCCTGGCCCTCTTCCCATAACTCAGTCCCAGCTGCCCCCACTTCTAAACAGTCAGTTACTTTATCATTGTCCATGCCTAGATAAGTCCCATCAATAAATTCAATTTCCCCTGAAGCCCAATCCATGAGGGGGTTCCTCGTCCTAAGCCATTTCAGACCTAACACGATGGGTTGCGTTGCAATGGGAGCCACAATGAACCGCAACGTCTCTACGTGGGTCCCGAGAGCCATTTGAATTTCCTCTGTAAAATGCTCAACTGGCCCCCCTTTCATTTCCGACCCATCCAGTTGGCAAAATGTGATGGGCGTATTTGACTTCAGCAATTTAAGTCCCATTTTGCTCGCTACAGACGGGTGCATTAAGCACCTAGAGCAACCAGAGTCCAGCATCGCCACCCCCCAAAGTCGCTCCCTCCCATCCAAGGTTTGTAACTGTATCTTGAGATGCATTGTAGGGCATTTCCTCTAACATCCCATTTCGTTGTGCCCCTTTCCAAAGGCCTGTCCCGCGGCACTCTTTAGAACAGACCGTTGGCGTTTCCCGCCGGCTGGAATTCGATGTCAGATGCGTCGCTGTCATCTTCCAGGTGCTGGTGAGCACTCCTGTCTTCCATTGCTGCCACCGCTCCTTTGCGCTTAATGGCTGCCTCCTTGTCGCCTTTTCCGTCCACTGGTTTCCTAATAGGTGCCTTGACTCTGATGGGTGCCTTGTTCTGAGGGGAGTAGCTTATCCTGTGTCCTTCCTTGCCACAACAGAAGCATAGTCCATCTCTCGTTCTACGTTCTTTCTCCTCTTCCCAATTTCTTTGCTTGAAGTCTTTGCGGGGGTTGTGTGTGTAAGTCCCTTGTTTCCTCCGCAGGGTGTGGAAATTTCTGATGGTTTGTAACTGCATTTGATTGTGTTCCACTTTCCCTGCCAGTTGGATCCACCCCTCTAGAGTGTCGGGGTCCCCCTTCCCATCGCTAGTTCAATTAAGTCCTGTTGCAACCCGTACTGGAAGTATTCAATTTTGAAAGCTTCCGGCCAGTCAGGCAGTTTGCTCAGGATTTTCTTAAACTCCATGGCATATTCAGCCACGGATCTGTTGCCCTGTCTCAGGTTTTGCAACCGTACTCTCGCTGACATTTTGGACAGAGTGTCCTCAAAACGTTTGCGTAGAGCATACATAAATTTTCTAAAAACTTGCAAATCACTAGCCCGAGCATCGTACATGACTACCAGCCAGTCAGCCACCTCCCCTTCCAAGAAACTGGAGACATACCTGACTTTCACCTCCTCCGTTTGGAAAGTGTTCTCAAATTCCCCCATGAACCCCCTCATGTGCGTCAAAAAACAGCGTCTTTTGGGGTCCCCATCAAACTTCATTTTCAGTTTGCTTACTCCTGCCAGTGTGTGTGACAGGGACAAAGTCCGGCGCTGCCCATACAGTGGTGTAGGTTGCGGCTGACTATAAAGGCAAGGTTCCTCTTCCTCCTCATCGTCTTCCTCACTGGTTTCCGTGAATTATTCCTCCCCTTTGGAGGTACGTGGGCTTGCAGTTTCCCTTTTCCCCCTTTGTCCTTCAAGGGTTTGTAAAATTTTGTCCATCACTAAACCCAGCGAGTCCAATTTTTTACTCATTGTTTCCATGTCTTTGTCTACGCGAGACAACTTCTCTTCGATTGCTCCAATGTGCTGAGTCTGGGTGACACGCTTTTTTGTTCGCTTCCCCCCTTTCTCCCCTAGTCCTTCTCCAACCCCAAATGACCAATCCGCCAACTGGGTCTTGCTAGCCTCGGGGTGGGGTGGGGTTTTATTCACCTCCTTTCTTCTGGATTTCCGCACCTTCCTGTTGTCTGTGGGGTCAATGGGATTTTCCGCTGCTTGCTGCGCTGCCCTCTCCATCCCGTGGACTGAAGAAGTACTGGGTATGGCCACATCTGCTGCTGCCATCTGTTCCATTCCGTTCCGTAAGTCGTTGGTTTGGACTTAGAATTATGTAACCACCCTCAACCGTAGAACTCACTGATTTCTCAGGATATTCCTCGGGATGCATGGAAATTTTTTTTTCATTCAAGTCTTTATGTAAGGTGCTCCTCTCCGATGCCCTGAAACCCCTTTCTCTTGAGTAAACCACAGACTCGTGATTTCTAAGAAGTAAAAGGGTTTATTCCGGTACATGAAGGCTTAACACGAACAAAGACTTGAATGAGCAGGTATAGCATGGTGCAGTACATTTAAGCATTACCCCCCCATTGTTCATAGTTGCTGACACGTGTTGTTTCCCAGCTTCAGGGTGCTAGACAGTCGGTCAAGGAGATGTGTAGTTCATATGTCTATGAAGGTTCTCAGTCATCCAGGTGGAATTGTCTGTAGCTTGAATCATGTCAACTGGATTTCTATTTTCTCAGTGGAAACGTTTCGCTCCTTATCCAAGGAGCTTCTTCAGTCTGAGCAAAGTTGGTAAGGGAATCCTAAATATGTTTCATATGTGTAGTTCAGTTTCGCAAGTTGGTGTCAACAGGCATTCTCCCTGCGCTGCTGTCTCTTGCACGTCAGTTTCTAACTCCCCTTAATCCACATAGCCGTCTGATTTAATGGCAGAGGTCTGCCGAACTCTGACAATATGTGCTTAGAAATTTAGCATATGCAATTAAACAGAGTAGTGAGATGCATGATTTCATTCATGTAGGTAAGAATATGAAATAGTCCTGTTTGTAGTAATACATTAATATTTCCTGATAAATCTATGTCTTCTATAGGAAAATTAATAAATAAATTGATGGGTTTGCAGTCCTTTCTGGATATAATATTAATTGTTTTAAATCTGAATTGGTGCCTTTTGTAGGCTATTACGCTGTCAAATCAGTTTTCTCTGGACAGTTTTGATGCTGCTCAGAGACAATAATGTGGATTGAGAACATGTAGAAACATATCTCAGATAACTAAACTGAATTTAAATAAATTGCTACTAGAAATAGCAACTAATTTGGACAGATGGGCCTCACAATTTTTAGAAAAGGAAAGTTTCACCACAGATAATTTATATCATACATGATATTCTGAAATGTATTTTCAGAAATTTGCTAAGTTGTTTCAGAGGTTTCTTTCAGGAGATTCTGCTCCTATTGTTCACTTAGGAGGCTTCAACTATCAATAAGAGTAAAAAAAGGTAAAGGTTCCCCCCGCACATTTGTGCAGTTGTGTCCGACTCTAGGGGCCGGTGCTCATCTCCGTTTGTTAGCTGAAGAGCCAGCGTTGTCCGAAGATGCTTCCATGGTCATGTGGCCAGCATGATGCGCGCAGAATGCTGTTACCTACCCACCGAAGTGGTACCTATTAATCTACTTGCATTTGCATGCTTTCGAATTGCTAGGTTGGCTAGTGCAGGAGCTCACTCCATCACACAGGACTAGCAATTCGAACCTCTGAACTTGCGATCTTCCGATCAACAAGCCTGGCGTCTTACCCGCTGAGCCACCACGCCCCTTATGAACAATAATGAACAATAATTAACAATAATTAACAATAATTAACAATAATGAACAGTAATAATAATAATAAACAATAATGAACAATATCCTTATTTTAATGGAATCATTGCATGCTTTATTGCTGTCTTACTGAGACAATTCTAAACATATTTTCTTGGAAAGAAATATGATTTATGTTCGTAATCTAGCAAGAATTGCTGAAGGTACTCTTTTTCTTCTCCTCCCTAATTTAGGAATATATGAATCTATTTCATATGTGCTCTAATTTACTTGAAATTACCATAAATAGAAATGCTTATGTATACTAAGAGTTCTATATTCCCATAATACGATTTCATCAGATATTATGCATGCCAAAAAAACGTATATCTACTGTATAGCTAGACATAGATATATTCATGTGTTTTGGGGGGATGCAGGAAAAGAGCTCATGAGGTCGAATTGTTTGGATGGAGGGAAGTTGAGAAGAGTCAAAGAATGTTCCGTCTTAGGGGACGATGATAGCCTGATTCAGTCAATCGTAATGGGTGCTAATGGTTCTGAGAAGTGGGATATCAATTCAATGGAATATTTTAAATGTGTTTAAATCTGTGTTCAAACTTTTTTATTGCTTTTATCTGACACTTATCTTAACAGCAAATGTTTTCTCTAGGCAGGACAGTGGGGAGTTTGCTGTGGGACTATCTGGCAAACCCTTGCACCCTAGATGAGAAGCAGCCCACAATTCAAACGAAGATTATATAAAGCTTCGAAGTGAAACATTGCTCACATTTTTATGCTCAAAGCAAGTGAGCAATGGGTTTTAAAAAGTGCATTTTGCTTCGCTTCACCTTGATTTATTATTATTATTTTATGGGTTAAAGCTCAAAAAATGGTCTCTTTTACCACCCTGACTGGGGAGATGTGCTCCTCAGGGAATGTAACTGAGACAAGAACACTTAAGTGTGGGCAAAAGCAGTTTCATAAATCTAAAACAACACATACTTACACACTTAATGTCTGACCTCAGTTTTCCATGTAAATAATGTCATATTTGTGAGGAAGGGGCCTACTGTGAGATTTTCATGAATAGATCCATTATATTGCACCTGACCTGTAATCATTTCAGTCACTGTGACTCGTATGTAACCAAATGTATTATAAAGCTAAATCACATTAAGACACTTAATTTCACCGTGAGTCAGGCTGAAATGCGTTTCATCAGCTTGCACTGATTCTACCCAAACCCCTACCACACTCCTGCCCTCGCCCCCTCATGAGGTCTGAAGTATCGAGGGATTTTTATTTCTAACTTCAAACTTTTCAGCAGGGGAGAAATACCATAATATTTTCAGAGCCCTTCAGTGACTTACACTCAACCACAGTGATCATTTAGGATTTGCTTTACTGTAACCATATATACTTTCTGACAAGAAGGAACTGTGCTAATGTGGCAGGTGGGAATGAACTAGACTCCAGAGAGACTTTCTGGAACAATCCGAGGGAAGTCTAAGTTACCTGAAGTCCAGCTCTGTCTCCAAGAAAAATACTCAAGAGAAACTTGAAATCCTCTGTGGGGAAATATTAGCCGATAGCCATGAAAGGGAAATTGATTATTAATTAGGTCTCTCCCTCCCTGTTTTATTTTTCAGGTTTATGTAGCTTGTATAGGTCGACATTGATAAAAATGACAGGAAATGTTCCTGCTCCCTTAAATTACTTCTAGGCCCAGACTCACATCAGCTTTGCAAGGCCTCATGAAATGTGAGCCATTAATATGTGAGAATGCTATTCATAGCTTGGGTTGGCACTAGAGACATTTCACACGCCCTTCAGAGGGTTGGATATAATGATGCTCCTCAGGCTTGCGCGTCAGATCTTACAAAAATCTAAACTTTGGTAGGGATTAGTTCTTCCCATCTAAAGAAGCCAAACTTCTTTGACTGCATGACAACATTTTCCCTTCCCATCATGGTTATGTGGTGGCCAACTTTTTCTGGCAAATTCCCTGACAGGCAGAAATGTAGCAAAGGGAAGCTTTTACTGGCACAAAAATGAAATGGGAAACTGGTCACCTGCTTCGTTACATTTTGTCATTGGATAAAAGAGAAGTTGCCAGGAAGTTGGCAAGATAGATGGGAAGATGAGATAGGGAAAGATAGGGAAGATGGGAGAAAATTCCAGGGGCCTGTCAGGGTGTAGCGTATATTGTGCAGTTGCGCACCCCATGAGTGTTGCAAAGAAAGACAGTCCACAGTTTTTAGCAAAGCTGTACACACTTTACTATACACTATATACACACAGAAGAAACACTAGTAACCACTCTACTCACAACTCCAACCAGATACAACTCCAACCATCAGCCCACACCACAGTCCAAGTTGCTTCTGCTTATATGCAGTGAAAAGGGAGTTGCTCTGCTGCTACACCTTACAGGCGTGGTCCATTTGCTATGAGTCATCCACAGCTCAGCTGTGTGCTATTACGTCCCCATATTCCATCTAGCCAAATTTACTCCAGGGTAGATCCCTGACAGGGCCATCTTGCACAACAAAATGGCAGTAAATTGTCCACCTTGCTGAGATTTGTCTTGGGGAAATGGTGTTTTGAAAGAGGACATATTTAAGAACATGTTGCATAAGTAAAATACAACCAAGATATGCCAGGTTAAGTGATGTTAGCTGGACTCAAACTTTATTTATTTGGGAATAGGAGGACCTGTTTTTCGTCTCCTAATCACAGTCACAGAGAGACCTTTAAACAGCACTAAAATACTCCTCCAGATCAATAGTTAAAGTAATTAACAAAATAATACAATAGCAAAATATCACTTGAACAAAAAAGAATTACAGTAGTGGCTTCCTATACTGTTCTCTCTGCCTCTTTGCCTTCTTCCCCCCTTCTCCTTAAGTGATGAAGTAATAATATTTCTATTCACTCCATGTTATCATGGTAGAGACCTGAAGGTTTTTATAATTATCATTACAACATTACTATAATGTTATAGTACTATATTCCTATAATGCTATATTAAAGATAAAATATTACAATATAACAGCAGTACTATGCCGTAACACTATAGTAATGTTGCAATGTATTTTTAAAAATCCTTTCTGGACATTACTATTAATTGCCTTGCTAAAATGGTGACAATTTCAATGGGTTTTCTTCTTCATCTTTTAAACCATTTATATATTGCACTACAACTTTGCAGTAATGCAGTACCATAGCACTTTCATTCAAGCGATATTTTGCTATTATTGTTTTATAAATAGCAGCAAAAATGTTTTAGTACTATTGATTAAAATGTCATGGGTAATTAAAACAGTGCTGAACTATGACAGTCACTTGCCTGATTAAGTCCCTATATATATTATAATGTTTAAAAACAAGACTTCTAGAATTCTTCCCAACCCCTTAACAACAGCTCTGTCCTGAGTCACATGACTGGAAAGGAAGGGGAGGGACTTAGAATGGAGAAGTCAGCAGCATGTGGAGCAGCTGTCCAATGGCCTTATGCAGAGGGATGTGCTGGCGGATGTTTCCTGGATGTTTTTCTGCCCAGACCCAACCCGATCCAACCCATTTTTTAACTCAATCTTTCTTGTGCCAGCTTCTCATCCCACACCAAATTTGGTCCAGTCCTGTTCAGTTTGGGGGGAGTTATCCTACTGACAGACATCCACAAAGATGAACAGCTCCTCATCCAACATTTCATTGCATTGAAAAGAATAAAACAGGCACTGGTTTGAATCGTCAAATTCTTGCAAAGTGAGAAACATTGTGTCTCCCTCTAACACTCGTAGTATGTGTTCTCAGTCTTTCCCTTCCTTCTGCTAATTTCACATGAATATTCTGCATTCTGTGAAGTATCCATTATACATGGAAAATATTTTTCTCTTGCATTAAACTTATTTTAGGATTTTTTTAAAAAAAAAATAACATTTTTAAAGCAACTTTCCAGTGATTTGCCAGAAAAAAAGACATTCAAGTTCTTTATTCCAGATGTTATGTAAATCATTTATATCAATTTTATTTACTTCCTTCAGTTTCTGATAATAAAAAAAAGATTATTGGTTAAGGAGCCACTATTGATTCTTCCAAAATCTCTAATAGATAAAGAATTCAAAGAGTAGCATTAACATCAGGGCTAAAAAATCCAGATAACAAATTCTTAAGTTAAATAAACTGCCAAGAAGCACTCTGAAGTATGTTAGACTCATTTTTTTAATTGCACAATTTTTTTAAAGTGCCTCTTTAGAAAGACCCAGTTTGCTTCTATTCAGTTTCCCACTACCAGATTTACTAGCTGATCTTTATTTGGGATTATCTCATAATGCAAATTTGTCATAACCAAAAGCATCACAATTATACCTGCAGCCCAATATATCACTTTTTATATATATTTTGTAGCATTAAATTCAAGTATTGAAACTGATCACTGAACAAGGTTCTCAGTACTTCCCAATATTTCAATAAAATGAAATATTAACCTTCAAGCTGAGCCCAAAGAGGAACTGAATTCTGAAATTTCTTATTCCAAGCAGTGGCCAAATGTGTGCTAATAGGCGTGAAAGTGTGGAAAATTAAATCCACCTTCCCTAACCTGCAATTGTAATTTATGAAGTAAAAAAATTTGAAGGATGCCCCTGCCAAAGGAAGTTATTCAACAGCTTATAAATTTGCTTTAAGTAATATGGAGGGGAAAAAATATAAATCAATCTCAGATTAAATTAATCTTAATCACATTTATGTTACCCCCAATACTCAAAACAAATTATTGAACTTCTGTCTACATCTTGTTTCATTTGTGTCAAAATTGCGGATAAATTCAAATTCAACATTTTGAGAAAGCTTCCTAAGAATTTTTTATACTAAGATAAACAAAGGCAACAGAACAAAACCAATATCCAGATATCAAAATTGTTATTTGGACCCAATGATTCCTTATTTTCCTGCCAGAGATACTGTATTTTATATTTTTGGAATCATATTTAGACATCATTAGGGAGAATTCACAACTTGGTGATTGTAATATTGATAGGCATGGAAAGGTTAGTGCATTCTTTACAGCAGTCATTCTAAGTCACTAGTATATACTTACACATTAGTAAAAGGTAAAGGATCCCCCTGCACATTTGTGCAGTCGTGTCCGACTCTAGGGGCCGGTGCTCATCTCCGTTTGTTAGCCGAAGAGCCAGCGTTGTCCGAAGAAACTTCCACAGTCATGTGGCTGCATGACGCACGTGGAACGCTGTTACCTACCCACCGAAGTGGTACCTATTAATCTACTTGCATTTGCATGCTTTCGAATTGCTAGGTTGGCAAGAGCTGGAGCTAGTGCAGGAGCTCACTCCACACGCAGGGCTAGGGATTCGAACCTCCGAACTTGTGATCTTCCGATCAACAAGCCTGGCGTCTTACCCGCTAGACAGAAGCTTATTTGGACAAAGAACTTACACATTTGTTATATTTATGCATATGTGTTAGATCTGGCAAGTTAAAGATCCAATCTGAATTATCATAATGATCTTCTGGGCTAGATTAAATTCCATTTTGCTAAGAAACAAAAAAAAGTGACAGTTGTTTTCTTCATGAGTGAAGAGCTGGGCACAACAGCAAGCCACATTATGGTATCATGCATACTTATTATTCATTCATTTATTTATTAAAATGCTTTTAGATCATTGTTTGTAAATGTTCTGTTCGGAGTATGACCACCAGAACTTTATAGAAATAGTTTTATTATATAAAAACTATTTGCAAGTATAAGTCTATTAATACAGCTGAAGAGTACTGGATCAAGTGGATGCACTTGGAGGTAGGCAGCTATGCAGTAACACAACTAAAGTTCAGCAACAAGAAGAACAACAGTTCTGGATCTAGATGCTAGGTAGATAAGGTTAACTAGGAGACTCAAGGTTAGTTCTAGGATTACTGGGATCAACGCTGACTAGGCTGGACTGAAACTGCTGGAACTAGGATTGCAGAATCGAAGGGATGAGGTTCTTCTGAATTCTCAGGATAATTGGATTGGAACTTCAAGGCAAACTAGACTGGTTTCTCTAGAACACTGCACTGGAACTGCAAGGCAGACTGGACTGGTTTCTCTGGGACAAGGGACTGGAACTTCAAGGCGAACTAAACTGGTTCCTCTGGGACACAGGACTGGAACTACAAGGCAGACTGGATTGGAACCTCTGGGACACTGGACTGGGACTTCAAGGCAGACTGGACTGGAATCGCAAGAAATGGAATGGGAGCTGCAAGGCAGACTAAACTATTATCACTAGGCAACGCTGCCTGTAAGCCAGGCAGGGCAGGATAAGATCAACTAGAAAGCCTCCCAATGACAGAATGAGGTGACCGGAGATCAACGTGGCAAGATGCACAGGGTTGGGCAAGGTACTTAGCTGCAGTGGCGGAACTTTGCCTTGCCAAGACTGGCGAATGCTGTGGAGCTGTGGACGCCATCTGATAAACATCCAAAATGACTGAAGCTCCCCCTCGGGGATTTTCTGAAAAACTACGAGCTAATGTTCCGACCCCTATTGATGCTGAAGCGATCTGGGCTTCTTTTGCAACTGGGGCCAATTCAGAACTGAGTTGAAGATCTGACTCCGATTCTACAGCGGTGACAGGATAGGACTTCAAAGATGAATCTGGCTAGGCTTCACCTGAAGACACTGTTAGGTCAGTAGAACGTTTGTCTCCAGCGATCGGGTGCTTGCTCTTTCGCCCTTTTATCTTATTTTCAGCATGCCTTCTCTCCTCGGGAGCCAATCGGGACTCCCTCTGTTTGGCCCGCCTCTCTCTCACGCTGATTGGTGCTGAACTAGGAAGTAAGTCAAGAGCACAAATCAGCTTCTCAGGATTCTCCCTCACTCCCAGGTCTGTTGCTCTGCACCTGCTCCTCTGGCGCCTCTGAGTCTTGCACATGTCCATCACAAGACTGATCACAAGTGTTGCACTTTTGAACCTGCACCTGTTCATCACAAGTTCTTGTCGGTTGCTGGGTAAGTTTTGTTTCTCTGATTAGTTTTGTTTTCGTCAGAGTCAGAGTCAGAGTCAAACTGGACTCTGACTGTAAATATTACAGGTAGTCCTTGACTTACAACCACAATAGGGACTGGAAAATTCATCGTTAAGCAGTGCAGCCATTAAGCGAGGCATCATGTGACTGCACCTGATAAGCAAATCACAGTGGCTGTTAAGTGAATCACATGGTTTCCCATTGATTTTGCTTGCCAGAAGCCAACTGGAAAGGTTGCAAATGGCAATCATGTGACCCTGGGACTCTGCAACCATTGTAAATACATGCCAGTTGCCAAGCACCCAAATTTTGATCACATGACCATGGGGACCCTGCAATGGTCATAAGTGTGAGGACCGGTCATAAGTCACTTTTTTAGCATTGTCGTAATGCAGGGAAATGAAGGAGTAGGTTTAATTATGAATGAAAGGGTTAACACATACTGTATGTTGGAAACTGAATTGGTATCATCTCTGTTGTTGTGAGTGCCTATGAATGACTGATTTTTTACTGTTTAGCAATCAAGAAGCACTGAGCAATCCTTCTAGAAATTTCTGTTGACAAATCAACTATTAGAAAGGATCATTCAGTTCATTGAACCTACCCAGATGTTGGTTAACAAAAGCATTAAGTTAGAGCAGTTTTTCCCAGCCTTTTTACTTTGGAGGAACCCTTAAATAATTTTCAAACCTTTGTATATAACTCTGAAAAATAAAGGTAAGGTAAGGTTTCCCCTTCTAGTCATATCCGGCTCTAGGGGGCGGCGCTCATCTCCGATTCTCGGCCGAGGGAGCCAGCGTTGTCCATAGATGCTTCCGTGGTCATGTGACCAGCATGACTAAATGCTGAAGTGCACAGAACACTGTTACCTTCCCACCAGAGTGGTACCTATTTATCTACTTGCATTTTTACTGCTTTCGAACTGCTAGGTTGGCAGGAGCTGGGCGAGAATGGGAGCTCACCCTGTTACGCAGTGGTTCTGGGTCTCGACCTGCTGACCTGCCGTCCTTTTGTTCGACAGTCGGTAGACTTAACCGTTACGCCACCGTGCCACCCTAATTGTAAAAAGATAAATCATAAATAACAAAAAATGTTGGGAATGTTATGATACAGAAGGAAGATTTTATCATATGTGGTGTTCATGTAAAAAAAATTCAAAAGTTCTGGAAAGAAAAGGCAACATTATTTAAAAAAAAAACTTAAAAACAAAGCTTGAATTGAAACCTCAGTTTTTTCTACAACTATCTTTCCAGAATAAATAAATAAAAAATATCACAATCTATTAGAATACATGCTAATGAACATGAGGACAATTTTGGTCCAATGTTGGAAAAGAGATACTTTGCTGACATTTGGTTTGATTGGGAAACCAAATTTAGGGAATACGCAGCAATAGTGAAATTAACAGTATATATCCAGAAGAGAACTTTGACTAAATTTAATCAAGAATGGCTTCTGTATAAATTACATTTCACACAACAAGGCAAACTCAGTCAGAGTACAATTTTTAAAGGGGAAATATTTGGTGTAAAAATAGTAACCAAAAGCACTTTTAATATTAATGATTATAAATAATTTGATGTAAACACCAGGTGGGTTCAATGGGAAGGTATCTAGAACTTAATATTGTTTTTACTGATTGATTTTAGTTTCTATTTTTTATTATCTTTTTTCTTTTTCATAAGATCAGTGCATTTATTTTAGATAATGACAAATATTGGTGATATCAATATAAATATGAACACTTAGAGTTTTGCAGAGATTTACAATTATTTCCCAAGATGATATGTTTAATTTTATATATTTAATTATCATGAAATAATTAATTTTAAATTTTATGACATTCTGTTTATTTAGTAATATTTTATTCCCAATCCACTATGTATTTTCTCATTTTCTTCTTTTTTGTTTGTGTAGTCATTTTATTGTTTTAAATGTTTTGAAATAAATTCATAAACAAACAAGCAAAAATAATTTTCCCATCCCAGTTAAGAAAGGCTGAGTTAGAGTGTCAGGCTTGATAAAATGGACACAATAAAACATGAAAGGCTGATTTGATCACCCTTTTTGGATGAGGCAAAGACAGTCTTGTATAGGGATTTTTTTTTCTGAAATGATAAATGGCAGAACACACATCTGGCCAAAGTGGAGATTGCCCTATATGGGACAGACAAGTTGTTAGCAAAAAAAATGGACTTTCATATAAACTATCTTCATAACAATTCATAATAATAATGGATTATAATCTGGTCTTCCTTGTGATTAGAGTCAAGAATATATTTATCTCTAGGTTAGCTCCCTGAATTGCATGATTGATTTGATGGTTTATGATGAAAGTCTGGGAGAATTATTGATTTGAAAAAAGTAATGAGAGATTCTGCATGTGGGACAGCTCATGTTTTGATGGATCTTAAGGGAAGAAAAAGAAGGAAGTGAAAGAAATGAGAGTGAAAGTACAATGACTGCAGGAAGAGAAAATACGAATCCTATATGAAAAGCATTAAATAATAGATTACTGTACTCTCCCAAAAGAATGAACAGAAAATGAATATAAGGAAAGAGGCTGTGGCAACTGCTTGGAACAAGGTGAAAAAAAAAGGATGTTTCAGAATGCCATGGAAGTTCAATATGTGGAGTTACACTCATGGGAAGTATGGAAAAGGATGCTTAGAATCCTTTGGAAGTATTCCATTTTACTTGGAATGGTGAAGTAAATAAGCTGCAGATGACCAAAAATGCAAATAATAATAATAATAATAATAATAATAATAATAATAATAGAATGATTTAGGATGTAAGAAATACACAATATACAGAGAAAAAGAGAAATATATAATCTAGAGAGAAAAATATAGTTACAAAGAATGTAATCAAAGGGAAGAAAGAATGGTTCAGATTAAAAGTAGAGAAAATGGAGAGCAATATTGATGGAATGAAGAATTGTTTTGGAAGTAGGGGTAAACAAGAAGCCTCCAGCAAAGTGAAGTGTGAATATCAGTGATGAAGTAGTTTGGGATGAAATTAAAAAGAGGGAATAACATTTTAGAGATTTGGATGGGAATAATAGTAGTATGTTGAAGAATGGAATTTAAATGAATGCTATAATTATTAATGCTCAGAAAAGAAAGGATGAAAAGAAAATCATAAATGTGAAAATAGTAAGTGTATGGTGTAACTGGAAAAATGTTAAAATATGGATTTGATTTCCTGATGGGGTGGCTATGTGATTTCTTAAACTTGTTTGTGAAGAGTAAAAACTCTTAATAAAAATATTTTTAAAATGTGTGAAGATTTAATCTGTACATGACAGCTGCAACAGACTCCTTATTGTTCTCCTATGCAAATGTAGTAAGAGTGCATGTAAAAACTACAGAGGGTTAGTTTGTTAAGTGCACCTGGGAAAGCAGAATTCTGATTTAAAAGATACAAGAGGTGACAATGAGCAAAATTTGGGAAATATAGTACAGCTTTATGATGGACAAGGAGTGTGTGGACCAGATGTTTGCACTCCATCAGGTGAACTGCATGAAGAAAACATGTATGAATGTGAAAGCAAGTTTGTTGCATGCTTGTTGATTTAGAGAAAGTCTGTGATAAAGTGAACGGGCTTGAATTATAAAATGTTTTGTGTAAATATGGAGTTGAAGGTCAGTTGCTAAATATAGTAAGAAAAGCATATGGTGGAAGTAAAATATGTCTGAGAATAAATGGAATGCTTAGCAAATAATTCAACACTGAGCAGTGAATAAGACAAGGACACAGAGCATCCCTTTGGTTGCTAAAAGTACTTTTAGGTAAATGTATAAATAATACTTATGGTGACATTAAAAATTTGTTAGTTAGGGATGGGAATGTACATGTACTTCTTTTTGCAGATGATGCCACATTGTTGGCTGAATGCAGTGCATTGCAGTAAATGTTGTTATATATATATATATATATATATATATATATATATATATATATATATATATAATGATTTTGAAAGAATCTGGAAAGTTCTGTTTTAAAAGTCAGGCTGAAGTTTTTTTTTCTGTTGGAGTCAGGAGGGCTTATGTTAACTCCCTCCTCAGGAATGTTAATTATTGGTGCCTGAAGGTCTAGCTTAACCTGTCCAATCGGAATGTTACCTGTTGTTTCTTTTCCAAATAGGTAATAGGTGAGCTGAGTCAGAGTGGTCACATGCTAAATGTTGTCCACTCAGGTAATGCCAAGTTGTTATTGTAAAGGCTTTATACTGTAAATTTTCCTTTTGTGTTTAAGGCTATGTAGTAATTCATATGTAAATAGCCATGTGCTCTTCTTGGCTGAGATGAGCAGTACATTAACTGTAAGTTTTGTTTCTTTGTTTTAAAATAAAAGCAGCATATTTTTACTGCAAATGTTCAGTTCATTGATCTCTCAATATTTCTATAACTGATCTCAAAAATTATTAAAAACAATAAAAAATGTTAGGTTTGATTGCATGATGCCATGAGAAGCATAGATCTGAAAATTAATTTACCAAAGACCAAGGTTTGGCTGGGAAAATTGAATGAACAATTGCCAACTACGGTATACATAAATGGTGACAAACTATAGCAAGTATATGAATTTGTGTGCCTGAGTAAAAAGGAAATGGATCAATACATTTTAAGATGTCCAAATTCTGATATAGATATATGTTGTGTGGATAGGTTATTTAAGAATTGTGTACTATAGAACAAAGAGTCAAAAATGAAAGGGTTATGAATGAATCTGGACTGAATACAAAAGTGAGTGACCAATACAAAAGAAGTGTGCTGAGGTGATCTGGATGATGACTGATTTTCAGAACAAAAGGAAGAATGAATGGGTTAAGAGAAAGCGGAATACTGGAAAAGTTGTGGTCGAATGGAGTTGATGTTTTACAACTGTTACAAAAAACATTAAAAACACGAGCAATTCATTAAAAGCCAACTATTATGGTGAGTCCGCATGCTGAGCATGTTGCTATGAAAAAATATTTTTAGTTTAGATTAGTGTGCACCAACTGTCTAAAACAACAAATAAATTAATTTGGCTGGAAAATAGGGCCTGATGCTGTTTGAATATTTTGGGTGGTTGTTGAAGAAAACATGGTCAAATGTTGTTCAGGAATTAAAAGCTTATGCCAGCAAGATCCTGAAAATATAAAAAAGGTAAAGGTTCCCCCCGCACATTTGTGCAGTCGTGTCCGACTCTAGGGGCCGGTGCTCATCTCCGTTTGTTAGCTGAAGAGCCAGTGCTGTCCGAAGACACTTCCACAGTCATGTAGCTGCATGACACGCGCAGAATGCTGTTACCTACCCACCGAAGTGGTACCTATTAATCTACTTGCATTTGCATGCTTTTGAATTGCTAGGTTGGCAAGAGCTGGAGCTAATGCGGGAGCTCACTCCGCACGCAGGGCTAGGGATTCGAACCTCCGAACTTGCAATTGACAAGCCTGGCGTCTTACCCGCTGAGCCACCATGCCCCCCCTGAAAATATATCAACAGTCAATTCAGAAAATATGGAAGCAAATCTTGGGGCTGAGTTTGAACAATTCTTTATCAACCTTCTAATGCTGTAATCTGAGACCTTACAACTGCTGTGCAGCATGTCACTCCCAGATATAGTGTTGTTGCCGTTTTATACACTGTACATTGATTTGTATACTGCCAGAGTTAAAGATAGCTTGGCCTATGGGAGAGCTTTGACTTCATGGCCTGTGAGTTAGGTCTTCAAAGTAAGAGAACATTTCCACATGGGCCATTTGTGCCACCGCCCAGAGTCCCTCTGGTAGGAGGAGATGGGCGGTGACAAATCAAATAAATAAATAAATAAATAAATAAATAAATAAATAAATAAATAAATAAATAAATTTGTACCACTTGCAAATAGACTCTCTCCATCTAGGGAATAAATTGAAATAATAAATAAAAATAATAAAATAAATCTTCCCATCCACAATTCCACGTTGTGGTGTCTCTTCAGCAGCTGAGCCAATATGATTCCATTTTAACTGAGATGCAGTGCAAATCCCATTGGCTGGAACTCTCATCATCCCACCTCCCAACTCAGAAAAGAGATTGTAGCGGGAGGGAGGTCTTACTCAAGCTCTTGAGAAACAGCCTGAGTTCCCTTGCAATAACTGCAGATAACTGCAATAACTGTTTCTCACTGAAGGACATTCTGAGTCGCACACAAATTCAAATATTTCTCAGCTGAAGCTCCAGGACAGGTTGGAACTGCAGGCAAGGATAGTGCAAGAGAATGCAATGAAGCATAAAGCATTGGACTGGAGCCCCAGCTGGGTTTCTGGCTGGTTTCCCTGCTTGCTCCCCATCTGCTGGAAATTATGCAGGGTCTGAAAGCCTCTCCATCACCATTTCCTGTAGCCTCATACTAGATTATCCTACTTTTATTATTTAATTGTCCTATTTCAGACACATGATGCAAAGACCCAGCTCTCTGGAGAAGCTCTGTAATGCTGGGAAAAGTGGAAGAAAAGAGAAGAAGAGGAGGACCAGCAGCAGTTACAGTGGTGATGGGTGGACCATTGGAAGATCTGAAGGACCAGGTTAGGGACAATTTGTCATGGAGAACATCTATCCATGTGATTGCTTAAGAATTGACACCAACCTGATGGCACGTAATCAACCAATCAATACTAGACAGGTGTGAACTGGAGGGGAAGAGTGGATGAGCAGTAACTTTGTCAAGCTGAATGCAATTCCTCTATCTATTCTTTGCCTGTGATTAGGACATGGGAATTTATGGCTCTTGATTCTCTTCTGAAACAATCCCGAATAGGTGTGGTTTTTCTTTTGTTTTTCCTTAAGCACCCTTAGGGCATAATCTAACCAAAGGTAGGTATTATTTTAAAACTTCACTGAGCCATTATTGCCTTTCCCCCATACCCATTGTTTGGAGGAGGGGCAAAGGGTTTAACTCTGTGTGTGTGTGCATATATACACATATACATACATGCATCACACATGCATGTGTGCACCTACTCACACTCGCACAGTAAAAAAGGAAATCAGATCAGAACTGTTTCTGCATAGTTTGTTGTTTGGGTTTAATGAGCATCTGTCACACTGCAAATTACAGGCAGGTGCTCAGTGTGTGAAATCCTAGGAGGGCCAAGTTCCATATGGCAGGCAAAGGTGTGCCCGCAACCTTCTTCCAACATCCAGCCACAGCTCATCTTGAAAAGAAAAGATTAAGACAGCGTGAGCCACTGCAGTGTCTAATGGTTTTAGATTCTGTATGAATACTAATGGCTGTCACTAAAGACTCCTTCAGCCATATCTTGCAGCATAAATATATAGAAGAGTTATTTAATAAAATATTTAATTGCTTAATGACATTGGGAAGAAGTTCTTGGGGATCGTTAAGTTCTGATTTAAGCATGCAGATTTGGAATAATTGCCATCAGAGGGAGACAGCAAATGCTTCCCTACTTGGTGACCAAAGAGAAATAATTACTATGAGTGAAGGAGCAGCACCAGATATTCACTTAGCAGCTGTTGCAATTCAGCTTCCAGATCCAGCTAGGCTTCACATGAATATCCTGAGGCAATTGCACCTTTTACTATTAAAGTTTTATAGGTGAAGAGACATAAAGTAGGGCTACATATCTAGGCTGCAAAAATCCAGACAACCACTAGATGGGACAAGAAAATCTAATCCTTTGCTGCCATCTAGTGGGCATCCAGATTTTTTGCAACCTAAATATAGTAGTAATCCTACCCAAAAAGTGAAAATATAGCCAGAAATTCCACACATCACTGAGCCTGATAGAGTTTTTTCACCATCCAGTATGAATGTATGCACATATACTGTAGTTATCTGCATAATACAGTGTGGCAGATTTAAGTTGCTTCTTACATCAGCAAATGTTATCTATGCTGTTGAATTTATTTCCCCCACAAATGCATAGTTTCAAAAACTGTGAAATATGGCATACTTCTAATCTTTGTTAACGTTTGTGAAAATGTTTGAAATGAAATCATCTTAGATAAACGGGACCAGCAACAATCCAGCACAATTATGTAGGTGTTTCATTCTCCTTGACCTAATCACTATCTTTGAAAATGAACAACAAACTACAAAAGGAAGTGTATGTAGAGGTGCATAGCCAAGGTGGAAGTAAGGATGGTTTGCAGGGAAGCAGGCTTGGAAAGGGGTTTTTGTTGTTTCTTTTCCTTCTTCCTATACCAGGCTTTTATTGTCTCTGGCTTAGGATTCTTATTCCTTTCCTGCACTCTGAATAACACTGCTAATAACATAATAACTCTGAATAACACTACTAATGATCATGTGTCTTTTATTCAGGATTTCAAATTGGGTGCAGCAGGATTTTTCCATCAGAGTGAAACAAATCTTTTAGCTATTAACTACACATGATAAATCCCGAGTTCTTCAGACTTCAGACATTCCAAATTATTGTTTAACAACACATTCACAACTTCAGCTCTTATTTCCTTTCCCAACACTATGTTGAAAACTTTATGGATATAAAGTCAGATTCTCCTTCATAATATTATGCTGCCAGCATTCAGAAGTTGAAACCCAACCCTCAGTCTCAGAGGTATCCAATAAACACTAAAAAGAATCTTTGGTGGAATTGATAACTTCTTAAGATCATAGGGTGCAACTTTAACTTTCTTTAAAACTCTAATCCATTGATTTGTTAAAACAGGGTAATCCATTTCTTGGTTCCAAGTTTCTTGCAGATTTTCCATTTCAATCCTTTTCAGTTGTATGTAAAAATTAACTGTAAATTTGGAACCTCCAAAACTTCCTCCAATAATGTTAATAAATTAGAGTTTTGGATGCTGCTAATGAATCAAGCCCCAGTTGTAAGGTCAAAAGATCTTTTAATTGAGTACATTGCCATTCAGTAGTTTCAAGCAAATCAAATTGTTTTTGCACATCTAAATGTTAAGAGAATGATTAACAGTTAGACATCCAAAGTGTCAATCCCATTATTTGCCCAAGAACTCCAGAAGAAAGATTTACCAGCAATTTTCAGCCTTGGATGAATCCATAACGTCAAAGGATTTGGTTCAATTATATTTCCCAACTTTATCCATATATGCTTTGCAGCCTTTAATGCAAGAGAAACAACTGACTTATAACTAAAATAGGAACTAAGGGCCTGCCAAGGTATCAAGGGGTCAAATAATAATTTTATAACTCTGTCCATAATGGTTGTGAGATAAGTCATCTAAATTCCAGAAAGTCAAACCATAAGCCCAGTAACAGAATTGGAAATCAGGAAACCTGAACATTCTTATGTGAAAGTTATAATTTAGGTAAAGTAAGCCTAGGGTTCTGAGCATCCCATAAAAATGTTCTTAATACCTTGCCAATCAGCTAAAATATTTAGCAGGTTTTAATATAGAAATCCTTCTTAGAATATATGTCAATCTTGAAGAAATATTCATTTTAACATTTATTATTTCCCATAAATTCATAGAGATTGTTAACATCTATTTTTATCATTATTAATCTGAGATAAACAATTTGCAATATTTACCTCTGCCAAAAAGAAAGAACTTGATGCCAAATATTTATCACTATTTCTTTTATTTATCAGATAAAATACCAAAGAAATAATTATTTCAAGATACTTAAAGGAATTCAAACAATACTGATACTTACCATAGGTGCTTATCAGAACTTATTCAAATTAATTGAATATCCTGATAATTTAGCAAAATGTTGTACTATATTGCTAACGAACACAGATAATTATCAGCAAAACATAAAATATTGACATACAGCAATAATTTGTGTTCCACTCCAGCATCCTTAATGTCCAACATATCCTTGTATTGTCTAACAAAAACAGGACAACAGTTACAAATCAAAGTATATGTAAGATGAGAAAGTGAGCATCCATGGCAAGTTCCCCATAACATCCGGATTGGTGAAGAAATACAGTAATTCCATTTCTGATCATCCTGAATAATGGGATAGAATACCACATTTTTATCCTGTCATTAACCTTGGAAGGAAAAGCATATTTATCCAAGGCATGCTCTAAAACTGTAAGCTGCCATATCAAAAACTTTCTCCACATCCAGTGTTACAACCATCACTAAATCCTATGTATCTGTTGTATATCAAGTATATCTAGTGATGGTCTATTATTATCCAGGTTTGGTGCTTTTTTTAATTAAGCCAGATTGTGCAGAATGAACTGTTGATGATACTGTAGTTTTGAGTCTTTGAGCCAAAGGTGCTTTAAAAATTGTAGCATCCACATTTAACAAAGATTTAACTTACACACTCTGTAGGATCTTTTTCCACTTTCAAAATTAAAAGGAAGGGAAACCTTTGTACACAAAAGTACCATTATAAACCTTCAACAGCAATAAAGAGCAATAAAGTAAATGAATACTTTATACCAATATATAGGAAAGCTGTCTGGACCTAGGAGCCTTACCTACTATCACTGATTTAATAGTATCCATTATTTCTTGCAGCTAAATAAGCAGTCTTATTTTGAGTTTTATTTCATTGATCTAAAAAAGTACATCCAAAACCATTAATTGGCATTGTAAAGTCAAGTAAAAAAATGATAAAAAATTGCTGATTTATCAAATTTGAATTATTGTATACCTTGCCCCCAAAATTCTTACTTGTATAAATGGAATTACTTTCAGTTTAGAAGTCAATAATTTATTATATTTTCCCCTTTATTCCCAGTAATCTTGTTTTATACCATTCAGGAGGTATTTGGTATCAATGCATTAGGATGATCATGCTATGTTTTAGAAGACATAAAAGCATTGTTTTATTTATTTGTTATAATTTTTTTTAATACTGCCCAACTCAACTGACTTTTTGCAATTTACATTGTAATCTGAATGAAGTTGTACATAATCTTATTTTCCAATGTTTTAAATTATACATGTTTGTTCTTTTTCTATAAGACATACTCAATAAGCCATGCTTGAGTATATACTTAAAGCATCCTGTACAGTTGCTAAGTTTGCAAAATGTCTCTCTAAATCCAACAAATCCTCAAACTCTTGTTTCATCTGCTTTATAAAATGAGAATCTTTTAATAACAATGTAATTAAATACCATTTTGAAATAGTAGATGTTTTTGTCTTTAAAACAATTGATAGTATAACAGGAGCCTGATCAGAAATTGCAGTGCAGCCTCTATCACAGTTATCTGTCACATCAACTAAATAATAATAACTGCATTATTATTTCAATAAATTAAAATAATAATGCAATTGAAATTTAAAGGATACCCTTGATTTAAGGATTCCCCTATTTTGAAAATGAGACACATTGGAAAGTCAACATTTAATAATCATCATGAAAATTAATGAGCAAGAAAAATCTGGAAGGATTTTTTGCAGGGGAGGGGGGAATAATCCTATTCTTTATCCATAGATAATATAAACCAATTTAAAAGTGATTACTGTTGTTACAAGGAGAGATCGATTTTAAAAAATATTTGCAGCTATAATCTGTAACACGAAAGCAAGGGAATTGCTTTAGACTTTCCCTGAAATTAATAGCTGATTTTCTATCAAACAGAATACATGACACGTTCTGTTAAGTTTCTAATTGTATCCACCATAAACCTTTCCTATGCTGAAATACGATCTCTAATAAAAAAAATTTTACCTTGAACTTCCTATACATAATCCATGTGACTACATAGGCTTCACTGAAAGCAGTTACAGCAATTTGTTTCACTTATGTAGAAGAATAAATCAATGCTTAATTAGTTATAGTTTATTATTAATAGCATTGGTGAGCAGACCATATGCCATGACTTCACCTTTTTGCAAAGAAAAATGATAATATAGTGGCTGTTTTATTATATTTTTAATGCTTTAACAGATTTTCTATGAAATAGGGTTTTTGCAATGTTATCTTCATAATCATCCATTGCAATTTGCTTAAATATTCAACCTGGCATATTATAAAGGGTATTATTTATTATGGTTTTATGATTTAAAAGAATTTGAATCAGAAAATATCCTGCTAGCTGGAAACAAGAATTTGGATCACAAGTCTGTGGTGCCAGCAAGTATGGCATTGCAAGACATTCTAATTGTTTTCCTTAAGTGTTGGCTGGGTTCAGAGTTCAATTTTTTGTTTGTTTTAGGACTGATAAGTGGGTTACCATGGTGAATAATTGTTCTAACCTATATGTAAAAAGGTATATATTAACATGATCTTTGTGTTGTAAAATACTGCCTTGCTATGCTTGTTTCTTCTTTGTTCTCTGCTCTGCTGTAAATTATGCTGAGACTATCTCTCTCTGTGAAGAGGATTTTGTAGTTATGTTTTTTTTTTATTAATATATATAATGTTCGCTGAAAAAGTCTTTTGTCTTTATTTGATCTCTCAATTGCTAAACGTTTCTGGAATACTTAAAACACCAACGTCTGTAGCTTGAATCATGTCAACTGGATTTCTATTTTCTCAGTGGAAACGTTTCGCTCCTTATCCAAGGAGCTTCTTCAGTCTGAGCAAAGTTAGTAAGGGAATCCTTAAATATGTTTCTAGGTGGCTGTGTGACCTTGCACCTGGGGCTAGGTCATGGTTATTTTGAGATGTTATTTCTAAGTCCCTTTATCATCTAAAGGAGGATGATAAAGGGACTTAGAAATAACATCTCAAAATAACCATGACCTAGCCCCAGGTGCAAGGTCACACAGCTACCTAGAAACATATTTAAGGATTCCCTTACTAACTTTGCTCAGACTGAAGAAGCTCCTTGGATAAGGAGCGAAACGTTTCCACTGAGAAAATAGAAATCCAGTTGACATGATTCAAGCTACAGACAATTCCACCTGGATGACTGAGAACCTTCATAGACTTAAAACACCAACATTATTTTGCAAATTTTATAGGTATAGATGATGAAATTGTACATGAGGTATACACATGTATAGCCAACCATGGCTCATATAAATATTTCAGTTTTCAAATTAGGTGGCACATATTGAGCACCAAGATATATCAAATGGAATATGCATTTAAGATCATGACCAAAAATACAGAGCCCTATAATTTTTTTCAGATTTAATTCAGTCCATACTGTATACTCTGATGAAGTCACTACGCTCCTCAAACAGCTCAGGTTTTGATCTCCTGCCAGCACAGGCCTAACTTTTTAGAAGACATTGTGGCAAAATAAAACTTTATTGAAAACTTTATTGATTGATGAACTACTTTGGAATCAGTCCAGCTGCACAGATTTCGCTCTACTCCACTGAAAGACTGCCAAATCAACAAACCTTTTCTGAGACATACCTTTGAATGGAGGTTGCACTTATATCCTCTGCTTAGCTAGCAACAGGTGAACTTTCCAAAGAGTATAAGAGAGAGGTATGAATTCTTAGATACAGAGTAAGCAAAAAGTCTTTAAAGCAAATAACGGCTGAACTTCAAAGGCACACATATTTTGGACATAAATAAAACAATATTCATCATTGGAAATCAAATGGAGAAGTTTTTTGCTACTTTGCAGATTTTCACTGCATGAATTCCCCACACCTCAGAGTATTTCTCTGTATATGGACAATTCACCAAGCCATTGCCATATTGGCATTTGTGTAATTTTTAATTTAAAAATTATTGTTCACATTGAACAAGATCTCTAAGTGGGCAAAAAAGCCCTCTCCAAACCTAACTCAAACCAAACAGAAGTGAGGAAGCAGTGGCATTTTTAAATTATTATTTTTGTTTGTTTTTAAAGCAAATGTCTTCCTTCAATAATGTAGAATTTTTCCACATCAAGGCTGGTGGAGATCTGTTGTTTTGTGGACATGGCTAGAGATTAAAAGTATTGTGGATGCAGAAAATACTTTACCAGCATGTCTCCTTTCCGCTGAGAATAACTGGCCTAAGAGGTATGGGCTTCATACTGTATGATGTATGATTGTTTCCAAACCTGGATCTCTGCCTTCTGAGAATGGACCCATTTCTCCACCCTTGAAAAGAAAGTTTGGATGGATATTATAACCCCTAGGCTGACCTTTTCTGGACCACATAATACCAGGCTTAGTTTAATAGGTTGGGCATTAGTTATACTTACATGATCTGTAATGGCTACAATTTTGTACCTAGCCTGAAAAAGTTTTATTATAAATTCATAAAATAAATGCACAAGTGGAATATACAGTATTTGAGTTCCCCAAAACATTGATGTATTTCATGAAACAATCCTTGGAATATGGAGAAAGTGGTAAGCATCTTGCTTTGGTATAATTTTGAGTTACCTAGTGTAGACAAGAACCCAAGTATTATATTTGTCATTGGATAAGAGAAATCTTTCAGGGCATCAGAGCCAGGGATAGAAAGCTCTGCTTAGTCCATAAGGTCTAGTGAAGGTCTAAAGGGTTTAATTGAGTTTGATTCTAGCTAGATTTAATGGTCTTGCCTGATCTGGGTTAAAACAGGGAGTTCTCACTATATGCTTTAGTGGCCTGGCCTGATATTTGCATTAGGGGGGAAATGCATTTTCACATGTAGCTCATTCCATCCTTATCTAGACTGTGACTATAGCAGAATCAAAGCTTGCCTTGTCCCCTTTTCATGTAGCTATTATTTGCACAACTACTAATTGCATAAGTAGTATCACATCTAGAGTTCTTCCACATGGCATGGGAGGAAGATGTCTTTTTTTTTCTTTTTTCTTTTTTTCAAATATAATTTTTTATTATTACATTTAACATAAAACATAAACCAAACATATAACACATAACAATGAACATATATAACACATAACAACAAACAAACAAACAAAAATTCTTGTAAATACTTGATTTACATTTTTCTCTTCTTATACCTCTTTTTTTTTTCCTTTCGCCCCTTCTTTATTTGTACTTTTTTATTATTATTATTATTATTATTATTATTATTATTATTATTTGTTCTCTATTTAATGTTATATTCTTTTTGAATATATTTTATGAAGGGGTCCCATGTTTCATTATACTTCTCCATTTCTTTCCCTTTTATTAAATTTGTTAATTTATCTGATTGCATTAAATCCATTACTTTTATAATCCAATAAAATTGATGATGTCTTGTTAATCATTTCAGGAAGACATACATGCATAACATCTTCCACTCATCCCTGACCTACCACAAAGGAGGTAGGTCAGGGATGAGCACTCATATTTTCCTGCTCCACTTTTAAAGTGGTGTTTTTCACTTTTTACCAATGCAAACCATGCCATTTGGACTACCCTGTTGACTTCCTAAGGTCTTTTTTTTCAGGACCATTCATCTTTTCCAAGAGGGAGAATCAGGGCCCTCCTGTTATACCAAAGAGACATTTCTTCTGTCAACCTGCCAGATTTGGCAGCAGATTTCTAAGCTACCAGGTCTTAGAAAGATAGCAAGAGATGTTGTTCTTTCTGTTACCAGTTCTCCTGGGGTAGGTTAGCATGGTAGTGTCATAAATTAGGATTCTGGTATTAGCATCAAAAATGTTGCACTGGTCTTCTGGAAGAGGTTGGAAATGTGAGCAGTCAACATGCACTCCTGTTGGCTTGCTGACTGCAGAAAAGCACTTAATGCTCCTAGCTTGGCCCTCCTGAGATGGGAAGTGTGGAATTAACCCCTCCCCTTTTGCATCTTTTAGATGAGAGGCCCAAAATAAATGGAAGGGAAGCCTCATACTTTCTTTTCCAAATTTTTCTCAACCTATTCAACACCCACTGATATTACAATCATCACATCATCAGTGGCTGGCTTGTAGCTCATATTTTCCATGAATTTTGGCATCCCTGTGTGGAATTGCAGATTCATAGGAGCACCGGGCTGCTCTTCAGATGCCAAATGGGCTGGCCAGCACCCTGGGCTATGGAGTGACTCAGACGTTGCAGAAAGCATTTGGTATTATACTGGGAGACTAAAATTGGAGAATATGCAGCAATGGCAAAATGGATAATATATATCCAGAATAAAAGTCTAACCAAATTTAAACAAATATGGCTTCCTTATATACTACACATTACACAGCAGGACAGATTTAGATATTTGGAATATGTTTATCTGGTCTGAGAAATATTCCGGGCTACTAGATGATGGATAAACTTTGCACCCCTTCAGTCAAAAGCCAGTGCTCTCTGTCATGTTATACCATCTGCTAACCCACTGAGCAACATTTTCAATCTGCAGACCTACTCAGCATCCATGATTGGGGCACATTTCCTTCCCACTAACTGCTGGGATGTTGTTTCATTAGTGGTGGTGGTTGTCATTTTTGTAAGTCTAATACTAATAACATGCTAATGATAAAACAATCAGGGACTAGTTAATAACTCAACTTGGTAACCAACCACTGAAGACAGAATGCCTCAGAAGTGCCTACTGGGAAGAACAAGATGTATAGCATTCTGTTTGTGCAGGCACAGCCTCAACTTTTGGTTGTGCAAGGTGCCAAATACACAACTGTATAATCACAAAGTGTTAGGGGCCTGAACATAAGCAGCAGCCCCTTGATGTGCCCACAGTAGGAAAGGAGGAGTGTGGGGCAGGCGAAACAAAACCACATTAGCAACATAGGAGACAGAACTCTACAAACAATCCTAGTCACATGCAGTGGCACCATAAGACAATGTTTGCAGCAGCATCTAAGACAGAGCTTTCCAAACTTTTCATGTTGGTGACACACTTTTTAGACTTGCATCATTTCGTGACACACTCTTACAGCAGGGCACAAGGCAGGCACTAGGACCTGCGCGGAATCCTGGAAGGGCTTGGAGGCAGCAGCAGCGGCGACACACCCAGACACTGCAGCCGACACACTAACGTGTCCCGATACACAGTTTGGAAAGCTCTGATATAAGATAACAGCCTATGGAATTTATGGGGTCCCAGCATCTGATATTTTGATTTAGTACGCAGACAGTGAAGCATTTTTTAGCTCCATAGACTAATGGGACAAATAAATGGAGTTTTCAAATTGTTTAAAACTGGCTGGATAATGCCTTAAACATTCAAAAGACAGAATGCTATTTACAATAAAACAAAATAGCTCTTCAGAAGTCCACAAATCTTTTTAATTTTTTTAATCCTATTTTTTTTGGGGGGGGTGGACAGGGTTTTTAGCTTTACTTCTAGCTAGAAGGTACCATTATAACTAGAACTAAACATTATGTGTCAATGACTCTTTGATAGGCTGTAATTGTATGGAACATAAATAGCTTACTAGGATTTTTAAAATATATTTACAGCAGAAAAGCTTGTTAAAATGCCTCCATGGCAAGGTTCTCTCCTTCCAACATATGCCTCAGCTTCCAAAGGTAATGAACTCTTTCATAATAAATGCCAAGGCATAATGTAAGCAATTCTCAGCTTCCAGGAACCATCTCATAATGACTCAACTGGCTATTCCATGTCAGAGGGTTGCTTTGTCTTTAATATTTGATGAAGAAATTCAGATGCCCGACAGTGAAAATATTTAACCCAAAGGACCTGGAACCCAGGCTATTTTTCTGCAAAGTAGCCATTGAGCTGTGCATTGGAACACTACTACAATCCCTTGTGCATATTCATGCTCTTTGATACTCTCTCTAAGTGGATTCAACCACATGCTGTCCAGATGGAAACCTGGCTAAATCATTACATTATATTGAAATAACCCAATGCCACCTGTTTCACTTGGGGTTCCTGCCAACATTTTCCCATAAAACATTTATTTTGCTAATATTTTAGTTGGTCACCACAGAAGGACTCTTGAAGTTAAAGATTTACCATGTGTGTGCAGCACTCTGAGCTGACCTTCTGAAAAAGTGTGTGTGCCTGTAAGGGGAGGCAATGGTTGCCGTATCATATGTTTAACTATCAGCAATATTTATTGGTGTTCTGCAGAAATTAAAAAGTAATAATAAGGAGTTTTTCCACTCCCCTGGAACTCTGAACTAGGAGAAATAGGCTATCTATATAAAGACCATAGTGCTGTAATAAATGATGGGTTTAAGCAGCCAGGAGGTATTGAGGGCAGGCATAGACAGTGTAAGTCCTGAGAGATGCATGTTGCTCCAAATTCTAAATGCAATCTTCAGAACCCCACCCTCCAAAAGGAGATAAATGATTAAATATCTTGGTCATCTATCTTCTTTCGGAGATAAATGATTAAGTATCTTGAGCCAATGGAATGATTTATAGAAATAATATGGTTTTGGTTTAATATAGAATAAGGGACTGATTATGGAAAATTTGTTGTATATTCTTGCTGTTAAAAGTCAGAAGTCACCTCTTCTTGTAATTGTAAAAAAAAAAAGTTTCTCTTGTGTTTCCACACTTTTTTAGTTTTCTCTTTTTTCTTTTTGTAGTTTTTATCTTTGTATTAAATCTAATAAAATTCTTATTAAAATATTAAATATCTTGGGAATAATACTAATCACATTAATTGTGATTAACTCATTTAGTTTAATTTGCATTTATATTTAAATTAACTCAAGGGTAGCTTTTATCCTGGCCCAATTAATTTGTCCTGGCTGTACACACTGGTTGGAGTGCAATTCCTGGCATATCATTCAAATACCTAATGGTGTCCTGGTTTGAAAAAGATGGTGTGCCTTTCATTTGGGGTAAAATCCCTAGGGAGAAATCTAGGTCTTCACTCAGGAAGATGGACATTTCCCTACTCCTACCACTAAATACAGCAGGGCCATATTTGCAAAATGCCATATTTTGCAGTAAGTAAAGTAATGCACATTACTTCCAAAAGACTCAAGTTCAGAAAGATTGGTAAAGATGTCGAGTTCATGAAGTTCTCTCATTAGAGGAAAATCTGGAAACTCGTGTTCTCCAGTTTTTGAACCACCATCCCTTTGTTATGCTTCTGAGGACTGGTGGAGGTTGCAAATCTTCTGAATGGCATCAGGTAGCTTAATCCTGCTGTGAGACTGTAGCCCAGTAGTTTAATTATCAGAATAAGTCTCAGGGAAGGCTGTGACTGAGCCTGGATTCATCTGTGTGCAAAGCATGTGCTTTGCATGTAAGGCTGTAGTTGCTCTGAATATAGAATATTGTCCCAGTGTCTCAAGTCAGCTGTGGGCCATCTTTGGTACTTTGGCAGGTGCTCAACCATGTCAACCTTTGGCACTTGTCCTGGAGGTGCTCCCGCGTTCATAGGGTGTAACACATACAGTAGCCTCCTCCAAAGAAAGGTAATTATTCTGCCCCTGCATTGAAAATGACGGAATGATCCAGAGACAACAGCAAATTAAGGAATAAAGTCAGAACAGATGTTCATGCAGAGATGCAACTGGCAGCCTCCTCCATACAGAGGTACTCTGGGATTACTAGTGTCCTTAATTATTTGATTTATTCTTGCTCACAGGACATTAATGTTTTTCAAGCTCTAGCTTGGAAGTTGCTATACCGTAAAGGTAAAGTCACCTTTGATTCAAGCTCAACTCCTGATGATTGGATAAACACATCCATGCAGTTTTCCTGGCAACAGTGTAAAAATAGTTTGCCATCAACTTTCTTCCAGAATGTTTTTTTCCCCCAACTTCCCAGTCTATCCCTGATATTCTTCCATTCAAGTTCAAACCAGGTTTGATCTTGCTTAGCTTTCAAGCCTAGGCAATGTCAGCCAGATACTGTCACCTGCTGAGACTCTGCATAGTGTAGCAACAATAGAAAATGTTTCAAGAAATCAGAATGTTGATAATTTATTTATTTATTTATTGTTTGATTTATATCACCGCCCATCTCCCCCCACAAGGGGACTCTGGGCGGTTTACAACAAAATTGATTAATTAAAAGCATATAAAATACAATACATTATTCCAATTTAATTAGATATAAATATATAAATATATAAAATCCAAGAGGTTATGTTATTGTTTAAGGAACTCTATGGTGCCAGCCACCTCCAAGAGGAGCTATTACCCCCCCCCATCCCAGGCGAGGTGGCAGAGCCAGGTCTTCAATTGCTTTCGGAAGGTCAGGAGTGTGGGGGCCTGCCTCACCTCCAGGGGGAGAATGTTCCAAAGGGCGGGTGCCACTGCCGAGAAGGCTCGCCTCCTGGACCCCGTCAGATGGAATTCTTTTATAGACGGGATCCGTAGCAAGCCCGCTCTGGATAACCGGGTGGGGCGGGTCGACATTCTGGGGATGAGGCAGTTCCTTAGGTAACCTGGTCCCATGCCATGTAGGGCTTTAAAGGTAACAACCAACACCTTGAATTGCACCCGGAAGCAAACTGGTAACCAGTGTAGCTCACGCAGCAGAGGTGTCACATGTGCTGATCTTGAGGCACCCATAACTGCGCGCGCAGCTGCATTCTGGACCAGCTGAAGCTTTCGGATACTCTTCAAGGGTAGCCACATGTAGAGCGCATTGCAATAGTCTATGTGAGAGATGACCAGGGCATGAGTGACTGTACGGAGGGCATCTCGGTCCAGGAAAGGGCGTAGCTGGCGTACAACTCGAAGTTGCATAAACGCCCTTCTGGCCACAGCTGCCACTTGCTCATCGAGCAGGAGCCGTGAGTCCAGAAGGACCCCCAGGTTCCGCACCAAGTCCGAACGGGGTAGTGCCACCCCATCCAGATCTAAAGATAACAACTCTCTGGATCCCGAGGCACCATCAATCCACAGCCACTCTGTCTTACTAGGGTTCAGCTGAAGCCTGTTGTTCCCCATCCAGGCCCCCACAGCCTTCAGACACTGAGAAAGGGCAGCCACTGCATCACTTAACTCACCCGAGATGGAGATATACAATTGAGTATCATCAGCATATTGATGATACCTCATCCCGTGTTGGTGGATGATCTCACCCAGTGGTTTCATGTAGATATTAAACAGGAGAGGGGAGAGAACCGAACCCTGCGGCACCCCACAAAGTAGGGGGCGAGGGTCGGACCTCTCATCTCCTATTACCACCGATTGGGACCGATCCCAGAGGAAGGAGGCGAACCAGCGCAAGACTACACTGCCCACCCCCAACTCTCCGAGCCGCCCCAAAAGGATACCATGGTCAATGGTATCGAAAGCCGCTGAGAGGTCAAGAAGAGCCAGGATGGACGCACTGCCTCCATCCCGCTCCCACCAGAGATCATCTGTAAGTGCGACCAATGCAGTTTCCACCCCATATCCCGGCCTGAACCCTGACTGGAAGGGGTCTAGATAATCCGTATCATCCAGAATTCTCTGGAGCTGTAATGCCACCACTTTCTCAACCACCTTCCCCAAAAAGGGGAGGTGGGAGACGGGACGAAAATTGTCCAACACTGTAGGGTCCAGCGATGGCTTCTTGAGGAGGGGGTGCACCAGCGCCTCCTTAAAAGCAGCCGGAAACACTCCCACATAATGGAATATCTGTAATACAGTACTCATTTTTAAAACCTTGTTAAAAAAGAATCCTGGTTTTTGTTCACTTAAAGTCATCTTGGAACTCACAGTCATTACAGTAACCAATTAAGGAGGATCACAACAACAATAAAGCACCCATTTGACTATTTCAATTCCTGGGCCAATTTCCTCCCCAAAGACAGATAATTATATAATTAAGCTATCTATTTCTCTGCATATGTACTATACACAAAGGGAACTGGCACACAATGAATTCTGCTGTGCTTTTGTTCTATGTATGAAATACAGAGTAATTGCCTCTCTCTTTTTTTAAGTACTTGACCTTTAAATTGACATCCCCTTCCCCCAACAGATTACAATGATTCGTCAAAGGAGTATTGAATGTCCTGCTCCTAATTCAGTGGAAGAATTGCCCATTAGTCACTTTTAGGATTTTGTATCCATAAGTGACTGATTATAACAAAGGAGGCCAGCTCTCGGTTATTGAACTTCTATGAATGCCATTGCTTTTCATTCTTCTTCTTGAGCACACATTCACACAGAGACTGCAGGAATTCTAGTGCCATTCACACTGTTACATTCACTATCAAGTGAATATCAGTTTCATCTGAACCATTGCAGCTTTGCACCATTGCATAAAAGGTGTGTGTGTGGGGGGGTGAAATCTGTGCTAGATCAGACTAAATACCCATTTAGTGCAGTATTCTGCACTTACAGTGGCCAATAGAATGCCATTAAACAATACAAGGCCATCATCCCATCCTTTGGCTCGGGTTATCCACCAACTGATATTGAGAGGCATTCTGCTACCCCAATATAAGAATGATTTATAACCCACCATGACTAAGTAGTCAGTGAGAGTCTCATCCTCTACCACTTGATCCCGTTCCCTTTTAAAAGCAATCAGTTTCAAATGCCTCCATTTAAGTGCTTCCTTTTATCTGTACTGAATCTCCCCTCATTCTGCCTCCTTGGCCAACCCCAGGCTGTAATATTTTGAAAGAAGAAGAAAATTTTCTCCCTATCTATATATCAATCTTTCACCGCACCATGTGTAATTTTATACATCTCTTATCACATCTACTTTTACTTGTCTTTTCTCTAAAATAAGAAGCCCAAATATCACATTTCCTGTGGGGTTACACAGGTCAATCCTACAAATAAGAATAGATTTTAAAGTATTTATATAGATTGATGGGGTAAAAAGGGGTGCTTTTAGTTGTTATCTGGTTTATTTATTAAGTTGTTATTTGTTATATTCACTGCAATGCACAAAAACAACTCAATGCATTTCCCTCTCACCTCCTGTCCAGGAGAAACACGTTATCCAGGAATTAAAGTTTCCCTCTAGTCTTTTTCTGTCTGTTATTTACATGCATTTCTTGTTAGATTTCATTTTTCTGTTAACAATCCATGGATAAAATGCCAAATGACTCCTAGAAGTTTGCACTTAAATGGAAACTGATGAGAAGCACTCCCTCCTCTTTGGCATGTGGAGAAGTAACGCATTATGATGAAAATGGCTTAGCTCATCAGGCACTTACTACATACTTAGGCATGCTATGTCTAAGCTGCAAAGGTACAGAAAATGCTAAGTCTCTACTGCCATCTAGTAGCTGTCCAGACTTTTACAGCCCAGATATGGCAGTCCAAAGTTCTAAGTTCTAAGACACAAATACACAGCAGCTGGTTGATTGCTCAACCCCCATCCTACTTTTTCCCTTCCTAAAATTATTCCCCTCACCATAACAGCTTTGCATCTATGCTTTTTCATGTATATTGGTGTTGAGAATATGACCTTCAAAGGGAGATTTTTTTAAATCTATTTCTATTTAAGAAATTCTCTAGAGTGGACAAGCTGCTGTCTTTAAGCCCTCTATGGTCCTCAGCTTAATTTCAACAGCCGCTTCCTATGAATTCAGAATTTGTGGGTCAAACCCCCCCAAACCTGCCCCTCTCCTGTCTCAAAAATGGAAATATAATTTTGGCTGTGGCCCGTCCACCAGTTGCTTCAGTCCTAACCATCACTGGCATGCAATGTGGCCTCCAACAGATGAAAGGCAGGAAAGATGTTTGCTCACCCTGATCTTCAGGGTAGTTTTCAACACTGGACTGCTTATTAAACATTTGTCCTCTGTGAGAGTACTAACCCACTAATAAAACTTTCATTACGTTTAGAGGGAAGGTGGGTTATGGCCAACCTATTTCTCCCCCACACAGATACAACAAGATGGACTTATTCAGTATATAACAACAGGCTACAATTGCTACACTAAAGAAAATGTGGTTGGGTCTGGACAGAAATGGACATTGTCTGGACAGAAATACTTCACTGCTGAGCAGTCATCCTCAAGCACTACTACAAAAATGATGTTTCAGAATTGTATGTTTCCTCAATATGTTTCAAAACAAAACAAAATTGTATGTTTCCTCAAGATGTTTCAAAACAAAACAAAAATTCAAGATTTTATGAGGTGTGACAACAGACCTCTGGAGGAAATGACAAATGTCTGACATTAAGTATGTATGCTTTTTCCTCCATGTTGTATTTTCAACAATGTCATTATTCTCGCACTTTCACAAGAATTGGTAAAGGATGTATTAACAAACAAATCCCAACTAATGGATTCCTAGAGAAAAATGTCATTGAAAGTCCAGCTGCATCAGCCTGTGAAATGCTCCTTTTCTCCTGTCCATTGTGCTAATCAATGCAGCCAGCTGCCACTAAGGACAAAAAGACGATTAAGCGGATGACCTGATTTATGGCTAAAATAGCAAAAGTTCACATGTGTGTTTTAATGCTAACTGCAGAAAGTCAGATGGGATCCTGGCTTATCTATCCGAAGTCAATGGAGGTGCACTCATTTATGCCAGCTATAAATTTATCCCAGGAGATACATAGTAATATGACTTCATATTAACACAGGTAGGAAGAACTTCTGCTCTGAAATTAAAACCTGATTTTAATCACTGGTATTAGGGAAAGCTAAAGCGATCCTATGAGTGTATGCACTTTGATCCTGAAGAGCAAGGAGGTAGGTTATAATGGATAAAATGGGAAAATATCTGACACCTCTTCCTGGAAATGCTACAATAATTTTCTGGTTAAAAAAAAAAGAATGTTCAAAGGCTAATATAATGTGGAGTTGCCACAGACAAATGTTAAAGATTGGGAGGGAAGACTACAGTGTACATTGGACTCACTGAAACAACTTTTCTCTCACCTGTGAAGAAAAGGCTTGGAATGTATTACTCTGTTTTCCAATTCCATGGGAACTTTGGGGCTCTAGTTTCTTATGAAGAGTAAAAACTATCATGTCAACTATAGGGGGAGATTTCAACTCCCCCATCCCTAATACTATCCCAATAAGCAGTGTTTTATTTTACCTATATCACTGAATGTCTCCTCCAGAAATGAAAATACTGACTTTGGAGACATGATGAAAATATAATTCTGGGCCATATTTCATACATTTGCTGAAAGTAAAATTCAGGATTGGAAACTATTTCTAGAAAATAGTCTCCATACACCAGGAAACAACCTTGATGGCAATAATTGGTTAGCCTGGAATAGAGATGTATAATTTGGTACCATCAGCATACTGATGGTATCAGACTCCATGTCAACAGATAACATCTCCCATGGCTTCACATAAATGTTAAATAGGAGCGGGGAGAGAGTAGAGCCCTGAGGAAAGATTTCGGATTTGATTTCATTCCACCAACCAAAACCAACTGGAACCAGCCCTGGAGAAAGGAGAACCACTCAAATGCATGCCTCTCACTCCCAGTTCCATGAACTTGTCCAGAAGGATACCAAGATCGATGGTACTGAATCGCTGATAGGTAAAGGAGGGCTCGGATGGAGCACTACCCTGAGCCTGTCAAAGGTCATCAGCAAGCATGATCCATATCATCTCATCGCTACAATCAGGTCTGAATCCCAACTGAAAGGGTCCAGATAATCCTCTTCCTCCATGGCATTCTGGAACTACAGGCTGGCCACCTTCTCAACAACCTTCCCTAAAATGGGAAGGTTGGAGACAAGGTGAAAAGTGTCCAGTTTCATTGGGTCCAGTGGGGCCCTCTTGAAGAGGGGCAGATAACCACGTACTTCAAAGCATGCTAAGAGACTGATTATAATGTGTCCCAATTCCAGATAACAACACACTCCTCCAAGATAAAAAAACAGGTCTAATGGTAAACCATATTGTGAGATGGGCCATATATAACTTGGATCAGATCCATGGTGGTCATGCACTCCCAAGCAGCTTCTGAGTCCACACCTGTAAGGCACTCCATCCGATATCTGTAATCTCCCTACTCTAGAGTAACTCACAGATGCATGAGTTCTTAGAAGTAGGATAGTTTATTACAGGATACAGAAGCTAGCACGAACAAAGACTGGAATGGCGATTCTGGGAACAAACAGCATATTTAAACCTTTCCCTCCCCCAGGGTCCTTTGCTGCTGACACGTGTGGTCAGGTCTCCCTGGTTGCTCTGGCAACCGCCTCCCAGATGTGTATTCCCGTGTGTCGGGTGGATGTCAGCTTCGCACCACTTCCAGTCTTCTGAGGGGCCCTTTGTCTGCCTGCCCTTTTGGCAGAGATCGGATGATCTCTGACATGCTCCCGCCCCAAAACTCACCCCCCCGGTTCAGTGGGGTTTGTCTGGGAATTCTTTATGGAACTTCTTTACTAATTTAGGGGCGCGTGTGTGTTTGGCGCTGACCCATTCCTTGTCTCCAATTGGTAGGTGTTGCCACTTCACTAGGTACTGTAGCTGCCCCTTGTGTCGTCTGGAGTCCAGAATTCTATCAATCTCGAAATGTGGTTCGCCCTCCACCAACAATGGGGGGGGGGTTCCTCTGGTTCAGGGTGCCAGTGTTGTGAACTGTGGTGTTGTTTCAACAAACTGATGTGGAACACAGGATGCACCTTTCTTAGCGCTTTTGGCAATTGTAATTTTGCCGCTACTGGGTTGATGACCTCAATGATTGGGAATGGACCTATGAATTTTGGCGCCAATTTCCGTGCTGGTTGTGTTGTCCGCAGATTTTTTGTTGACAAATACACCTTGTCTCCTACTCTTAATTCCCATTCTTCCCCCCTCTTACGGTCCGCATATTTTTTGTAACTAGCTTTGGCTTCCTTCAATGTTTGCACCATGACTGGCCAATTGCTGCTTAGTTTCTCTATCCATTCATCCACTTTTAGGGGTTGTGGCAATTCCGTGTTGTGTGACATGGCCAGTTCGGGGATAGTTACAAAGTCCTGCCCTGTGGCGACTTTGAATGGTGAAAGCCCCGTGCTTTGATGTACCGCGTTATTGTAAGCAACCTCTGCGAACGGCAACAGTTCCGCCCAATCATTCTGTTGGTAGTTAGTGTAACATCTAAGGTATTGCTCCAATGTAGCGTTCAGGCGTTCGCTCGCACCATCTGTGCAAGGATGGAACGCACTGCTGAGCCCCTGTGCCGCTCCAATTAACTTCAAAAAAGCCCGCCAAAAGTTGGAAGTAAACGTGCTGCCGCGATCGCTGATTATGCGTTCCGGCGTTCCGTGGGCTCTATAGATGTGTTGTATGAACAGTCTAGCTAGTTTTTGAGCATTCGGTATTCCTTTGCATGCAATGAAGTGTGCCTGCTTGGAGAATAGATCAGTGACTACCCAAATTGCCGTGTTCTTTTTGCTCACCGGCAAATCTACTATGAAGTCCATGGCAATTTGCTTCCATGGCTGTGAGGGGTTTGCTACTTCTTGCAGCTTCCCTGTAGGTTTCCCAATTTTCCTTTTGGCCATTGCGCACACTGGGCATGAGCGCACATAGTCTTTAACATCAGTGCGCAAGGATGGCCACCAAAATTTGCGTCGGATTAAGTGTAGCGTTTTTACGAAGCCAAAATGCCCTGCCGTTTTGTGATCATGATGCATGGTTAAGACCTTTTGCCTTAAGGGCTCAGGGACATAGGCTTTGTTGTCCTTCCACCCCACTCCATCCTTCTCCACTAGGTTCTGTTTGTTCTCTCCCCACCAGGTGTCCGTTACTGTTGCCGCCCGCAGCTCGGCTGTCCACGGGTCACTTTCAGCCGCACGCTTCGTGGTGCTGCGGGTGATTGCCATGTTGCCCTCCCCCCTCCCGTCTGTTATTGCTGAGTTCTGTGCCTCCACTGGCTGGGAGGGGATGAGGGATTCGATGACCTCTTCCATTTTGCTCTCATGTTGCGGCAAGCGTGATAACGCGTCTGCCAAATAGTTTTTTCCCCCAGGAAAATACTTCAACGTGAAGTTAAATCTGCTAAAAAATTCTGCCCACCTGAGGTGCTTAGGGTTCAACTTCCTGGGTGATTTGAGAGCTTCCAAATTTTTATGGTCCGTCCACACTTGGAACGGCTCTGCTGTGCCTTCTAAGAGATGTTGCCACGTGCTTAGGGCATGTTTGACAGCGAAAGCCTCTTTTTCCCAAATATGCCATCTTTTCTCCGTTAGGTTAAACTTTCGGGAAATGTACGCGCATGGCCTTAATTTCCCCGTGTCATCCTCCTGCAAGAGTATGGCCCCCACTGCACTAATAGATGCATCTGTGTGTATCACAAATGGTTTGTCAGCTTCTGGGTGCTTGAGTATGGGTTCTTTTGTGAACATTTCTTTTAGGCTATCAAACGCAGCCTGGCATTCCTGTGTCCACACAAGTTTCATGCTCGGTGATGGGGCTTTCGCGTTTGCTCCCTTGCCTTTTGTCTTTAATAGGTCAGTCAGGGGCAGTGCGATTTGCGCGAAATTCTGAATAAATTGCCTATAGAACCCCGCAAAACCGAGGAACGCTTGCAGCTGTCTGCGAGTGCGGGGGGGCTGCCAGCCCAAGACCGCTTTGACTTTCTCAGGATCCATCTCGATGCCCTCATGCGAAATGCGATACCCCAAGAAGTCTAGTTGTTCCCTGTGAAATTCACATTTCTCAAGTTTTACATAAAGCTTAGCCTCGAGTAATTTCTCAAGCACCCTCTTAACCAACTCCATGTGTTCCTCCAGATTTTCAGAAAAAATCAGTATGTCATCCAAATATACAATTACCCCTTTGTACAGAAATTCATACAATACTTCGTTTATGAACCTCATGAAGATTCCCGGTCCCCCCGCAATCCCAAACGGGAGCACCCTGTATTGGAAGGAACCCAATGGGCAATTGAATGCAGTTTTCCATTCGTCCCCCTCCCTTATGCGAACACGATAGTAAGCTTCCCTAACATCTAGTTTTGTGAAAATTTTCCCCTTAGATAGCTGAGCTAACATGTCTTTCAGCAACGGGAGAGGGTACTGTCTCGTAACCGAAATTGCATTAAGACCCCTGTAGTCAGTGCAAAGCCGGAGGGACCCGTCTTTTTTCTTCCTGAACAATACCGGGGCTGCAAGGGGGGAGTTGGCTGGCTCAATGAACCCCCGTGCCAAATTTTTATCTATGAATTTGCGCAATTCTTGCAGTTCTTTTTGCGTCATGGCATACATCTTGGGCTTGGGAAACGGTGCCCCTGGGATGAGGTCAATGGTTGCGTCTGACTGCCTATGGGGGGGTTCTTGCTCACATTCCTTCTTATCGAATATATCTGCTACCGGGAGGTATTTCTCCGGAATTGTGCTTGTGAGTGTGCCACCCCCTTGGTCCTGCTCCCCCTCTTCAATTTCCATCCCCGTTGCCCCCAGCTCAATGCCGCTAGGTGTGCTCTCATTGTCCATCTCGTGATAAGTCCCATCCGTAAAGTCCAAATCTCCTGAGACCCAATCCACCTTGGGGTTTCTTGCCCTCAACCATTTCAGTCCTAACACAATGGGTCGTGTTGCAATGGGAGCCACTAGGAACCGCAAAGTCTCTACATGAGTCCCCAAAGTCATTTGCAGTCCTTCAGTGTAGAACTCCACTGGCCCCCCCTTCAGTTCCGACCCGTCCAATTGGCAAAATGTGATGGGCGTTTTGAGCTTAAACAGGTCCAGTCCCATCTTTTCAGCTACGTTTGGGTGCATTAAGTTTCTAGAGCAACCTGAGTCTAGCATTGCAACCCCCACATACTTTTTCCTCCCACCCAAAGTCCTCAACTGTACCTTTAGGTGCATTGTTGGGGTGTTGCGACTACTTCCTTTGCACCCCTTTGTGGAGGTCTGTCCTGTGGCGCTCATCAGAACAGACCTGGCTCGTTTCCCGCCGTCTGGATTTCAAAGTCAGAGTCATCGCTGTCTTCTTCTAGGCCCGGATTCTGCCATGGGTTCACGGTTGTCGCAGCCGCTCCTTTTCCCTTGATGTGTGTTGTTTTGAGGGTACATCTGTCAGCTGCCTTTTTCGCCGGAGGTTTTTCCTTAACGCTTGTTTTCCCCTGAGGGCAAGCGCTAATTCGGTGTCCCTCCTTCCCACAGCGGAAGCACAGTCCCTCTCTTGCCCGACGGTCCTTCTCCTCTTCCCAATTCCGCTGTTTCACGTTCGAGCGGGGCTGGTTAATGAAAGTCCCCTCGTTCCTCTGCCTGGATTGTACGTTTCTGATACTTTGTAACTGTAGTCTGTTACTCTCAATTTTCCCAGCTAATTGGATCCACCCCTCTAAAGTTTCAGGGTCATCTCTATCTAAAGCCTTTTCCAGTAAGTCCTGTTTTAGGCCATATTGAAAGTGTTCTATCTTTATCGATTCTGGCCAGTCCGGCAGATAGGATAATAATCTTTTAAAGTCCATAGCATATTCAGCTACTGTCCTAGTTCCCTGCCTTAAGTTCCGGAGTCGGGCCCTAGCTGAGACTTTGGTCAGCGTATCTTCAAACCGTTTCCGGAGGGCATACATGAACTCTTGGAAGTCCCTTAGTTCCCTAGCCCTCCTGTCATGAAGTGTTACCAGCCAGTCCCCTGCCTCACCTTCCAGAAAACTGGAGACATATCTAATTTTGCTCTCTTCCGTTCGGAAGGTGTATTCGAATTCGCTCATGAACCCTTGTACGTGAGTCAAGAAGCATGCTAAATTCTTGGGGTTGCCGTTGAATTTCGTTTTTAGTTCACCCATTCCAAATGGTGTATGTGCCCCCCCTGGGGTCACGAACTGGTTGTATGACGGGGTCCTGGGTGCTCTGTTGTAGGGGTAAAATTCCTCCTCTTCACTTTCGATGTCTCCCTCTCCCTCGGGTGGCCCCAGGTTCAATTCCCGCCCTTTGGGTTTATCTACATTGTCCATTACTTTCCTAAAGGCAGCGCCCAATGAGTCCATTTTATTCATCAACATTCCTATATTTAACTGCACATTGGACATCTGTTCCTCCAACCTTACGATGCGCTGGGTTGGGGTGACCTTCTTCTGGTTTCCTTTTGCCCCTTTCTCTGCTAGCCCTTTGCCTACAGCTACGGACCATCCCTCTAGCTCTGGTTCGGTGCTGCTTTTCTGAATAGGGGTATTGGTTACCTCGATATGCTTTTCTTTGCTCTGCGCTTTTCTGCTCTCCATCTTCTGGTTGCCTGCGGAGCTGGGTCCCGCTTCTTCTTCGTAGGTTCCTGCCACCTCTGCCGGTTCCATTGCTTGCCGGTATCCTCTGCCCACTTGCAGCTTGGGGGCGCTGGTCGCTGCCGCCGCTTTTCCGCCACGTGGTCTCCGCCTCGTCTGCCGCCGCGTGGGATGCGCTGCCCGCTTGCCCGCCGCTGAGCTCGCCGCCTCTCCGCTGCTTGTGCCCGCCGGCCTCCGCTGCCGTCGTCGGGTTCCGCTGCCGCTCCTCCGCCGCCACTCAGCTGCCTGGGAAAGCCGGGGAAGCCGGACTCCGCCTCTGCCTCCGCTCCCACCGCTCAGCCGAGGGACCGCTGCCTCTCGCTGTCTGGTGCGCTGCCGCAGCTCCTCTGCTGCGAAATCCGGTTCCTGCTTCTGCCTCTGCTCCCGCCGCTCAGCTGAGGGATCGCCGCCTCTCAGCTGTTTGGCGCGCTGCTGCTGCTCCGCCGGGGAAATCCGGTTCCTGCCTCTGCCGCCGCTCCCGCCGCTCAGCTGAGGGATCGCCGCCTCTCAGCTGAGCGGCGCGAGCTGCTTGGGCCGCCGGTGTCCGCCGCTGCGCTCCTGCCGCCGCTCAGCTGTTCCGGATCACTGCCTCTCAGCTGATTAGCGCGCCAGCCTCTGCTGCTGCTGGGAAAGCCGGTTCCTCGCTCACCTGGTCCCAGCCGATTAGCGCGCCGGTTTCTGCCGCTGCTGGGGAAAGCCGCCTCCTGCTTCTTCGCTGCTGCCAGGGATCCCCGCCTCTCAGCTGTTTGCGCTGCCGGGGAAGCCGGTTCCTCGCTCGTCTCACCTGGTCTCCTTCCGAAAAAATTTTTTCCCCAGGTCTCTGCCCCGTGGGTGTAGAAGCCGGTCTCGACCGTGAGCTGTTGGTAGCGTTTTTACGAAGCCAAAATGCCCTGCCGTTTTGTGATCATGATGCATGGTTAAGACCTTTTGCCTTAAGGGCTCAGGGACATAGGCTTTGTTGTCCTTCCACCCCACTCCATCCTTCTCCACTAGGTTCTGTTTGTTCTCTCCCCACCAGGTGTCCGTTACTGTTGCCGCCCGCAGCTCGGCTGTCCACGGGTCACTTTCAGCCGCACGCTTCGTGGTGCTGCGGGTGATTGCCATGTTGCCCTCCCCCCTCCCGTCTGTTATTGCTGAGTTCTGTGCCTCCACTGGCTGGGAGGGGATGAGGGATTCGATGACCTCTTCCATTTTGCTCTCATGTTGCGGCAAGCGTGATAACGCGTCTGCCAAATAGTTTTTTCCCCCAGGAAAATACTTCAACGTGAAGTTAAATCTGCTAAAAAATTCTGCCCACCTGAGGTGCTTAGGGTTCAACTTCCTGGGTGATTTGAGAGCTTCCAAATTTTTATGGTCCGTCCACACTTGGAACGGCTCTGCTGTGCCTTCTAAGAGATGTTGCCACGTGCTTAGGGCATGTTTGACAGCGAAAGCCTCTTTTTCCCAAATATGCCATCTTTTCTCCGTTAGGTTAAACTTTCGGGAAATGTACGCGCATGGCCTTAATTTCCCCGTGTCATCCTCCTGCAAGAGTATGGCCCCCACTGCACTAATAGATGCATCTGTGTGTATCACAAATGGTTTGTCAGCTTCTGGGTGCTTGAGTATGGGTTCTTTTGTGAACATTTCTTTTAGGCTATCAAACGCAGCCTGGCATTCCTGTGTCCACACAAGTTTCATGCTCGGTGATGGGGCTTTCGCGTTTGCTCCCTTGCCTTTTGTCTTTAATAGGTCAGTCAGGGGCAGTGCGATTTGCGCGAAATTCTGAATAAATTGCCTATAGAACCCCGCAAAACCGAGGAACGCTTGCAGCTGTCTGCGAGTGCGGGGGGGCTGCCAGCCCAAGACCGCTTTGACTTTCTCAGGATCCATCTCGATGCCCTCATGCGAAATGCGATACCCCAAGAAGTCTAGTTGTTCCCTGTGAAATTCACATTTCTCAAGTTTTACATAAAGCTTAGCCTCGAGTAATTTCTCAAGCACCCTCTTAACCAACTCCATGTGTTCCTCCAGATTTTCAGAAAAAATCAGTATGTCATCCAAATATACAATTACCCCTTTGTACAGAAATTCATACAATACTTCGTTTATGAACCTCATGAAGATTCCCGGTCCCCCCGCAATCCCAAACGGGAGCACCCTGTATTGGAAGGAACCCAATGGGCAATTGAATGCAGTTTTCCATTCGTCCCCCTCCCTTATGCGAACACGATAGTAAGCTTCCCTAACATCTAGTTTTGTGAAAATTTTCCCCTTAGATAGCTGAGCTAACATGTCTTTCAGCAACGGGAGAGGGTACTGTCTCGTAACCGAAATTGCATTAAGACCCCTGTAGTCAGTGCAAAGCCGGAGGGACCCGTCTTTTTTCTTCCTGAACAATACCGGGGCTGCAAGGGGGGAGTTGGCTGGCTCAATGAACCCCCGTGCCAAATTTTTATCTATGAATTTGCGCAATTCTTGCAGTTCTTTTTGCGTCATGGCATACATCTTGGGCTTGGGAAACGGTGCCCCTGGGATGAGGTCAATGGTTGCGTCTGACTGCCTATGGGGGGGTTCTTGCTCACATTCCTTCTTATCGAATATATCTGCTACCGGGAGGTATTTCTCCGGAATTGTGCTTGTGAGTGTGCCACCCCCTTGGTCCTGCTCCCCCTCTTCAATTTCCATCCCCGTTGCCCCCAGCTCAATGCCGCTAGGTGTGCTCTCATTGTCCATCTCGTGATAAGTCCCATCCGTAAAGTCCAAATCTCCTGAGACCCAATCCACCTTGGGGTTTCTTGCCCTCAACCATTTCAGTCCTAACACAATGGGTCGTGTTGCAATGGGAGCCACTAGGAACCGCAAAGTCTCTACATGAGTCCCCAAAGTCATTTGCAGTCCTTCAGTGTAGAACTCCACTGGCCCCCCCTTCAGTTCCGACCCGTCCAATTGGCAAAATGTGATGGGCGTTTTGAGCTTAAACAGGTCCAGTCCCATCTTTTCAGCTACGTTTGGGTGCATTAAGTTTCTAGAGCAACCTGAGTCTAGCATTGCAACCCCCACATACTTTTTCCTCCCACCCAAAGTCCTCAACTGTACCTTTAGGTGCATTGTTGGGGTGTTGCGACTACTTCCTTTGCACCCCTTTGTGGAGGTCTGTCCTGTGGCGCTCATCAGAACAGACCTGGCTCGTTTCCCGCCGTCTGGATTTCAAAGTCAGAGTCATCGCTGTCTTCTTCTAGGCCCGGATTCTGCCATGGGTTCACGGTTGTCGCAGCCGCTCCTTTTCCCTTGATGTGTGTTGTTTTGAGGGTACATCTGTCAGCTGCCTTTTTCGCCGGAGGTTTTTCCTTAACGCTTGTTTTCCCCTGAGGGCAAGCGCTAATTCGGTGTCCCTCCTTCCCACAGCGGAAGCACAGTCCCTCTCTTGCCCGACGGTCCTTCTCCTCTTCCCAATTCCGCTGTTTCACGTTCGAGCGGGGCTGGTTAATGAAAGTCCCCTCGTTCCTCTGCCTGGATTGTACGTTTCTGATACTTTGTAACTGTAGTCTGTTACTCTCAATTTTCCCAGCTAATTGGATCCACCCCTCTAAAGTTTCAGGGTCATCTCTATCTAAAGCCTTTTCCAGTAAGTCCTGTTTTAGGCCATATTGAAAGTGTTCTATCTTTATCGATTCTGGCCAGTCCGGCAGATAGGATAATAATCTTTTAAAGTCCATAGCATATTCAGCTACTGTCCTAGTTCCCTGCCTTAAGTTCCGGAGTCGGGCCCTAGCTGAGACTTTGGTCAGCGTATCTTCAAACCGTTTCCGGAGGGCATACATGAACTCTTGGAAGTCCCTTAGTTCCCTAGCCCTCCTGTCATGAAGTGTTACCAGCCAGTCCCCTGCCTCACCTTCCAGAAAACTGGAGACATATCTAATTTTGCTCTCTTCCGTTCGGAAGGTGTATTCGAATTCGCTCATGAACCCTTGTACGTGAGTCAAGAAGCATGCTAAATTCTTGGGGTTGCCGTTGAATTTCGTTTTTAGTTCACCCATTCCAAATGGTGTATGTGCCCCCCCTGGGGTCACGAACTGGTTGTATGACGGGGTCCTGGGTGCTCTGTTGTAGGGGTAAAATTCCTCCTCTTCACTTTCGATGTCTCCCTCTCCCTCGGGTGGCCCCAGGTTCAATTCCCGCCCTTTGGGTTTATCTACATTGTCCATTACTTTCCTAAAGGCAGCGCCCAATGAGTCCATTTTATTCATCAACATTCCTATATTTAACTGCACATTGGACATCTGTTCCTCCAACCTTACGATGCGCTGGGTTGGGGTGACCTTCTTCTGGTTTCCTTTTGCCCCTTTCTCTGCTAGCCCTTTGCCTACAGCTACGGACCATCCCTCTAGCTCTGGTTCGGTGCTGCTTTTCTGAATAGGGGTATTGGTTACCTCGATATGCTTTTCTTTGCTCTGCGCTTTTCTGCTCTCCATCTTCTGGTTGCCTGCGGAGCTGGGTCCCGCTTCTTCTTCGTAGGTTCCTGCCACCTCTGCCGGTTCCATTGCTTGCCGGTATCCTCTGCCCACTTGCAGCTTGGGGGCGCTGGTCGCTGCCGCCGCTTTTCCGCCACGTGGTCTCCGCCTCGTCTGCCGCCGCGTGGGATGCGCTGCCCGCTTGCCCGCCGCTGAGCTCGCCGCCTCTCCGCTGCTTGTGCCCGCCGGCCTCCGCTGCCGTCGTCGGGTTCCGCTGCCGCTCCTCCGCCGCCACTCAGCTGCCTGGGAAAGCCGGGGAAGCCGGACTCCGCCTCTGCCTCCGCTCCCACCGCTCAGCCGAGGGACCGCTGCCTCTCGCTGTCTGGTGCGCTGCCGCAGCTCCTCTGCTGCGAAATCCGGTTCCTGCTTCTGCCTCTGCTCCCGCCGCTCAGCTGAGGGATCGCCGCCTCTCAGCTGTTTGGCGCGCTGCTGCTGCTCCGCCGGGGAAATCCGGTTCCTGCCTCTGCCGCCGCTCCCGCCGCTCAGCTGAGGGATCGCCGCCTCTCAGCTGAGCGGCGCGAGCTGCTTGGGCCGCCGGTGTCCGCCGCTGCGCTCCTGCCGCCGCTCAGCTGTTCCGGATCACTGCCTCTCAGCTGATTAGCGCGCCAGCCTCTGCTGCTGCTGGGAAAGCCGGTTCCTCGCTCACCTGGTCCCAGCCGATTAGCGCGCCGGTTTCTGCCGCTGCTGGGGAAAGCCGCCTCCTGCTTCTTCGCTGCTGCCAGGGATCCCCGCCTCTCAGCTGTTTGCGCTGCCGGGGAAGCCGGTTCCTCGCTCGTCTCACCTGGTCTCCTTCCGAAAAAATTTTTTCCCCAGGTCTCTGCCCCGTGGGTGTAGAAGCCGGTCTCGACCGTGAGCTGTTGGTAGCGTTTTTACGAAGCCAAAATGCCCTGCCGTTTTGTGATCATGATGCATGGTTAAGACCTTTTGCCTTAAGGGCTCAGGGACATAGGCTTTGTTGTCCTTCCACCCCACTCCATCCTTCTCCACTAGGTTCTGTTTGTTCTCTCCCCACCAGGTGTCCGTTACTGTTGCCGCCCGCAGCTCGGCTGTCCATGGGTCACTTTCAGCCGCACGCTTCGTGGTGCTGCGGGTGATTGCCATGTTGCCCTCCCCCCTCCCGTCTGTTATTGCTGAGTTCTGTGCCTCCACTGGCTGGGAGGGGATGAGGGATTCGATGACCTCTTCCATTTTGCTCTCATGTTGCGGCAAGCGTGATAACGCGTCTGCCAAATAGTTTTTTCCCCCAGGAAAATACTTCAACGTGAAGTTAAATCTGCTAAAAAATTCTGCCCACCTGAGGTGCTTAGGGTTCAACTTCCTGGGTGATTTGAGAGCTTCCAAATTTTTATGGTCCGTCCACACTTGGAACGGCTCTGCTGTGCCTTCTAAGAGATGTTGCCACGTGCTTAGGGCATGTTTGACAGCGAAAGCCTCTTTTTCCCAAATATGCCATCTTTTCTCCGTTAGGTTAAACTTTCGGGAAATGTACGCGCATGGCCTTAATTTCCCCGTGTCATCCTCCTGCAAGAGTATGGCCCCCACTGCACTAATAGATGCATCTGTGTGTATCACAAATGGTTTGTCAGCTTCTGGGTGCTTGAGTATGGGTTCTTTTGTGAACATTTCTTTTAGGCTATCAAACGCAGCCTGGCATTCCTGTGTCCACACAAGTTTCATGCTCGGTGATGGGGCTTTCGCGTTTGCTCCCTTGCCTTTTGTCTTTAATAGGTCAGTCAGGGGCAGTGCGATTTGCGCGAAATTCTGAATAAATTGCCTATAGAACCCCGCAAAACCGAGGAACGCTTGCAGCTGTCTGCGAGTGCGGGGGGGCTGCCAGCCCAAGACCGCTTTGACTTTCTCAGGATCCATCTCGATGCCCTCATGCGAAATGCGATACCCCAAGAAGTCTAGTTGTTCCCTGTGAAATTCACATTTCTCAAGTTTTACATAAAGCTTAGCCTCGAGTAATTTCTCAAGCACCCTCTTAACCAACTCCATGTGTTCCTCCAGATTTTCAGAAAAAATCAGTATGTCATCCAAATATACAATTACCCCTTTGTACAGAAATTCATACAATACTTCGTTTATGAACCTCATGAAGATTCCCGGTCCCCCCGCAATCCCAAACGGGAGCACCCTGTATTGGAAGGAACCCAATGGGCAATTGAATGCAGTTTTCCATTCGTCCCCCTCCCTTATGCGAACACGATAGTAAGCTTCCCTAACATCTAGTTTTGTGAAAATTTTCCCCTTAGATAGCTGAGCTAACATGTCTTTCAGCAACGGGAGAGGGTACTGTCTCGTAACCGAAATTGCATTAAGACCCCTGTAGTCAGTGCAAAGCCGGAGGGACCCGTCTTTTTTCTTCCTGAACAATACCGGGGCTGCAAGGGGGGAGTTGGCTGGCTCAATGAACCCCCGTGCCAAATTTTTATCTATGAATTTGCGCAATTCTTGCAGTTCTTTTTGCGTCATGGCATACATCTTGGGCTTGGGAAACGGTGCCCCTGGGATGAGGTCAATGGTTGCGTCTGACTGCCTATGGGGGGGTTCTTGCTCACATTCCTTCTTATCGAATATATCTGCTACCGGGAGGTATTTCTCCGGAATTGTGCTTGTGAGTGTGCCACCCCCTTGGTCCTGCTCCCCCTCTTCAATTTCCATCCCCGTTGCCCCCAGCTCAATGCCGCTAGGTGTGCTCTCATTGTCCATCTCGTGATAAGTCCCATCCGTAAAGTCCAAATCTCCTGAGACCCAATCCACCTTGGGGTTTCTTGCCCTCAACCATTTCAGTCCTAACACAATGGGTCGTGTTGCAATGGGAGCCACTAGGAACCGCAAAGTCTCTACATGAGTCCCCAAAGTCATTTGCAGTCCTTCAGTGTAGAACTCCACTGGCCCCCCCTTCAGTTCCGACCCGTCCAATTGGCAAAATGTGATGGGCGTTTTGAGCTTAAACAGGTCCAGTCCCATCTTTTCAGCTACGTTTGGGTGCATTAAGTTTCTAGAGCAACCTGAGTCTAGCATTGCAACCCCCACATACTTTTTCCTCCCACCCAAAGTCCTCAACTGTACCTTTAGGTGCATTGTTGGGGTGTTGCGACTACTTCCTTTGCACCCCTTTGTGGAGGTCTGTCCTGTGGCGCTCATCAGAACAGACCTGGCTCGTTTCCCGCCGTCTGGATTTCAAAGTCAGAGTCATCGCTGTCTTCTTCTAGGCCCGGATTCTGCCATGGGTTCACGGTTGTCGCAGCCGCTCCTTTTCCCTTGATGTGTGTTGTTTTGAGGGTACATCTGTCAGCTGCCTTTTTCGCCGGAGGTTTTTCCTTAACGCTTGTTTTCCCCTGAGGGCAAGCGCTAATTCGGTGTCCCTCCTTCCCACAGCGGAAGCACAGTCCCTCTCTTGCCCGACGGTCCTTCTCCTCTTCCCAATTCCGCTGTTTCACGTTCGAGCGGGGCTGGTTAATGAAAGTCCCCTCGTTCCTCTGCCTGGATTGTACGTTTCTGATACTTTGTAACTGTAGTCTGTTACTCTCAATTTTCCCAGCTAATTGGATCCACCCCTCTAAAGTTTCAGGGTCATCTCTATCTAAAGCCTTTTCCAGTAAGTCCTGTTTTAGGCCATATTGAAAGTGTTCTATCTTTATCGATTCTGGCCAGTCCGGCAGATAGGATAATAATCTTTTAAAGTCCATAGCATATTCAGCTACTGTCCTAGTTCCCTGCCTTAAGTTCCGGAGTCGGGCCCTAGCTGAGACTTTGGTCAGCGTATCTTCAAACCGTTTCCGGAGGGCATACATGAACTCTTGGAAGTCCCTTAGTTCCCTAGCCCTCCTGTCATGAAGTGTTACCAGCCAGTCCCCTGCCTCACCTTCCAGAAAACTGGAGACATATCTAATTTTGCTCTCTTCCGTTCGGAAGGTGTATTCGAATTCGCTCATGAACCCTTGTACGTGAGTCAAGAAGCATGCTAAATTCTTGGGGTTGCCGTTGAATTTCGTTTTTAGTTCACCCATTCCAAATGGTGTATGTGCCCCCCCTGGGGTCACGAACTGGTTGTATGACGGGGTCCTGGGTGCTCTGTTGTAGGGGTAAAATTCCTCCTCTTCACTTTCGATGTCTCCCTCTCCCTCGGGTGGCCCCAGGTTCAATTCCCGCCCTTTGGGTTTATCTACATTGTCCATTACTTTCCTAAAGGCAGCGCCCAATGAGTCCATTTTATTCATCAACATTCCTATATTTAACTGCACATTGGACATCTGTTCCTCCAACCTTACGATGCGCTGGGTTGGGGTGACCTTCTTCTGGTTTCCTTTTGCCCCTTTCTCTGCTAGCCCTTTGCCTACAGCTACGGACCATCCCTCTAGCTCTGGTTCGGTGCTGCTTTTCTGAATAGGGGTATTGGTTACCTCGATATGCTTTTCTTTGCTCTGCGCTTTTCTGCTCTCCATCTTCTGGTTGCCTGCGGAGCTGGGTCCCGCTTCTTCTTCGTAGGTTCCTGCCACCTCTGCCGGTTCCATTGCTTGCCGGTATCCTCTGCCCACTTGCAGCTTGGGGGCGCTGGTCGCTGCCGCCGCTTTTCCGCCACGTGGTCTCCGCCTCGTCTGCCGCCGCGTGGGATGCGCTGCCCGCTTGCCCGCCGCTGAGCTCGCCGCCTCTCCGCTGCTTGTGCCCGCCGGCCTCCGCTGCCGTCGTCGGGTTCCGCTGCCGCTCCTCCGCCGCCACTCAGCTGCCTGGGAAAGCCGGGGAAGCTGGACTCCGCCTCTGCCTCCGCTCCCACCGCTCAGCCGAGGGACCGCCGCCTCTCGCTGTCTGGTGCGCTGCCGCAGCTCCTCTGCTGCGAAATCCGGTTCCTGCTTCTGCCTCTGCTCCCGCCGCTCAGCTGAGGGATCGCCGCCTCTCAGCTGTTTGGCGCGCTGCTGCTGCTCCGCCGGGGAAATCCGGTTCCTGCCTCTGCCGCCGCTCCCGCCGCTCAGCTGAGGGATCGCCGCCTCTCAGCTGAGCGGCGCGAGCTGCTTGGGCCGCCGGTGTCCGCCGCTGCGCTCCTGCCGCCGCTCAGCTGTTCCGGATCACTGCCTCTCAGCTGATTAGCGCGCCAGCCTCTGCTGCTGCTGGGAAAGCCGGTTCCTCGCTCACCTGGTCCCAGCCGATTAGCGCGCCGGTTTCTGCCGCTGCTGGGGAAAGCCGCCTCCTGCTTCTTCGCTGCTGCCAGGGATCCCCGCCTCTCAGCTGTTTGCGCTGCCGGGGAAGCCGGTTCCTCGCTCGTCTCACCTGGTCTCCTTCCGAAAAAATTTTTTACCCAGGTCTCTGCCCCGTGGGTGTAGAAGCCGGTCTCGACCGTGAGCTGTTGGTTTCGCTCCCGGGAAAACCGGTTGGTTTTTTCATTCCAGTCTTTATGTAAGGCACTCCATCCGATATCTGTAATCTCCCTACTCTAGAGTAACTCACAGATGCATGAGTTCTTAGAAGTAGGATAGTTTATTACAGGATACAGAAGCTAGCACGAACAAAGACTGGAATGGCGATTCTGGGAACAAACAGCATATTTAAACCTTTCCCTCCCCCAGGGTCCTTTGCTGCTGACACGTGTGGTCAGGTCTCCCTGGTTGCTCCGGCAACCGCCTCCCAGATGTGTATTCCCGTGTGTCGGGTGGATGTCAGCTTCGCACCACTTCCAGTCTTCTGAGGGGCCCTTTGTCTGCCTGCCCTTTTGGCAGAGATCGGATGATCTCTGACAACACCCAAGGACAGCAGATTGAACTCCCCCAGCACCATAAGACTGAGAATTCCACTGCCACCCTGGCCATGGACTCAAGTAACCCAGGAACGGAGGTTGCAGTGCAGCAGGGAGGCTGATATACAGACAGTCCCCTCTGATCCTTACTGTCCAGCTTTACAAATAGGGTTTCAGAAATACCTTTCTGCTGATTTATGGATCGAAACAATGCTAATGCAGCCATGAAGAAGAGCCCATAATTAGATCAAAATAATACACAGAAAAAGATGGTACTCTATTTTCTAGATAGAACATCTTAGAATTTGAAGAGCTTTCATGGGGCGCTACATTCAACCATGCTATAAGAAGCATATTTATTTATATCCTACCCTTCTACACATTCCCAGTGGGGTTGTCAAAATTTTAAATATGACACTGCCTTAGTCCAAGTCAATATAACATAACATAGGAGCTAATACAACAGGATTGGGCAGCCTGAGGCCTTTCTGCAACTGCTGGAGCTCTCTCCAATCATGAGTACTGAAAACAGAATGCACTTCCCATTTTGAGATGGGAAACTAATGAGAACTGTAGCCTATAAGCCATATATTTAGGCTATATTTATTTTATAGTTAAAAAACATGAAAACTACCAAAACATGCCCCTCAAACCTAGCACGCAATACAAAATAGTCATCAAAAGCAGAGAACAGGGATGGGAGGGTCGTGTCCATCTGAGCACACACCAGCCAACTGGAATGGAGATGTCTGTAAAAGAATAAACCACAACAAGTTGACAACATGGTCCTGCTTTGGGGGGGGAACACTTTTGATGCAGAACAAGAAAACTCAAGTGGAGTTTGCCTTCCCAGCAAGCTAGGGGCAGGTTGAAGATGATGTCATCTATTCCAGCCCCCCACCCCACCCCAATAATAGGTGGTCTGTCCTTGCACTGGGGCACGCAGGAAGTGAAGATCATCCCATAAACTGGTTATCCTAAAAAACATACACATATCTAGAAAAGAATATCTACTTATATAATTGAAAAGGGAAAAAAGGGGGGGGGGAAATTCACAAGGTTGTGCTATATTAAATAATCTTTTCTGAAATGACAATTAAAAGTTCATGTGTAATTGGGACAGTTGGAAAGTCTAGACCTCAAATACCAGGACAGCAATAGTAATAGCACAGAACTTAGCTACTTTTCTAGAGTTTTCTATTTCCATGTCCTCCAGAAGCAATAGCACATTCTCCTCACCTGAACAGCAGTTTAACAAGGGGGTTATTGAACGTGACTGCCTACCTGTAAAAGGACAGCACAATAGAAAATGTGTGATACACTCAACATTCCCCAACTGACTGAGGTATATTTGGCCCTGAACTAGGATGTTGTTCTATCTCTTTTCCAGTAACCTAGAAGGCAAGGAATTAAACCTAGGAGACAAGGAATTAAAGGAATTGTGGTATGGCAAGCACAGGATGTTAAATAAATAACTGAAGTGAAAGATCTTTGTTCCAGCCCCTAATCATAATGGGGGAAGGATGGTGCTCCAAACATTCTGAAGATTGGAGTGATGACACATTGCTTTAATTCCAGGTTGGTGCTCTCAGATCCAAATGAGACCAAATATTGTGTTGATAGGTCACAACTTCTAAAGGTCTAATTCATTTCCCTGTTCGCAAGATGATTGATGATTTTCCACATTAAGGAGGCAAGAGATCCCTTGTTAAAGATCACTTTGGACTAGAATCTAAGGCAACATAACTTCATAGAAGCCATAACAGAAGCTAGCTCATATTCCAAATGTAACATGTTAAATACTCTCCAAAGGACTTGGAGTAAAGATTTTAAGAATTTGGACTGGACAATTTCAAGGGATCTTAAATCTTAGTAAGTACAAATCTGTGTCTCATAAGGCAGAAGGTTCACTGTTTTAGCTTTATAAATGTTTATAGCAGGCAGCGCATAATTGTTACCTCTGCTACCAGCAAAACACAGATTTGCATTATGAGCTTGATCAGTGAGAGTTTTGTTTTGTACAAGTGACAGAGAAGATAATTCCCAGGTATTAAAAGGCTTAAGTTTGTTCTGTGAGAGCCAGTTTTGTGTACTGGTTAAGGCACCAGGCTAGTAACCAGAAGACCGTGAGTTCTAATCCTGCCTTGGGCATGAAACCACCAGGGTGATCTTAGGCCAGTCCCTCTCTCTCAGCCCTAGGAAGAAGGCAATGGCAAGCCACTTCTGAAAATCTTGCCAAGAAAACTGCAGGAACTTGTCAAAGGTGTGCGCGCACACACACACAAACACACACAAAAACAGAGTTTTTTCTATACAGGTATTATTTATTTTTCAGCAATGGGTGTGCTTGGCTAGCCTTTTGTCTTAGAATACAGTAAGTGATAATGAGTTTTACCTCTCCATAGTATGCTGGAGCTCAAAGTTTCTGCCTCAAGACTAGTTGTGTTATAGAGAGATAGCAGTATCATCAGCTTGTTTATTTATTTATTTATTTATTTATTTATTTATTTATTTATTGAATTTATTCCCTGCCACAATCCCAAAACTCAGCAGTTTATATAATAAGGACATAAAAATGAAATGTCTAACATTAACAAGTAAAATGACATAATTGTACAGTCGTAGAACCATAGTTACAATCATCCAACCAAGGTGTTAAGTATCATTGTTGAGACTCCAACACAACCCTATTTTCAATAGTTTCCAGAAGTCTACAGTTGTAGAGCCAACCTCACTTCAAGCAGGAGGGTGCTGCCATAGAAAAGTACCTACAAGCCTCCATAGTACGTACTTATGGAAAGGGAGCAAGTTATCCTGGGTCAAACAAGTGAGGCAGATCAATTCCATTTGGTGTAGGCATCATTATTTTGATGCCAAGCCATGTAGGACTTTATAGGTAACAGTCATGTAAGAGGACTGAAATAGGTTGTAGGTGTAGGCATCATTATTTTGATGCCAAGCCATGTAGGACTTTATAGGTAACAGTCATGTAAGAGGACTGAAATAGGGTTTTTAACCAGATTAAGAGGATGGCATTCATTGTTTTTCAAAACTTAAGTTATGGTCAAAGATCTCAAGTTATTTCCAAGCTAAACTGTTCCATGACTTAATCCATTGCTTACTCCCTAAATTTTACTGTGACTGTACCTGAAAACATCTCTGAAATTTAGCTGCTTCTATTTCCTTCTAGTGGGGCGTGGTGGCTCAGCGGGTAAGACGCCAGGCTTGTCAATCGGAAGATTGCAAGTTTGGAGGTTCGAATCCCTAGCCCTGTGTGCAGAGTGAGCTCCTGCACTAGCTCCAGCTCTTGCCAACCTAGCAATTTGAAAGCATGCAAATGCAAGTAGATTAATAAGTACCACTTCGGTGGGTAGGTAACAGCGTTCCGTGCACGTCATGCGGCCACATGACCATGGAAGCATCTTTGGACAACGCTGGCTCTTTGGCTAACAAACGGAGATGAGCACCGGCCCCTAGAGTCGGACACGACTGCACAAATGTGCGGGGGAACCTTTACCTTATTTCCTTCTACCTTTGCCAGTTCGTGTTGGGGAAATGGATACAGTTTTGAAAACATGCTGATGAGTATTTTAGTTTGTCTTATTCTAAATACAGAAATGACCAAGGCATTTGCTTAATGCTGTTTATGGGTAATATTTGGAACCAATGTGAATCCAAGTCAACCCTAAATAAACAAGAAATTCATATTCTGTAGATGTAAGAAATGGTTCAGCCTCCAATACTTTTCACATACAGGGATCTACACAATGTCAACATACAGTACAGTCTTTTTTGTTGCTGATGAGAAAAAAATAAATAAAAAGCAATAGCATTATAAGAAGACATTGTACACAGCACAGTGATTCTGATTTGGGTGGAATATCTCTACAATAAATTTGTTGTTGTTGTTTGTTTGGGGGGGTTGTTTGTTTTTTTAAAGGGAATTTTCATGAACTTACCTCAGCCAGACTGTTTCACCTTAAAAGTAAAAACAACTTGGACTAAATCTCAATTCCCTGAAGTCAGGTATTTTCTAAACCAGCTCTACAAGCTATAATTGAATTATGCAGGTCAGAAAATGAAAAATGTGTGAGTACATGTGGTCAAAGTAATACAGTCCTCATTAAACTCTTCTGAGACCGGTACTACCAGCCCTACAACAGAGCTAAGTTGTTTTTCTTTGAGATTGACTTTCCCGCAAAACAGAGACAGTCCTTTCAACCAAGTCAGATATCTCAGAATAGTTAGGTTACAGAGGAAGTTAAGTGTAAGTATATATTCCTAGTCCATGCGGTGATACAAACATGCAGTCATTTCCTTTTCTAATCCCAGCAGAGTGTTGAGAAGCAATGAAACCAATCTACCTTGGTAATTTATTATTTCCACTGCTTAGTCAAATATTTATCCACAGGTTAAAATATTAAATTTAACTGAAGCATGTACTTGCTTCATTTATCAAAACACATAAAAATGTAATGAAACAATTATGCCAGGAGCCGCAAAGGTGGCTTTTGTCCTTGTGCCAGCAATATTGTCCACATGAGAATCAAAACAATGATGCAAGTGAAGATGCGGTCATTGGAAACACAGCACTGCAGCTCCTTGGGAAGGATGCATGTGGAAAGCCCTGCCTTCAGCTTGAGGTCCCTCTCCTAATATTATCTCCAGATTTGGGATGCTTCTGGTGAGCAGATTCTCCCAGGAGCATAGTATTGGCACTGAGTGTGCAACCAGGCATGTTAGTTTACCTCAGGCAAATGGTTTCACTTCTTTAAACTGAGCAGCAACCACAGAATACTCTCAAGTCCCCAAAGTCAGATTTTTCCTAATCCAAATCCACAAGTTTTATTTGAATTGTGCAGGCTGGAAAATGAGGAATGTTACTAACTGCATTTGCATCTAAAGCTAAACCATAATTTTAGGTTACAAGCAGGATAGAATCCAAGTATAGCCTCTGACATAAGTACTTTATCCTTCCTTCTCTTCCTGCATGGCCAAGAAGATCAATAAACCAGGATTTTGTTTCATTAGAACCAGTTTCTGCTTTGCAATTAGGCATAAACCAGGAATTAAGGTTTAAAATAAATGTTGCCTTGCTTTTAAAAAGCCAACTAAGCCATCCAATGTTTACACTTGGCTTGTTTGAAAGTAATTGGTGGTTACTGTGCAAAAATCAAATTCTTTAAGTGATGGATATTAAAACTCATAAACACCCACTTGACTATTTGTCCAGCTTAAAATGCAGCTCACTATGACAAGCTCCATGTCATTCCCTGAGAAGTGTATTTGGTTGTAATCATTTTTAATACTACCCAAACTAAAGATTCTGGACAGTGTATAATTGGTTGATTATGTGCCATCAAATTGGTATCAACACTTAGTGACCACATGGACAGATTTCCTCCAAGACGATCTGTCCCTAACTTAGTCCTTCAAGTTTTCCAGCAGTGCCCCCATCGCCACTGTATTTGAGTTGATCCACCTTGCTGCTGGTCATCTTCTTCTTCTCTTTCCTTCCACTTTTCCCAGCATTAGAGCCTTCTTCAAAGAGCTTTGAATAATGAATAATGTGTCCAATAATGAATAATGTGTCCAAAATAAGATAATTTGAACCTGGTCATTTGTGCCTCAAATAGAAACTCTAGGATGATTTGTTCAATTATCCATTTGTTTATTTTCTTGGCTATCCGTGGTATTCTTAGGAGTCTTCTCCAACACCAAAGTTGAAAAGCATCAATATTCTTTCTATCCTGTTTCTTCAAAGTCCAGTTTTTGCTTCCATACTGTATCAAAGGGAATACCATTGTTTACCCTGTTCTGATCTTTGTAGGTATAAACACATCACAGTGTCTGTCATGGCTGCTTTATTAAGTGCTAATCTGTGGTGTATTTCTTGATTGCTTGTTCCTTTGCTATTGATGGTTGACCTTAAAAGGCAGAAGCTATCCACCACTTCAATATCTTCACTTCAGTTTTAAGGCAACTTGGTGGCATTAGTTTGGTGTTCTTTATATTTAATTTTGGTCCCATTTTTCACTATGTTCTTTGACTTTTATTACTAGAGCTTGCAGATCCTTTGCATTTTCAGCTAAGCATCTTAAAAGAGGTACAGTATCTCATAAATAATAAAACAATATTGAAATTCAACTAGAAAACATAAGCTAACTAAAAACACCAGGATCAAATGCCTGTTTAAAAGGAAGATTTTTAGTGTCTTCCTGAATGCCACACGTGAAGGGCCCAAGTGCACAATATATTCCATTGTGTGAAGGGAACCACTGAGAAGGCTTTTCCATACTTGTCTCACCTCTCAACAAGATGGGACCTTAAGCAGACCTTCCTCTGATGCCCTCACAAGATAGACAGAATCATGAAGGATCAAGCCATCCTTAATGAAATTGGCCCTAGGCTGCAGAGGGCTTTAAAGAAATTCTACTCTTTTTACGTATATCTGGAATCTCTTCTGGATTAATGACTCCCTTTGAAAGAAACACTCATGGATTAATAGTTCATCAGAACTGGATGCATTAAGAGGATTTCGTGAATGACCAGGATGGCCCACATCACAGACATCAGCATTTGTGTCAGACAACCCAACTGATTGGCAATTCATCTGTTTTATCAGAATCTGTGCTCAGATGAAAATGTGACCAGACAGTGAAAATCACATTTGTCAGGGAGCAGAATATCTACAGTAAGTGAGTCTGATAAAACCAAATTAGACTGACTAAACAGGAGCTAGAACCAACATGAAAGTCTCCTCTGGGTCACAGTTGGTAGCGTAATAAGAATTCTTTTCCATTATCAAGGGGAAAAAAGGATAAAGATGATTTGTTCACCTATTATTAATGGAGCAGTCTGTCAAAGGTGCCAATAAACTTCAGATGGTCCAGAATCCAGTGGCTGGACTATTGACCCTTTCTGATTACCAGTCCATTTCCAAGTACAATTTGAAGGGTTGGGTCTGTAATGTCAAATCTTCTATGAATAGGGACCAGATTCTTTGAAAGCCTGCATTTTTCCATATGAGCCTGCCTGAGTTTTAATAATCTCTGGAGAGAGGTGTTTCTGTTGACCTACTAGGAAGCAGAGAACATTAGAGAGGACATTTTCAGGGGCAACTCCCAAGTTATGGATATCCTTGCTAAATGAGGCCCAAGTAGCTCTAACTGACAGCAAAATCACTGATATTCAGACAAGCTTCAGGCATCTATACTGACTGCTACTGAAGCACATTTTCATCTAGTCACTGCTACTTTATTTTCCTTTTCTAATTGATGAGGGTAGCTTTTTATGTTTTAATTTGATTTATTGTTTTTTATGAGTTTTAATATTTTTAATTAGAAATGGGGAGGTTGCCCTTCAACATTAGCATCCCTGAACATTATTCTATGCAAAACTGCAAGAAATAAATAAAAGATTATAAAGAAATTACAACAACTTGACAACACAAGGGAAGCCTGGTGTTCCATTGCTTTAGATGCTTTCTACCCATCCCCATTGGGGCGTGGTGGCTCAGTGGGTAAGATGCCAGGCTTGTCTATCGGAAGGTCGCAAGTTCGGTGGTTCGAATCCCTAGCCCCGCGTGATGGAGTGAGCTCCCGCACTAGCTCCAGCTCTTGCCAACCTAGCAATACAAAAGCATGAAAATGCAAGTAGATTAATAGGTACCACTTCGGTGGGTAGGTAACAGCGTTCCGCGCGCGTCATGTCGCCACATGACCGTGGAAGTGTCTTCGGACAACGCTGGCTCTTCGGCTAACAAACGGAGATGAGCACCGCTAGAGTCGTACACGACTGCACAAATGTGCGGGGGGAATCTTTACCTTTTTTTTTACCCATCGCCAGTTCATTCTGATAGCACAGCAAAACTGAGAAAGAAGCCTTAAAAATGCCCTTGCAATGTTAATTTGAGTTCTGTGTCTCAGTTAGCAGGTATGGCAATTCAAATGTTCCAGTGATTTAATAGGTGGTTAAATGTACTTAACTTCCTATCAGCTTGATAATTGTAGCTGGATTAAGTGGTAGTAATTTTAAAACTATTAAGCTTCTGCAGTATAAGGTATGAAAGCTAGCATGTCCCAGTTCTGCTGAAAACAACTATGAAGTTAGTCATTTTTCCCCAGTGGGATAAAATTAGTCACCATGCATATTAAAACATTTTGTTACAGGCAGTTCATCTATTGTTACCAGTTTGTGTTTCTGCGCTGTTCCTCACGAGGGACTTATTTGGCCTTGATCACTTCCTGGAATATGAGGGCAGCTATAGCCTTGGACAGGATTATCCCTAAGTTATCCCTGTTTGCTGAACCATGGGAGTTCTCTGCTTTACTGAGGAGCTCTGGGAGATGAAGCAACAGAAAAGATGCCTGGTCAGTTTAGTAAGTAAGTAAGTAAGTAAGTAAGTAAGTAAGTAAGTAAATGCATACCCACATTTGTAGCCTGCTCCAATCCTGAGGAACACTGGGCAGTATGCAACATTGGTAGTATTTTTATAGCATCACACAGGCATCACTTAGATGATATAAAGATGAGTCCTTTCAGGACTCATAGCAGAGATTATAATGCAGTATCTAGAAATGATAGCACTTCCACGTATACAACCCAAAGTATGTATCCAGTATGTAGATGACACCTTCATCATAATAAAAAGGAACAACTGGAAGAAACACATGAAACCATCAACAACATCTTCAAAGGGATAAAATTCACAAGGGAAGAAGAAAACAACAACACACTACTCTTCTTGGATATCCTCATCAGTAGAGGAAATGAGGGCATTCTAGAAACACAAGTCTACCAGAAATCTACCAACACTAACCAAGTGCTCCATTACCACAGCAACAACCCAACCTCCCACAAGAGGAGCTGTGTAAGAACATTATTCAGATGAGCACTAACGCACTGGAGCAACCCAGAACACCAGAAAAAGGAAACAGATCATCTATACTGCATCTTCCAGCAAAATGGATACCCACGCAACTTTATCAAAAAGTGCCTGACTACACAACCCACTACAACACAAACAAAAGAAGGTATGAAAAGGATAACACTGCCATACATCAAAAACATCTCAGAAACTACCAATAGACTGTTACAACCACATGGCATCACCATAGCACGTAAACCAACCACAACCCTTCAGAACATCTTAAGTAACCCAAAAGACCCAGTAGGCCAAGAAGAAAAAACATACAACATACAGTGTAAGGACTGTAACAGCCACTATGTAGGACAGACTAGCAGAAGACTAGCAGAACGCATCCATGAACACCAACTAGCAGTCAGAAGACACAATGAAAACTCCTTAATCTCACAACACATGGACAGACTCAACCATACTTTCAACTGGGAAACTGTGAGCATCTTAAACCAAGCCAAATCCAAAAATGTTAGAGAATTCCTGGAAGCTTGGCACTCAGACAAAACAGCCATCAACAGACACATAGAGGTAAACAACATTTACATACCATTCATAAGAGACAATAGAAAAGCCAGAAGACCAGAACACCTCCTTACCAGCAATCAATACCCAGATATGCAAAGATTAACACCAAGATTAGCACCAGAGGAAAAATCAAACAGCACAATATACCCTAATCAAGGAACTATTAACTCAGTCAATCAACCAAGCAGCAAACAACATCCCAATCAAGGAACTCCTAAGGGGAGAACAACACCTCCACCAACACAAGCAGGACAAGCCATGGTATATAAACAGAGAGCAAGCCCCACTCCCTTTTCACACTGAAGATGTTGCCTAGTCTGGCAATGAAATGTCTGCAAGAAAACAACAAGGCTCAGAGAGCACCAAGGACTCCACAGATATAAAGCTTCTCCTCATTACTATTTCTAAATAACTAATGAGTATATGTGTATCTGTGTGCCTTTGTGTGTTCTGATAGATCAATAAAAAAAATTCACCACAAATCTTGTGTAGGACAGTCAGTCAAAGCATAAGATTGAGACATCCGAGGGCTCAGAACTCAATGGGTGATGGGTGAAGGGAAAGATAATTCTGGAAATAGGATGTAAAAAAAATGCCCGATGGTTCAAATACATTGGAGGAAAGTTGGTAGGAACCAGAAGAGTTGCAGCAAATGCTCTGAATACACCGTGAAATGTTTCTCTTTGAACGTTGTCACTCATTCCCTCAACAATTGACAAGTCCCAAGAATTCCAGAGGCCTGGGAGTGGAGGCTACTAGGCCAGAGCCGGGAATCTCTGGGGGCTGTGCAGTGGGCCAAGTGATTCAGGTGGTGATGGGCAGGGGACGGTATGACGGGAACCGGAGGGCAAGCCATTATCGGGGAAGGCACCCCCGGTGTTTGTTACTGGTGGTGCGTTCCGGCCCCCCGTGTTCATACCCAGGCCCTGGTAAGCAGATCCTCGTGGGCTCCGGTCTCCGACTGCTGCTGCTGAACGCCAGGTCGGTGAATAACAAGGCCCCCCTTATAAGTGATTTAATCACAGAGGAAGGGGCTGACCTGGTGTGTATTACCGAGACCTGGCTGGGCCCAGAGGGGGGAGTAGCCCTCTCAGAAATGTGCCCAGCCGGGTTTCGGGTGTGGCATCAGCCGAGAAACCGGGGCAGGGGAGGAGGGGTAGCAGTGGTCATCAGAGAGTCCCTTGTGGCCTTCAGGGGCGCTGCTCCACAAGTGACCGGATGTGAGACCCTGTTTTTCAAGTTGGGTTCACGAGAACAGTTGGGAGTGTTGCTGCTGTACCAGCCTCCCTGCTGCGTAGCAACCTCCCTGCCTGAGCTGCTCGAGGCTGTCTCGGGGTTCGCAGTGGAGTTTCCCAGACTTATGGTTCTGGGGGATTTCAATCTGCCGTCCCTGGGGCGGTCCTCGGAGGCGGCCCGGGAGTTCAAGGCTACCATGGCAGCTATAGGCCTGTCTCAGATTATTCGTGACCCGACTCGTGACAGTGGTCTCACTCCGGATTTAGTTTTCTTGTCCGAGCAGTGGCAATGTGATCTTTGGGGAGAGTTACATCTTTCCCCATTGTCATGGTCAGACCACGCCCTGGTGACCCTGAGACTCTCTTGTGCTACCCCACTCCACAGGGAGGCAGGACCTATTCGACTGGTCCGCCCCCGGCGACTGATGGACCCAGTGAGTTTTCAGAAGGAGCTGGGGGTTATTCCCGAGGACTTGCTTCACGGTCCAGTGGAGGTCCTGGCTGCAGCCTGGAACAAGGCAGCAGCCGGAGCCCTGGACAAGATCGCGCCTATGCAACCTCTCCGGCCCTGTTCGGCCCATCACTCTCCGTGGTTTACGGAGGAGTTGAGGGCTTTGAAGAGGGTTAAGAGACTTCTAGAGCGCCGCTGGAGAAAGACGAAGACAGAATCTGACCGAACACAATCTAGAGCCGCTGTTAAGGCCTACCTTGTGGCGGTAAGAGCGGCGAAACGTGAATATTTCTCCGCTCTTATTGCGTCTGCAGAATGCCGTCCGACGGCCCTGTTTAAGATTACAAGATCGGTTTTGGGTCGGGAGCAAGGGGAGACCCATCTACAGGGCCGATCGGAAGAGTTTTCTGAGCATCTGCAGGACAAAATCGCTCAGATTCATTCCAAGTTGGACTTCAAGCGTGAGACAAGATCTGGGGAGATGCCAGAGGCTCGTACTTACCATGTTATCTGGGAGCAGTTTGATCCTGTTGGGCCTGATGAAGTAGACAGGATCCTTGGGATTGTAAATGCCACCACATGTCAACTTGACCCATGTCCCTCCTGGCTGGTGAAATCAGCGAGAGAGGTGACATGTGGCTGGGTCCTGGCGATTATAAATTTGTCCTTGAGTGAGGGGGTGTTCCCGGCTGCCTTTAAGGAGGCGCTGGTGCACCCCCTCCTCAAAAAGCCATCTTTGGACCCTACTATTCTGGGCAATTTTCGCCCAGTCTCCCACCTTCCCTTTTTAGGAAAGGTGGTTGAGAAGGTGGTGGCATTGCAACTCCAGAGGATTCTGGAGGAAACGGATTATCTGGACCCTTATCAGTCAGGTTTCAGGCCAGGATATGGGACAGAGACTGCATTGGTCTCGCTTATGGATGATCTCTGGCGAGGGCGGGATGGAGGTAGTGCGTCCATCCTGGCTCTCTTAGATCTCTCAGCGGCTTTTGATACCGTCGACCATGGTATACTCTTGGGGCGGCTCAGGGAGTTGGGGGCGGGCGGCGTGGTTTTGCGCTGGTTCGCCTCCTTCCTCCAGGGCCGTTCCCAGTCGGTGTTGATAGGAGAGGAGAGAGCTGACCCGCGACCCCTGTCTTGTGGGGTGCCGCAGGGATCGGTTCTCTCTCCTCTCCTGTTCAACATCTTGTGCTGGCTCGCCTCCAGAACAGATTGGAGAGTCTTGGCAGTCAGCCCGAGGTAAGGAATGCAGCCCAAGGTTACTTTGCAAGACTGAGAGAGAGACAAACCAGCGTGTGCCAATAATCAGAGTAGTGAAGCAAAGGGTAGTCAATAATCCAAACCAGGTCAAGGGTTCCAGAAGTCCAAGCCACGATAATCCAAGCCAGGTCCAGGGGTCCAGAAGACAGAGCAAGATAGTCCAAACAGGGTCAGGAACGCAGGAAACAGGATACCAGAGTGGTCGCGAAGCCAAAGTGCAACGTTGCTCCCACAAATCCCTCACTGCGTCGTTGGTGATTTATCAGGAGCTCAGGAGCTGTCCTCTGGGTCCTGCAAAGACTCTCCCTGCCCTCTGCGTAACTCCCTAGCAGCCAGCCGAGCACTTTTCCTTCTGTCCTTTAAGGCGAGGTGCACATGCCTCCGCCTCTGCCCTTTGGGGGATTCAGGAGAGCTGGGAGGCTGATGGGATCCAGCTGGCTGCTGGCTAAAGGGTGGGGACAAACCGCAATCCCCAGCTTGCTCCGCTGTAGCCTCGGTTGCTGGCTGCTGGCTAGAGGGTGGGGCCAAACCACCATCCCCAGCTTGCTCTCCTGCAGCCTCAGGTATTGCTGCCTCCTGCGGTGCTGGGTCATCGTCTGGGCCCGTGTCCGCATCTGGGGCCTCGCCTGGCTCAATCCCCTGGGGGTTTGCCAGGGGCAACTCGTCCTCTGACTCATCGCTGAGGCCCTGGGGCAGAGGCTGAACCAGGACACATCTACATGAAGCCGCTGGGCGAGATCATCCGTCACCATGGGATGAGGTATCACCAATATGCTGATGATACCCAGTTATACATCTCCATCCCGGGTGAAGTAGGTGATGCGGTCGATGCCCTATCTCAGTGTCTGGAGGCTGTGGGGGTCTGGATGGGGAACAACAGGCTTCAACTGAACCCTGGTAAGACGGAGTGGCTGTGGATTGATGGCCCCCCTAGATCCAGGAAGTTGTCATCTTTGGTTCTGGGTGGGGTTGCACTACCTCACTCGGATCCAGTGCGGAATCTGGGGGTCCTCCTGGACTCGCGACTCCTGCTCAAAGAGCAGGTGGCAGTCGTGGCCAGGAGGGCCTTTGCACAACTTCGAGTTGTGCGCCAGTTACGCCCTTTCCTGGATCAGGAGGCCCTCCGAACAGTCACTCATGCCCTTGAATTCTCCTGCATAGACTACTGTAATGCGCTCTACATGGGGCTACCCCTGAAGAGTATCTGGAAGCTTCAGCTGGTACAGAATGCGGCGGCGCGAGCAGTTACGGGTGCCATAAGATCAGCACATGTAACACCTCTGCTACGCGAGCTGCATTGGTTGCCAGTTTGCTTCCGGGTCCAATTCAAGGTGTTGGTGATTACCTTTAAAGCCCTATATGGCATAGGACCAGGGTACCTGAGGGACCGTCTCGTCCCGATAACGTCAGCCCGCCCCACCCGTGCGTGCAGAGAGGGCATGCTTCGGACCCCCTCAACAAGAGAATTCCATCTAGCGGGGTCCAGGAGACGTGCTTTCTCTGCGACAGCGCCCGCCTTATGGAACATCTTGCCCCCGGAGGTGAGACTGGCCCCTTCACTCCTGGCCTTTCGGAAGGCCCTTAAGACCTGGCTCTGCCGCCTGGCCTGGGACAACGGAGGTGGTAGTGCCTCCTGGGGTTGGCTGGCCCCGTAGCAATAAGACCTATGCTACGGTCCCCAATCCATCTTGGATTTTATTTTATTTTATTTTATTTTATATCTGGATTTATTTTTATACATCTTCTATTTTGTATGGTTTTAAATATTTTAAATTTTTAAGTTTTAATTATTGTAACCCGCCCAGAGTCCCTTGTATGGGAGATGGGCGGGGAATAAATTAAATAAATAATAATAATAATAATAATAATAATAACAACAACAACAACAACAACAACAACCTGGTTTAGTATTTTCTAATAGTGCTGGACAAGCTTCCAGATATGCTTTGAATGAATTACCCACTCAAAGTTGCTTTGCAGAGCAAACCTGTTGTTTCCCCTCACTCTTTTCAGCATATTCTGTCAAGAGAAGCCTCATATTTTTGATACAAGTTTTTACTTAAAGCTTTTGGGGATAGAACTAGAACTTCAGACACTAAAGTTGCCTGAGGACACACATTGGGAGAACCTCCATGGAATTATGTAATGGCATTGTGAATTGTATATCTAGAAGTTTCAGCTTTTAAGTTTTCCAGATTTTTATTATAAACATTCTTGTTCTCTTACATGTGCTACATCTGGGCTTTTAACTGAAGGAATCAACAAAGGCCCACCAAAAGTCAAACCTCTACTAATACTATGAGGAAACTGAAAACCTAAGGGTCATTCCAACTCTTGTTGAAGAGAGAATTTCAAATTCAGACAACTTCACATTAAAGAGGTAAGTTTCATTATTTTTAGTTTAAGAACATTGTTACTGAGTATATACAGGACTACACATGACACAAATATAATAGTTTTGTAGCTTCTGCCCTATATTTGAGCCTGAATGTGCAGGGGTTCCCCGAGGCCTGAGAAATATTTCAAGGGTTCCTCCAGGGTCAGAAGTTTGAGAGAGGCTGGATTAGAGAGCCAGTTTGGTGTAGTGGTTAAGGCATCAGGCTAGAAACCGGGAGACTGAGTTCTATTCCCTCCTTAGGCACGAAGCCAGCTGGGGGACCTTGGGCCTGTCACTTTCTCTCAGCCCTAAGAAGGAGGCAAGGGCAAACCACTTCCAAAAAACCTTGCCAAGAAAACTTCAGGGACTTGTCCAGGCAGTCGCCAGGAGCCAAAACCTGACTCAAAGACACAAAATCTAAGAGGTGGGGTAGGAGCATTAGATGGGTATAAGGGAGCATAAAGGGTTAGTATGTGACACACTATATCAATTCACAGAGCACTCTAGTATGATGAATTAGATGCTCATTAAGACTAGTTTGAGAGCCAGTTTGGTGTAGTGGTTAAGGCACCAAGCTAGAAACTGGGAGACCGTGAGTTCTAGTTCTGCCTGAGGCATGAAAGCTGGCTGGGTGACCTTGAGCCAGTCACACTCTCTCAGCCCTAGGAAGCAGGCAGTGGCAAACCATTTCTGAAATCTTGCCAAGAAAATTGCAGGGAGTTGCCAGGAGTTAACACTGATCAGAAGGCACCCCCCAAAAAAAAGTTTAAATAATTAACTATGTTAATGACTTTTTAAAAATTATTTACAGTGATTTATGAAATACATGCAGCCATAGACCATTACATCACTAATACCCCCAAAAGTAAAGTATAATGAAAATGGGAGTTCTTAATTCCACATTGGTCCCACACTTCCACCTTATTTATATGACTCTTCTGTGCCACTAGTGTAAATTGGGCTACATCCTGTGACACAGCCTTCTTAAAAATCAGACAAAAGAAAACATTATTTTTTTCTTTATCCAGACTTTGCTTAGAGATAAGCCTCTTTTCAATGTACTTCATATGCACTGATACAAATAACAGACAATAGAAAAGATAATGCAATAAATCCTCAATCTGAGAATGACCACAAGGGAAGTCTTTGTATAACAGGAATTTGCTGATAACTACCCTGAAATCCATTTTTATTTTATTTATTTACTGGCTTACTGGCTTTGTAACCTATTCCAAACCATAGAATCTGGATGGCATAAAACTATTAATATTACATATATAGAATAAGAAGGAAAAAATCATTTCATTGTATTATTTTTTCCTGTTTTATAGTTTATATTTTTTATTATTTCAAGCCACCTTGAGTGTTGGCAGAAACAGTAAGTTTACATTTAATAAACAAACAAATTATAGCATGCTGCAGGAACTAAAGCCAAATGCAAAATACATAGAATTATACTTTCACCTTCCCACATCCTCTTGTACCAATTGTCTCCCACATTCCTCCCCACAAAAGTTCCAGCATTCCCTGCTGTTATTGGCTGTTAATCATCAGGAGGAGAAAAACGTCTATCTGGAAGTTCTTCATGAGAAAACTTCATGGGAATTCTCTCTGCTTATTGGTTAGGTCTAGAAAAGAGGCCTCTCTCCCCAAGTTAGCGTTTGCATACCAGGAAGTCTCCTCATACAACTTCAGAGAACCTATTCATGCACTGATTGACAGCACTTCAGCAGTACAGAGTAAGCCAACAGATAGGATAGCAATAAAGGTAAAGGTAAAGGTTCCCCCTGCACAGTTGTGCAGTGCCGGTGCTCATCTCCGTTTGTTAGCCGAAGAGCCAGCGCTATCCGAAGATGCTTCCACAGTCATGTGGCCAGCATGATGCATGCGGAACACTGTTACCTACCCACCAACGTGGTACCTATTAATCTGCTTGCATTTGCATGCTTTCGAACTGCTAGGTTGGCAAGAGCTGGGGCGAGTGCGGGAGCTCACTCCGTCACGCGGGGCTAGGGATTCAAACCTCCGAACTTGCAATCTTCCGATCGACAAGCCTGGCATCTTACCCACTGAGCCACCACGCCCCCATAGGATAGCAATATCAGCTCATAAAAAGTAACTCTGTCTTAATTTTCCAAATCATCAGCAGAAAGCATACCTAAAGCACAGGGCATAACTTTCTTCTATAGAAGAAAGAGGCAAGTCCTATTGGGGGCTTCTCTTCATGCAATTAGACATGGTAGAGAAGGGACCAATAGAGCTCCTAGCCCAGCCCTGCCCAGCCCCCATTCCTGCACTGGAGATGAGTGTTTCTAGAGGAGAGCCACCCACTAGCCCCATATCACAGAGGAAGCATGGACGTATATAGCAGAATTGTCTTTATAGAAGTTCTTTCCTAACCTGAGGATCTTAGGTGGAAATGCAGAAGTCTTTGCACATGCATGGTCAATTCTTATATTCAGACTCAACATAACTAGGGGCAATATTGTCTGACTGTGAATATTGTAAAATGGTGTTACAAAAGAAAGAACTGAGCAAGTCAGGATGTGAAAAGGATAATTATGTGACAGTTCCCCTAGTTTGAAGAATCAGAATCTTACTGGTCGTGCATAGTACTAATGCAAGTACATACCCCCAATAATTAATCCTTTGGGAATGAAATACTGGGTTTGGGATATGGATTCTGGGACTTGGAAGGAACTACTCGGACCCTAGGAAAGAAAAAGAGAATGAATGAAAATGCTCAATGCTGCTTAAAATTAGGAACAGTTCTGTTCATAACAATGTTGAAAAATCATAAATGTAACCCATATGTGCTCCTTTGATGTCTGTTTTACTGACTCAGCTAGGCATAATTTCCATCCATCTTGGAATGACAAAGCTTCTTGCTGTTTGCTTAATGAAATCTTCTCTTCAGTGATTTTACCTCAAATGAAAAAGCTTATTTATTATGGTGGTGCACATGTGAAAGGAGAATCTCATTGGGACCTGCTGAAGCCCCTCCTCTCCCTTTCTTCCTCTGCAGGTCTTCAGTGCAGCTGAAAAACAAAGACTCCACCCCCACCCCAAAGAGGGGAGTACTGACAAGGAATATTGTCAATAAATGTATCTATTCTGCCTTATCATTTGTTTGTGGTGGCTTGGGAGAATGTACGAAGTTGTCTAAAATTTAGTCAGCCCATCTGGATGAATAGTATCTACTCTGACTGAAGCTGCCTCAGTCAGAAGTCTCTAATACCTTAGTCATTCAAAGATATTTTATTCCTGTTTCAGAAATCAATGTTTAATTGAGACATAGTATAACTTGCACTCCAGATATGTTGGATGATTCATCCTGTCTTCTCTCAGCCAGCATAGCCAGACTAAAACAACTGGGAAAATCCTAGTGAAGGAGAGTTGACATAATATAAAAAGTTCAAGAACACTTAACTTCCTGTGCATTAGAAACTATACATTGTAAATGTCTATTATAATAGTCAGTGGCACTTTCTCTAGATGAGTCAACTGCAACAAAAAGACCACTTAAATTCTAATCTCAGGCACAGCCCCTCCGTGTGTGAAAGGAATGGTCAGTCATTACCATGGTTGAATTCCACACTACCTCCATACATGTTCAGCTGTGCAAAAGTGGGGGAAATAATACAATACTTTTCAGTCTTTGTGGAAAGCCACTGCCCATATATGTTTGAGGAGCTACTGCACTTCAGTAACAGATAAATTCAGGACAAATTTACCTCAAGCCACCCTGAAACTACCCAGATTATAGAAAATATTTATATGCTATAGAAATCACTAAAAAGCAAACCTTTGTAATGAGTGACTCAGATTCCAAGAATTCGTATTATAAGATAAGGCTGTGCAAATTGAATTCAGTCCAATGATGTTTCAGCAATCTGATGCATCCAATCAAGTTATTTAATCAGATTTTGTCCTCATAGATCTTGCCTGAATCAAATCAGACTTTGAAATTAATCAGGCTCATATGTTCAACGAATCAAATTGTTGAATCAAACTCAATTTGATCATTTGAATAAGATTAACTTGCTTTTGTTTTAATCAAATCTATTTGATACATCAGACTGGACCTGACTAGCAGAAGCCTGATGTGATATCACAGCAGAAGATACAACTGTGCATTTATTAGGCCTTTAGATATATTTCAGCCTTGCCAAAAGAACCACGTTTCTTAGGAGATGCACAAAAACATATGCACTTGCCCCAGAAAATTGGCAAGATCTGTTGAAATGAGACAATTGTCACAAGGTCAGAACTATGGTTCGGAACAGAAACTTGTGAACCACGTTTCTAAGCCAAATCAATCCACTCCAACCAACCAACAAAAAAAAAACCCTCTGATCTGTTCAATACTGAATAGTAGCCTGAATTGATCTGGTCTGAATTCTAATTTTTACATCTTCTAAATTGTATGATCATTTCTTCATTGATATAAATCAGTTATTTTTCCTTCCACCTTTCAGTCCACTTGAGACAGCAACACAGAGCTATCAGCGTATGTTAAAAGCTTAATTATGTACAATTTATGATTCTAGAAATCAAGTTATTGCTTTGTCTTTATTGAGACAAACCAAAATTGGAAACAGAAATACTGCTAGAGAAAATATGCTGATACCAGAAAAACAAAGGCAATGGCCTGGGAGAAAGAGAAAAGATACTCTCCCACCCTTATGTTTCTGATTTAGAATGACGTCTGGTGATTCTGTTCATAGAACACTTCAGTTAGACTGGCAATCCATCACTGGATATATGCTTTTGTAAAGAAAGTAACTCACATCATATGTTCTTTCTTCCTTTGAATTAAACTCAATGAAATGCTGGCAGTATAAGCATCTTCATGTCAGCATGAGTGGCAAACATATAATAAAGTATGTATGAAATTGCAAGAAGCATAAATGTGGAGGTTTATTTTCAAAATGATAGGGCTAAAAGCAAGAGGCTGATTACTCAAACCTATGTGTTTGAACCAGCTTTTTGATCATAATAGGTTCTTTTGAAAACAGTATTTTTGCTTACAGTTTCCTGACCTTTCCCCTTTGCCCTTCTTATCCATTTCATCCATTTCCATTTCTCTTTAGTTCTCATATCTCATCTCCTACTTGGTCCCATTTGCTGAATCGCACTATGATTAATTTCTTCACTAGTCATGCATAGGGTCTTCTAGTGCCATCCAGCCATTGCTGTGGTGATATAAAGTCTGCCCTTATTACTGTTATTTTAGCACAATAATGGATGGATAACATTAGAAGACACAATGCATTGCTAGTAAGGAAATGGCTTATATGGTGGGGTCCTCTCATTCAACACCTAGAAAGATCAGAATAGAACAGGCAATGGTATTCCCTGTGACACTCTTTGGAAGTGAAAGTTGGACTTTAAAGAAGCAGGATAGGAAGAGTATTGATGCCTTTGAACTTTGGTGTTGGAGAAGACTCCTGAGAATACCGTGGACAGCCAAGAAAACAACCCAATGGATCATTGAACAAATCAACCCAGAGTTCTCACTTGAGGCACAAATGACCAGGTCCATATTATCCTACTTCAGACACATGATGCTTCACCCAGCTCTCTGGAGAAGCTCTCTAATGCTGGGAAAGGTGGAAGGAAAGAGAAGAAGAGGATGACCAGCAACAAGATGGATGGATTCAGTTACAGTGGTGATGAGTGCACCGTTGGGAGACTTGAAAAACAGGTTAGGGATAGATCACCATGAAGAAAATCTATCTAGTATGTGGTCGCTAAGAGTCATGGCACATATCAATCAATCAATCAATCAATCAATCAATCAATCCTCTCATTCAACTTCTCACCTTTCTCTGAAGAAATTCTCTGTTCCCAAACTGTATCTCCTAAAGACAGCATTTCATTCTCTCACAGAAGGTGAATTGTGAAATGTTGATGCTGAGAGCAGTTGCAGTACTACAAAATGGTTGAAAATGCTTCATGACCTTGGGAGTCAGCGCTTGGGGTCACACTGTCACACATCTGACATAAAACAAAGAAATTAAGAAAATAATGAAAGACAGTGGCATTTACTCTATCTGTATAAAGTGTGATAGTTGCATAGTGATTGGGCTCATTTGTAGCAAAATTGTGGTAGAGGGCATGGAACGGCAGCTAAGAAAGGAGAGAATCTCTCCTTTCATTTCTCTTTGGTCACCATCAGGCAAGCAGAGCCCACTAATAGGAAGGTGCACACCGAAAGTTTATTTTCTGGAGAGCTATCAACATTTCACTAAACACAGTGATTTCTTTTTCTGATCAATGACCAAAGAGAGAAAGTAAAAGAAAACTGTTCCTCAAAGCATTCCTGTTTTTCTCAATGAAAACCTGCCAATATAAACAATGAGGAGCATGCATTCAAGCAATCAGCACTATATATCCTAAGAGTATGGCTAAGGAACTTGGCTTTAGTTATTACTTATTATTACTTTTAAAGCTGTTTTTAAGATTCTGCCCTCCCAAAACAATATTCAAAGGCACAATAAACCCAATCAGTTCAGACCAGATAGTCAGAATGAATTGATCAAAGGCAGCTTTAAAGAGGCTCTTCAGGGCCTACCTAAATGTTAGAGTTGGAGGGGCAAAGCTTTGATCTTGGGAGTGAAATTCCAAAGACTTTAGCCACCATTAAAAAGACTCAGTCTCTATAGGGATGGATGGAGCAGTCTGCATCCAATTTACATTGCATGCATTCAGTCTTTAGTTGGTCCATTGATGTTCTGGCTCATTCTGTGATTTTTTATATATATATAAATATTTTTATATTTTTTATATTTTTATATATATATAAATGTTTGTGTGTATGTATGTTTATGTGTATGTATGTATGTGTGTGTGTATGTATGTGTGTGTGTATGTGTGTGTGTATGTATGTGTTTGTATGTATGTATATGTATGTATGTATATGTATGTATGTATGTATGTATGTGTGTATGTGGATATAGGATATAGGACTGCATAGCTATTAACAGCTAAATAGCACAAATGCATACATACAGGGTTGAATGAAAAGTAACGCCTCCAATGCTGTAAGGCTCCAGCAAATGGCAGTACTGAGATGCTAGAAGCTCTGACATGTTCTTTTGTATCTGTTCTCTTGTAGATATGTTGATGTCAAAGCTTTGACAGCCGAGGCCATATTACATATGTGGATAGGGAGAGGGTCTTTTTAAATTTGGGAGGGGGAAATGTATTTTTCTAGATTTATTTCGTTTTATTAAATATTTGAAGGCTTAACAACTGTTTTATCCTGCCTAAGAAGGTGGGAAGCCACATGATTCATTTTCAGCAGGAAACCACCAAATGCTGCAGTAGAGGCAGAGTTGGCTGCAGGAGCCACTGAAGAAGGAGCTGCATATATGCTGCAGGCACCACAGTGTCCACAGGAAACACCAAAAGGATGACACACATGCAGTGACATCTCCTTACAAAAGCTGCCATTCTGTCTTTGCATCATGATGTCTGACCCAAGCAAATAAGCAGTGGCATTTGTATGATGACTTTGTCATGCACATTTTGTCACTTGCTCCTCTTTCCTAGGCAGGACACAGGTTGCTGTGTTCTACCTGAGCACTCCATCTTACATTATGTTCCATTACTTGTGAGCAAACAAAGATTTATTAGACCATAAAAGTTAAAATAATGAAATAAAATTTTAAAATACCATAAAATCTCATTAATTGATTAATTAATTAATTTCTTGAATTTATAACACCGCCCCATCTCCCACAAAGGGGAATCTGGGCGGTTTACAACAAATCAAACAATTAAAATAACAAAAAATACAATCATCATAAATATAATTAATTAAAATAAATACTGTATAAAATCCAAGAGGCGACAAACTTGTGTTTAAAGGGCTCTATGGCACCAGCCATCCCCAAGATGAACTGTTAACCCCCCCTCCCCAGGCAAGGCGGCAGAACCAGGTCTTTAAGTTCTTCCTGAAGGCTGGGAGCGATGGGGCCTCCCTCACTTCCGGGGGTAGAATGTTCCAAAGGGCAGGTGCCACTGCCGAGAAGGCCCGCCTTCTATTCCCCACCAGGTGAAATTCCCTTACCGACGGGGTCCGCAGCATGCCTTCTCTTCATGACCGAGTGGGACGGTTCGATATTATGGGGATGAGATGGTCCCTCAGTTAGCCTGGTCCCATGCCATGTAGGGCTTTAAAGGTGATAACCAACACCTTGAATTGGACCCGGAAGCACACTGGTACCCAGTGCAGCCGGAGCAGCAGAGGTGTCACATGTGCCGATCTTGGGGCACCAATAACTGTGCACGCAGCTGCATTCTGGACCAGTTGAAGCTTCCGGATACTCCTCAAGGGTATCCCCATGTAGAGCGCATTGCAATAGTCTATATGGGAGATGACCAGGGCATGAGAGACTGTACGGAGGGCATCCTGATCTAGGAAAGTGCGTAACTGGTACACAACACAAAGTAGGTAATTAAGTAAATCACCTACTTCTCTTGGTGAGTCTGTACATAGTGAAGCCTTGTGGCTTGGGCACAGAATTTAGCTATTGTATAGGTGAATTCAGGGTGCTTATCTTTTAGGAAAAATTCTAAATTTCATTAGACTGAATGGTCAGGCACTCTTCCTATTCAGAGTTGAATTAGTTGCTGTTACTTGGGTACTAGAAATAAAGAGTATTACCTGGATGTCTAAAGGATGAGGCTGTGGCTCAGGAACCATCAGAGCACATGTTTTGTAGGCAGATTCTACAGGCTCAGCTCTGGCATTTACACTTGAAAGAATCACAGTTAAGGGCAAAGTCTTGGCTGAAATGCTGGAGAAGTGCTCTCAGCCTGAATAGAGAACAGAGCTAGATGGACCCAACGCTTTACTCAGTGCTAAGATGGATTCATCCTCAACCTCTTTCAGCTACCCAAGTTCCATGGGTATTTGATGCAAAAGACTGGGCAGAGTTTACTCTTATATGCCATCAGCTGCAGATGAACAGATGGAAGCCAGGAGCAATGACACCATTCACAATCCTGATTCCTCCTCCTCTCCCCCCCCACCCCCCACCCCTGGTTGATGATCAGCATTTTCAAACACATGAAAAAGAATCATTTTGCCATCCTGTCTCTCAAGGCCATGCCCACTTGGCCACTGGGGTATGTCACCTCCACTAAGCCATCTATTCTTGTTATTTGATGAAGGCTCCAGCTGCTTCTCTCGGCATAAAAAGTATTTATTTTGAAATCACTGCGCTACAAAGATCCGTCTTGTTGGCAGCAATCTGCCAAGGAATTTTGTACCACCGGCTTTTATAGGCTGCAAATTGAGGATTAACAGCAAACAACAATAACAAAAGAAGTCTTTACGCTTAGAAGCTCTCCGGTGCTCTCTTTTAAAGAAAATATTATTGAAGGATAAGAGGCATTGATCTAATGAAGAAATGTAGATAAATATGGCAAGTGAAGAAACACAGCTGTTGCTTTTTTTTCAGTGCAGTTCGTCTGCTACAGGGAGAATGCTCTTCACTTCTTTCTTAATCTGAACAGTATGATTTCAATTTCCACTGTCAGATCACTTTCACATTGGACCACTTGAGTTTCCTTTAGCGTTCCAGGTTTTAATTGGGGGGGGGGGGGGGGACTCCATACCCTTAGATTGTATCTCAAGTGCATCAACTGATAGCCAAGAGAACTTTAAAGGCATTTCAGCCATGGTTAGTTAGGGAAACTCTGTACCACATCTGACCAATGAATTTTGACCAGCGATATCCTGGCTCAATAATCTCTTGTGAATAAGAGAAGGGCTGCTTCGATCTGTTAGTGTTTTGCTTATTCCAGAAACGTTTTGCAATTGAGAGACCAAATAAAGACACAAAACCTTTTTCAGCAAACATTATAAGCTGCTCAAAAAAATAAAGGGAACACTGAAATAAGACATCCTAGATCTGAATGAATGAAATATTCGTATTAATTACTTTGTTCATTACATAGCTGAATGTGCTGACAACAAAATCACACAAAAAGCAATGGAAATCAAATGTAAGCAACCCCTGGAGGTCTGGATGTGGAGTTACACTCAAAGTGGAAAAGAACACTACAGGCTGATCCAACGTTGATGTAATGTCCTTAAAACAAGTCAAAACAAGGCTCAGTAGTGTGTGTGGCCTCCACGTGCCTGTATGACCTCCCTACAACGCCTGGGCATGCTCCTGATGAGGTGGCGGATGGTCTCCTGAGGGATCTCCTCCCACACCTGGACTAAAGCATCCCCCAACTCCTGGACAGTCTGTGGTGCAACGTGGCGTTGGTGGATGGAGCGAGACATGATGTCCCAGATGTGCTCAATTGGATTCAGGTCTGGGGAACGGGCGGGCCAGTCCATAGCATCAATGCCTTCGTCTTGCAGGAACTGCTGGCACACTCCAGCCACATGAGGTCTAGCATTGTCTTGCATTAGGAGGAACCCAGGGCCAGCCGCACCAGCATATGGTCTCACAAGGGGTCTGAGGATCTCATCTCGGTACCTAATGGCAGTCAGGCTACCTCTGGCGAGCACATGGAGGGCTGTGCGGCCCCCTAAAGAATTGTCACCCCACACCATTACTGACCCACTGCCAAACCGGTCATGCTGGAGGATGTTGCAGGCAGCAGAACATTCTCCACGGCGTCTCCAGACCCTGTCACGTCTGTCACATGTGCTCAGTGGGAACCTGCTTTCATCTGTGAAGAGCACAGGGTGCCAGTGGCGAAGTTGCCAATCTTGGTGTTCTCTGGCAAATGCCAAACGTCCTGCACGGTGTTGGGCTGTAAGCACAACCCCCACCTGTGGACGTTGGGCCCTCATACCACCCTCATGGAGTCTGTTTCTGACCGTTTGAGCAGTCACACGCACATTTGTGGCCCACTGGAGGTCATTTTGCAGGGCTCTGGCAGTGCTCCTCCTGTCCCTCCTTGCACAAAGGCGGAGGTAGCGGTCCTGCTGCTGGGTTGTTGCCCTCCTACGGCCTCCTCCACATCTCCTGATGTACTGACCTGTCTCCTGGTAGCGCCTCCATGCTCTGGACACTACGCTGACAGACACAGCAAACCTTCTTGCCACAGCTCGCATTGATGTGCCATCCTGGATGAGCTGCACTACCTGAGCCACTTGTGTGGGTTGTAGACTCCGTCTCATGCTACCACTAGAGTGGAAGCACCGCCAGCATTCAAAAGTGACCAAACCATCAGCCAGAAAGCATAGGAACTGAGAAGTGGTCTGTGGTCACCACCTGCAGATCCACTCCTTTATTGGGGCTGTCTTGCTAACTGCCTATGCTTTCCGCCTGTTGTCTATTCCATGTGCACAACAGCATGTGAAATTGATTGTCAATCAGTGTTGCTACCTAAGTGGACAGTTTGATTTCACAGAAGTGTGATTGACTTGGACTTACATTGTGTTGTTTCAGTGTTCCCTTTATTTTTTTGAGCAGTGTATATATTAATATAAAACATAACTACAAAATTTCTCTTTCCAAAAATACAGAGATAGATAGCCTCAGCATAATTTACAGAGGCAAAAGAACAGCAGAGCAGAGAACAAAGAAGAAACAAGGCAGGTTTTACAAAACAAAGGTATGTTAATATATACCTTTTTACATATAGGTCAAGACAATTATTTACCATGGTAATCCACTTATCAGGCCTAAAACAGACAAAGGATTGAACTCTGAACCCGGCCGATACTTAAGAAAAACAATTAGAATGCTTTGCAATGCCAGACTTGCTGGCACCACAATCTCTTGTGATCCAAATTCTTGTTTCCAGCTAGCAGAAAATATCTTCTGATTCAAATTCTTTTAAGTCAAAAAACCAGAACACTCCCCTTTTTATATTAAAAAGAATTTGGAAACAAACCCATTTTTTTCATTGAATTCTTTGTGCCTTACAGCAATAATTGGTTTGGTTAAAATATCAGCTTTCATATCCTTTGAGTCACAATATTTTAATATGACCTCACCTCTTGCTATAAAATCCTTAACATGATGAAAACGAAAGTCTATATGCTTTGTTCTGCTACTACAGCCCTCAGATAAAATCATATGAATACAAGCCTGGTTGTCTTCATAAACAGTTATAGGTTGGTGTAAAATGATACCTATATCTCCCATTCTCCCCCATTTGTTAGAGGTGGCAGAGACCTGGGGTCCCCCTGGTATGAGAGCGGTATCCCTCTTGGGTGTGAGAGACCCTGGGGGAGGCCAGAGTTGTATGATTGTATATTAGAGTGCCCGCCCCTGAGTGAGAGACAGGTTGTGGGCAGGAGTGGATGGTGCCCCTTCGACCAGTAAGAGAAGCTGAAGGGGCGCGTAGTGAGTGTGGAGTGAGTGGTTAGGGGGTGGTTAGGTTCTACTGGCGCCGAAAGCATATGCTGGTACGCTGGTGACCGTACTGCCCCCTGAGGTTGACTGAGTTAGGAAGATGTGTGCATGGGAGAGGGGCCCCCTGTTTCAATCTAGGGTTTTCGGAGGTCCGGTGGTGGAGGCAACTGGGCCTCGTAACTCTAGGGGCTCTGGGGCGGATGGTCCTATTGAAGTGGTGACGGGTCGGGGATGCTATGGCGGGAACCGGAGGGCAGGCCATCGTTGGGGAAGACGCCTCCGGTGTTTATTACCGGTGGTGTGTTCCAGCCCTCCGGGTTCAAACCTAGGCCCTGGTCAGCGGATCCTCGAGTGCCCTGATTTCCGGCTGTTGATGCTTAATGCCAGGTCGGTTAATAACAAGGGCCCCTCATATGTGATTTGATCGCAGAGGAGGGGGCCGACCTGGCATGTATTACCGAGACCTTGCAGGGCCCTGGAGGAGGGGTTGCCCTCTTGGAGATCTGCCCGGCCGGGTTTCAGGTATGGCACCAGCCGAGACATCGGGGTAGGGGAGGTGGGGTGGCAGTTGTCATCCGAGAGTCTATAGTGGCCTTCAGGGGCACGGCTCCACAGGTGGCCGGATGTGAGACTCTGTTCTTCAACTTGGGTTCCCGAGAGCAGTTGGGAGTGTTGCTGCTATACCAGCCTCCCTGCTGCATAGCAACCTCCCTGCCCGAGCTGCTGGAGGCTGTTTCAGGGTTGGCGGTGGAATTCCCCAGACTTATGGTTCTCGGAGATGGCTCGGGAGTTCATGGCTACCATGGCAGCCATGGGCCTGGTCCAGATTATCCGGGACCCAACTCGAGACAGTGGTCTCACTCCGGACTTGGTTTTCCTGTCGGAGCAGTGGCAAGGTGATCTGAGGGGAGAGTTGCATCTTTCCCCGTTGTCATGGTCGGATCATGCCCTGGTGACCCTTAGACTCTCATATGCTGCCCCACTCCGCAGGGAGGCTGGACCTATTCAATCGGTCCGCCCCCGGTGACTAATGGACCCGATAGGGTTTCAGAGGGAGCTGGGGGTTATATCCGAGGATCTTCTGCACAGTCCAGTGGAGGTCCTGGTCACAGCTTGGAATAAGAAAGTGGCTGGGGCCTTGGACAGGATCGCGCCTATGCGGCCTCTCTTGTCCCATCCGACCCGATACTCCCCGTGGTTTACTCCGGACTTGGTTTTCCTGTCGGAGCAGTGGCAAGGTGATCTGAGGGGAGAGTTGCATCTTTCCCCGTTGTCATGGTCGGATCATGCCCTGGTGACCCTTAGACTCTCATATGCTGCCCCACTCCACAGGGAGGCTGGACCTATTTGATCGGTCCGCCCCCGGTGACTAATGGACCCGATAGGGTTTCAGAGGGAGCTGGGGGTTATATCCGAGGATCTTCTGCACGGTCCAGCGGAGGTCCTGGTCACAGCTTGGAATAAGAAAGTGGCCGGGGCCTTGGACAGGATCGCGCCTATGCGGCCTCTCTTGTCCCATCCGACCCGATACTCCCCGTGGTTTACGGAGGAGTTGAGGGTGCTGAAAAGGGTTAAGAGACGTCTAGAGTGCTGCTCGAGGAAGACAAAGACCGAACCCGACCGAACACAAGCTAGAGCTGCGGTTAAGGCCTACCTTGTGGCGGTAAGAGTGGCAAAACATCAATATTTCTCCGCTCTTACTGCATCCGCAGAATGCCGCCCGACGGCCCTGTTTAGGATTACTCGATCTCTCCTAGGTAAGGTGGGGCCGGTGACCCACCTTCAGGGCCATGCGGAGGAATTTTCAGAGCATCTGACAGATAAAATCGCTCGGATCCGTTCTAAGTTGGACTCCAAGCGTGATACATGGTCTGGGGAGATGCCAAGGGAATGTCTTTGCCCGATTATCTGGGAACGGTTTGATCCTGTTGGGCCTGAGGAAGTGGACAGGATCCTCTGGACTGTAAGGGCCACTACTTGTCATCTTGACCCATGCCCCTCCTGGCTGGTGAAAGCAGCCAGGGAGGTGACATGTGGTTGGGTCCATGCGATGGTTACTGCATCCTTGGGAGAGGGAGTGTTCCCGGCGGCTTTTAAGGAAGCGCTGGTGCACCCCCTCCTCAAGAAGCCATCACTGGACCCTATAGTGTTGGAAAATTTTCGTCCCGTCTCCCACCTCCCCTTTCTGGGGAAGGTGGTTGAGAAAGTGGTGGCATTACAGCTCCAGAGGATTCTGGATGATATGGATTATCTAGACCCCTTTCAGTCAGGGTTCAGGCCGGGATATGGGGTAGAAACTGCATTGGTCGCGCTTACTGATGATCTCTGGCGAGCGCGGGATGGAGGCAGTGCATCCATCCTGGCTCTTCTTGACCTCTCAGCCACTTTTGATACCATCAACCATGGTATCCTTAGGGGGTTGGGGGTGGGCGGGGGGTGGGGGTGGGTGGCGTGGTTTTGCGCTGGTTCACCTCCTTCCTCCAGGGCCGATCCCAATCAGTGGTAATAGGAGATGAGAGATCCGACCCTCGGCCCCTACTTTGTGGGGTGCCGCAGGGTTTGGTTCTCTCCCCTCTCCTATTTAATATCTACATGAAACCGCTAGGTGAGATCATCCGCCAACACGGGATGAGGTATCATCAATATGCTGATGATACTCAACTATATATCTCCATCCTGGGCGAGTTAAGTGATGCAGTGACTGCCCTTTCTCAGTGTCTGAAGGCTGTGGGGGCCTGGATGGGGAACAACAGGCTTCAGCTGAACCCTGGTAAGACGGAGTGGCTGTGGATTGATGGTGCCTCGAGATCCAGAGAGTTGTCATCTTTAGATCTGAGCGGGGTGGTACTACCCCGTTCAGACACAGTGCGGAACCTGGGTGTCCTTCTGGACTCACAACTCCTGCTTGAAGAGCAGGTGGCAGTCGTGGCCAGAAGGGCATGTGTACAACTTCGAGTTGTACGCCAGCTACGCCCTTTCCTGGACCGAGACGCCCTCCGGACAGTCACTCATGCCCTGGTCATCTCCCATATAGACTATTGTAATGCACTCTACATGGGGCTACCCTTGAAGAGTATCCGGAAGCTTCAACTGGTCCCGAATGCGGCTGCGCATGTAGTTATGAGTGCCCCAAGATCAGCACATGTGACACCTCTACTTCGCGAGCTGCATTGGTTACCAGTTTGCTTCCAGGTCCAATTCAAGGTGTTGGTTGTCACCTTTAAAGCCCTACATGGCATGGGACCAGGTTACCTATGGGACCGCCTCATCCCCAGAGCATCGACCCGCCCCACTCGGTTATGCAGAGAGGGCTTACTACGGACCCCGTCTACAAGAAAATTCCATCTAACGGGGTCCAGGAAGCAGGCATTCTCTGCAGTGGCACCCGCCCTCTGGAATATTCTGCCTCTGGAGGTGAGGCAAGCCCCCACACTGATGACCTTCCGAAAACAATTGAAGACCTGGCTCTGCCACCTCGCTTGGGATGGGAGGAGTAATAGCTCCTCTTGGGGATGGCTTGCTCCGTAGAGTTCTTTTAAACTTAACATCAGAGACTCTTGGGTTTTATATATTTAATTAATTTATATAGATATACATTTATGTACAGTATTTTATATGCTTTTATATGTTTTAATTGTCAACTTTGTGTAAACCGCCCAGAGTCCCCTCTGTGGGGGGAGATGGGCGGTGATATAAGTATGATAAATAAATAAATAAATAAATAAATAAATAAATAAATAAATTATCTTTTAAAAGCTGTTTCAACCAGACAATTTCATTACATATCTGTGCTAAACTGTAGAATTCAGCTTCAGCTGTGGACAGGGCCACTATTGTTTGCTTTCTAGAATACCAAGCTATTGTAGATCCATCAAATTGAATTAAAAGCTCCAGAAGTGGACTTACGATCAGTAAGATATCCACCCCAATCTGAGTCAGCAAAAGTTTCTAATTTTTCTGTTCCACCAGCAGATAGTTTTAAACAGTAATCCTTAGTACCTTGCAAATATCTAAAAAGCCTTTTTAATCCAGCTTTCGCAACAGATGTTGGATTCTCTACATGTCTGCTCAAACTTGATACAGCATTTGCTATATCCGGCCTTGAATTATTTGCAATGTACAGCAAACTTCCAATGGCATATCTAAACCCATCTGTATCAGATGTCTCAGCATCCCCCTCCTCCTTTAGAAATTCAGGAACCATGGGGGTTGAGACAGATTTGCATTCCTGCATTTTAAAATCCTCCAGCAGTTTCTTAATCTTACCACTTTGGCTTATCAGAAAACTTCCATCCTCTTCTCTCTGTATTTGTAAGACCAAATAATTTGTAACTTCTCCAAGATTTTTCAATGTGAAATTGCTTTTCATACAAGCTTCTAAATCAAGTGTTTGCTTATCTGATAATGTGAGCAATAATAAATCATCAACATATAAACATAAATACATAAAATATTGTTTGTCTTTATTTACATAAACACAGGAATATGCTATCCCTTTTACAAAACCAAAACTCTGTAAAGTTTCATGAAGCTTTATGTTCCAGCAACGAGCAGCTTGTTTTAACCCATATATTGACTGGTGTAGTTCACAGACTAGGTTTTCACCTTGTTCATAACCAGGAGGTTGTTGCATGTACAATTTCTGATCTAATTCACCATACAGAAATGCAGTTTGAACATCATAATGATAAACAGACATCTTTTTCATAGCAGCAACCTTCAACAACAACCTGATTGATTCACCCTTTGTTACAGGAGCAAAAGTTTTATCATAATCTACATCTTTCCTTTGAGAAAATCCTTTTGCAACCAATCTTGCTTTATACTTATGAATATTTCCACTGGAATCCTTTTTTAATTTAAAAACCCATCTACAACCTAAACAGCATTCACCAGGAGGAAGATTAACCAATTTCCAAGTTGTATTATCTTTCAAAGAAGCTAATTCCAGCTGCATTGCCTCATGCCAGCAGTTAGCAATTTCAGGAGGCATCTCATTGATTTGCTGTAAAGATTCAGGTTCTGAGTAAATGTGGAATGCTTTTACTGTATCCACCTCATAATGTTTAGGAGGAACCCCTTTGTTACACCTTTGAGACCTGCGAGGTAGGACAGGACTAACATTTTGATTTCCACCGTTTTCCTGAGAAGCCTCTATCTCATTCGACAGTTCAGCTTGCTGCTCCTCTTGTTTATTGATTTCACTAGGTAAATCTTGCAGATCACCATCAGCAAAACCTTGCTGTTCCCTTGATGTTAAATCAACTGAAGAACTGGAATTGATTTTTTCCCAGTTTTGCTCTGCAAATGAAGCACTTTTGCTAATTATTAATTTATTACCTAGTATGAACCTGTAGCTTCTCTGACTTTGTTCATACCCAACAAAGATAGCTTTCTTTGTTCTGGAAGTTCCCTTGTGTCTCAGCTGCTTTGGAATGCGAACCCATGCTGTAGTTCCAAAACCTCTGAGATGATTGACTTTAGGCTTCACCCCATAGAAAAACAATTAGAATGCCTTGCAATGCCAGACTTGCTGGCACCACAATCTCTTGTGATCCAAATTCTTGTTTCCAGCTAGCAGAGAATATCTTCTGATTCAAATTCTTTTAAATCATAAAACCACAACACAATCCACTGTGCCCCTTTTAGGAGCACTTTGATTGCAGCTTTCTGGTAGTGAAGTGCCCTTCAAAGATCTGTGCAGCCCTATTCATTATGACTTTAGGATCCGTTTCCTCGTTGTGGCAGCTCCCATCAGTTAATAGCCATGTGCTGTCCTCCCAATGGCCATTTGTTCTTTCTTGTGTCAGTGTGAAATCCAAACTGTGAATCAGCATCACAGCTTGTTCTTTTTCTTCCTTGTCATTCAGTGAATAGTGACAGACAGTGTTGCTTTTACAGGGAAATCTGAAGCCTCAGATAGATTGCCACTTGTCAAACTGTACAATTTGTGAATGACTCTTCATTACCCCAGAGGGGCAAAATGTGTAGTGTGACCATGCTATAGCTCTGTGCCTCACACCATTGTAGCTGTATGGAGGAGTTAGAAAAGTCCTTCTCCATGGCAACGGTTATGACACTTTTGTATTTTGTTAGCCCTTAGTTTCCATTTTCAAAGTGTGCATTTACTGTGAATGAAGTTATTAAAACAATTAGCAGTCCATGCCGTTGAAGAATATGTAGTAGCCCTATCTGGATTCTCCCCATAAACTCTGCTTGTTTCATATCATAGACAGAACAGACAAGAAAGATGCTCTTTTCAGTAGTGGTTTAGTAATTTGCCAACTTCAGAAATGCTGTCATTTGTATTTTAACTTATTCTGAAACTTTAATAAAATTATTGTAAAAAAGAGAGAGATAAATGCTGTCATGATAGACCTTCAAGTGATGCCTGAAGGCTATTTGTTTACCTTAGCCTACATTACAATTAGGATTTTGTCTTGAATATATAACACTGGATTTACTATTTTCACAGCAAGTGGCATCACCCTAGCAGAATTTGGCTGCTATTAAAAAAAAAATCTAAGTTATGTAAGAACTGGTTAGTGCTTGAGTGGGAGACCAGTATCAGGATATCCCAAGGCTATAAGCTAGACTAGGAAGTTTAACCACAACAGAACAAGGTAACTGTTGCCAGGGAAACTACATGGACCTGCACATGAACTCACCAGGAATGAAGCTCAACTCAAGGAAATCTTGACTTTAGATATCATGTTCTTGCCAATGTTCTTAGCTTAGAGATGATCTGATAACATTGCCTATGCCTATCACAGCAACTTCATGATGGAAAAGAAGCACCTGAGAAACAGTAAAAGAAGGAGCTACCAATCAGCTGCCATAAACTTGTTAGATAAATCATTCAACTTTTCCAGGCTGGGATTCTGGAATCCGTAGTCTTGATCCAGTAGGAAAAAAGGGTCCACTAGGAACTGAAAACTCCTGCTAGTTGTCCCAAAGGAAGTTCACTGTTGACCAGGAGAAGGTAGTGGAAGGAAAATCAGGAAGGGTCGTGGGGGGGGGGGTGGAATGGGAGAATATCCCCACTGCCCATCCCTTCTTTGTTTACTTTTTTTTTTTGCTATTAGATCCAGGAGTGGAGGAATATAGGCATATTTTACTTTTTCCAGGGGAGTAAATAGCAGCTTTACTTTTCTACTTGCTATTTTCCCAATCTTCAAAACAACCAGGTGTGCTACTAATTAAAAGGAGATGGAGGAAGATGGAAAGGAGGGGCTGGAGTTCCTGATTAAGGATCCCATATGCTATTTTTAGTTTAACCCTGAGCACTAAACCTAAAAAATAGTAAGTAAGGACTAAAACTAAGATAGGAACAGAGGGAGGAGAGACTAAAGCTCATATGTAATCAATAGTTTACTGAACATCACCAGTTACATTGGTCTTGAAATGTTTAAGCCAAAACTTCCTCTACTATTGAACCCCTATAAAATATTAGATCCAACTAGAAAGAGAGAGACAGAAAGAGAAGAAAGGGAGGGAGGGAGGGAGGGAGGGACAGAAGAAGGAAAGCTCTGTATTATAAAATCCCCTGTCTTGAAAAAAAATTAATGGGGGACATAGCTCCAGCAATATACTGGGATTGTGGCAAATGAAAAGGTGGTTGAATGGATGAGAACTTAAGTCCTTCAGAATTTTAGATAAGCATGACAATTTTGGATTTGCCAACATACTGTATATAGGGGGTGGGGAATCAAAATGCACATGCTCTCCAAAATCAGAGTGTTAAGAATTTTGCCACACAAAAAAATGTGTACATTAAGAAAAAAGCATACACACACTGGATACATTGAAAAAATGTATACAGAGACCTTTCTTTTTTTTAATTACTAAAACTGGCAAAAAATGTGCCTCCTGGAGCAAGCCTATATTTCATGAAATGTATGCCTAGTTTTAGGCCAGTCAGCAAAATAAGAAATCTAGGGAGAAATGGGGGGGGGTATCCTCAAAAACCGTGGTGATTATACAAACCTATCTCTTCTATTGTCATCTCACATCTACTATTTTTTTAAAATATGGGGTGGAGGAGAAATAATCACATTTCCAGTAAGGCTGTCATGCCAGGACTTTAGGGGAAAGACTTGGGCTTCCACTTCAGCAGAATGAACAGGAGTTCTTAAACACGGCAAGACAAGATTGCTATATTGCAAAGTGAATGAATAATGATAATTCCTATTTCTGAATGGCCATTAAATACATTCTGGCAGTGCTATAAACTTGTATTGTTTCCAGTCCCATGGGTTGGAGAGATTTTTTTTTAAGTCCAGCTTGATCATCACATCCAGAACCTCTGCATATCCTGAAATACTAAAGTGAGCAAGAGAAAGAATAAGCAGTAGGATCACAGAGTACTTGTTAGAAATGAGAAGCCAGGGAGAAATGACATCTGCTGTGTTTTTCTATAGCACAGCAGACTTTAAAGGGATATCTTCATCACTAACACCCACTAATAGACTCTCCAGTGCTCAAGGCTAAACTATACAGCTCTCAGAGTTCATTAACGGATGATTCTCCCAATCCATACACTTTCTATAACATGCCCAACATGCGTCGGGCTCACTGTCGCTCTTCAAAGTGTTTTCAAAGGACGCAGGAGGATGAAATGTAAAAACAAACTCAGGCAACTGTTACTTGAGATTTGCCATACTGCAGCTGCAGTATGGGTTTTCAGAGAGATGTTTCTTTCTAAAAACACTTCAAAGGGCATTATAAGAACATTGATCAACTGAAAACTATGCCCGGCTTCTTAGCCATTCTAGTTGAAAATGTATACAAAATATACTGGAACTGCAGGTGGGAGAAAACAACCCACTTAAAAGTCACCATGTCTGCAATTAACCTGTAACTTTCTGTTTATCTACTTGATGGCTTCGGTTCCAATGCCAAAAGCATTTCACATGAAAAGCCTCCATTTAGTGTGACTCAGAAGTTACAGGACAGAATTTGGCATATGAGGCGTTTTGCTTTCTTGACCAGCAATTGCCATTGCAAGTCTTCTCTAATTCTGTGTAACTCTGTGTTCTTTATGCAAATTAGTTTCAGTGGTGGCACCGCCCATCTTGCTCAAGGAGCGACTGGGACGTTTACAATAAAAACAAGAATAAATAATCCTTAAAATACAATAAAACAATATTCTTACATAAAAGTAATTTAATTTCTATGCCACACATGGTTGCTATCTGCTTTTAAGCTGTAAGATAGTATATTTTTTATTCTTGAGAAAAACACATTTTGCTTTTTTAAAAGTTTGGTTGTTTTAGGTACATAGTAAAAAATACTTGTTGACATTCAGGAAGTAATACAAGATTAACCTTGTTAGGCTAGTTTCTTCATTCTTATGCAGGAAATTCATTTTAATTTTATAGTTTTACTCTTCGCTTTTCCTTCTCCCCCAACTCTGACTTAGAATGTATATAGTATAGTCTCCCTGAGATTATAGGGAAGTGAGAACAGTTTTTAAAATGAATTCTAAAGCAAAGTATTTTGTTAGAATATCAGGAACTAAAAGTAAGTAAATAAATAAATAAATAAAGTCGGAACTACTAAAAATATTCTGTGTTACAATTTAAGGTTAACACATCAAATATAAATTTATTATTTAATAGCTATAGAATACCATTTATAAAAACAGACTGATGAGGTAGAACTAAATTAGTGGGAGTTAATATGATTATTACACTAGAGGATATAGTAAAACATTCTTACAAATGTCCTGCAATCTAATCAAATATATATTTAACCAATATATGAAAATTATTTAGTTTAGAAACATTTTCTCACTGCCTCATATTAAATTTTATCTGCAAGTTTGTCATTTTTTTCCTAGCCTCTGTTCATATTTTGGGCCATGATCCATAGACTTCATATCAGGGCCAAGCTCAGGCTTTTTTCTTCTCCCAGGATAAAGTGCTCAAAACCTGGGTGACCCCATCCCACCAGATCAAAAACAACAATTTTTATGATATTTAGCCTCCCAGCATCATAATAGATTGGGGCAGCCTATACATCATTATCATCACCATCACCATCACCATCATCATCTGTATTACAGTTGTTTACGTATATCTCACCTTTCAGGATAAGAGTCCTCCTAAAGCAACTTACAAGCAATACAAACAATTGTAAATAAAGCAAATATTTTAAAACAACCTTCTGTGTTTGTTAGCTGGCACTTCAGGGAAAGAGAAAGAAATGGGATCGTTCACAGTGGGAACATCGAATCAAAGGAGTGAAAATAATAAATTTGCTTGTGCTTTTAACAGTAATTCTTTTCTAATGTCGATGCAGAAATTTTGTATGGGGAATCTTACTAGTGTAAGAACAAGGTCATTTGACACTTAAGTAGTATTATGTGCATTACTGTATGGAGTGTATATATATGGAGTGTAATAAATAATAATAATAATAATAATAATAATAATAATAATTTTAAAAAAATTGTTTTTGGCACTGCATTTGCCAACAGAATGGCAGTCTCTTTTAATCTTTCTAGAAATGCAGTCAATTCTGAAAATGTGCTGGTATTGTCAGGGTAGAATTATCTTAGCCAGATTTACACACACATACACACACACACACAGACAGACAGACACACACACACACACACACACACACACACGCAAAATGGCACCCTGGATGATTATCACAAGACACCCCTACACCACATACTTAATTCAGTTTATTTTCGACTCAATTCAAAGTTTCCTGAAAAAATTATAGTTTAGGGCAGGGCTTTCCAAAGTTTTCCCGCGGCGACACACCAACCGCCCAACTCCCCCACAGTTCATAGGAGGATTGCAAATACAGTTAATATCCTCATGGTCAGCCCAAAGAATGCTATGAAAGGCTGAAGATACACACTCAAATTTCCCAATTTGTAAAGGAAGGAAGGAAGGAAGGAAGGAAGGAAGGAAGGAAGGAAGGAAGGAAGGAAGGAAGGAAGGAAGGAAGGAAGGAAGGAAGGAAGGAAGGATTCTATTGCAATTTCTTAGTTATGTTTACATACAGAAAATAGCCATTTTCCAAAGCAAAATTTCCTCTCTGCAGCTTCTGGGAAAGGCTGCCAAGATGGTGAGCCCCCACTCTTTTCTAGCCTCTCTGGGTTTCTCCCCAGTTCAACTACAGTTTAATTTTTAGAAAAGCAAAACAAAGCAAAACCTTTCTACCTCTAGCACTTTGGTGCTTCTGACACGAACACACACACACACACACCTCTAGCAGAGGGAGGAGCTGGGGGAATCTGGCTATGTATATGACCAAGAGCCATCCCTCGCTTGTGGACATGGCCTGACTGTGGCATGAAGCTGGTAGGCTGTGAATATCACAATTTGGAGCCTGCACATTCACAAAAGCCTCAGGCTGCATCAGTACCCTATTCAGCTGTAGCATTCAGGCATCAGAGACAAATGGATAGAAAGATAATGACTTTGATTATAAGCATTTCTGGGTAAAACCACTATAGCAGTTCCATTTTGCTAGTTTGGGTGTATGTTTGTCTGGTGTTTTAGTTTAAGGTTTTAATTGCAAATACTTTTTAGAATGCAACATTGCTTACCTAGAAAATACCTAACTGCGGCCTCATGCCCTTGGGCTGACAGCCATTTAAAATGCCCACAATTCCCCAGAAGGTACACTCAATGCAATGCAGCCCTACCAACTCCCAAAGAAGCTGGATGCTGACACCAGGATGAAGTAGGTTGACAATTCTTTCTTGTCTGCTAGTAGAAATGCCACAATCTTCAACTTTTATCCAGTGCTGGCCAGGTAATGATACAAATATTGGTTTGCAAATATTGTTAACATTTAATTTACAGTTGGTGCGTCTAGTAAATGTGTTTTTTTCTCTCACTGTAATAACAAACTTTAGTCACAGCAGAAGTGATGTTACTAACAGAATCCTTTTTCCTTCGCCTTCCCCCCTCCCCCCCCCCAAAAAAAAAGATTCATCTTTGGATTTAGGTTGCTCAACATTTGAGACTGTTATGTCAACAGGTTAATGTACACCTGTTTAGACAGCCTTTTGCAATAGCTGGACTAGTTGGGAAGAGTCACATTTTCCTAGAGATAAAATATTGCTGTTGGAGGTCTGGGAAAATTCGGTATCTTCACCACAGGAATGCAGCCACAAGGGAAGTTGCCTGGACAGCTAAGAATAAATGGAAATGGCTTGGATCCAAAGAACCACACAGCTAGTTCCATGTGCTCCAGAGAATTTCAGATCCTCAACAGCATGCACAGAGAACAGTCTGGAGAGCAGTTTCCTCTACTGCAGGAGAATCTCTCTCCAAAGGAGAACGACTTTTTAAAAACTCCTCTCGCTACCATACTGGATATTTCCAAACCACTGGGTGCACCTAAGTAGGTTTTTGGATCGCAGCCAAGAACTTTGCATATATCATTTTACAAATGGAATGTCTGGAAACAGCCTGAAACACAGATGTTCCAGTCGTAAGATTTGTATCTGGTTACAAAACTGGTGGCAGATTTGCTTGTGCTCTCCACTGCAAACTGTAAGCATTTCCTAGTCCTCCTTCTTCATACTGTATCCAAGGTGCCCTCTCATTTCCTAAACATTTTCTTTGCCTAAAAAAGGGAGCTTTTGCTTTTCCATCTCATGCTTAGGGTTTTTTAGAGTTGCTTCATAGTATTTCTTAGCTTTGGGGCCATTCTGCACATTTCCAACCAGCCAGATATGATAGCTGCATAACAATTCTGAAATTTAGAAGGGCTTTATCTTTAACTAGATTCAATGTCCACCCAACAGCTGTTATTGAAGGGAGATACCAAACCATCCTTTTTGAACGAAGACTGTGCCCATGTGGTAGAGGAATAATTGAAATGATGGAACACGTCATTCTGTATTGTCCTCTCTATGTAGATGCTCACCGGGAATTATTATCTCCATTCTTTACTAAACATCCAGGTCATTCGGATTTGTTTTATCTTAAGTTGTTACTATCAGACCAATCTGATTTTATTTCATTGACCACAGCTTTGTTCTATAGTTTGTACAGTACGCCGCAGTATCTCTTCTAATTTTTCTTAGATTTTTTAGATTTTTAAGTATTTTTCCTTTTATTCTAATTAGATGTAAATCTTCTGTTTTATCTGCTTGTCTATGACCGAATAAACATTGATTTGGTTTTATTTCTTAGCTTGATTTAACAATGAAAGTTGGTGGGATCTCTTGTTGTTGCTTCTGTGATACATCTTTTCACTACTCTACATCTCCCTGGCTGCCAAAATGTTTTGACCTGAAAAGCCCAATGAGTGGAATTCCCCCATAATATCTTCCTTTGGAAAACGAGAAAGTCTTAAGACCATTGAATACGTAGGATGAAAAAAAAGAAAATGATACTCACTCCTTGGCCATGTCATCACTAAGGCACAAGAAAGATGGGGTCGCTTTACCCTCCCATGAGAATTACCAAAATTTACTCCTCTGAAAATAACAATTATTATTATTATTATTATTATTATTATTATTATTATTTTCCCTCAAATCGAAAGAGAACATAGATGCAGCAGGGATAGTTGGCGCAGCCTTTCCAACAACTTCCATCTGTGGTTCTACCTCAGCTTGCCATCCATCTACCTCACCCCAAACATCATGGGTGTGTGTGTTAAGTCTCCAGGTTATTTTGCTTTCATGAGCTTGTTCATTTACCATACAGCAAATTCAAATTCACTGTGAATTATCTCCACCCACAGATTTACACAGTTTTAGCTCTTTGCCACAGAGACACTGCCAGGAGATCTCACATTGCCCATCTAGTAATTAGCAATTGCTCTTTTTAAACAAAACATGGAGGGGGGACCCCAAAATCTCCCACAAAGATTTTCTTTTAGGGGCAGCTAATTAGAGAGACTGTATAAATGGAAATATCACTTGCATAATCTGAGAGACCTCCTTGGAACTGACTACAGGTAGTGGCACATATAAAGGCCAGCTCACCTCCAGCAGCTGGCACCAGTAATGGTCTTATACTGCCCTCTGCAGTCCCCAAGCTGTCCGCTTGCTAATGTTTGCAGGGGACAGCCAGTGCAAAAGGCATGCCCAGTTTATCACAACCTGTGACAGTGTAAAGATGCCAATGGGTCACTGGGTCACATATCGAGTGCAGAAGCTAATAGTTTTAAGTCTCAGATACACCGCAGGTAGAGAGAGGGACTAGGGGGCAGAATTCTCAAACAGTTTCAGTTCAGTTGCACAAATCCCAGGATTCACAGTTGATTCTATAAGGGTTGGAGTGGATAGAAAGAAAATGAACAGTAATTGAATCATTAAAAAAAAATTAAAAAAATCTAAACCCCCTCTTATATGATTTACAGCATATTCCTATGAGTGTATTCAGAAAAAAAGACTCACTCAATTTGTTGTGGCTTAATCTCAAGTCGGTAGGACTGTAGACCACAGATGTGTAAAACAAAAACTGTGACCAACAAAATGCAATCTGTATAAAAGTCACTTTTTTCCATGCACCTGCTTCCAAGTAACAACAGTCCAGAGAAATTAAACTTGTAAAACATAGCTACTTAGCTGCATGCCAAGTAAACATTGCAGGAGGAGAGCTGTGTTAGTCTGTGGTAGCAAAAAATCAGGAGGAGTCTGGTAGCACTGTTTCTGAGTAACAAATGTTATTAAAAGGCACAAGCTTTCGTGAGTTGCAGCTCATGAAAGCTTATGCCTTTTAATGCCAAGCAAACTTTCTCATTTCATTTAGATGAACTTTGTGGCTGCAGTTAAAATCAAACCATAGCATAGGCTCAGAGGGATTGTTGTTAATTAGCTAATGTGTGCTCAGACCACATCTTAATGAATTCTATCTTTAATTGAGCCTGCTGAACAATCGGAGAAGCAGAGAGTAGAGCTGCTGTACCTGGGCTGCAAAAATCTAGATATCCATCTAGAGAGGGGATTTTCTAGGTGGTGCCATCTAGGTGGTCATCTGGATTTTTGCAGTCCAATTATAATAGCATCCTGCACCCCTTCCAATATCTTCCCCAAGGAAGATGGGTTTGATACTGGGTGCATTTGCATTTGAATGTAAAATTTCTCTGAAGAGTTAATTGGGAATTCCGTGTTGCCTCCTTAACCTCACTCTGTACAGTTCCTTAAGCATAGTCAGGGCTCTTCAAAGGTTAAGTGTGCTTTGCAAATAAAGAACTCACCATTTCTGGGGAATGCTAACCAGAAGCTGAAATCTCTCTCTGGGTGTGTGTATAAAAGAATGGTTTCCACGATGATGTTAACTACTCAGAATGGTTTAATGAAGGAGTAAGCAATCTGTGGCTCCTGAATCCTCTTTTTGCAACCCTCAGAGCCGCCTCTGACTACAACTGCCAAAAACTGAAAGCAGTTTCCTTCCATTTTGAGGTGGGTAACAAATGAAAATTGTAGGGTACATCCTAAAATAAAGTTTTTTTTTTAATTTTTGAAAATAAGAACCCCCTTCCCAACTTCCCCTAAAACCTTGATAAAAGATTCAGATGTGTTAAGGCCTCACCCATTTTGTGGCTCTCAGCCACTCAAAAGTATTAAATGTGATCTTCAGCCAACAAGCTGTTGCCCTCCCATGGTTTATTGTGTCATGCAAACATATCCACTAGATTTCAGAGATTAAGCTGCTGGTTGGTCATTTTTCCCCAGAAAGAGTTTCAATGCAGCTCCTTTCTGATTATGGAATTACCCCTTTCTGCAGAGATACATTCCATACCTGGGTGGCCTAAAAAACTGGAAGGTGAAAGAATACATGTAGCATCCCTTGACTCTCCAAAGTCAGCATGACCCAGTGGAACAGTGGTGATAGAGAAATCAGTTGCCTTAGGCTGCTTTTTCCCTTAAGGAAAAAGTCTTTGAAAATTGGCAAAATAGGAAGCCTAATAAAAGTGGAAAAAAACACAGTCTTAAAGCTTCTGGGCCTTAATCTAGTAATTACTTCATGCCATTTTTTCATGTCACAATGGGTGGTGTCCCCATTGGAACACAATTCCAGTTCATTTAAAAAGATCCATTCAGATGCAAAAAAATAATAATACAGCGGCAATATGGGTATAAAGCATCCCATAAGACAAATATCTAACTGGTTTGGTTTCCTCAACATGGTACCTCCAGAAAAATTGGCGTTCAGATTCCATAACCCCTCAGGGAATCTGGCCTTTGGGAAGTGGGGATCAAACATTTGGTCCCCAGATTGGGAAAGTCTGCTTCAGTTGAATGAGAGCACCTGTGTTTACTTTTTAGATTCTCCACTTTTATATACATCCTCACTGTGTCAAAGGATCTATGTCGAGAGGGTTGTTATTTTTTTAAAAAAATCTTGCTGTTCAGAAAGAAAGTTCAGGTCCCATGGGACCTATCCTGAGAGTTCTGGAGCAGGGAATAATTATTTACTCCTTATTCTACTCCTTATAATGCTGATGAGTTCTTGATAATCAAATTCATTTTAGCCTCTGAGATCTAAAGGCCAGCTCTCAGCTTCTCAGACAGTGGTAGTGGTCGTGAGAAATTAAAAAAACAACCTGCCATTAACGAGCAAGTGGGAAAGACAGTAAAGAAGTGAAGCTGAGAAGGAGAACATTACCACCATGACCATTTCAGGAAGGAAAAAAAAATCCAACTTAAAGTAAAATAAACCTCCTCGTCCAGGTTTTTCATTTAAGGACCATTACATGACAGCATTGCTCTCAGAAGGCTTCTGTCTGCAAAAGCCCATTTGCTTTCTGGCTGGACCAATCCGTCTTTTCTAAAGCCCTTCACATTGTGAAGCTATAAAGGGAGGACACCAGCCGGGGTTCTGCTTGCAATTCCCAAGATGTCTGGGGAGATGATAAACAAAAGTCTTTTGTACCATATTAAATCAGCTTTCAGTGCTCCTCTGCACAGTCTCTAGTCATAAGAGTAAGTCATGTGTAGCAAAAGCCCTTCTGATGCCAAGGTTTGTTTTCATATTTAGCCAGCTTTACATTAAAGTCCCTTTGTGAAGGGGCAATGAAAATATTTGTTTATATTTGAACAGCGCTGTGGTTGTGATACAGAAACTGTTTCAGTGAATGGAACAGCTATTTCCTAAAGAGCTTTCTTTGCAAACATTTTTGCTGGCCTCTTCCAACTGTCAACAGACTTTGACTCCTGTTTACCCTAAAACAATAGGAGGCACTTCATAAATTAGGATGTTGGAAACACACAGAGCCTTAGAGCAATAAATTGCATGGGGGAGACTGATTTATTCTGGCTTTCCTATTATTTTATTAGTAATAATTTGCTTGCTTTTTGAAAAGTGATTGGAAATAAAGTTCATGTATTTAAGGTTGGGTGAGGAAAAGTAATTAGTTAGGTTTCACACCGCAAACAGGGAAAAAAGAAAAGGCTTAACCTGTTGACACGTTTCTATGTCAGTACTACCACCTGTCCAAAATTTATGGATATTTTAGGCAGTGGGTTAGCTAAAATAATTATGACGCAACGCTGGAAGAAAAAAATCTGCACCTGATTTTCAATAGAAAACTGTTGATATGCATGTTTGTCAACATTTGAATTAGTCTCCCCCCCCCCCAACAATTGGACAAGGAAGACTTTTGAGCACTTACAGTTTGTTTTATTTGTTCTGTTTATAACTTAATTTTAGGACATTTTTGTTATTTCTTTTTTAATTTCTATGCTTATCAGTTTGAAATTGTGTTAATCCTTTAATGCTCTTGTATGCATTTGTATTTTGTTTGTTAATAAACTAACATTGTTTTTTTTTAAAAAAAGAAATGTTAATTTGGGCAAATCATTCACTCCAGTGTTGAGCTGCCTTTTCCTAATGTTATTGGTTTAACATTAAAAAAAATAAACAGTTACATAAGGAGACCCAAAGGCCAAGACAGAAAATGCTTTGTGGTACAACAGCTTTTCCCTGGAAAACTCCATCCCATGAGGTATGAGTAGCCTCTACTGGAAAAGACAGGGAGCAATGAGTGTGCAAACAAGCTTCCTGGATTCCAAATGAAATCACACACACATGAGGCATGCACACACACACACACACACACACAACCACAAAAACATAAAAGAAACCTATACTAGAAAGGTTGGTCACCCTCCACGCATTCAAATAATTTGTGAAGATAGTCTTAGCTATGACCCTCAACACTGACATGTGCCACACCCAGGCTATTCAAGTCTCATTCATTCATTCATTCAGTTCAGTTCATTCAACTCCACAATACTCAGGACAGCTTAGCTTACAATATTAAAAGCAAGAAAACAGTAGGAATAAAGAGCACACATGTCCGGAAGAAAGAAGAGATTTAATTGGATAAAATTCTACAGGGGCTTGACACCATCCTAGCCCAGGGCCAAGGGGAACAGCCAAATTTTCAACACCTTTTTGAACATTGTCAGGGTGGGAGTTATACGGATCTCTGCATAGATACTGTTCCAGAGGGCCATTACCTCTAGACATAAATTCATCTATCTTATTTTAATCTGCCTAATAATCATAATTATAGGTCCAACTTTTGGACCACTGTGAGAAAGCTTCTACACCCTCAATGGGGAACTTTAGATGCAAGCTTAATGCACATACATATATAGAGCATAGAGGCAGGAAAGCTTTGCCATCAAGAAAGAGTGTTTTACTCAAAGTTTAGTACGTAGTGTAGAGGGGAGGTGTGGCTGCAATCAGATTAAACCTGCATAACTCTGCATTGTGGAATTCCCTTCATGTGTTCTTTTAACTTTTGTGGGCCTGTGAATTTTCCTACTGAATCAACCATGACATCATTGTCTTTCAGCACTCATCATTCGCTCTCAAGTTTAGGGTCATTGCACAGGAGAGTAATCTCAGCTTTAAGAAGCAAGGAAGCTTAATCATACAGTAAGCAAGGGTTAAAATAGGTTTCCCAGAACAGCTTGAAAGGAGGATGAATTCATCTATCATCAAAGAGGGCACTGATGTTACAACAGAAATTCCAATCGGCCAGCATGGGAAATACTTTTTGACTGTTCTTTAGTACCTGTGATTGGCTACTAGTGGCAGTGATGTACTTCTGTCATACGCATGCTTTAGAGGTCATTGGATCCATTTTCAAATTCAGCTTTGTTGAAGTGGAAGTGCCTTGACCTCACAGCACTCTGACTTCTCCAACACCTGCTAGCTGCTGCTAAGGATGGCGTGACAGGCACATCTCTGTTCCTTCCATTTCATTAAAGACAAAAACAAAAAACCCTTCCTCCTATTTTCTCTTGAGCCAGCCTAAGGATATTTCACGTTTGAAGAGCCCTTGGATCTTCAGCATCTCTGTCTTACTGAGTCCCACCACATTGCCTTCTGCTGATTTCCAAGGTAAAGAGACCTCAGAAATCACTGCTGCAGATGATCAGGAAGCAGAAGGAGGAATTGGATATGGAATTTTCTAACCTCAGAGGAGAGGAAAATAATAGTCCTATGCCTCATAGGATTACACTCTTAGATTATTCTCCTTTGGTTTGATTTTTTTTTAAAAAAATCCACAGATTGGTATGTATTTTCATTTTCATCTATGCTAATACAGATAGTTTTGCATATATGTCTTAATATCCATATCTTGGCAAGCAGCTTTCTGTAGCATTTACTGGGTTATTTGAACAAATACAGTACATGCAGTATTGTGCTCACTTTTCCTTACACATTTTTCTATCCTTTTTTTTTCCAGAAAATTACACAGAAAAAAAAAAAGAAATGTCTAAATATTGAAGGACATTTATGTTCCAATTTGCATATATATTTGGAAAGTGTGAACTAGTTTGCATGAAAATATGAACTGAACAATTCCCCTCCCCTACCTTTACTTGCAGAATAATAATAATAATAATTTTAAAAAATTAGGGCTGCACATGTTTTTTCTGGACATCAGAATTCACATAAGCATAAGCATAGCACCTCTCTGGAATTCATTTAAAGTACAGAAGTCTTCTTTCAAGAGTCCGAAAAATATGCCACCACTTTAAGGAATAGATTCATTAAAGTTAATGCAACTTTTTCGCAAATGATGCAGAAATCTATTCATAACTCCAGATGTATCTATCTTTGAACTATGTATCTATCTTTCTACCTGGCCAATAGGGGAATATAACAGCTACATCCTACTAGTGCTTTTCCCCTTTAACTCAGCCTGCATTTGTTTTTGTGGTGGTGGTGGTGTGTGTGTGTAAGAGTTCCCACTGATGAGAAACAGATGATGAAACATGGACCACTACATTGTGACACAAACTCCTCCCCCTATGGACTTGCATGCAACATTGTAATGCCACCAGCTTTCATAAGACATCACAACACATTCTGGTCAATGACTGAAATAAAATGACTGACTGACTGACTGACTGACTGACTGACTGACTGACTGCCTGACTCATGTTCACAGGAACAAACACCTATGAAACAGCTCAGCCCCAACTGCTAGTTTTACCAGATAAGTTTGTTTTTGCAGTGACCCTTCCCATGCTACAGCTGCCCCAGAAGTTAATCAGCCTCAGAGGGACAACTATGTGGAAACACCAAGTTGTGACATTGCTTTACGAATGGCACAAAAACTGTGTGTATTACTGTCAGCTCTACAAAGCAGGCCAGACTAAGAAACCAGTGCCAGATAGGTCAGGACTACTTTTATGGTAAAAGCTATAGGAATAGAATCTGGCAAGTCTGATGGTGCTTCCCCCTCCCTCCCTATAATTTCATGTGAACTAGGGAGGGGCCTGTCTGAGATGCTTTCTTAAGTTAGTTTTTGGAATGGGCTCAAGCCATGCTTGTCTAAGCATTCATTCATTCATTCATTCATTCATTCATTCATTCATTCATTCATTCATTAATTTATTGGATTTATCACCGCCCAACTCCCCCAACTCTGGGCGGTTTACAACAGTTTACCAAGCATTGCCTTGGTAACAGCTCTTCCTCCAGTCCTTCAAGGTCATTCCCTCTTCCCTCTACAATTACTCCCAGGAAATCAGGGGGAGGAATGAATCAGTTGATGGAAGGGAATGCAACCACTTGACAATATGTCTATTCTATAGGCCCATAAGGTAGCTACAGAAAGCTCCGTAAGTATAATACCACCAACAGTGTTTCTGCTGGCTGTAAGGCCTGATTCAGCACAGTCGCCACGTTGGGAAAGTCTTTGAAACCCTCACACTCCTTTAGCATGCCTCCAAAGTTAGACCTCCCATCAACATCTCATATAGTTATTTTCTCTCCCATTGCTTTCAGTAGGAGAGGGATTTTGGAGAAAGAACAAAACACCATGATCTGCTGGGGGGAGGGGGGAGGAAATGATAGATCATCTGTCATCTACCACCACACTTCGGACTGCTCTGCCTGTCTTCATTCAATTCAGTATATAAAATAAAAGCCTAGAAGTTCCTAACAAGTGTTTCTGAACATTCTCAACATTCCAACAGGATTTCATACTAGAAGAAAATTATTGCATTTTAACAAAGGCTATTGAAGAATTCTGAAAGTTATTAGGAATGGTTATTTTTATGCTTAGAGTTAGGATCTGTGATGGAATATCTCCCTGAGGAGGGAGGTGGGGTGATGGAGCTCGAAGAGGGGGGAGAGGAGCGTGCATTTCAAGCTGATAAGAGAAGTCGCAGCTTGCTTAGCATGGAAAGTGCGGGGGTGCCGAGAAAGAGGGTTCGGCTGGCACCGCCCTAGATTCCTAAGGGTGTATTTCCCTTTAGCTCAGAACAGGGACCTTTAGTTTGGCAAGATTCTGTGTATGGTAGAAACAATAAAGAAACTCGAGTTAGAACTTGGACTCAGCGTTGTTTCTTCGCCGATTGCCCTGACGGGATCTCAAATAAAAAAATATGGTAAGTCTAGGGTTACCAGACATCCAGCAAAAGGAAGACATGTCCTTTTTGACTTCATGTCCTCCGTCTGGCAGGCATAGCCTTAAAATCAAATATTGTCTGGCTTTTGAGTATCTTGTTTGTTTGGGGGGAGACTGTTTTCACAAGGGTAGTCATTCAAACCTTTGTGCATTGTGACCTTGTAAATTGTCTGCTTCTTTCTTTCCCTCATCCGCAAACAGACTCGACAGCCTAGATTTATATTATTTAATTGATTTCCTGATTCCAGCAATTGGCTTCAATCCAGCCCCTTCAAATCTATGATCACTGTAATTTGTAGATCACATGACTTGTCATATGTTTCTATGGTAAAATTTGGAAAGCGCGTCATTGTCAATTCTATATTATTGCTAGCATATGTTCTTGAAAATAAAGATTTGTTGGAAAACTATTGCAGTTGAAAAATCAGTCCTTCTGATGCTGCAAAATGTAATTTCATATATTACTGTAGGCCTAAGTCCATTTTTTTTGCTGTTTTTTCAGTGTAATTTTTGTTGTGAATACCAGAAAAGATAAACAGTTAGTGTGCCCTCCTTTTCCCTCCATTTGTCCTCCTTTGCTTGTTCAGATATCTGGTAACCCTAGGTAAGTCATAATTTTACATAACTGCATAAAAGTGTTTTCATTCATATGTTAGAAAACAGACCATGAAAACTTAACATTCCTTATTAGATTAGTTCTACCAGATCTGAACTGTAAAACTCTAGATAAATATTAGATGGCAGCAGTTACAATTTACCATATCTCTTGCTACCATCTAGTGTTCATCTGGGTTCTTGCAGCTCATTTTTGGTGGCCCTGGTACAGATGACTCACTTGCACAAAAACATATATATCCTTAACAATAACTATTCTACTCCTTCAGTTTCCCATCAGTAATGCTACTGAAGATTTTTCAAGTCCAGCAAAGCCTAAGGCAACACAGCATCACAAACATAAGGCCTCCTCCTTACCACCACCCCAGTTTTATATTTGTACAATGTTATTTTTAAAATGCACTTTCTTGTTGGGATTATCAGGAATCAACTCAGCATTGTCTCATAAGCATAATAGGGGGTCTTTCTAGTAAACACATCTCTACTGTGCTTGTGGGATGTTACCTGAGTCACCTGATTTCCTCTTCCTCCTTCTTCTTGCTTTGGGGGATTAACAACCTCTATTACGCTTTGGGCACACCTAAAAGCAGGAGGGCTGCACCATGCACCTCTCATCCATTTCATCTCGCTTGCATGCAAATCAACTATGAATCTACTCGTATCCAGATCTACTGAATAAATGTAAGCTATCTGTTTTTCTTCATCTAACTAATGTGTGAAGACTGAATTTATTTCTGAACATAATTAAGCTTAAAGTGCAAGTTCCCTGCTGGTTCATGCTTCTACTCTGCAAGATTGTTGTTAGCTGCTTGGAGTTCTTTTATTAACCTTCAAGACTCCATCATTTCTTTGACTAGGTTGTATCCCTACGCATTGGCCTTCCTTGTGGTCTTTGGCTCTATTCGGGTAGAAATTACAGTAGATGTAGAAATTCTAGAAGATGTAGTCCAACACCTGGGGAAGGTACCAGACAGGAGAAGGCTGCTACTTCCTGGAAGGAATGCCTGTTGGACTCAGTGAGATTGGCTTCTCAATAGACATGAAGAGTATCTCCCTCTAAAGCAGGGTTTCCCAACCTTGGCCACTTTAAGATGTCTGGACTTCAATTCCCAGAATTCCCCAGCCAGCATGTTGAAGTCCAGACATCTTAAAGTGGCCAAGGTTGAGAAACCCTGCTCTAAAGGAATAGGTATAAAATGCAGTAGAGTGGCTAAAATGGGCAGCAAAATGAACTAGGTTCTCAGATCGTTGGTTCTGAAATTAATGGATGGATGCTCCAACATTTATAAACTTTTGGAAAAAGAAAAAGAAGCTTTGTGATTTATCTTCTGCCACTGGATTCACAACATTCAGAAATGTTTGTGAATGGTATTAAAATAGTGAAACACCCCAGATAAAATGGGGGTCAATTGGGGGGTTTGAAACAATGTTCTGAATTCAGCCCTCCTTCACCAAAAGGTACACAATTTGAAATCTGTAAAATAATGTACAAAGGACTGGTATATAGATCATCTCCACTAAAGTTAGATTATTTGGAACTTGGAATCGATTTTCTCAGAAGTCAGATAATTTCCAAATTAATCTGAGCTGAGGAAAGAGAACTCATGCATCTCTAGGACTAGTATGTCCCATTTTTGTCAGTTCAAATAATCAATGAGTATTACATGGTGTCTCCCAAATATGAACTTATTGTCTTGTGGACATTCCTTGAGAATGCAAATACTTCTTCATTGTTAACTATGATGTATTTTGTTGTTTATTCGTTCAGTCATTTCCAACTCTTCGTGACTTCATGGACCAGTCCACGCCAGAGCCCTCTGTCGGCCGTCACCATCCCCAGCTCCCCAATGGTTGAGTCCGTCACCTCCAGAATACCATCCATCCATCTTGCCCTTGGTCGGCCCCTCTTCCTTTTGCCTTCCACTTTCCCTAGCATCAGCTTCTTCTCCAGGGTATCCTGTCTTCTCATTATGTGGCCAAAGTACTTCAGTTTTGCCTTTAATATCATTCCCTCAAGTGAGCAGTCTGGCTTTATTTCCTGGAGTATGGACTGGTTTGATCTTCTTGCAGTCCAAGGCACTCTCAGAATTTTCCTCCAACACCACAGTTCAAAAGCATCTATCTTCCTTCGCTCAGCCTTCCTTATGGTCCAGCTCTCGCAGCCATAGGTTACTACAGGGAATACCATTGCTTCAACTATGCAGACCTTTGTTGTCAGTGTGATGTCTCTGCTCTTAACTATTTTATCAAGATTTGCCATTGCTCTCCTCCCAAGAAGTAGACATCTTCTGATTTCCTGGCTGCAGTCAGTGTCTGCAGTAATCTTTGCGCCTAGAAATACAAAGTCTGTCACTGCCTCCACTTTTTCTCCCTCTATTTGCCAGTCATCAATCAAGCTCGTTGCCATAATCTTGGCTTTTTTGAGGTTTAACTGCAACCCAGCTTTTGCACTTTCTTCTTTCACCTTCGTCATAAGGCTCCTCAACTCCTCCTCGCTTTCAGCCATCAAAGTGGTATCATCTGCATATCTGAGATTGTTAATGTTTCTTCCAGCGATTTTAACTCCAGCCTTGGATTCCTCAAGCCCAGCATGTCGCATGATGTGTTCTGCGTACAGGTTGAATAGGTAGGGTGAGAGTATACAACCCTGCCGTACTCCTTTCCCAATCTTAAACCAGTCCGTTGTTCTGTGCTCTGTTCTTACCGTTGCTACTTGGTCGTTATACGGATTCCTCAGGAGGCAGACAAGATGACTTGGTATCCCCATACCACCAAGAACTTGCCACAATTTGTTATGATCCACACAGTCAAAGGCTTTAGAATAGTCAATAAAACAGAAATAGATGTTTTTCTGAAATTCCCTGGCTTTCTCCATTATCCAGCGGATATTGGCAATTTGGTCTCTAGTTCCTCTGCCTTTTCTAAACCCAGCTTGTACATCTGGCAATTCTCGCTCCATGAATTGCTGGAGTCTACCTTGCAAGATCTTGAGCATTACCTTACTGGCATGTGAAATAAGTGCCACTGTTCGATAGTTTGAACATTCTTTAGTGCTTCCCTTTTTTGGTATGGGGATATAAGTTGATTTTTTCCAATCTGATGGCCATTCTTGTGTTTTCCAAATTTGCTGGCATATGGCATGCATCACCTTGACAGCATCGTCTTGCAAGATTTTAAACAGTTCAGCTGGGATACCGTCGTCTCCTGCTGCCTTGTTATTAGCAATGCTTCTTAAGGCCCATTCAACCTCACTCTTCAGGATGTCTGGCTCTAACTCACTGACCACACCGTCAAAGCTATCTCCAATATTATTATCCTTCCTATACAGATCTTCCGTATATTCTTGCCACCTTTTCTTGATCTCTTCTGCTTCTGTTAGGTCCTTACCATATTTGTTTTTGATCATACCCATTTTTGCCTGGAATTTACCTCCGATGTTTCTAATTTTCTGGAAGAGGTCTCTTGTCCTTCCTATTCTATTGTCTTCTTCCACTTCCGCACATTGCTTGTTTAAAAATAATTCCTTATCTCTTCTGGCTAACCTCTGGAATTTTGCATTTAATTGGGCATATCTCCCCCTATCACTGTTGCCTTTTGCTTTCCTTCTTTCTTGGGCTACTTCCAGTGTTTCAGCAGACAGCCATCTTGCCTTCTTGGTTTTCTTTTTCTTTGGGACGTTTTTTGTTGCCGCCTCCTGAACAATGTTGCGAACTTCTGTCCATAGTTCTTCTGGGACCCTATCTACTAAATCTAGTCCCTTAAATCTATTCTTCACCTCCACTGCATATTCCTTAGGAATATTAGTGAGCTCATATCTAACTGATCTGTGGGTCTTCCCTATTCTCTTTAGTCTGATTCTAAATTTTGCAATAAGAAGTTCGTGATCTGAACTACAGTCAGCTCCAGGTCTTGTTTTTACCGACTGTATAGATGTCCGCCACCTTTGGCTGCAAAGGATGTAGTCAATCTGATTTCGGTGTCGACCATCTGGTGAAGTCCATGTATAAAGTCGTCTTTTAGGTTGTTGGAAGAGAGTGTTTGTTATGCACAGTGAGTTGTCTTGGCAAAATTCTATCAGCCTATGTCCTGCTTCATTTTGTTCTCCCAGACCATGCTTGCCTGTAATTCCAGGTGTCGTCTGACTACCCACCTTAGCATTCCAGTCTCCTGTAATGAAAATAACATCTCTTTCTGGTGTATTATCTAGTAGGTGCTGCAGATCCTCATAGAACTGATCTACTTCTGCTTCTTCAGCATCTGTGGTTGGGGCGTATATTTGGATCACTGTGATGTTAAATGGCTTACCCTGAATTCGAATTGAGATCATTCTATCGTTTTCTGGATTGTATCCAAGCACTGCTTTAGCCACTTTATTATTAATTATGAAGGCTACTCCATTTCTTCTGTGGTCCTCTTGTCCACAGTAGTAGATCTGGTGGTCATCTGATGTGAAGTGGCCCATCCCAGTCCATTTCAGTTCACTGACACCTAAAATGTCTATATTTAATCTTGACATCTCACCAATAACCACATCCAATTTGCCCTGGCTCATAGATCTTACATTCCAGGTTCCTATGGTGTGTTGATCTTTAGAACATCGGATTCGTCGTTCACCACCAGCACCGTCGGCCGCTAGCCGTCCTTTCGGCTTTGAGCTAGCTGCGTCATCACATCTGGGGCTAGTTGAATGTATCCTCTGTTCCTCCCCAGTATCATTTTGACCATCTTCCGATGTGGGAGTCCCATCTTCCGATGGTATACCGACATATCTTTGGTTGTACTGATCCATTTAGTTTTCATGGCAAGAATACTGGGGTGGGTTGCCATTACCTTCCCCAGGGATCGTATTTAGTCTGACCTCTCTGCCACGACCTTCCCGTCTTGGGTGTCCCTTCACAGTTTAGCTCATGGTTTCATTGAGGTGCTCAATCTCCAGCACCACGACAAGGTAACGATCTCCTTTGCTGGAGAACTATGATGTGATGAGTAACTAATTTTCCATTTCCACCACACATACTGCAAGCATACTACATATATAGTACTTATGAAGAATTAAAGGAAGGGAATCAGAATGTTCAAGCCTTCAACAAGTGAATGAAGCCCAGAGTTGTGTGTGTGTGTGTGTGTGTGTGTGTGTGTGTGTGTACATATTCAGCAAACTGGAGATATAGATATTTATTTATTTTTATTTATTTATAATTCAATTTATATCACCGCCCCATCTCCCCCAAAGGGGACTCTGGGCAGTATATTGGTACATACATGCACACACATACATTTTGATAATGCAAAAGAGATTTTCTCATTCACAGTATCTACTTCTCATATCAACTATTTCAATTATCAAAATAATTTAGTTGTACCAATTTGTACATTTTATAAGACTGTTATATGAATGAATGGAAGGAGCTAAACCTTTCCCATTCCACATTCCATTCTTCTTATAGCCCAACAGACTAGAAGCATCATAACTGGGCTATGCTTGTAATGAAGACTTTTGGAAAAATAAGGCTGTAAAAGGATTGAGTTAGTTCCAAATATTCCAGCTAACTTTTGTTTAAACAATACCCCTAACTTTCTACTTTATACATGAATCCAAGTTATAACTGCCTTTCTATCTCAAGCTGGGCCCTCAGCTATCATTGAGGACCTCTTGGTAGTCGGAGTTTAGATTAAGTCACCATGATTGTGAGAAATCACTGGGTCCACCAAAGTCATACCTTCTCAAGGAAGTGCAACTGTGGAAACTGCTGCTCCATTGAAGAACCCAGGAAGTGCCACACAAGCAAATATCTCCTCAAGTTCCCTTTTGTCTTCCTGTCTGAGGGGATTTCTTGTTCCAGTTTATTAGTACACTTTTGCTGAGCCAAAGGACTCACAATATTTAGTCACAGAATATTAGTCACAGAAATAACCAAGTGAAAGAGAGCTATTCCTTTTCCTGACAGATAAAGTCATATTATACAGACAGATGAAAGTGCAAGGAGGAGGTGAAAGGAAGTTCAATCAATTATGAAAAAGAAGAGAGCTTTCACAACTATACTGCAGCAGCATCATACATTTAGACCTCTTCAACTAAGCAAAAGAGATGATATATAGATGATGGATGGATGGATGGATGGATGGATGGATGGATGGATGGATGGATGGATGGATGGATGGTTGGATGGATGGATGGATGGAATGCTGTCTGATCTACCACCTGCCATGGATACACTTAGTCTTTTAATATTCAGCAGAAGAACAAATCTCCCAATCTCAGATCTAGATTGGCTCTTCGACACCTACCTTCTAAGGCTGATTGTTTAATAAATGAAGAGAATTCATCATATTCTATTGGAAGATAATTCAACTGTCCATTCATATGAGTCCTGTTTTTAATTATCTGTAACAGAGCGTTCTAAATCAACAGCTATAGTCCAGTAAATTACAAAACTGATTTCTGGATAATCAGTACTTTTGATTCAAATATTCATAGGCCAAAATCAGTTCTTTGTGAATATGTTTCTCCTGACTACTGTACAACAAATATATTTATATTTGCATTGTGTGATTTGGGTCTACTCAGAAGTAAGCATCTTGAGTTTTAATGAGGTTTGTTCCAAATGTAGCCTTGGTCTATTAACAACAAACTTTGTTCCTGCAAGTAAAACCAAACAAAATCCTAACGGTTGTACATTTATTTGTACTGAATTCACTGGTTATGTAGCACTCAGTGCCACTGTGTTATGTGTATATCACTATCAACTGGTCGGAATAAAAAGTCAAGTATATCAGCACTTAATGTTCTAAATTCATCTTCTTTAACTAGGAATCTTCCTCATCTATTGGAATTACAACTCGGAATTTCCAGCCAGAGTTCCAACACAGTTAGTGGGTATCTGATTGGGGGAGGCTTCACCATAGATTGCAGTTACTACAGATTTCTACAAGTTGCTCCCAACTGCTGCTGAATTCAAATTTTACTTGAACAGTTCTTACTGTGTAATGGCTGTATCTCTAACCAAACAACAAAAAGAGAAATAAACTCTTAACTGGTAAGACTAAGAAACAGATAAGTCAGAATCAACAATATAACAAATTTTACTCAATGGCTTTGTTATTAGGTGTGCTCAAAAATATTTTAAAGCAAAATAATTTAAAGTATTTAAAGTAGAAAAACGTACAAATATGTAAGATACACAATCAGAATAGTTTTGACTGCTGGAATTGCTTTGAAGTCTATTTCTCACTAGATTTTTATTTCTGGGGGGGGGGTCATCCTATAAAAAGGATATTTTGTTAACACCATATTGATAAGGTTCTGTATTTTAATTATATATTTGTTCTTGAATAATTCTCTGTAAGAGTAATAGCAAACTAAAATTTGTTGTATTCTGCTGATACGTGGCTTTGTTTTCTTTTTTCCTCTCAGTTTCTTCACAGTGAAGTGAGAGAAATGGTCAGGCTCACATTTCCATGTGTATCATTCTGGCACTTAGGTTTTTCACTGTTTAAAACAGGGTTGCTTTTATATAGGAATTCAAACCTAAATATCAAATTAATCTGATATAGATTCCTGGACATGACAGCCAGGACATATGTTTTTACCCTCTAATCTATTTAAATCATGAGTAAACCTGAAACTGAGCCAACCGCTTGTATTAATGTCACTATAGTGTTTAAACTTATTATTTGATTGCTTTATAGCCCAGCTTTCCTCCAGAAGATTACGGAGGAACACAAACTACATGCTTTATCACAGAAGAGAAAATTCACTACTTACTGGACTATTTCCCCACTAGTCACTTGCAGCATCTTCACCCATCAACTCACGATATAACACTTGTCCTTGTTTCAGTTATCTTGGCCCAACACTAGTGTGATGGTCCTGATCCTTTAGTTATTAGTTCAGAGACTCTTACTACAAGCCATCAAAGGATATGAAAGAGTTCTTTATTAAAGCAAGTGATCCTTTCCAATGCAAAGACTAGACTGAGAAAAAGCCCACGCAAATGGCAGTTACATCTTCCACCTTCACTAACAAGCTGATAGCGCCATTTGCACTGGCCTTGGTGTCTGGTCGTTTGACTAAACAACCCTAATCAACATTCCTAATGGCCCTGCAGGCATGCCAGACTCCCACTACACCCCCATACTACACTGGCAGGATGCTCCATCCTGACAACTAGTCTGAAAACATTAGAAGATCCTGTAAGCTGGTAATGGGGAATACTTTTAGTTTAGGCACTTAAAACTGGAATCCCTGATACAGCAATATCTTTTAATGTTGGACAAGTCTATCGTCAGGCCAATAAAGTATATTTTTCAGTACACCAGTGATTTGCTCATAAAGGCAAACATAGCATCATTTTTGAAAAAAACACATAACAAGAAGCAGTCCCAGTTTTTTTTTCTCCCCTTTTGTGTTAGTAGCTGTAATCTAAGAAAGGAAGACACCGTTTCAGCCCTTTTGCCCCTGGCAGCAGAGTCTTTTTGCTTCTCAGCCATCCATCTAGTTGTAGTGGGAACTGAATTTAGCTGGAAGCACATGATTTTTGGCATTAGACAAGGCTATAGCACTTAGAAAGCATCTCTGAAACACCAACCACACTTGAGGGAATCCTTCCTTGCAAAGGATGCTGTCTGCTTTTAGTTTTTAATTCTGCTTCCTGCCATCAGCCATTTCCTCCTTCAGTCAGAGTCCACTTCTTGTTTCCTTCTTCTCCATCAGTTCATTGAATCCAATCACCAGGAAAGCCAAAGAGAGCCTTTCTGTCACTTCTCAGAGTCTACTTAGGTGATTGTCTTACTCAAGAAACACCTTTGGGTCACCTTGTCCTGCGAGAAGATTGGCCCTTTTTGAATGAAACTCTGGGCAAGATATTCCCCTTCAGCCAGTCTCAGCCAAGTATCTTGGCTTTCCTTCAAAGGTGAACCCAGGAACATGCTCAGGGCAAGGATGTGGCTAAAAATGTTATCAGTGTACTCAAAGACAATATAATTTGTAGGACTGCAGGGTACACAAGTTTGCAATGGCTTTTTAATGGAATTAGAGTGTAATCGGCAACACCCACTTCCATGGGTTGCTTGCATTTATACCTCAGAGAAACCAGAAAATTTGTAACATCAGATCTGGCAAAGGGCCAGATTTCCACAGGGCATTAGTAACAAACTGGTGAAGCTCATTAAAAAAAGAGAGAGAGAGAAAGAGAGAAACCTATAACCATTAAAAGTCCATTAAGCAGCGTGTCATTTTGTGGAGCTAAATAGCCCACAGTAATCAAAAGCATATGAACCCCAGCTGGGTTACCCAGCGAATTGTTTCGATTTAGGGGGAGAATACATCAAGAAAGATTGCTGTTCAGATTGGGTTGGTTTTTCTCCTTCAGTTGCTGGCTCTATGTTCCATTATAATTAAAGTGATTGATGGATCGAGCAGACAGAGGTGAGGAGTGACCAAAAGAGCCAGGAACATCTACTCAAGCCAAGTTAAGGAACAGCAGTAGCTAAATGTGGAACTCTTGCAGCAGAGCACGTAACTTGGTTTATTCTCCCACTCTCCATTAGATATGGTGTTGGGAAAAAGAGAGAAAGACTTGCCTTTCTTCCTCTGTTCTGATGAATGTGTGGTTATCTTTTTTTCAAAAAAGAAAAAAAAATTAATGAAGAGGATTATTTGGAAAGGAAGAAAGGTTTGGGAATGAAAGTTTGTCATCCCCACATTAAAACCAGCATTTCAAAATGGGGGAGTATGTATTTTTAATCATTGTTTATTATTATTATTATTATTATTATTATTATTATTATTATTATTATTTCTACTATCCTCTTTTTAACAAAAAAAAGACACAGTTGGAAATTATCATTAATACTTGTGTAACACTAAGGGGTCACCATCATCATTATGATCTCCTTTGTGCCATAATGCATAATGCATTTGTATTTTTTAAGGTGCCAGATAAACACTTGATTGTTTTGGCGTGGCACAACCCAGAAATTCAAATAGATTGTTTATCAATCACCAGGGAAGAGAGTAGAAACCAAAAGGAGATGACACGTGAACCACAGAGCCTGATTTCAAGTACTGCTGGCTTCTAAGATTCTGCTTGTTTTATTTTCTGTGCTTCGCCTCTGTGGGATTCTTTTCTACAGATGTTAAACTTTAAACATAATAGGATGTTTATTGTACAGTTATAACCAGTATGGGACAGTGGTTCAAGTGTTGAACTAGGACCAGAGGACCCAGATTTAAATCCCCACTCAGAAATAAATCATATTTATTGGCTGAAATATTCAAATTATATGGCAGAGATTTATTACAAAGACCTTTTAGAGTCTTCTATTAACTAGATGACACAGAGAAGGGAAGGAAGCCTGCAATTTTCCCCAAATGAACTATTTCTAAAGAACTGCACTGTTGCATCCTTCTAAAAAGCAACAAGAATAGTCATCTGAATCCGTAACAAGCCACAGTGATGTCAATGGCAATATGCATGTCATGAGGTCATTGCTCAAATGGTGCAATTATGTAATTTTCATCATGATGTCTGATGCAAGCATGAAAGTCATGATGCGTTATCATCCCCCACCCACAACACCCATTAGAATTAGATGGAAACTTTACAGTCCAGCATTCTCTTCCCAAACTAGCTAACCATATGCCAACAGGGAGTATATAAGACTTGTTGTTGTTCAGTCGTTTAGTCGTGTACAACTCTTCGTGGCCTCATGGACCATAGCACGCCAGGCCTTCCTGTCCTCCACTGTCTCCCAGAGTTTACTCAAATTCATGTTCATTACATCGGTGAAGCTATCTAACCATCTCCTCCTCTGCCGTCCCCTTCTCCTTTTGCCTTCAGTCTTTCCCAGGATCAGGGTCTTTTCCAGTGAGTCCTGTCTTCGCATTAGGTGGCCAAAGTATTTGAGCTTCAGCTTCAGTATCTGTCCTTCCAATGAGCAGTCAGGGTTGATTTCCTTTAGGATTGACTGATTTGACCTCCTTGCAGTCCAAGGGACTCTCAAGAGTCTTCTCCAGCACCACAGCTCGAAAGCATCAATTCTTCGGCGCTCAGCCTTCCTTATGGTCCAACTCTCACAGCCATACATTACTACTGGGAAAACCATAGCTATGGACCTTTGTCGGCAAGGTGATGTCTCTGCTTTTTAATATGCTGTCTAGGTTTGCCATAGCTTTCCTCCCAAGGAGCAAGCGTCTTTTAATTTCATGGCTGCAGTCACTGTCTGCGGTGATCTTGGAGCCCAAGCAAATAAAATCTGTCACTGCTTCCATTTCTTCCCCTTCTGTTTGCCAGGAAGTGATGGGACCAGATGCCATGATCTGACTTTTTTTAATGTTGAGTTTCAAGCCAGCTTTTGCACTCTCCTCTTTCACCCTCATCAAGAGGCTCTTTAGTTCCTCTTCACTTTCTGCCATTAGGGTGGTATCGTCTGCATATCTGAGGTTGTTGACATTTCTCCCAGTACTCTTAACTCCGACTTGTGATTCATCCAGCCTGGAATTCCTCATGATGTACTCTGCATATAAGTTAAATAAGTAGGGTGATAATATACAGCCTTGTCGTACTCCTTTCCCAATTTTGAACCAATTGGTTGTTCCATGTCCGGTTCTAACTGTTGCTTCTTGACCCGCATACAGGTTTCTCAGGAGACAGGTAAGGTGGTCTGGTACTCCCATCTCTTTAAGAAGTTGCCACAGTTTGTTATGATCCACACAATCAAAGGCTTTAGCGTAGTCAATGAAGCAGAAGTATATGTTTTTCTGGAACTCTCTTGCTTTTTCCATGATCCAGTGAATGTTGGCAATCTGATCTCTAGTTCCTCTGCCTCTTAGAAACCCAGCTTGCACTTCTGGTAGTTCTCAGTTCACATACTGCTGAAGCCTAGCTTGAAGGATTTTGAGCATAACCTTGCTAGCATGTGAAATGAGCGCAATTGTACGGTAGTTTGAGCATTCTTTGGCATTGCCCTTCTTTGGAATTGGAACGTAAACTGACCTTTTCCAATCCTGGGGCCACTGTTGAGTTTTCCAAATTTGTTAGCATATTGAGTGCAGCACTTTAACAGCATCATCTTTTAGGATTTTAAATAGCTCAGCTGGGATACTGTCTTCTCCGCTAGCTTTGTTGTTAGTAATACTTCCTAAGGCCCACTTGACTTCACTCTCTAGGATGTCCGGCTCAAGGTCAGTGACCACACCATCGTATTTATCAGGGACATTAAGATCTTTCTTGTATAGTTCTTCTGTGTATTCTTGCCACCTCTTCTTAATCTCTTCTGCTTCTGTTAGGTCCCTGCCTTTTTTGTCCTTTATCATGCCCATCTTTGCACAAAACGTTCCCTTGATATCTCCGATTTTCTTGAAGAGATCTCTAGTCTTCCCCATTCTATTGTTTTCCTTGATTTCTTTGCATTGTTCATATAAGAAGGCCTTCTTATCTCTCCTTGCTATTCTCTGGAAATCTGCATTCAGTTGGTTATATCTTTCCCTTTCTCTCTTGCCTTTTGCTTTCCTTCTTTCCTCAGCTATTTGTAAAACCTCATCAGACAGCCACTTTGCTTTCTTGCATTTCTTTTTCTTTGGGATGGTTTTAGTTGCTGCCTCCTGTACAATGTTACGAACCTCCATCCATAGTTCTTCAGGCACTCTGTCTACCAGATCTAATCCTTTAAATCTATTCCTCACCTCCACTGTATATTCATAAGGGATATGATTTAGGTCATACCTGAATGGTCTAGTGGTTTTCCCTACGTTTTTCAATTTAAGCCTCAATTTTGTGATAAGAAGCTCATGATCTGAGCCACAGTCAGCTCCAGGTCTTGTTTTTGCTGATTGTATAGAGCTTCTCCATCTTTGGCTGCAAAGTATATAATCAATCTGATTTCGGTATTGACCATCTGGTGATGTCCATGTGTAGAGTCGTCTCTTGTGTTGTTGGAAAAGAGTGTTTGCTATGACCAGCGTGTTCTCTTGACAAAACTCTATTAGCCTTTGCCCTGCTTCATTTTGTACTCCAAGGCCAAACTTGCCTGTTATTCCAGTTATTTCTTGATTTCCTACTTTAGCATTCCAGTCCCCTATGATGAAAAGGACATCTTTTTTGGTGTTAGTTCTAGAAGGTGTTGTAGGTCTTCATAGAACTAGTCGACTTCAGCTTCTTCAGCATCAGTGGTTGGGGCATAGACTTGGATTACTGTGATGTTGAATGGTTTGCCTTGGATTCGAACTGAGATCATTCTGTCGTTTTTGAGGTTGTACCCCAGTACTGCCTTTCCCACTCTTTTATTGACTATGAGGGCTACTCCATTTCTTCTAAGGGATTCTTGCCCACAGTAGTATATATAATGGTCACCTGAATTAAATTCGCCCATTCCTGTCCATTTTAGTTCGCTGTTTCCCAAGATGTTGATGTTCAATCTTGTCATCTCATGTTTGACCACATCCAGCTTACCTTGATTCATAGATCTTACATTCCAGGTTCCTATGCAATATTGTTCTTTACAGCATCGGACTTTCCTTCCACTTCCAGACACATCCACAACTGAGCGTCCTTTCGGCTTTGGCCCAGCCGCTTCACTCTTTCTGGAGCTACTCGGAATTGCCCTCCGCTCTTCCCCAGTAGCATATTGGACACCTTCCAACCTGAGGGGCTCATCTTCCGGCGTCATATCTTTTAGCCTTTTGATACTGTCCATGGGGTTTTCTTGGCAAGGATACTGGAGTGGGTTGCCATTTCCTCCTCCAGTGGACCATGTTTTGTCAGAACTCTCCGTCATGACCTGTCCGTCTTGACCTGACTTCATTGAGTTACACAAGCCCCTTCACCACGACAAGACTTACATGAGTGCAATTGTACTGCCTGCTCATTATCCCTAGCAACTAAAATGAAGAAACATATTGTCTCCAGTACTGAATGTAGTCTAGGTAATGGCATCCCAGTGCCATGGTGGATGTGTGAATTTGTCATACCATGCATCACACTGCCTTCTTCATTGTTCCATAGCACTGGATAGAGACATATCACCATCATGATATGTGCACAACCAGCTAGCCAGTTTGAAGGTATTATGTATTTGGAAATCAGCTAAAGCGTGCTTTAAAGATCTAGAAGATCATGCAATCATAAGAATGGAGAGAAGGGATTTTTGAAGTGGCCTACCCTTAGGCAGTAGGAAATCATCTCGTCATAATCTTCCTCAGTCTGCTGAAACATACTGTATTTTATGTTTAAGTGAAAGTGGCTATTTCTAAATACATCATTCTATAAATAAAAACTAGCACAGGCAAATCCTTTATTGTTTGCTTTTTATTGTTTATTGCATCAATGGCCAGTCAATGTGCTAAACAGAAGTGATTGATTGATTACATGGCATCAAGTTGTTGTTGACTCTTAGCAACCACCTAGTTAGATTTTTTCCATGATGATCTGTCCCTAATCTGGTCCTTCAGATCTTCCAACGGTGCACTCATTGCCATTGTAACTGAGTCTATCCATCTTGCTGTCGGTCATCCTCTTCTTTTCTTTCCTTCTACCTTTCCCATTTAAGATGCCAGGCTTGTTGATCGGAAGATCGCAAGTTCGGTGACCGTGGAAGCGTCTTCAGACAACACTGGCACTTCAGCTAACAAACGGAGATGAGCACCGGCCCCTAGAGTCGGACACGACTGCACAAATGTGCGGGGGGAACCTTTACCTTTTTACCTTTCCCAGTATTAGAGCCTTCTCCAGAGAGCTAGGTCATTGCATAAGGTGTCTGAAGTAGGATAATTTGAGCTTGGTCATTTATGCTTCAAGTGAGAACTCTGATTTCATGTGTTCAATGATCTATTTGTTTGTTTTCTTGGCTGTCCACGGTATTCTGAGGAGTCTTCCCCAACACTAAAGTTCAAAAGTATCAATACTCTGGAGTTCTTGGTGCTCTCTGAGCCTTGTTGTTTTCTTGCAGATGTTTCATTGCCAGGCTAGGCAACATCTTCAGTGCGAAAAGGGAGTGGGACTTGCTCTCTGTTTATATACCTTGGCTTCTCCTGCCTGTGTTGGTGGGGGTGTTGTACTCTCCTTGGTAGTACCTTGATTGGCTTGTTGTTTACTGCTTGGTTGATTGACTGAGTTAATAGTTCCTTGATTAGGGTCTATTGTGTTGTTTGATTGCTCCTCTGCTGCTAATCTTGCTGTTAATCTTTGCCTATCTGGTTGTTAATTGCTGGCAAGGAGGTGTTCTGGTCTTCTGGCTTTTCTATTGTTTCTTATATAATGGTATGTAAATGTTGTTTACCTCTATGTGTCTGTTGATGGCTGCTTTGTCTGAGTGCCAAGCTTCCAGGAATTCTCTAGCATTTTTGGATTTGGCTTGGTTTAAGATGCTCACAGTTTCCCAGTTGAAAGTATGGTTAAGTCTGTCCATGTGTTGTGAGATTAAGGAGTTTTCATCATGTCTTCTGACTGCTAGTTGGTGTTCATGGATGCGTTCTGCTAGTCTTCTGCCAGTCTGTCCTACATAGTGGCTGTTACAGTCCTTACACTGTATGTTGTAGATAACTCCTGTTTTTTCTTCTTGGGCTACTGGGTCTTTTGGTTTACTTACGATGTTCTGAAGGGTTTTGGTTGGTTTGTGTGCTACGGTGATCAGTCTCTAGCAAGACTGATGTCAGGCTCAGCCCAAGAATGACAAGGAATCAATGCAGCCAAACTTCAGTTCTTTATTTGCTCACACGATATAGACAGAATCTTGCCACACTAAAGCTACTCTACCTAACCTAAAGGGAAATAACCTGGGAGGCTCTAGGGCGTGGCTACTCTAAAACTCTTTGTCTTCCCACATTCCAGCTCCAGACTATGGTTTCTCTTATCTCACTCCCTTCCTTGGAATGTGCGAACCAGTTGCATTATTGTAGACCCTCACATCTTGCTTCTTCAAAGTCCAACTTTCAAAGGGAGTAAAATGGGACAATTGACAGTCTACAGGTTGTCATAGTAAATGCCCCAGCTTTCTGGAAGTCATCTAAGAGTGGATTTTCATAGCTGTAAAACAAAATTCATCTACTGAGTAGATAACATTGGTCCAAAGATCTGACAGATGAAGTGAGATGTATACCACATCTCTACCTGGTAGATCATTTAGGAGAGATTAGGGTGGCATGTAGGTTAAATCCTTTATTTTGTCCTCTGTTTTGACACTGAGTAAGTGACCACCCAATCAGGAATAGTAGATGGTCCCTGGATCATTTCTTGTTTAAAAATCTCAAAACTTCAGTTGAAAAAAAAGATTATCAAATCTGAGAGGATCAAAAACACTCAAACAAAAATGACATGGAAAAACAAGCCATCTTATATTTGAGTGCAACACGTCACTCCCTTGGCCTTATATTCCACAATTCAATTAAATTATTGGGGACTATAACCTAATTTGGTGAAACAGAATGAGTCGATTGTGTGATTCTTTGAGAGCATAAAAGACACATCTAAGTTTCATGCCCTTAGTACTGACCTTGGGGTCAACAGTGACTAGTAGCAAAGTAACTATTAAATAAAAAGAATAAATCTGTTTGTTAAAGTTTCAAACTCAATGAAAGAAGTAAAGTATGTGTTGGATGGTGGTCCACCTTGTTGGGGGTGGGTTGGGGGTGTGTTTCTGTCTGTTTCTCTTTTTTGTCACTTTGAATATGAATCCCCATGAGAAAGGGACTGATCCTGAAGATTACTTTCACAAAAAAACAGAGGTTAGGAGCAGTTAATGACAAATATGTTACCATCAGACTGTTAACACTTCCACAAACTGGTTGTTAAAAGTGGTTATTGCACATTTTGTGGAAAAATTCATTAGAAACTTTTTTTTTTTTTTTGCAAGAGCTGGGACTAGTGCGGGAGCTCATTTCCGCCACATGGGACTAGGGATTCGAACCTCTGAACTTGTGATCTTCCAGTCGACAAGCCTGGCATCTTACCCGCTGAGTCACCATGCCCCCTTCATTCAGGATAGGGAATAGCTTTAATGTACAAACCTGGAAGTCCACAAAATTAAATAATGAAGGCTTAAAGTTGCCCAGCTTGAATTTAAATGAAAATAATGCAAATAAACCTTCCCTCCCTCCCTCCCTCCCTCCCTCCCTCCCTCTCTCTCTCTCTCTCTCTCTCTCTGTATTTCACATAGACACACATATATGAAAAGCTTATGAGAAGAGTACTGATTCTTTAATGGATTCATAGCTAATAAGATCCCCTTGAATGCTCATTATTTAGTAGTCTCATTATGGTAAGTGGGCCTGATTGTTTCCAGTAGCCCTGTGCAAATCTCATAATTATTAGACAAAACTTTGATAAAACTCATAACAATCTCTCAGGGGGGTTTCATCTATTTGCAGATTCATAAGGGAGGAAAAAGATGTGCTTGCATTAAAATAAGTATTTAAGATGCAAGAAAGTTATTTCAGAGTTCCTGGAATGGAATGCTGAGCACAAACAGATTAGGGATTCTCATACAGTAGAGGGGTTTCTTTCCCCCTGCTGGGTCCCATTTGTGGATTGCTGCACATCCTCATCAAACATACATATGTACAGTATATACCCATCTGCTATTCACTGTTGGGGTAAGCAATGTTATGCAAAACACAGAAAAGGAGGAAGAAACAGTGGGCTAAAAAAGTTAAAAGGCATAAAAAAAGAGAAGGAAATATAGCTAAGTCTGGTTTACCCTACACTGTCTAATACATCTCTTTGTGTCTTTCCACCCTTGCAAACCATCCTTGCTTCACCATATCCATACACCAGCTTATAACCTGTTTTCAGTTCTTTACACTGCTCACTTCATTCTAAGGGTCTCATCAACTCCATTCAATCATAAATTTCTCTGTATTCCTCTTGACACCTTCACTCTTTCTTGATGGATCTTCTGGCAATTGGGTCTTTATGCATTCTTATCCATATGACCTAACCACCTCAATGTAGTTATTTCGTACTGGTCACTCATTTAGGCAGTCAATCCACATTCATCCAGCACCTATTTACTCCTGACTCTCTCTCTCTCTCTCCTTGTTTTACTACAAACATTTCTTAAGTAACCCATTTCCACTGCATTCAACTTCTTTATATAGCCAATTTTCACTTCCATATAACAATGTGGGCAGAAAACCAATTTTAAAAGCATCATTTTTTATCTTTTAACATTTCTTCCTCACAAGAGGCCACATACTACCCACTACCTTTCTACCAACATTTGCTTCTCTTGAAATTTCTTCATCCATTTCCTAATATTAGTAAACATTTTACCAAGATACTTCTGTTGAAGGCCTACACACACACACACACACACACACACACACACACACACACAAATTCCCCGCCCATCTCACTCAGAGACTCTGGGTGGTTTACATAAAACACAAATAAAACATTAATTAAAATACAATAAAACAGTACAATAAATACAGTCTTCTTAATAAATAATATGTTCCAAGAGGTGGATGGTAAAAAAGTTCTAAATTTAATTTCTGGGAAGCGTCTTTAGGGTGCGAACCACCCCCAGGGTTGGCCACCCCTCTTCACGCCCCACACGAGATGGCAGAGCCAGGTCTTCACTCCTTTCTGGAAGACCAGGAGAGTGGGGGCTCACCTCACCTCTGGGGGAAGGTATTCCATAGGGTGGGGGCAACAGCAGAGAAGGCCCTCTTCCTGGGAACTGCCAGATGACATTTTTTCGGCAACAGGACCCACAACATGCCCTCTCTATGAAGTGTGTGGCGTCAGGGCAGACCAATTTAAATCCTTTAAATTTAAGTCCTTCTTTTTATTAAGCTATCTGGCCATTTGGAGTTTATAATTTATTTATTGTATTATTTGATTGTGTTTTTATATTCTTTATTCTATTTTAATCAGTTTTATTGTAAACCGCCCAGAGTTCCCCGTTGGGGGAGATGGGCGGTCATATCAGTTAAGATAAATAAATAAATAAATAAATAAATAAATAAATAAAGTTATAATTTGGCTCCCACTTGGAAAATTGTAAAAAGAATGTTTAAGTAGGTGTTGGTGAGAAACTAAACCTGGAACTCAGGTTTTAAGTGGTATTGGGGAAAGCACCCTCCTGACAAATCCCCTACTTCATCAGAAAGTGCGGATGGGTTTTCTCAACAATGATGGGCAGCAGCAGAACTGCAGGCAGCACCAGATTACCATTTCAGTTTCCCATGATCTCCCAAATTTAGCATCATTCAGAGGCATTGTGGGAAATGAAATGCTCATGCCAAGCCTGGGCCTCTAGATAGATATCAGCATAGAAGCTGAGGTATTGTGAATCCCACAATGCACTGGATGGGATACTGACAGTTCATATGCTCCCCCCAGCAAAGATAGATGCCCACAGGCACCAGAGGGAGGGTTTCTTCTAAAGCAAATAGTAGCACTGAGGAAAAACTGTGAAGATTATGGTCTACCCCTAATCCTGTTCATCCCCCTTTGTATTTTTACAAGCATGCAGATTAAATGCAATTACACATTCCACGTTGAATCTAGTTTAGCTCTAAATCTACTCTGGGGATTGTGTGTCCTTATGAGGCAGATGCTTGGGACCAATGTGAATGTTTGCATACTGAGTTACAGGGTTACAAACTCTGTTAAAAAGCATAGCCTGTTTGGATTTGCAAGTCTTCAAGAAGAAGGGCTCATTTTCATTTAGGCTTCTTCCCAATACAAAAACTAGGAGCTGAGGAGCCTTATGACGAAGGTGAAAGAAGAAAGTGCAAAAGCTGGGTTGCAGTTAAACCTCAAAAAAACCAAGATTATGGCAACCAGCTTGATTGATAACTGGCAAATAGAGGGAGAAAACGTGGAGGCAGTGACAGACTTTGTATTTCTAGGCACAAAGATAACTGCAGACGCTGACTGCAGCCAGGAAAACAGAAGACGTCTACTTCTTGGGAGGAGAGCAATGACAAATCTCGATAAAATAGTTAAGAGCAGAGACATCACACTGACAACAAAGGTCCACATAGTTAAAGCAATGGTACTCCCCATAGTAACCTATGGCTGTGAGAGCTGGACCATAAGGAAGGCTGAGCGAAGGAAGATAGATGCTTTTGAACTGTGGTGCTGGAGGAAAATTCTGAGAGTGCCTTGGACTGCAAGAAGATCAAACCAGTCCATACTCCAGGAAATAAAGCCAGACTGCTCACTTGAGGGAATGATATTAAAGGCAAAACTGAAGTACTTTGGCCACAAAATGAGAAGACAGGATACCCTGGAGAAGATGCTGATGCTAGGGAAAGTGGAAGGCGAAAGGAAGAGGGGCCAACCAAGGACAAGATGGATGGATGATATTCTGGAGGTGACGGACTCGACCGTGTGGGAGCTGGGGGTGGCAACGGCCGACAGGAAGCTCTGGTGTGGGCTGGTCCATGAAGACACAAAGAGTTGGAAGTGACTGAATGAATAAACAACAAAATAAGGCATGTTGAAATTAAACCTGCTTACTCAAGTAAATATTTGCAGACAGTTCATTTCCTTCTTTTGCTCAAAGGAATCTTAAATACCCATAGATTATTTAGGAGCTGAGGATAAAACCTAAGGTAGATTACTTGAAAAATAAAATAGTCCATCAGTGGACTTTAAAAAAAAACCACAGAAAAAGGTAGGAAGCTCAGAAAAAGAAAAAAAAGTATTTTAAATATTTACTTATTTCTGCAGGTTTCAAATAGCAACCTTCTATTTACAAGGCAAACATTTTAACCATTGTGTTATTATAGAATTTATGGTAAATGGCAGCTTTAAAAAGATATTAGAGTGGTAAGCACTGACTCAGTTGAAGGGATGTTATATCCTCTACAAAGGAGCTAATGGTTAGTCAGCAACAAATTGAACTTTGCTATCTGAAATGGATGGAAGCTTGGAGCTGATATAACAGAAATACAAGTGTATTTCAAAAGTGGAGTCACTTTGACAGTGAGTGGGAGATTAAAAGAAGGTCACATCATCCACGACTGCGGTCCAGAAATCACCAACTACCCATTCTGGCAACAGGGCAACCAGGCAATATGTAGAAGCCCTTAGTTTCTTTTTCTGAGAAACACTGCCTAACAGCCAGAAATAACCCTCCACAGAAAATTAAGATCCCTTTTCTTTCCAACAGCTCTCTTAAGATTCCTGTGAGCACTTTACAATAATTTTCAAGCTTTCTATTCCCCCCCCCCACTTATATTTTATCTAAAAACTAATCTTTCTCAAGCAAACCTACTACCTATTCTTGATTGTCCCAGATAGACTGAAGTAATCAAAAACCTGAAACACGAGAACCACGCAATTAGTAGTTTAGGTCTTTATTTAAATTGCAGGCTACTCATTATTTCAGATTTGAAATTTATTTTTCCTTGCTAATGTCATTAGAATTGCTATATTTTTGCTATTCCCTAAAGAATTACTTGAATACTTTGACTCAGTACAAATTCTTTTAATTGGAAGAGGTTACATGTATCACATGGATTTAATTTCCCCAAATGCCCTTGTTTCAGACCTTGTTTTAAAAACCATAATGGATATATTAGGAGGTGGTCTAAAGCTTGAATTATACTACTGGTAAAATTGAGAGCTGCGCTTAATGGTTTGGGGATGGCCAAAAACCACAGTTAGATAGGTTGATTATACCAAGTGGGTAGAGTAGTCTGGATCAGTCAATTCAATTAATTTCTGGTTTCTTTTCTGGAGGATAGAGGTTTCTTGTTTTGTTTTGTGAGACCATGTTTAAAATTGACTTTGACTTACACTACTATTTCCATGATGTCTTACTTCAAATTAGTGGCAACCAGTACAGACAAGTTCAGTGGCTGGTGGAAATCAGAAGAAAAGGAGCTTGCATAAAGCTGGGGTCATAGATTACCCAGGTCTCTTTTAATATACATACAGTATAAAAACAGGTGTCATATGAATGATGGCTCCTACAATCCTTTCCCTTTCTTGTAAGGAAGAGTTGCACAAATTGGTCCACTGAAACACTGAGAAAATTTTGTACAGAACACTTATAATCTGATGTTAAGTTACATTGTTTTATTACGTAATGTGTGTGGTAGATGAAAAAGGAGTGCCCCTGTCTTTCTGTCCACTGCCAAAAGAATTGAAATGTTAACCTAATAAGTACATGTTTGAACCAGCTCCTGGGTTATAGAAAGTGTGTCCCACTGTTGTACTTAGAGACATACACATGCATGACAATATACTGGCATATGGACCATATTAGAGACTATTTTTTTCATTTTTACTTAGTGTGTCAGTCTCAGACTTCCAAGAATCCTAACACAATATTGCTTCTTCCTTTCTTTTGCCATTTCTACGCCCCACACAGTTTCTGTTCTTTTTCACCAATTCCTCACTTCAGCTCTTCTGAACTTCCAACAAGCCTCTTCTCTATGTATCCACACCACCATGGCCTTGTTGGCTGGCAACATTTCATGAGCTACAGTACATTAGGATTTCAGCTGCACTGCTCGGGCCTTCTTTGCAAGAGCATTTCAAAACAGATTGGGGGCATGCCTGAACTTCTCATATGCCTTGCAATAACACTGCTTAAAAATCAGGAAGACTGAGAATAGGAGAGAACCACTGATGTTTTCATTTAGCAGCTGATGTGACAGGGATTTAGAAGTTGGTCTGATTGATTCTCAGCTTCACTTAAAATAAAATAATTAGGCCAGGAGAAAAAAAATCTGAAAAAGTATATTTCATTTTAACCCATCTCTGCTATTTCTGAAGAGGGAGGGAGGGAGGGAGGGAGGGAGAAGAAGATGGGAAAGATGACAGAATGCTATAGGAATTGAAATGAAGGGCCTGAACAGAAGAAATGAACTACTGTAAATTAATGCCAGATGAGCAATGGATATGAAAATGGAGCCGAGAGGATTAAAATAATTAGGAACTAAGAGGAGAAATGAAGAGTGCAGAAAGAGTATGAAGAGTTCCATTAATAATCCTTTCAAAAGGTAATAGAATACTGTAGATGACAATAGCAAAGGACTGTAAAAAAGCACAATGATCAAGATACAGAGTAGAAAAAAAATGAATAAAATTGCTGGAATCTGCAGCTTCTTTTTGTTGCACCTCACCAAAAAAAAAATAATGAGAAGGAGAAGGAGAAGGAGAAGGAGTTGTTACCCAACCACACCTTCTATGGCTGACAGCAAGACAAGATTTCTGAACCCTAATTGTGAAAGATTATTCTTCCTTTTTCCTTTGGAAACTCTGGTCAACAGGTCATTAACAACATGGTCATCCCAAGGCTGGAGAACATCTTTTTTCTTTGATGGGGATACCTCCTTTTCAAGTTTTTTTTCCCAATATCTATTTATTGTATTATTTGTGAACCAGCAACACTGGAAGGGGCAAACTTGGGGAAAGAAGGAAGTTTGGTTGGTTGGGGAATTCTCGGAGTTGAAGTCGACACATCTTAAAGTTGCCAAGGTTGAGAAACACTGCATTAGCCACAGTTATTTTCTAATGAAAAGGGTAATGGGCCCAGCAGAGAGCCAGCCCCAGTCACCAAAACATCCCAATTTATTTCCAGGCACTTGGTCAAGCATAAGCTGAATCTGCACTCAGAGGCCACAAATTGTGGATACTGATTGGGACTTAAAACATTCTAATTGAGTTTTTTTTATGTCCTCAAAGCTAGCACAAGGCTTTTAAAATGGCAGTGATATCGGGATGGAAAAAATCATCCTTGATGTTGGGAAAGAATACATCTGAAGCATGAAGATAGAGGCACTACTTGAAAAGGTGCACCTTTGAGACGTTTTGAAGATGCCATGCCCAGAAGAAGCCCAAACCAAATAGTTTGGATGAAAAGAGATAGATTATTGAGACCTGAAATAATTCTGAGGCTGAACTTTACATACTATAAGTTGATTCAGAATTATACTTCAGAAAAAGAGTTCTGAGGCAAGCTAAGACAGACATAGAGACTTGGGAAAGAGTGATAACACTTTAAAGTTCAGAAAACTTGTAAATCTGAAATTATGAGGCAAAGGAAGTTTAATGAAACATGTGTCAGAATTTCCCTCTATTCAGAAGACCCTAACGCTTTCTGATTATTTAATCCAGGAACTGTTATTGAGGTCATTACTAGAAAACTATCAATATACAGTAGAGTTATTCAAGCTTCACAATGATTTTTCCCTTGAGAATGCAATTGCCAAATTGGAGGCATACCAGCATGATTTGAATGATACAACCGAAGGGAATTTTCTAAGCAAGGTAAAAAGGAGAGGTGTAGTCTACTATTTCTGTGATAGAGGAGAACTTTTAAAAGAGAAAGCAAACTTTACAAAACTCATGCAACACAGAGAGAGAGACCATCCTAAAAGAAAAGTCAAGCCTGCAGATGGTTTGCAAAAACAGTAAGATTCAGTCAAAGAAACAATACTTATGTTAGCAAATAAATGTTGACTTGAAATTGGACATGATTGAGAAAGAAAAAAATAGATTTTTGCTGGATAATAGAGCATCAAGTCAATATATCTGCAATAAAGATGTGTTTATAAGCCTTGATGAATCTTAGCAAAGAAAAGTTAATTTAGTAACTGGAATGTCAATAGATAATAGATAATGTGAAATTGAAATGCCTGATAAATCATAATGAAAGCAAGAATATAATATTGCAAAAAGCGTATTATGTACCTGAATTGGATGCAAATTTCATGGTTGGAAACTTGTGCTTAAAAGTGGAGTTTGCACTGTTACAAGGGATATTCCTGCATAGAAGATTTGGTCACAGAGATTAGTCAGTTATTAAAGGATGAGGACTTAACAATTGGATTGAATGCTTGAATGCTTGTCCCTGCAAGAAACAAAGGGAATGAAAATGTGACTGTTGTTTGAAAACAAAAGGAAAAGGAAACATTTCTCCTGGAAATGAATTCAAACAAGCCAGTCAGCTATTGGAACTTATTTTTTCAGACATTTGTGCTCCCACGCCAATCAAAACAGAGGCCCAGAAATACTATTAGACTGTCACTCAAAATATACTTGCACCTACGTATCTCTTACCAATTAATATGAGTGAAGTATTGAGAAATTCAAACTGTATTATGCTTATATAGAAAACAAGTTCAACAGAAACATAAAGAGATTAATGTTTGATAATGGGGGCAAATAATGCAACTGAGAGTTTCAAAACTACTTAAACAATAAATAAATAAATAATGCATTATAAAAACATTAAGTATAGTGCTGAACAAAACAGGGTTGGAGAAAGAAAGAATCAAAGCTTGCTAACCATGGTCTTTTGGTTGAGGCAATATTCTTAAATGATTTGGGGGGGGGGAGAAGCTTTTTCTTGACTCCTGGCGACTGCCTGGACTAGTCCCTGCAGTTTTCTTGGCAAGATTTCAGAAGTGGTTTGCCATTGCCTCCTTCCTAGGGCTGAGAGGAAGTGTAATGGTACATGGGAATAACCTTGGGAGATAGGAGGAAGAACCATAGACTAGGGAGATAAGAGGCAGCTGAGCCCGCAGAAGGAATGGGGGCAATGCCTCAGAAGACACCCTCCCTAGTTTCTCGGACTGTAATGGCAAGGGGGGGAGAGATGTACTTTCAGACTTGCAAGATTGTGTTAATCTTACAATAAAGATAGAGCTAGTACTTCAGGATGTGCTTCTTGTCTGGACTACCTTGCAAGTCTGACAGAGAGGGAGTGGCCCAAGGTCACCCAGCTGGCTTTGTGTCTAAGGCATGACTAGAACTCATGGTCTCCCAGTTTCTAGCCTGATGCCTTCAACACTATACCAAAGTGGCTCTAACAGAGCTACTCATCTGCAAAACCAACAAAAGGTGCAGATAAAATGCCATATGAGTTATGAAATTCCACGGCTAAGCTGTTTGCAGCGATTTGGGAGAAGAAATCGCTGGGAAAATCACACTCGAAGAGAGTGTGATCGGGAGATTAACCACAAAGGGTCTCTGAAGTAAATGCCCTCCCCCGACTCCTGTAATTTCCACTGCGGGAGGAGGGAGATGGAGCAATGAAAGGAGACTGGGAAGAAAAACGGGGCTCTGCAGCAGCCGTGATTCTAACAGATAAGTAGCTGGCCCGACCAGGCTTTTAGTCACTTTTTTTTTTACTTTTAAACATTATTATTTTTTTATTAAGTGCTAAGATTTGTATCTGGACTTGATTTATATTTGCTGGTGTTATATTTTTTTCTTGTTAATGGAAGAATAAACGGTGGGAAGAGAAGCTAAGTGGCTTTGCTAGAAGTGAAAGTGACTTTTACTATTATTTCAGTTTGGTTTGAGTTTTTTACTTATGGACAACTATTGGTATTTCTATTTTTGCTCTCTGGAATACTATATTAAAGCTTGGATTTAAATGGAGTGATTAATACTTTATTTTTTAAGATTTTGATGTTGGGATTACTGAACCCTATTAAAAACTCTTTTATATATACAAGTTCCTCTTTTTCTTTTTGAACTTTGAACTCTGTTTGGATTTATTTTTCTGAAAAAGTCAAGTTATTTAACGTTTAATTTGGATTATTGGATTATTATATGGAAAGTAGAGGCTTTTTTACATGTCTCTAGCAACATTTTTTCTTTTTGACTTGTGGTTGGATTGAAGAATTACAAGTGGGAAGGTGAAACCCTGGGAATATTTACTATTCTTATCTTTGATTTTGACTACAGGAGAACAAAAAGTCCTAGGCTTTTATCCTTTGAAACACTGTGGACTTTTATATATAAGGGATTATAAATGACCTAAGAGGAAAAATTTTAAAAGAGCCTAGTTCTCTCTTTCTTTTTCCTTAACCTTTTGGATATTTGTTTTTTCACCTTTTCTTTTTTCTTTTTATTATTTGTAAAAGAATTTTTAATTTTTTTTTTAATTTTTTCCCCTTTTTTAAATAATTTTTGTTATATTGTTATATGGTGCTTTTTCCCCTTTTCTCCCTTTTTTTCTTCTTTTTTGCAGGGCTATGGCGTCTTTGGGAACGAGACGGGCGGAGAAGGAGAAGAAGAAGGAGACTGGAGGACCACCTATTGATTCTGCTACACCTGCTACATCTGCCTCAGAAGCTTTATTACCAGAAATGAAAAAGATATTAGAAGCTGTTGCAACACTAAATAAGAAAATGGATGATCAGAATACAGCAATAAATAAGAAAATGGATGATCAGAATACAGCAATAAATAAGAAAATGGATGACCAGAATACAGCAATAAATAAGAAAATGGATGACTCCACGAAGCAGATGGAAGATCAGATTACAGCATTAGACAAAAAAATGGACGATATGAAGAAAGAAATAACCCGAGAGATTAAGCAAGATTTTAAAAAAGAAATTCAAACAGTTAAGGAAGTGGTCAATTCTCTGTCAGGAGAACTTAAAGATACGCAAAGCCAGATGCAAAAATTAGAAGATAAATCAGAATATGCTATTAAAGAGATTGAACATAATCTAGATATCACAGCTTTAGCAGAAATGAGAGAGAAGGAGCACATCTTGAGATTTAGAGCAATTCCAGAACAAGTAGATGAAAATGTGAGAGAAAGGATGACTTTTGAATTAGCTAAATTTTTGGAGACAAGAGAACAAGATTTAGATTTGGAGATAGACAAGATATTCAGAGTAAACTCACGTTATGCTAAGGAAAGAAAAGTCCCTAGAGACATATTGATATATTTTGTAAGAAAAGTGACAAAAGAGCAAATCTTAAGGAAGCATTATAATACTAGATTAAATATAGAAGGGAAGGAAATAATTGTATTAAAAGAAATTCCCTTGAGAATAATTAGGAAAAGAAAAGACTATTCTTTCTTTACAGACAAATTAAGGCAACATAGTATTTCATTCAGATGGGAAAAATTGGAAGGCGTATCGTTTGAGTTTAAAGGACAGAGATTCAAAATAACTTCCATTTTAAAAGCAAAAGCTTTTTTAGAGAAATACAAGAAAGAAATGGGTTTACCAGAAGGAGAATTGACAAAAGGAGGAGAAACATCGAAAGACAAAGAGAAGACTGAAGATCTATCTGAGAAAGGAGCTACAGGTGTGGACTTAACAAAGGGATTTTAAAGAATAAAACACCAATGGAATTTAAATATCTGACATGGAATATTAATGGAGCCAATGCTCCACAAAAAAGAAGAAAGATATTTCATTTTTTGAAAAAACAGAAATTGGACATAAGTTGTTTACAAGAGACTCATATTTGTAAAAAAGATACTAAATATTTGATTCAAAAACAGCTTGGAGAAGAATTTATTTCGGCTGGATATAAAAAAACTAAAGGGGTAGTCTTATATGTACAACCAAAATTAAACCCAAAATTGATATTAGCTGATGAAGAGGGTCGATACATTGTAGTAGAAATTAACATACAAGGAACTAAAACACTGATAGTTGGACTTTATGCACCGAATATGGATAAAGGAGTATTTTATAAAAACCTGATGGATAAACTTTTGGACTTAACTTATGACAATTGGTGTTTCATGGGGGATTGGAATGGGGTAATTTACCCCAGATTGGATAGACAGTCACAAAAAGAAGTGAAGCAAACACAGGGAAAATTGCCACAAACATTTTTCGACTTGAAAGAGATGTTGGATTTACAAGACATTTGGAGATGTATGAATGGGACTTCCAGAGAATTTACATATTATTCAGAGAGATTTAAATCACATTCTAGAATAGATATGATTTTGATATCTAAAAATTTGATGATGGATATTAACAAAGTTGATATATTACCTAAGACTTTATCAGATCATAATCCAGTAATGTTGACTCTTAAAGGGAAACGGAATGTATTTAGATGGAGATTGAATGAGTCACTACTACGGAATAATGATGTAGTCGATGTATGCAAAAAAAAATTAAGAGAATATTTTCAATTTAATTTGAACAAAGGGACTAATATTCAAACTGTATGGGAAGCCAGTAAAGCATATATGAGGGGTTATTTTATTCAATACAATGCTCAAATGAGGAAGAAAAAACAAAAAAGAATTCAATTGATTTTAGACGAAATTAAAAGTAAAGAGTTAGATTTGAGAGATAAACCAATGGATGACACTTTGCTCACTCAAATTAAATTTCTACAAAAGCAAATATCAATGATATTAACTCAAGAGATAGAGACTCAAATGAAATTTACAAAACAAAAATATTTTGAATATGCAAATAAACCAGGTAGATGGCTGGCTTATAAATTGAGGAAACAAAGACAAAAGAATTTGATTACTAATATTCAACATGAAGGAAAAACTCTGGTGAATAATATGGACATTCAAAAAACCTTTCATGACTATTATTCTAAATTATATAAAAAACAAGATGTCAACTTGGATGACATTGAAGAATATTTGAATAAACAAAAACTAACTGTTCTTAATGACCAACAAAGATTGATATTAAATAATGTTATAACAAAAGAAGAATTGATAAAAGCTTTTAAGAAAATTAGTAGTGGAAAAGCTCCTGGACCGGATGGATTGTCAGCAGCCTACTATAAATGTTTTGAAGAGGATTTATGTCTACCTTTGCAGAAGACTATGAATTCTATTTTGGAAACAGGAATTATGCCTGAAACTTGGAAAGAAGCACATATAACATTGATACCCAAAGAACAACAGGATTTAACATTAACTAAAAATTATAGACCAATATCTTTATTGAATAATGACTATAAGATATTTACAACGATATTAGCAGAAAGAATGAAGAATATACTTAAGGATTTTATTCATCAAGACCAAACTGGTTTTCTACCCAAAAGACAAATTCATGACAATGTCCGAAACATAGTAGACGTAATTGAATATTTGGATCAACACTATGATAAACAAGCTGCCTTGATATTTATTGATGCTGAAAAAGCCTTTGACAACTTAAATTGGCCTTTTATGTTCAAAGTTTTGGAAAATATGAATTTTGGAGGAAATTTTATAAAATGGATTAAATCAATATATACTCCACAACTTGCCAAAATAATTGTTAATGGAGAATTTAGTAAGCCATGTGAAATACAAAAAGGTACTAGACAAGGTTGTCCATTATCTCCACTTTTGTTTATATTGGTATTAGAGGTTTTACTTAGAGATATTAGACAAGATGATGGTATCCATGGTATTAAAGTTAAAAAAGAAGTTTATAAACTAAGAGCATTTGCTGACGACCTAGTCATTACTTTGGAGAATCCACTAGAAGGAATTGAAATATTAATACAGAAACTAAAAGACTTTGGGTCGCTAGCAGGGTTCAAAGTGAATTTACAGAAGACAAAAGTTTTGACCAAAAATATGGATTACCACCAACAAGAGAAATTGAAAGAAATAACAGGATATTCAATGGAAGAAAAAGTAAAATATTTGGGAGTATATTTAACAACTAAAAATGTTAAGTTGTTTAAGAATAATTATATTCCACTTTGGATGGATATTAAAAAAGATTTGGAACATTGGGAAAAACTGCAATTATCATTATTAGGTAGAATTTCAGCAATTAAAATGAATGTTTTGCCAAGAATTTTATATCTTTTTCAAACACTACCTATATTGGCATCAGAAGAACCTTTTAAACAATGGCAGCGAGATATTTCTAAGTTTATTTGGCAAGGGAAAAAACCAAGAGTAAAATATAAAGTATTGCAAGACTCTAAAGAAAGAGGAGGATTAGGTCTACCGGATTTGAAATTATATTATGCTGCTTGTTGCTTGGTTTGGATTAAAGAATGGATAGTTTTGAAAAATGAAAAATTATTGAATTTGGAAGGACATGAATTAAGATATGGATGGCATGGATATTTGTGGTACGATAAAGTTAAAGTTAATGTGGACTTTAAAAACCATTATATTAGAAGATCCTTGTTAAGAATCTGGAATAAATATAAATTAATCTTATGTTATAAAAGACCCTTATGGATTTCTACACAAGAAGCATTCTACAGAACAGAAGTAAGAAATAAAGATAAATGGTTAACCTACAAAGACTTTTTAAAGAAAGAACAAGGACAATATATAATTAAATCAATAGAAGAATTGGTATCAGAGGGATACAGTTTTCAATGGCTTTCATATATGCAGCTCGTAGAGAAATTTAAATTAGATAAGAAAGACCTTGAATTTGAACAAACCAAATCGGAATTTGAGATACAACTATGTGAGACAGATGATCATCTAATTGCAAAAATGTATAAATTATTGTTAAAAGGTGAAATGGTAGAGGAACAAGTTAAAGACTGTATGATTAAATGGGCTAAAAATATTGGCCATAATATTCAAATGCAACAATGGGAAGATATGTGGACCAAAGGGTTAAAATTTACTTTGTGTTATAATTTAAAAGAAAACTTTTATAAGATGATGTACAGATGGTATATGACCCCACAAAAACTTTCTAAAATGTATGGAAATGTCTCCAACTTATGTTGGAAATGTAAAAAAAAAGAGGGGTCTTTTTACCATATGTGGTGGACATGTGAGACTGCAAAGAAATTTTGGACTCAAATACATGCATTGATGCAAAATATATTACAAATTCGAGTTCCATTTAAACCGGAATTTTTCTTACTGGGAATAATTGATGGACAACCTGGGAAGCAATTTACAAGGATTATGCAATACATGATTACAGCAGCAAGACTTATTTTTGCACAAAATTGGAAAAACCAGATATCGCCTACAATACAAGATTGGATGTTAAAATTGATGGATATGGCAGAGAATGATAAACTGACATGTTTATTAAAAGAAAATCCAAATAATTATTTCCTTAAAGAGTGGAAACCATTAACTGACTATTTACAAGATGCGGGAGGGGCAAAGCTTATATGGGGATTTGAAGATTAAAATATATATATATTGATGTAATAGACAAGAAATATTCTTTAATATTATATATAGACCTAGCATGTAAGACAAAATTTTTAAAATACCATGACCAGATACAAATCGGAAGTTGACCAAATTCTGTTTCAGCTTTATCTTTTTTTCTTTTTTCCTTTACTACACTTTTTTATCTTTTCTTTTTTCTTGATTTGTATTTCCATTTTCTTTTCTGTTTCAAACTTTTATCTATGTAAAATTAAAATCTAATAAAATTTGTTAAGATTAAACAAATATCAACACACCATAGACAGCCTCAAGGAACAACTAGAACAGACTATGACCCCTGAACAAATCAACATGCTGACTACTACCATCAAGACCACATCACTGAGACAAGCAGAAAAAAGGAAAGCTAAACTCCAAACTAAACTACTTAAGTTAAATCCCAGAAAAAAAGAAGTACCGGAACCGGACTGGGTGGTCAACATGTCCAGCCGCCCATTATCCACTGCAGAACACAATATCCTACAGAGAGGCCTCAGTTACAACACAGAGGATGCAAATAAATTATAATTCTTTGCAGCTTTAGAAGCAGCATTGAAAACTACAGGATTTACTACAGAAACCCAAGAGAACCTAAGACAGATAATCATGCCACAAACCAGAAGGACATGGAAACGGAACCAACTGAAAGCAGAAGACAGAGCAGCCCTCAGAAACCTAAAGATGGACCAAACTATCATCATCCTCCCAGCAGATAAAGGCCACACCACCGTCATTATGGACAGATCACAATATATACAAAAAGCCAAAAACTTACTTGAGGACAAAGAAACCTACACCCCAGTAAACACCAATCCCATACAGAAACTGGACAACCAGGTCAAAAGAATCCTCAACGACCTAACCAAGGAAGGTCAAATCACAAAAGAAGAACAGAGGCAGATGAAAAGCAGCGGACCCATCATCCCACACTTGTAGAACATGTTCTCTTTAGGAAAAGTATGCAAAGAAAGACATATATCAGAAGAAATGCAAGCGAAAAATGTGTATGATTTTTTTTTCTGGATTTTTAACTAAAATTTCAAACACTCTTACAGTTGGGGAAACAAGGAACTGAGCAAAACTGAAATTTATATATTCTCCCTTCCTGACAAAATTCCAAAAGTTTACTTGCCTAAAGTTAAAGGTTCCCCCCGCACATTTGTGCAGTCGTGTCTGACTCTAGGGGGCAGTGCCCATCTCTGTTTGTTAGCCGAAGAGCCAGCGTTGTCCGAAGACGCTTCCACGGTCAAATGGCCGGCATGACGCATGCGGAAGTACTACTTAGCAAATATTTTAGCCTCGGGAATCACTTCTGTAAACTGGGCAGGAATCCTGTGGCTTTTGAGGGAGGTATGATTTAGGAGCTACTGTATTTCTTCAGAAAGCAGAGGATGAAGGTACTGGGAGCATGCACTCAAATGTAACTCAGCATTTATTCAGTTTCATTCTTTTCAGCTAATTAAGTACATAAGAAATTTTGATCAGTAGAAATATGAGTAGTGAAAAGATGGAGCAGTAATTATTTTATAGACCTACACATCTTTCATATTACCAAAAAAGAAAGATCTCTTCATGCTCAATTCAATATGAACTTTACTGAAGTACTGTGGTTTGACTTTTTTTAAAAAAAAAAATCAGAGTATTTACTTTTTTAAAATGTGCATATCTCACTTATTGTCTGAATAGCTGTTGGCAGCTAGATTTGCTGCCAGCAACCCCAAAGTCAGATTTCCTTTCTGTGCCATTCTGGATTGTAGTACATAGGATTTCAGCTGGAGAAATACCTGTAAAGGTATAATTATGAAGAAAACACTTTCACACAGAGAAATCTAATGCATTTGAGCTGTCAGCTAGGGGAGAAAGATAATCTAAAATTTCCACTTTTGAATAGAAATTAGATTTTTTTAAAAGTGGCAGAGATGATGATGATGTCATGTCAAGAAGATGCCTAGCCAAGAATCCTTTAGTTGCCTATAGATGGGGAATGTTCATATGCAGAGCACTTGCAACCTAAAGTGTACACCACTTTAGGGTGGGTTTTTCACCTCCATATCTGAAAAATCTAAGAACTCTTTGTGACTCAGATGACAAACAGTGCCTGTAAAGAGCTACCTGAATGTAACAACAATAGTCTTCCTGCAGCTTGTTTGAGTCAGAATACAATCCTATGTTCACTTCTGGGGAGCACACCCTGCTGAAATCAATAGACTTACTTCAGGGTCAATATTCAGAAGATTGCACCATAAAGAAGAAAGCCTCTAAAATACTGTTAGACAGGTATTAATAACCCTAATGTTTTCCATCACTCAAGGATTTTCCTATTTACCTTATACAGGTAGTCCTCACTTACCAACCGTTCGTTCAGCGACTGTTTGAAGTTACAATGGCACTGAAAAAGGAGATTTACGACCGGTCCTCAAAGTTGCAGTTGTCACAGCAACCCCGCAGTCACATGATTGCGATTTGGGCACTTGGAAACGGTGCACATTTACAACGGTCGCAGCATCCCACGGTCACATGATCACCATTTGTGACCTTCACAGCCAGCTTCCGACAAGCAAAATCAGTAGGAAGTCACAAGTAACGGGTCACCTGATGTTGCACTTAATGACCTGGGTGATTCGCTTAACAATCACAGCTGGAACTGATGAACTGTCGTCGTAAGTCAGGTGTGGTCACGTGATGTTACACTTTATGATCACTTATTAGTGATGGAGTTGCTGGTCCCAATTGTGGTCAGTAAGTGAGGACTAACCTGCATTCTATTAGTACTGTGTCATAATAGTCAGAATAGTTTGGTTCAGTCTCTGCAGGACACATTATGAATGGAGAAAAGCTATCTGTCCATCCTACAAAAGGCAAATGAAGTGAAGAAATTTGCCATGCCTCACCAAAATCCTGTAATGGAATCCCATGTATCATCCCCAAGTCTTCCTTGGAATAAGCACATGTAGGGGCAACTGTGCTGCTAGTCCTCTTGACACCACACAGATACTGTACACGTGTAGAAGGACAGCGATAAGAAGTTTGGGAAATTAACAACAGAGCTAGAGAGGAAAAATTACACCACTACTCATATTGTGCAAACGAAAACAGACCAACAAAATCCAAGCAAGCAAAACCTATTTCCTAAAAAGAAATTATTTATTAAAAATGTGTGATTTGAGGCCCCAGCAACGAGGAGAGCTCAGATGCTTTACTTCTATCTAGCAAACTATGGAGTTGGAATAAAAATCAGATAAAAACTATGCCAGTAGTAGCACTTTAACCTAACTGTTGACAGATGGAGAATGGAAGCAACGTAAATGCTCTCTTTTTGTGTCAGCACTATAAAAATGTCTGACTAGTCCATGAAAGATGGAGATGAAAGCTCAAGCAGCCATTAGAAGCTGTGCCTTACCTCGAGCAATAACTCATTCCCAGGGTATTATGAAAATGGTTTGATCGCCATGGATTACATTTTTCCTTCTCTGCAAAAATTACAGCTTATCAGCAGTGCAGAAATAAAGCAAGCAACTCCCAGCCTTTTGCTTTCCCCTTTTCGCATTCAGTCTGGTGCCATCTCTTCCTAGTGCTTAGGAATTTCATAAAATGTAACATTTCATTCAACGGGTTTGCATGGTTCTTTGAAGCTGTGCCATGATCTACAGAAGGGCACTTAGAAATGGCCCACAAACCCAGAACTGCTCCTTCGCTGCCTGTGCCCGAGTATTGCTTAAAGATCATAGTGGAAATGAAATTTAAGAAATCACAATGTTGATTTGAAGATATCTTTTTAAAAAATCTGGTGGTAAAGATTCAAAACCAGTAAGATTTTATGAATTAACCTGGTGCATTTGGTCTCATTTCTAAATCTCTTGTTTTGACAAAACAAAATGCAGCCAGGCATTTTTGTAAACAGTGGAATGAACTTGTGGTGATAGAAGAGCTTTTTTTTTTCAATTCACTACATAATATAGGTGGATATGCCAGATTTAGAAATGGTTCAGTTAACACACATGAGTGTGGAGGATGTTTGATCGTGAGTCAAAGTAAATCTCCTCTTAAATTTGACTAAATTTGCAAATCACTTAGACCTCATCATAATCCCAATTTTACTAGGATCATAGCAGGGTTTAGTGATTCTCTTGCAGCCCCAATGAACAATGACCATTCCTAAAAAGAGATCTTTCATGAAGACCTCAGGATATTTTTCAAAAAGTAGTTTTCTAGGCCTTGTGGTTGAAAGGAGAATGTTGACATTCTGATGTCTGATGAAGATTTATGTTGCTAGGAATATAATCCTATTTGTGCCAACAAATTAAACCTTTGACGGTTTCAATAGGATTTTAAAGGATTGTAAAATTTAACAAATTAAATCTTTGATGAGTTCAATGGGATTTTTTCCTCGGTTAAATCAAACATTACAAAGTCCTATAAACCTTAGCATCCTCAGAACACTTAATCACACAGAGAAGAGAGGTAAATCTAATTATATACTAAGACATTCTGAGTGAGCTGGTTCACACCCAATGCTAAACCCAAATTATAATGGGTTATAATGGGTTATAAAGATTTATTTGCACACCAGACCAGCCTGGTTTGTTCAACAACCCACAGATAAAATAAACCCAGTTTAGAGTGATACGTGGACCTAGTCATGATTAGTTCACAGCTCAGAAGAGTAGAGAAGGCACAATTACCTATTCTCCAACACTTCCTATTCACTGCACCCATAAGATTTGAACAGAGCTCAGCTGCTAGTTATTGTGATGTCCCGATCCGTTGACTATTAAATCAGAGTTCCTGACAAAAGCCACTTAGGGATATGAAGGAATCTTTATTTAAAGCCAGTGATCCATTGCACATTAAAGACTCAAGTGAATCTCATCTTTCCCTTCTTTCCTTTCTCTTCTTTCTTTAATCTTAGAAGAGATCTTAGATGAGATCTTAGAAGGTACAAGTACGTTGAGAGGAGTAGGAGGTAAAGGGTTAAAGGCTGAGAAGAAAGTTAATTAGAATGTTTTGGTTTGACTGAAGAGGTTAGAGGTATGGAAGAAAGAAAAGAATACAGATTCTATTAACAATACAGATATTGTTGTATGTATTGTAGTGTTTCATGTTGTATTGTATTAACATTGATGTGTGTCTATGTTAATGATGTTTAATAAAATTTATTTAAAAAATTTTTTTAAAAAAAGACTCAAGTGAATCAAGCTCCCACAATCCACAGTTTAAAAGTCTCCAAGTCCCCCCCCCCAATCGGGATTCGCGGCTCGCCCGCCCTTCCCTTTGTCTCTCAGTTTTCAGGTCTTTCTAAGTTCAAATCAGCTAACCCGGCGATATCACCCTTTGATCTGTCCTGGGTGCTGAATCGCTTGGAGTGATACTTTGATCAACATAGTTTGCAGTTCTGTGAATACCCTGAGCCCTCAATTCACACCTCTGGCAGTTTCCTGCAAAGCACCCCCCACAAATGACCCTGTGAGTTTTAACAGAGTGGCAGGATGTCCCTTCCTGGTGCCATGGCAGGATGGCATGGATGACATCCTGACAGTTATTTTATGTAAAGATCCACTGTTTTGTTTGATGCCCTCACTGTGGGAGGTTGTGCAGATCCAGAATTGGCCTTTATAGCCACTTACAGATCCACTGTTAAAATTTTACCTTTGGAAGACAATCTTACTCAGCTACGAGTGATCGCCAATGAATGATGTTGATGACAAGAAGGGAGTGGTTTGCCTTTGCCTTCTTTTCAATCTAGTTTACAACTATAATGGTGTGTGGGAATGACCTTGGGAGACAGGAGGAAGAGCCACAGACTAGGCAACAGTTAGATAAGAGGCAGCTGAGCCCACAGAAGGAAGGGGTCTGTGGAAAACGTCACAAAAGGGACTCTCCCTAGTTTCTTGGACTGTAAAGGCAAGGGGGGAGAAATGTACTTTCAGACTGGTGGTTTCCCACCCAACCCTGCTTAATTTTTTGAGATGAACAAAAGGTGCCTAGGTATTACCACCTGGCTGGGCACTGCATTCAGTATAAAACAAAACTTTAGCATAGTTAGGGAAACCGTGGATAAATGATGACCTTCCAGATTCTGCTGAGTTACAATGTCCAGTAAATATGGCTCATGAAATAGCCTGCTGGGAAATGTAGTTCATTATTCAGGGTAGTACCATTGCTGAAAGGTTTATTTGATAGTCCTACTTCCTATAGAACCAAAGAAGAATTTTCTTTATGTGGTCACTGTGGTCATTAACTGGGATAGCAGAAATAAGCTTTTCTTTCTGGTAACTGCTCTCTTTTAAACAATTTCCCTTCCGTTGTCCAAATCATGCCCACAGTATTATGAAAGCAAAGTTACTGATCGGTTACAGGGTCTGACTGCTTACTGCTGGGCGTGGTCTGCCACTGCCTTTGCATTGCTCTCATTACACTAGCCAACCTTCCGGCAACACTAACCTAACCAGGTCCATTTGGGCTATAAAGAAACCTGAATTGTGACAGCAAAAGAAAGTATCTTTTTCCCAGGCTAAAATAGTTTATTTCTGTGAGAGAGATTTTTTTTTAATCATTCATCAATACAGAATGGCCTTTAAATGGATTTCTGAACAATCTTGACCTGAGAACCTTTTTAAGACTGCAAGGCCTGGGGAGGAGAATATTCATTTGATTTCCTTCCTCCAGACTTTCTCCTCACTATATCCACTCCGTGCATTCTTTCTTCTTTTGTTCATTTAAGTCAGTTTTTTGGTTTTCCCCTGTACAGTCGTGTCCAACTCTAGGGGCGGGTGCTCATCTCCGTTTCTTAGCCAAAGAGCCAGCGTTGTCCAAAGACGCTTCCGCGGTCATGTGGCCGCATGACGCGCGCGGAACGCTGTTACCTACCCACCGAAGTGGTACCTATTCATCTACTTGCATTTGCATGCTTTCGAATTGCTAGGTTGGCAAGAGCTGGGGCGAGTGCAGGAGCTTACTCCGTCATGTGGCACTCGGGTCTCGAACTGCCAAAGTTGCGACCTTCCAATCAACAAGCCTGGCATCTTAACCACTGAGCCATTGCACCCCCTTCATTTAAGTCAATGGCCCAGTAAAACCCCAAAAACAGACTAACCCTTGGAATTATATTGTAAGTGTTTAGGTTTACTGCAGTGAATGAAAAATTCAATCCTCTGATCCTTTCCATTACCAAATCATACATTAGCTGCATCTATTCCATGTTTGAGGCCCAGGGCAACTGTCTGCCACTGCGATCATCCATTTTGTCATTAGAAAGATAATACAAACACTTTCATAAGCAAAGACTAGGAAATTCACTTGTCATCTCTCTAATTCTAAGGATGAGATCCAGGAATCCTAACCTAAGAATCAGCATGAGAATCAGTACATTGAATGTGAAGCTTGCTTCATATTTTGAGGTTACACAGCAACATTCTGTATTTTCTTGCCACCGTCTCTGATTTATTATAAGTTTTATTTGATATTGCTGGAGAAGGGACAGCCAAGGCTATAGATGCCATTTTTAGTGACAACTGCTCAGGCCCAACCCAAGACATTTGACACCCTGAAGTGAAAAACAGATCCCATGTACTGAAGCTACTAAATGTCGAGTTTAATATTACGGGCAATGGGATAACATCCTCTATCACAACTGAAGTAACAGCCTAATTTAGAAGATGCAGGACAGGTTTATGGCAGACAAAGCAAAGTGTGCCGGAAGAAAACAGTCACTAGGCCTCTAATTTCTACTGGTTTGAGATTGTCACCTCACTTGGCCTAACACTACTAGCACTGGCCCCATGAGCTGCACATTTGCTATAGGATTCCATATGTTCTGAAGAATCTGTAATGGTATATCCTGTGGGCTTTTCAGAGTTTTTAATAACTGCCACAGCATGTTCTACGTATGTGACTCATTTTACAGCATGGTCAGTGGAACTTTCCGATTGATACAGGTCCGTACGGTGCAACTGATCTTACACTAGAAACCAAGTTCTCTGATCTCTTTGCTCCAGTTCTGAATGCAAAATGAGGGTGGCGTTTCAAAGCTATGTATGAACATTACTGAAAGACAACTTCAGTATGGGAGCACACTCACAGCAGCATGAGGTTGACTGCAGATTTAGCTAGCTTCATGCAAGCAATTTTCTTACTAAGGTCTTTCTGCTCTACTTTCCTAATTTTCATAGCAGCCTTCTTATGAGTAAACTAGTCAAAATTCATTTATTAACAATGTGATTCCATCAAAGCTTAGTGATTGTGTTGTCAAATAATATGTAAATTATATTTTAAAAGGCTTATTTTCAGAACCATTCCTGCCAAAAATTAACTTTAAGAGGTAAAGTAACTTGCACATATTTTTAAAAGTAAGTTTATTACCTTTTATGATTACAGATTGTGAGACTCTTAAAGCAGTCACATCTTTTTCTCAAGCTCACATGAATTCCTGAAAAAAATCAAATGGATTTATTTATTTAATTAATTAATTAATTTTTTCCCGCCTTTATTATTTTTATAAATAACTCAAGACGGCAAACATACCTAATACTCCTTCCTCCTCCTATTTTCCCCACAACAACAACCCTGTGAAGTGAGTTGGGCTGAGAGAGAGTGACTGGCCCAAGGTCACCCAGCCGGCTTTAATTAGTAACAGAGAGGTGCTGTGAACCTATTGAGGTCTGAAACATTTGCCTTGAATCAATTTCAAACCATGTGCAGCCCTCATATATACATATTAAAAACATAATACAAGTAGTCCTCATTTAGCAACTGCCTCGGATAGTGATAGTTCGCAAATATGACAGTAATTACGGTAATAAAAAAAATCATTTTCTGACCAATGAATGCATTTACAGCAACAAAAGCCTTCAGTGTGAAACTGATTAAGGTCTGGTCAGTTTCAGGCAGCAGCCGGGAGCAGGCTAGAGGGTTCTCATCAACTGATTAAGGCAGGGCTTTCCAAAGTTTTCCCGCGGTGACACACCAACCGCCGTTGGTGTGTCGCCGCGGGAAAACCCGGAAGTGCCGCCGTTGCAGCAGCGCGCAAAAACCCGGAAGCGCTGCTGCCGCTTTCGGGTTTTTGCGCGCCGCCGTTGGTGTGTCGCCATGGGAAAACCCGGAAGCGCTGATGATGATCAGCGCTTCCGGGTTGTGTGGCGACACACCAGACTGTGTGTGGCGACACACTTTTGTGTCGCCACACACAGTTTGGAAATCTCTGGATTAAGGTCACAGATATGAGCTTGTTAACTTGCCCTTAGCACTTTTTAGGGAAGTGCTGCGCTGTAGAGAAAAGCAGCTCAGGAAGAGATAGCTTATTTAAGCAATCTCTCCGCCCTGCAAGGGGGCAAAAAAAGGGGAAAAAAGGGATCAGGCAGAGAACACTGTCCAAGTAACCTTCATCTGGATGAGATGGCAGCAACCAGTGATCTTTGCAGTGTCTCTCTCGGTCATGTGGTTCACTTAGTGACCATGTCACTTAGTGACCATTTTGCCAGAACCAATAGCAGTCATTAAATTAACAGTACCTGTGTATGCAATATACTGTAAATACAACATAGAATAAAAATAGATAATAAACCACCATAAATAATGAGCTACCAGTATTACACAAAACAGTAATATCACAAAAGAACAACAGATTAAGAATTTGCTAAAAGCAGCAGACTCTAAAATGCCAGGGAAAATAAAGCTCTCTTTGTCATGAAAAGGACTGCAGGAGAGGTGCCAAGCAAACTTCTCTGGGGATATATTATAATGGAGCACCGCTATTGAAAATGCCTTTTCTCTTGTATTCACCTGTCTTAGCTCATTAGGTAGGAAATCTGGAGAAGGGCCTCTGATTAAGATCTACATGGTCTGAATGGTTGGGACATAGGTGAAAAAAATGTTCCTTTAGATAGTCTGGCTGTTATGCCTTTTCTATTTAACAAATAAAGGACATTCAACTTAGGAATAGTTTTCTTTTCTTTTCTTTTATTATTTCTTTTTGCTGCTGCAAAATAACTTCCAGAAGAACTAACTTCAGTGAGGCTGCAAGAATTACAATGCATAGAGGCAGCCCAAGATAATTCCTTATGCTGGCTGGGGAATTCTGGGAATTGAAGTCCACACATCTTAAAGTTGCCAAGGTTGTAAAACACTGATTTAAATCATCTCAGCTATAATAGGAAGACTCTCGGTCTCTGTGAAAGAAAACATGTCAAACTAAACCTCATCTGATGTGGATTTTTCAGATTGTTCTACCCTATAGAGGTAAACAAGACAACCTATCTGCATTTGCACGATTGTGTGCTTTTTTGAATTCTATTTTCTATATATCTTCCAAGGAACAAAGGCAAATTCTGCATTCAAGCAGCTGCTGAAAGTGGAAGTCCTTTCTGAGGACTGAAGACTGACAATGGTGTTTGATGATCAGTGATAAAGGTAACCACTCCTCTGTGCACATACTAGTTACAGCCTTTGACTTCCCAGACAAGCTTAGTGCTTCCCTATTTGTCATATTTTTTCTCTGCAGCTGGGAGTGTGATTCAAAATCATGTGGGTGTTCACTACTCTCTTTCTGGCAAGTGTGGGTTATAATGTAGAAGCACTGTCACAATTTTCTTTGCTTCTGTGAAAGCTTTTTCACATGGTTTTCTCTACCACCATGCCCACTACCTACCTGTAGTCAAGTGTTCTAGAGGGGGAGTGCAGTGGCCAAATTTGCCAGGAATTAATTATAATAATAAATGAATCCTAAAAAGGAACATAGCTGTGAGGTGTCTTGTGGCCTTGGAGGTATTCACAACTGCATGAATGTTCTTTGTTCGCTTTTGTAGGATTTGTGCATCAATGGCGTATATGCGATATGTAACACTAGATTTAAAGAAGTCACATTTATTGCACTGTGCTCTAATTTTTGCAGCACTGCCTTGAAGTTTTGCACATCCAATCTCATCATTTTCTCTGGTGATGGTGGTGTCACCAAAATAATACTGGGTGCCTGGATAACCTTGTATCACTTGGTCCATGACTCTGCCAAACTACTGGGCGGATGCTACTACAAATATCAGCCTGTTATAACAAACTTCTGCTAGGTCTATTTTGCCAAAATGCTGTCCCTCAGCAAGGTTAGTAAAAAATGTCCCCAATTCTAGACCAGGCTATTGCTCAGCCTCAAGTAGAGGATTAATGATAGCTTTAAAGTCACAACAGATGTGAACAGTTGCACTCTTCTTTGCTACAAGAATCACAGATATAGCCCATGGGCTCCAATCAACTTTTGAAAGAGTTCCCTCGAATTCCATCCAATCCAGCTCACAGTCTACATTTTTGCATACAGCCTTTAGAACTGGATGTACTTGGTAAAACTTGGAGGTTCCAGTAATATTTTACCTTTGATGTGCTTGAGTATGCTGGTGCCATTTTGAACACAGGGACAGCAACACCTAATACGTTTCTCAGATTACACTTGACGGTCTCTGTAATAGGATGTATACTACACAGGCTCCTGATGGAATTCCAAACCAGCAGAGCTTTCTCAGCCAGTCATGATCCCAGTTTGCTGCATCATTTGCTTTTATAACATATCTTTTTTACAACACAATTTGTTGTTTATTCGTTCAGTCATTTCCGACTCTTCGTGACTTCATGGACCAGTCCACGCCAGAGCTTTCTGTCGGCCGTCACCATCCCCGGCTCCCCAATGGTTGAGTCCGTCACCTCCAGAATACCATCCATCCATCTTGCCCTTGGTCGGCCCCTCTTCCTTTGGCCTTCCACTTTCCCTAGCATCAGCTTCTTCTCCAGGGTATCCTGTCTTCTCATTATGTGGCCAAAGTACTTCAGTTTTGCCTTTAATATCATTCCCTCAAGTGAGCAGTCTGGCTTGATTTCCTGGAGTATGGACTGGTTTGATCTTCTTGCAGTCCAAGGCACTCTCAGAATTCTCCTCCAACACCACAGTTCAAAAGCATCTATCTTCCTTCGCTCAGCCTTCCTTATGGTCCAGCTCTCACAGCCATAGGTTACTACAGGGAATACCATTGCTTTAACTATGCGGACCTTTGTTGTCAGTGTGAGGTCTCTGCTCTTAACTATTTTATCAAGATTTGCCATTGCTCTCCTCCCAAGAAGTAGACGTCTTCTGATTTCCTGGCTGCAGTCAGCGTCTGCAGTAATCTTTGCGCCTAGAAATACAAAGTCTGTCACTGCCTCCACTTTTTCTCCCTCTATTTGCCAGTCATCAATCAAGCTCGTTGCCATAATCTTGGTTTTTTTTGAGGTTTAACTGCAACCCAGCTTTTGCACTTTCTTCTTTCACCTTCGTCATAAGGCTCCTCAACTCCTCCTCGCTTTCAGCCATCAAAGTGGTATCATCTGCATATCTGAGATTGTTAATGTTTCTTCCAGCGATTTTAACTCCAGCCTTGGATTCCTCAAGCCCAGCATGTCGCATGATGTGTTCTGCATACAGGTTGAATAGGTAGGGTGAGAGTATACAACCCTGCCATACTCCTTTCCCAATCTTAAACCAGTCCGTTGTTCCGTGCTCTGTTCTTACCGTTGCTACTTGGTCGTTATACAGATTCCTCAGGAGGCAGACAAGATGACTTGGTATCCCCATACCACCAAGAACTTGCCACAATTTGTTATGATCCACACAGTCAAAGGCTTTAGAATAGTCAATAAAACAGAAATAGATGTTTTTCTGAAATTCCCTGGCTTTCTCCATTATCCAGCGGATATTGGCAATTTGGTCTCTAGTTCCTCTGCCTTTTCTAAACCCAGCTTGTACATCTGGCAATTCTCGCTCCATGAATTGCTGGAGTCTACCTTGCAAGATCTTGAGCATTACCTTACTGGCATGTGAAATAAGTGCCACTGTTCGATAGTTTGAACATTCTTTAGTGCTTCCCTTTTTTGGTATGGGGATATAAGTTGATTTTTTCCAATCTGATGGCCATTCTTGTGTTTTCCAAATTTGCTGGCATATGGCATGCATCACCTTGACAGCATCATCTTGCAAGATTTTAAACAGTTCAGCTGGGATACCATCGTCTCCTGCTGCCTTGTTATTAGCAATGCTTCTTAAGGCCCATTCAACCTCACTCTTCAGGATGTCTGGCTCTAACTCACTGACCACACCGTCAAAGCTATCTCCAATATTATTATCCTTCCTATACAGATCTTCCGTATATTCTTGCCACCTTTTCTTGATCTCTTCTGCTTCTGTTAGGTCCTTACCATCTTTGTTTTTGATCATACCCATTTTTGCCTGGAATTTTCCTCCGATGTTTCTAATTTTCTGGAAGAGGTCTCTTGTCCTTCCTATTCTATTGTCTTCTTCCACTTCCGCACATTGCTTGTTTAAAAATAATTCCTTATCTCTTCTGGCTAACCTCTGGAATTTTGCATTTAATTGGGCATATCTCCCCCTATCACTGTTGCCTTTTGCTTTCCTTCTTTCTTGGGCTACTTCCAGTGTTTCAGCAGACAGCCATCTTGCCTTCTTGGTTTTCTTTTTCTTTGGGACGTTTTTTGTTGCCGCCTCCTGAACAATGTTGCGAACTTCTGTCCATAGTTCTTCTGGGACCCTATCTACTAAATCTACTCCCTTAAATCTATTCTTCACCTCCACTGCATATTCCTTAGGAATATTAGTGAGCTCATATCTAACTGATCTGTGGGTCTTCCCTATTCTCTTTAGTCTGATTCTAAATTTTGCAATAAGAAGTTCGTGATCTGAACTACAGTCAGCTCCAGGTCTTGTTTTTACCGACTGTATAGATGTCCGCCACCTTTGGCTGCAAAGGATGTAGTCAATCTGATTTCGGTGTCGACCATCTGGTGAAGTCCATGTATAAAGTCGTCTTTTAGGTTGTTGGAAGAGAGTGTTTGTTATGCACAGTGAGTTGTCTTGGCAAAATTCTATCAGCCTATGTCCTGCTTCATTTTGTTCTCCCAGACCATGCTTGCCTGTAATTCCAGGTGTCGTCTGACTACCCACCTTAGCATTCCAGTCTCCTGTAATGAAAATAACATCTCTTTTTGGTGTATTATCTAGTAGGTGCTGCAGATCCTCATAGAACTGATCTACTTCTGCTTCTTCAGCATCTGTGGTTGGGGCGTATATTTGGATCACTGTGATGTTAAATGGCTTACCCTGAATTCGAATTGAGATCATTCTATCGTTTTTTGGATTGTATCCAAGCACTGCTTTAGCCACTTTATTATTAATTATGAAGGCTACTCCATTTCTTCTGTGGTCCTCTTGTCCACAGTAGTAGATCTGGTGGTCATCTGATGTGAAGTGGCCCATCCCAGTCCATTTCAGTTCACTGACACCTAAAATGTCTATATTTAATCTTGACATCTCACCAATAACCACATCCAATTTGCCCTGGCTCATAGATCTTACATTCCAGGTTCCTATGGTGTGTTGATCTTTAGAACATCAGATTCGTCGTTCACCACCAGCACCGTCGGCCGCTAGCCATCCTTTCGGCTTTGAGCTAGCTGCGTCATCACATCTGAGGCTAGTTGAACGTATCCTCTGTTCCTCCCCAGTAGCATTTTGACCATCTTCCGACCTTGGAGTCCCATCTTCCGATGGTATACCGACATATCTTTGGTTGTACTGATCCATTTAGTTTTCATGGCAAGAATACTGGGGTGGGTTGCCATTACCTTCCCCAGGGATCGTATTTAGTCTGACCTCTCTGCCACGACCTTCCCGTCTTGGGTGTCCCTTCACGGTTTAGCTCATGGTTTCATTGAGGTGCTCAAGCTCCAGCACCATGACAAGGTAACGATCTCCTTTGCTGGAGTTACAACACAATACCTTACTGATGTTGCACTTTACAGTTACCAGTATCACTCCAATGGGAATGATATTTGTCTCCAGTCTAGTTTTTTTGGATTTACTTGGTGTCTGCACAGCACAACAGTCACTGCAGTTTGTAAATCACAGCTTATGGCTTAGACTTATGTGCAAACACACTGTAGTTTATTTAATATACTATGTTTAAAAGAAACCATGGCTTAGGGCAGAGGAGGGCAATTTTTTTCTTGTAAACAGCACATTCCCTCAAGGATAACTTATTTAGGACACATAGGAGGCAGGGTGGAAGCAAGAAGTGGGTAGAGCCAGACTAAAAGTAAGTGGAGATACACTTTCTCTCTGACTTACTTTTCTCTTTCTAACACCTACTTCGTTTTTTTACTTTCTCCCTCCCTAGGCTATAGAGAAGAACAGAGAGTTCCTACCAACAATCTGAATTGCTCTCCTGCCTGTTGGAGGTTCCAGCAAACCAGCATGCCTCATTAGCATATGGGTGATTGCTCTAGGAGGCAAACTCACTGTGTGCTTCCAGAGGAAGCTGCTTGTTGCCCCTCCCACTTCATTTCTCTCTGTCTTTTGCCACCATCGAAGGAGCATGCGGCTGCTGAGCTCTCCATCTTGAGGCCATGCGGCCTAGAATCAGGAGGTTTTTCCCCTCTTTCTGCATGCAGCCTCTATCAGCAATGAGGGCTAGGGAAAAGTTTAGGGAAAAAGAAGAACAAGAATTAAGCATTAAGCTCTGCTCCATTCAGTGGTCCTAGCAGTCCACTAATGGTCATCACTGCCTAGGTGGGGTTAAAATTGGGCTGAGAGTCTTATGCAGCCTGAGAAACATACGTTAGACATTGTCCACCCATTGTCCACCCATAGCTTAGAGCAGTGTTTCTCAACCTTGGCAGCTTGAAGATGTGTGGACATCAACTCCCAGACTTCCCCAGCTATGCTAGCTGGGGAATTCTGGGAGCTGAAGTCTACACATCTTCAAGCTGCCAAGGCTGAGAAATACTGGCTTAGAGTAATGTGGGAAGGTAGGCAAAGGTGATCTAGTAAGCTTCATACTGAAACAGGTACCTGAACCACAATCTCCCCTGAGTTCAACACAAGCCACCACACCACACTGGCATAGAGCTGGCTGTTTGACCAGCTTTTGCTATTTTACAGATTCCTTCTTCACAGGTGCAGCTATCAAACCTCTTGTGGTTTGGGGAACAAATGTCTTGCAATTACCACCAAGCACTTTACTGAGATGAAATTTGGATTACAACTGCAATCTTCAGCATTGTGATGGTCCCAGTGCCAGTATCTTAACTTAAGAAATTCTCCAGACAATTCATCACAATGCTAAAAGAATTCATTTATTAAAATACAGCTACATGGAACGGCTGCAAATCTCTGAATACCAGATTTGGCGCCAAGAATTCAAAGTTAAAAACATCCCTCTGACTCCATCCCTTGTTAGTTTCAAAACAACCGTTTTCCCACTCTTGATCTTTCCCCCTCCCAACTTGTTAAGTTTAATGAGAGTCCAGGTGTCTTATCCGTGTCCTTAGTTTTTCCCCAGTCAGCAAAGGAATGTGAGGGAGGCAGTTCTCTTTGGTGCACAGTAGCTGGCTACAAAGCAGGCTGACACGAGTCGGCTTCTATACACATGTTGTCTCAAATACATGGCAGGCAAGCAAAGCGAGTCTGACAAGCATATTTACTAGCAAGGTAGCCCCAGGGAGCTCCAGGAAACAAATGTATGAGCTATGCAAATCTAGACATTGGTTCTGATTGCTGCTATTTTAATGGCCCAGTGGAGAAATCACAAAAATGTAGACTGTGCCTCATACAAACCCTGTCAAATTTAGGGAATGGATAGAGAGAGAGAGAGAGCAGGAGGAAGGGAGAAAAGAACAACCCCCAAACCAAAATTAAAATACAGCTGTCATTAAACAACCAGGTCCAATCTCTAAGTCAGATTCAATCAGCCACTCTGTTGCAGTGCTTGCCGCATCCTTTTCTTTAAAAGGGGATTCCCAAACCTACGGCAATAAATGCCTGATCAGTCAAAGGAAGAGACTGACAGTAATGTGGCGCTGACTGGGGGGAAAGAGTAACATGCCATCAACTTATCCAATCCTGATGCAGTCAAAGTACCATCTTGGAAAGGGAAGGCCAGGGGAGACCTTTGGGGATGCCCTGGCAACCATTTCTGCTTTTCTTTGGATTAATTTGACACATCCTCTTTATAAGCTATAGCCCTAAATCAGCTCTGTAAAAATTTATGTGCACACTGTAATGAAGATACAGCTCATTAAACCATTCACTGGCTTGCATTCTGTTTTCTTGACTATGAATTGGGGTCTGCATACCAGCCCTGTGCCAAACATTTCTCCTAATTTTTTTTTCAATTGCATCCAATCCTTTGAATGCAACCTGATTTGCCTTCAATCTGAGGGAAAAGAAATGGCCTTTGAGTGATTTCTTCAAACGAGAAGACGGTTTCAGTAAAATTCTCAAGAGTTGGGTGCTGGGTTCTTGAGTTTGTCTTATTTGTGCGGTTATTAAGAGGGGTGGGGTGGGGTGGGGTGTCTCTTGTGATTCTACAATCATCCCTCCAGCAGTCCACAGCCTCCCTGGATCCACAGAGTTCCCTTCTGTCCCAAGGAAGACATTGTGAGGGAACTCATCTCACTGAGTGTTCCAGATTAGAAGCTCAGGGAGGTTGGGAGGCCTCTGAAGAACTCAGACAGCAATAGCCCCTTATCTCAACAGTAAAGTAAGCTCAAAAACATTTTGAAGTGTAAATTGAAAGAAATTCTCAAGTCCCCTAAACAATGATGCTGCAGCTGGAGGACAGTTTCTGGTGCAGTATTACCATGTGTTCACACTGAAAGTGTTTTCCAGGCATATGGAAACAGCTCAGCCCAGGCAACTGTGGCCAATTACAAAGGCAGCATTCTGATAACCTCTGACACCAATAGTGATCAGTCATCATCATCATCATCTCTGATCAAAGTACACACATTGGCTTTTATATCTTAGAACATCATCCCCAAAGAGTGCTCATCGGAGATCCAGATGTGCCTTTCTTTGAAGAAAAACAACTGGGCTAGCTGTTCTTTCCTTCTTGCTTCGCTGTTACTTGGGAGGAAGGTTGAGCGGCTCTGTCCTTTGGCTGTGACTAATCAGATTTCCAACTGGTCTAGGATAAAGTGGCCACTCACATGGTGTCGGTGCTGACATGCAAAGCTCCCAGGGTTTAGCAATTTGCAAAGGCTAAAGCTGAGAGTGACATCTATTATTTCTGTTAGGGGTTACTAAACAGCAATGCCATGGGTCAGAAAATGGGTTATATGTTGTACTTTTCAGGCCCTGCTCACCATCACATTCTCCTCTCAGAGTGCCTTTTTTATGTTACAGGAAAGGAACAGGCTGTACAAGGATGGAATGCTTCTTTTTATGATTTCCAGATAATGTGCAAAAAGGAAATATTAGCATCATCTTCCCATTGGGCCCAGCCCAAGATATTTTACTGCTTGAGGCCATACAGCAAATGGTACACACACACACACACCCAAAACTGGCCAAGTTCTTTTGGCAGTAGAGAAGAAACTCCCCAAAGTATTCCTCCTCTTTGTTATTTATGATATTAAAAAGAGCCATGTGCTATTCTTTCAACACGTTCTCAACAGTTGCAGGAAACAAAGGCACTCCCCAAGAGCTTGGTCACAATTCTTTCAGTACTTTTGTAAAGAGTCAGAATCATTGGAAAGAAAATTAACTCAAAACTCATGATAGACTTAGAATCAGATGCCTGTTACCACTGAGTAGTTTCAGTCCTCTGCGCTAAGTAGTGAGGGAGTGACATGGGCCACTGAAAGTTAATATTGAAAAAAGCATCACAAAATCCCAGAAGCTATTTCTGCTCCTGTTTATCCTTTTTTTCTCTCTGCCTTGGCAAAGCTTCCACGACCAGGTTCTACTCTGGCAGAAAAGTATGACCTGCCTTCCAAATGCACTGAAGATCAACTGCCCATCAGAGCCCACCAAGCCAAGATCATTAATCTCTCCACTTTGCAGACAGAATAATTTAGCTCATACTTAACAAACTGTTGCCTTCCATATGATTCCTTTGCCTAAAAGTGGACCTGAAGCAACCTCTTCATTCAGCTGCATTCCTCCCCTGCCTTCTCATCTGCCACCTAGCTAGAGAGCTCTGAATCTTCCTTAAGGCCCTCTTGGGGATCCATTTCCAAGGCAGCCTGAGACATCCAACAGCCTCTCCGCCCCAATGCCATGTTCAGACCTCCCAAGCTAGATCGCTTCCTTTGTTATGTGCATATTGCAATTACGTGAAGCACGCTGACCTTTCTGCAGTGGGAAAATAAGCTTATAAATATTGCACACAGACCAATAAGACTAGAATGAAGCAATTAGAGGAAGCAGCACATCTCACATATGTTATCATGTGGCAAGGCCGGCGCTTATTAGCATAATAACAGTATGTTCAGCTAGCAATGGCATTCAGAGAAAGAAAAATGTGTTAACATAGGCTAGCTAGCCAGACAACAGTTGGCTTTGGTAATTAGCAAAAACATGGCCACTTCGAGAGCTCTCTTTTAGGGCCTCAGGAGAATTCCAGGCTCCAGGCCAGCATTGCTGGAAAGTGTACTAGTAGCAGCAGGTGAATGCTAATATGCAAAGGGCGATCGCAAAAAACACAGAGTCAAACACCTCTCTTTTACAAGGAAGAGTTGCTCCAAGAGAAAATGCCTAGAAGGATGCCAACTCTACACTTTTGATGGCACCACAATCTGCATCGGCTACCTTGCTTTTCTTGTGCCTCTTTTTTTATATATATAAAAAAATCTTAGACACCTCCAGCCTGTTTGACTTTTGTAATCCTATTTAATCACAGTCTTTTTTGTTTCAACATACAGACATATTAGGCTTTCCCAAGGAATGCTCTTGGCTGTTAAGATATGCTTGAGTGAATGTTGCAGTTAGCTTAAGACAACATCTTGAAAAAGACTATCTTAGAGCTGAGATAAACAGCAACAACGACACCAAATGCTTCTAGTGGGACCAGACATTTAGAGATCAGCTACAAACTGGTCGAGATTGCAGCATAAAAATAAGCCAGAATAAAATGGGATGTATCCTGGCTAGCTTGGTGAGGTTGGAGTTTTTTTATTCTTCTTCTTAAAAGTTGTTTGGATTAAGGCAAATATTTTACAATGCAACATACATCGTTTTCCCACTAGCGACTTAGGCCATGTCCCCATTTGCTGAGTGTTTTCCTTGTGAAGAGAACAGCATCCAATGACACCCGCATGATGTATAAATGCTTCACCTCCCATTGTGTCAGTGGCAAAATTAAGTCATCAGGAATGTGTGTGATCACAGTGATACTTACTGGCCATTTCCGACTGATGCAAGAACACTCCCTCCCCTCTGGGCCCTGGTCAGCCCTGCAAGTCACCATTCTGTTATTACCTCCTTAGAGAGCAGAACATAAGACTCCTCAGTTGGCAGAACTTTAAATGCTTTAGCTCTATGGCCCTTATAAGTTTAGCCTAGGGCTGAAAGAGCATATTTGTGGAATGAAAGATTTAATACCCACATTGCCTCTGTGAAGAGTCCAGAAGAACCTGAAAATCCGCATTTGTTGCCTATATGAAGTTAGGAATGGAAGAAGGAGAAATCCTCAGTAGAAGTGCTAGTTGTAACTCAGCTTCCTTTGTAATTCCAATCTCTATCCATACATCCATACATCCATACGTCCAGTTCAGGTTATGACATATAGCCAGAGAGGTGCAGAAAGGAACCTAGAGATGACAGAATTATCCAATCAGACCCATCCCATTCCTGCTGTAGCCTTGTTATCAGTTAATTTTTTTCCTGCCAGCTGGTGATGTGCAGAACAGGATGACATGAAAGCTAGAGAACTCTACCAATTGCTTTCTTATCACACAATGCACAGGCATGATCAGGACAGCACCATACAGCAGCAAGTCAGAACAACAGCAACCAAAACAAGATAGAGATCTCCAAGGGGAAGGGGTATCAAACTTCATGCTGGTATATTTTTTATATTGTCTTAGGTATGGATAAGTAGTACTTTAACTCAGCAGTGGAGAAAAGCTTTTAGCTTCTCCCCTGAAGTATGTATGGCTTCCACTTTGCTGATGTTTTAGAAACAGCTCACAACTGTTGCATTCCCACGAGCATCTGGCCCCTATTGACTGGTTGTGGGTGCCTATCCTCCGTTTGTTTTTTGCATTCTGACAATGTTTTCATTGTGATGTGGGTTCTCTTTGCTTTGGTTTGTTGTACTCTGGGATAGGGGTGGGTTGTAAGTACCACCAAATAAAGAAATAAACAAACTCAAAATACTATTTTGAACAGCCATTTTTCTGCCTGTTTAAACAGTTAATGGTTTGGAGCTAGGGTGGGGTTGTCATCTGATCTTAGAAGGTCTAGGCCTCTCCAGACTGACTCCTGGATACTGGGCTCAAGATACACATAGCAGCGATGGGAAGGCATTTTCCTTCCTTTGGCCTTACACTTATGACCCTGGTGGAGGAGAGGAAAAGAAGGTGGTGGCAGCAAATGAGAGCCAGTTTGGTCTAGTGGTGAAGGTGCTGGGCTAGAAACCAGGAGGCTGTGAGTTCTAGTCCCACCTGAGGCATGAAAGCCGGCTGGGTGACCTTGGGCCAGTCACTCCCTCTCAGCCCAACTCACCTCACAGGGTTGTTGTTGTGGGGAAAATTGGAGGAGGAAGGAGTATTGGGGATGTTCGGCGCCTTGAGTTATTTATGAAAATAATAAAGGCGGGGTAGAAAATAAATAAATAAATAAAAATAAATAAAATAAATAAATAAATAAATAAATAAATAAAATCCTAGCTGAGGACAATGACTTCCCTTTCATCCTGGGCTGTCCTGGTTGGCAGAGGCAAACCCAGGGGTGAGATACATACCTAGAGACAGATGCTCATTTTATAATTTTTGCTTTGATAAACATACACACATGCAGATAATTGGTGCTTATCCCCAAAGAAATAGCATCAGGGCAGCAGAAGCCAATTCCATTTTGACATGATTCCTATTGACATATTCCTATTGACCTGATGGTGCTATGATTTTGATGAAACTGTACATGCCCTGAATTAAAAGTTGGCAATCTATTTTGTTTTGCTTTGCTCTCATGCAACAGAAAAGTAGAAACACTTCTATAATCAATGGGTTTGAGGGGAAATTTAAGGGGGGAAAAACTATTTAGCCAGTTTGGTAGAGTGTTTAAGGTGCTGGCCTAGACACCAGGAGACTGAGAGTTCTAGTCCTGCCTTAGGCATGAAAGCCAGCTGGGTGACCTTGGGCCAGTCCCTGTCTCTCAGCCCTAGGAAGGAGCCAATGGCAAACCAGGAGACTGAGAGTTCTAGTCCTGCCTTAGGCATGAAAGCCGGCTGGGTGACCTTGGGCCAGTCCCTGTCTCTCAGCCCTAGGAAGGAGCCAATGGCAAACCAGGAGACTGAGAGTTCTAGTCCTGCCTTAGGCATGAAAGCCGGCTGGGTGACCTTGGGCCAGTCCCTGTCTCTCAGCCCAACCCACCTCCCAGGGCTGTTGTGGGGAAAATAGGAGGCAGCAGTATTAGGTATGTTCCCTGCCTTGAGTTATATATATTTAAAAAATGAAAAAATAAAAAGGCAGGATAAAATAATAATAATAATAATAATAATAATAATAATAATAATAATAATAATAATTTGCTTGTTTGTTACACAACCCTAACATACATAGCCAACCAATGGAGCCCCCAATCTAATAAGGTGATTAAGTCTAGCATCTAAAATTACCTAGCTGCATCACTGTGCAGAAGGGCAGGAAAAAACGATGCAAGTCTCTGCCCTTTGACGAACTCTTGTTCTCTCCCAGGCCCTTCTTCCCCCGTTCTTTCTAAGGCTTCCAAAGATGTGGTCGTTTTGGCTCTACAGGAAGAACGGGGATCATTTTGTTCTCATGGAAGCTGAGATTCTTATATTTTTAAACTGGAAAGTGCATACAGAACAGGCAGGCGAAGTCTTCGCAAATCAGCTTTTGGCAACAAGAGACCTCTCTGATTTCCTTCTGTTTCAACCTCACATTTCCTTTATCTTTCTCCTCCCCATCATATCTGGCTCAGTTGCCAGTTTTTAGATTTGCTGTCTAGACAGTCTTATCGGGGACAGAAGACTTCCCTCATCGTGCCGCATCGGGGATAGAACTATTTTGCAACAACTGTTCAAGTCTGCATGCAGGGCTGGCCGTCCAGAACATTCCTTGCCTTGGCCTCCTAATTTAAAAGAGGCAAAACTTCAAACAGTCTCTGTAGAGAAGCCCAGGGTGCACTCTAATCCCATGTTATTAGTATATTTAAAATGCTATTTACGTGGCATAATGATTTGGCTTGAACCATGAGAGTTTAATCAGAAGACAGGGGAGGGGACAGCCACGTTCTTCCATATAGCCCCATCAAGTCCTGGATGGATGGAGAGGCAGACAGAAAGCATATCTGAAGGACAGTCTGAAAGAGGAATAACCTCTGTGCATTGCGACATTTCACCCAGGGAGACAGAGGAGCTGGTAAGTATGGGAAACTCTCATCACATGATAATCTGCAATGTGGCCAAAGACAGGGATAATTTAAGGGGATTAATTGCTCTGATCCCACCGTTCGTTTTGAAAAACAAGAAGACTCGGTGAGGGTAGGAGTTTGATTGTACAAATTGGTTGTAACTAGCCAGGAGTAATGCAGAAATCCTATTTAAGAGAAGGTTGAATTGTTACAGTCAGTTCATTCTAGGTCATTTGACCCTCCTTGTCCATTTTATTTATTTATTTATTTATTTTATTTGTCATATTTGTCTACCGCCCATCTCGCATGCAACGACTCTGGGTGGCTTACAGATAATAAAATGACAAAGCACTAAAAGCACTACAATATAAATATAAGTATAAATACATAAAAATACAGATAAAAATATAAAAAATATGAAATGTAAAATATAAAATTCAAGATGGCAATAAGATCTTATCCTTGGCACCATCATAGTGCCAGCCACCCCCATGAATGGCTATCCCCCTTCCCACCCCAACCAAGGTGGCATAACCATGTCAGCATAACCATGTCTTAAGCCCCTTCTGGAAGGCCAGGAGAGTGGGGGCCTGTCTTACCTCTGGGGGTAGCTTGTTCCAAAGGGCAGGTGCCATGGCAGAGAAGGCCCTCCTCCTGGACCCTGCTAATTGGCAATTCCTCATGGACAGGGTCCGTAACATGCCCTCTCTGTCTGACCGGGTGGGACGGATTGATGTAACAGGGGTGAGGCGGTTCCTCAGGTAACCTAGACCCATGCCATGTAGGGCTTTAAAGGTGATAACCAACACCTTGAATTGGACCCGGAAGCAAACTGGCACCCAATGCAGCTCATGTAGCAATGGTGTTATATGTGCCCTCCTTGGGGCTCCCAAAACTGCTTGCGCGGCTGCATTCTGCACCAGCTTTAGCTTCCGGATACTTTTCAAGGGTAGCCCCATGTAGAGCGCACTGCAGTTGTCTATGCGGGAGTTGACCAGGGCATGAGTGACTGTTCGGAGGGACTCCCGATCCAGGAAGGGGCGTAGCTGGCGCACAACATGAAGCTGTGCAAAGGCTCCCCTGGCCATGGCTGCCACCTGCTCTTCGAGCAGGAGTCGTGAGTCCAGGAGAACCCCCAGGTTCCGCACCGGGTCTGTCTGAGGCAGTGCAACCCCATCCAGAGTCAAAGATGGTAAATTCCAGGATACCCGGAAGCCCCCAACCCACAGCCACTCCGTCTTGCCAGGGTTCAGCTGAAACCTGTTGTTCCCCATCCATTCCAATTAATATGCATCAAATTTCCATCAAAGGATACAGTGGCCTACTAAGACAGTTCTTCCCAGACCAAGCAACCTATATTACCTAACAGTTATGTTCATGGGGCACAAAAGTTTCATTACAGAGCAAAAGTTTCAAATGTTCCAATTCAATGTGCCATCAGCAGCAATGATTACATATAAAGCAGCACTTGTTGGAGCAGTCTAAGATTCACATCAAAAGGTATTCCAGGGTTTGTAAACTGAATCTTCTCCTCTGTTCCACCTTCCTTCCCTAGTTCCAGCATCTCAAGGAGTTTCTTTCTAGTCCTGCTCCAACACCGAATGTGAGCCCAGTTGGGAGAAAAGTATCAAGTGCCCTGGAGTCTAAAATCAGACTTTATTTTATTATTTATTGATTGATTGATCATATTTGTATGTGGGGCGTGGTGGCTCAGCGGGTAAGACGCCAGGCTTGCTGATCGGAAGATTGCAAGTTTGGAGGTTCGAATCCCTAGCCCTGCGTGCAGAGTGAGCTCCTGCACTAGCTCCAGCTCTTGCCAACCTAGCAATTCGAAAGCATGCAAATGCAAGTAGATTAATAGGTACCACTTCGGTGGGTAGGTAACAGCGTTCCGTGAGTGTCATGCGGCCACATGACCGTGGAAGCGTCTTCGGACAACGCTGGCTCTTTGGCTAACAAACGGAGATGAGCACCGGCCCCTAGAGTCGGACACGACTGCACAAATGTGCGGGGGGTACCTTTACCTTTACCTTTATTTGTATAGCCGCCCAACTCACAAGAAAGTGGTTCTGGGCAGCATACATAGACTTTATCTTTTTGTTTATTGTTACTGTCATTGCTATCATTTCTATATAGCGCTCTTTATCTACAAAGTTCTTTACATAAGTTAAATAATCAACAATAGTAAATTATAACACTAAAATGAAATCTTCCACAGCTATGTATATGGAGCAAAAGGGAACCAAGGCCTGGGTGATGTGTCTTAAGCATTTTATGAAATTGAACTACTGAAGATACCAAACACAATTCAAAAGGCAGGCAGCTCCAAGGCAGACGTGCAAAACCTAAGAAAGCCCTCGCTTAGATACTGGAAGCATTGTCCATCAGCATTCCATAAGCAAGCCATCCTGCTTGTGCTATCTGGAAAGTCCCCCTAAGCATTCAAGGACCCATTTATTCCATAATTCTCTAAGGGCATAGCAGTTTATTAGCCCCCCACTCTTACAGGCATGGTTGGTCACAATCATTTCAAATTTTACCAGGGAATTGTCCTTCAGTGACAAATATAAATCCCACCTGCTACTGGAGTATTCCAAATCCAATTTAGCAAAGACAAGATTGACAATGTAACCGGTCACATGTGCTGAATCCATAATATATGGGAGAGGCTGATGTCCATGAATGCCAGAGACAGTCTTCTCAAGTCATCCGCAGCATGAACACCAAAGTATCTGGAGGCATTCTGTTTTGCACTCAGGAGTAACTCTTCCAGCTCTGTCAGAGACAACTGTTCTTTCTCTCCATGCCCACCCCAGGAACAAACACTTCTTGCTATGGATACTGAATTCTTATAGACAATTGCAGTACCCCCAACTCTCCTTTACAAGACCTACCCCAACTGCAAAACTGGCACCATTATGTCTCCAAGGAAGGACCTAGTTTCACTCTCTTGTTAAGATTTTGGGGACATGGAACACCCCATGAAAGGCAAGAGTATTTCGGAAGGCCACTAATGTTAATGCTTCAAGTCAGTCTTCCAAGGGCAATTGGGATGTAATCCTAAATTCAAATGCACTAGTATCTTCTCTTGTGCTGGGGAAATAATTTTCCAGCACTGCAAGGCACCCATAGAAATGGAAATCCAAAGTAAGGACAGCAAGAACTTCAGCTTTCTACCATTAAAAAAATTGGTCGGAACATGCTGTCTGTAAAACACAACTGGACTCAATTTTCCATGCATTATTGCAGGCAAAAATAAGATATGGAGAATGTTATTTTGTCCATTCTGTTAAGTGAACAAATATAATGTGTCTCTCCTGGACTAATATGCATCTTTCTCCCAAATTTGTCCCATACTGTATATACAGGCTCTAAACCAGCATACAAGCCATGGCCTGATGTTCCCTCTGACTCTGCATCCTGCACAGCTCCTGCTGCTTCTCTTTTAAAGTATTTCCAAGGTTGTTGGGATTTCCCCTTCTCAAAAAATGCCACTCACAGAGGCTGGTGGGATGGCCAGCAGGAGAGTTGGGTTCTGGATTTGCCTTCTGAAGCTGGAGCCCAGGAGAGAGGAACCATCCTATTCTATGAACTCTTGCTCCAGAGATCATAAGACTGCAGCCTAATAAAGCCACACAGATTTTAATTGTCAATAATCTAAGCAAGTGTAAAATAAGTTAAAGCCATCATTATCCACCTAGTAGACCGTAAAAATTGCTTTTAAGTTTTAATAGCTTGAAACATAAAGTATGTTACTGGGTCAGTGACATAAGATTGTGTCCATATGAACAGAAAGTGTAATTTCAGTATATTTTCACTAAGGAATTTTCTTGCAAATGAGCAACTAGAAGAAGCAAAACTGAATTATCAGGTCTCTCAAAAAAATTATACGAAGTGAGGTATGCAGCTGTTTCTAACCTGTGGCTGTCTTTGAGATATACATGATTTGCATATAAGTGCCATTGAATTTTATGTCCAAAATCGTTGAAAAGAGAACATGGAAGGCAATAATTCATTTCTTATACATGCCTAGAATGGTACAATAATCGGGATCATGCCAAATTTGATATAAACAAGTTGCAGCGTAGTTGTGTAGTGTACTAGTAAGTATGTTGAGTTCCAGAAATGTTGATATCCCATCTTTCCAATGGTGTGTGTGTGTATTCTACACAAGAAAAGCAGTCCTCCACTTAATAAAAACTAAACTATCTGCATAACCAACTATAAGGAAGAGATAATAGAATAAGGCAAAAGCAGAAATGTCATTGATGGTTTAACTTAATTCTGTTGCTTTCAGATATAGTCCTTATTATTTTTTTAAAAAATTACTTTTTCCAGTAATTCTGATTCAGAATTACTGGAAAGAATTTACAGCACTATAAATAATTGTAATTACATTCATTTAGGTTTAGCTTTTGTCTATGTGCACATTTAGAGAGGAAAAGAAATTAAATTATTTTCATGTGCTCGAGAGATAATATACAAGATTATCTGAAGAACCAGAAGCAGCAAACAAATATGAACAATTTTTCTTATGTAATGCCTGGGGAAAAAAGCCTACTATGAGTTTAGGAACAGACTTCACATTTTCTTAAGTACTGCTTTCTTTGCAGATGAAATGTTTCATGATATAGCCAAGTCTCCAAATAGATTGTTAATGTTGGATGGGAGGAATGGAAGATCCAGATACAGACACACTAGCAGATTAACAGAAGACACTGCCAGAAATTTATCAATGTCAGACATAATTAATTACAAGTTTCCATTGACCGATATAGTTCTGTTTATCAGACAGGGTTCCTGGAATTACAAATGCTTGCAGAGTATTCAAGTAAGGTTTTTGTTAATCCACTTGTTTGTCATTTGTCTCTTTCAATTATTTGTCCTTGCTTATATTGGGCTAGCTTACAAATATATTAAAGGCAAGCAATATTTGGAACTCTGCCTGTAATAAGGCAAGGTCTATTTTATCCATAGGGAGACGGGAAAATTATTTTACGGATTATGAGGATTTGAACACGTTTTTAGATTTATCATCTGCATAGCTCTTCTTTTCATTCACTCTGGTGCAGGCAGAAGCTCTGCTTTCTTAAAGGGTACATCATTGTCAGAATAAATTGGTACCTACAAGAAAAGGAGGCCTTGTTGAATCCCAGAGTTCTTGCCCTTTTCTTTGAATATGCATGCAATTAAAGATGTAGGAAAAAGAGTAATATTTATTTATTAATTTAATTTAATTTAATTTATCCCCGGCCATCTCCACTACATGCTGTATGTTTTCTCTCTTGGGAATCATGACCTAGGAATGACAACTGTGATTAATTTGGTCACATAGGGATGTGGTCTTCAATTACAGGAAGGCCAGATTCCCGAGGAAAGTTGGGGGGAAAAGTAATAGAAAGAGCAGTTGAGCAATGGGATCAATTGCTCAGTGAGGTGGTAGGCTCCCTTTCCTTGGATGTGTTAAAGAGGAACTAGACAGCCATCTGTCATGTTGCTATTATATGGATGCTTTAATATGGGTTCCTATACTAAAAGTCTTTCCCACACTGCTGAGTTAAAATGCTATCCAACCGTCCTTGAGGCAGTAGAATTCTATATTGGCATGAAATTGACTGGCCAGCAGGTTACTATTTAAAAATCTTTCACATTATGCTTTATGTAAATCTTTAGGGAGACAACAGTTGAATGGCTGATCAGGGACGAGAGGACAGGACGCGTGCCCTCATCAGCCTGAGACAACCAATAAGGATCACCATGAGTTGATCCACTTTTGGTCACTTGACTTCTCCTCTGACATAACAGGGGATGAAATGTAACAAATTTTACACTCCTTGTGGCTGTGTTGCCTGATGTTAGCTTAAGGGGGAAAGTACAGCTAAAGATGACTTAAGCCTGTCTCGCTTATAGACAAAATGATTTGAGACAAGGGTGGATGAGTAGATTTAGTGTGGTTTAGTTTGGCTGGTTTCTCACTTCATTTTTTTCAGGTTTTTTAAAAAAAATTCTCATCTTTATGCATCATTGTTATTTATTTCAGGCTTTGACCAACACAATTTACATTCAATACTAAAATTAAAGCCATCCCATTGTGCAATAGTCTATTCTACATACCATAAAAATAATTAAAATTTAAGGTGCTAGCACAAATATAAAAACATAATACCAACACCATTAAGATTATAATTAAAATTAAGATTACAAAATCAACTATGATTGCAGTGTCATATAAATCTATGTAATTGGTACAGTATTATATAAAACTATATATAATGCTAAAAATGATTAAACAAACATAGTATGAATGGTTAATGCAAAATATAAAATTACTAAAACACTAAAATCTACAGGTATTTCAAAACTGAATATTAATGGTGTAACTGTAAAACGATGGTACAAAAATTAAGGTGAACACAGAAAGAGATGGCTGGAAATCTAAAAACCTAAAAATAACCCCAAAAAGTACAACGTTATGGGCATTGCCTTAAAAATTCTACTGGCTTCAATGCCTAAGAATGTGAATTATGACAAACTGTATAAAATAAAATTAGCCCCTAACTACATTAATGACTGTTATTGACCATTTCTGAGCAAAGTTTACACTTAATATTACAACATTTTGCTACCTTTAAGGAAATAAAATTATCTTAATCATCTAACAAATTGGATAAATAAAAGTTATCAAAATGTCCTGGAAATTTAGATAAGAGAAGTGTAATCAACTGGTGATGAATGTCCCTCTAAAACTAACAATAAAGAAGAACATGGGCCATGGTTTCTATAACACCCATGGCACAGGAACAATGTAGTTTCAGCCATACAACAAAAATATTAAAAATAAAAAATAAATTAAATAAAAAATAAAACTCTTTATCCAAAGACTGATTTCAAGTGTACTAACTCCTGCTTCCCACCAAAGTACTGCATTCAGAACACAGCAGATATCCTGGAAAATGCTTCTCCAAAATTTAGTTTGGACTAAATTTAGCCATGTTGTTATATGGTCCTAGTTGAGCCCGGAAAGCAACTGCACTCGAGCTTTAGCTGCAAACGACTTAATTGCAGCAGGTATAAACTGTGCTCCTCAAGCAAAATAATAAGCTTAGATGGCTAATGCTGATCTCTGTGCATTTTAGAATATATAATTCAGGTGAGCACTTTGGCTTCCAGAAGCTTGAAAAACTACCCCTAAATATTTAAAGATCTTGACCTGCTCCACCTAACTTTTAGATTCACTGTTTTGAATGTTTGGAGAAAGTAAGGATCTTGGTCTTGGCAGAGTTTATTATTAGTTCCTCCTCATTACCATAGTTGATGAGTGATCCCAAGGCTCTTTTAAGACCAATGGAGGTCAAGGACAGAATTATTGTATCCATTTGTCTGCTTCTGTCTAGCATTTAAACGAAAGGTTGCATGAAAACATGTGTGCATTTTCTTGCACATATCTCCAAAAATATTTTTTAATTCACAATTTTGTCTAAATGTCTTGAAACTGTAATATATATATTAGTAAATTGCACAGCAAAACTTGGAAAAATGTGAATTTAAAATTAGAGTTCAATCCATACATTGACTGAAAAAAAAGGGAAAACTGGTAAGTCTAGTCCAGTATTGCCTCCAATAGCAGTTACTCAGATTATAATTGTTCTTTATTATTTTTAATATGTATATTTCTTCTTTCCTTAAGCATCTCACTGTGATATATATAGGGGGTTTCCATCAATTGCCTAAACAGAAATTTCCTCGGGGGCTTTAAACTTTCTTGTGGTGTTGTTTTTAAGCTTACTGTCATAAAAGGACTGCTTGTTTATTCTTAGTTGTGTTCTCTCTCTTTATTATCTTACAGCCTCATCTGGAGTCCTCAATTCCTGATCTGAAAACAAGCCCCGTGATAGGAGTGACTTCACAATGTCTTTCCTTGGAATAGAATGATAACCTAGGAAGCCAGGAATGATACAGACTGCTTGAGATAGACCTACATGCAACCTTGGCCAGAATCCTGTATTCCACTTCCCTCAATCCCACCCCCCATCCCACATGAGAATTTCACCAAAATGTTCAACTGGTTTGAAAGAAATTTCCATCAAGCTGAACAAGAATGGTTAAGAAATATCTGGCATAGCACTAATTAACACTGTAAGATCTATTCTAAATAAAAGACTACTGAGGAAGGAAGGAACTCTGTTATTTTGCTATTGGGTGTGTGTGTGCCTTTGAGTCAGTGTTGACTCCTGGTGACTGCCTGGACAAATCCCTGCAGTTTTCTTGGCAAGATTTCAGAAGTGGTTTGCCACTGCCTGCTTCCTAGGACTGAGAGAGTGACTGGCCCAAGGTCACCCAGCTGGCTTTGCGCTTAAGGTGGGACTAGAACTCACAGTCTCCTGGTTTCTAGCCTGGTGCCTTAACCACTGCACCAAAACTGGCTCTCTCTTATTTTGCTATTACACTGTCATATTTGTCTTGATCTACAAATTTAGCAACGCAACCAGTAGCAGAACTTCAACAATGCCACTGATTGCAGGAAATTTTGGGATATGTTGAATCCTTTCATGGGGCCAATTATCTTCCCAAACATTCAAATTTCCAAAACCAAACAAACCACATTAAAAAATTACACATCCTACACAAATTACCACAGTATCCTCCATCTCAATATATGCATGCTTTGGAAGACCTAATGTCCCTGAGCACGCACAAAAATGAACTCACTAAAAAGCATGGTTTTTATTGTGTAAAAAGGCACATACAGAAAATAAGGAAGGGAAATTATTTTCTGGTAACAGGCCAGAAGAATAACATGAAAGCCAATTAGCAGCCCTTGCCCTACAGTAGATGATAACTGTACAGACCTTTTCTATCATCCAGCATTATATGCTTCAGTATGGAAGAGCCATTCATATTCCCACAATTCATAGCTATTGTATTGCATGCTGGTGCATTAAACTTCAATTTCCATGTCAGCTGCAAATTATAGAGCACTGAAGTTCAGCCCAGCTGGAGGGCACCAGGATGTGGAAAAGTAATTTTTGTTAAGCAGGCTTTCCTCTGATCACTTTTAGTAGAAACAAGAGCAGAAGAAGAACACGGACATTCTTTTTCTAAGTCTGTTATACAGGATTAGCATTGCTGTCCTCACCTTATATACAGTATCACAAAGCGGAATTCAGACTCAATCTCTCCACTATTCTTTGGCTTCTCCCTCCCATGACCCAGTGAATTGCTACAAGGTGTAAAGGTGAAAGTTGTGAACATCAGCATCACCTATCTGGGAAGACACTGGTGGAAATGAAAGAACCTTGGCTAGGAAAGGCACATGGCTGCCCAATCCAACAGCTCGGCAGTTCTCAAGGTTTATTTTTACTTTGCCCTCTGGGCTAAAAAAGAGTGACCTGATTCCTTGAATGAAACTTGAATCTCCAAAATGCTGAAGCAAAGTATGAATGCTATGATGTCGCCATTAAGATACCTAAGATGCCCTTTAAAGCAGCCGTAGGCTCCATTTCTGTGACCTCTCCCATCCCTGGACCAAGGTCACTGTTCTGTCAACAGATTGCAGTCATGGTGACAGGATGGCAGAGTCACTTTTTCAGCAGTTTGCCCCAGTAGCTCTGGACCTTATCATGCTACATATCTATTCAGAGTGAAGATATGATCTGCACCTATTTTTAAAGAGCTCTCCATGAAAAGGCTCCAGGGAAAGGTCTGTAGACCCAGGCTGCATATATACTAGGTATTTGGCTCAGATTAGTTTCTATTTTAATGCAAATAGGATTAAACTTAAGGAAGCTGCAGCTGTTTGCACCAACTACATCTGTCCTGCACAGTGAAATACATGCTACTTCAGGCAAGGTCAAGGATAGACCCATGGGAGGTAGACACATCACCTTGGCCCGTGCATAGCATAAATAGGGAATGACTGGGGGAGTAGCTGTTTTCAGACATATCAAAAGTCAAATGTATTTAAGAAAGCATATGTTGCTTCTTCAGGGGCATTTGGCAATCTGTGAAAATAAATGCCTTCACCCCATCATTAAAGAATCAAATCATAACAAGAGTGCCAAAGAGTTTTCTTTTGCAGGTTGCTGACAATCCAGAGAAAGGAAATTTTGTTCTCCAAAATGCAATGTGTTGTTGTTTTTTTAAAACAATTTTATTATTTAAAATACATAACAAACATAATATACATATATACAAACAAAAATAAACATACATAACAAAAACATCTTCAACATCACATCACATAAAACAATTAATTTAAAACGACTTCCTGTTTCTTCTTTGAAGATAGCTTCTTATTTTTCTTTAATATTTACTATATTTCTATTATTTTCCTCTTCCCATTAATATTCCTTTAATATATTTATATCTTATCTCTTTACAAATTACTTAATTCTTTATTTATTTTAAACCTTTCAATTGTTCTAGTATTCTAATATATTGTCTTATTATCCCTTTTTGTAATTTTTCCACTATAGTGATTTTATTTTATATTCCTTTTGCAAAAACTCTATAAATGGGTTCCATATAAGTTCATAATCTCCCAGTTCTTTTTGTTTTATTAAAGTTGTCAGTCTGTCCATCTGTGCTATTTCCATTGTTTTGATTGTCCATTCTTCTATTGAGGGGATGTCCTCTTCTTTCCAGTGTTTTGCAAATATAATTCTTGCCGCTGTAGTCAAATGGTATAATATTTTTTTATGTTCTTTGTTCATCTTCATATCCATCAGTCCCAGTAAATAAATTTCTGATTTTTTTTCCATTTCAATTTTAAGTATTTTACATATATTACCATGAATTTTTCCCCAATATTTTTTGGTCTTTTGGCACGTCCACCATATATGATAGAAAGTTCCCACATTTGTTTTACATTTCCAACATGCATTTGATCTTAGACATTTCATTTTATATAATCTCTCAGGAGGCAAGTACCATCTAAACATCATTTTGTAATTGTTTTCTCTTAAACTATAACTTAAAGAAAATTTAATATTTTTCGTCCAAATTCTTTGCCAATCTTCATAATTAATTTCTCTATTCAAATTTTCTTCCCATTTTGTCATATATTTTTTAATTTTTATATCTTTGCTTTTTAACTCCAATAATTTTTTATATAATTTAGATATTAAATGATCTTTTTCTTTCCATAGTATACTGTCCCAATTTTCTGTTGTTTCCGTGAATTTGAACGTCTTTTGGTCTAATTTAAACTGTTCTTTTAGTTGTAAATATTTAAACCAATAGCATTCAAACCCTTCTCTTTCTAATTCCTCTCTCGTTTTAACTTCATAATTATTCCCATTAAATTTCAGTAAATTCTTGTACCTTATCCATTTTTTATCTTTTGGGGCTTCTATTTTGGCATTTGCCTCCTGAGGAGATATCCATAATGGAAGTATAGGTAGTAAATATTTTTTATATCTGTTCCAAATTTTTAAAATTGATTTCCTAATTCTATGGTTACTAAATGCCTTATTGTTTTTACTTTTATTATAATACATATATCCATGCCATCCGAATCTGTTATCGTGACCCTCTAAATTTAATATGTTCGAATTATCTAATTTTATCCAATCTTTTAACCAGACCAAAACGCAAGATTCATAATATAATTTTAAATTTGGTAGTCCCAATCCTCCTCTTTCCTTTATATCTTGTAAATATCTTAATTTTATTCTGGGTTTTATTCCATTCCATATAAATTTTGTTATATCTTTTTGCCATTCTGAAAATGTTTGGTCTGTAATTTCTATAGGTATCGTCTGGAACAGATATAAAATTCTGGGCAATACATTCATTTTTATTGTGGCAATTTTCCCCAATAATGATAATTGTAAATTTTCCCACTTTTCTAAATCTTTTTTAATATCGTTCCATACTTTGCTATAATTATTTTTAAATAAATCTATATTTTTAGCTGTTATTTGCACTCCCAGGTATTTAATTTGTTTTACATTTTGAAATCCTGTTTTATCTTCCAATTTCATCTTATCTTCTTTCCTCATATTTAAATTTATCATTTTGGTCTTTTGCTTATTAATTTTAAAGCTTGCCAATTCTCCAAATTCCTTTAGCTTTTCATTTAAATTTTCTATTGATTCCAATGGATTTTGAATTATTATCACTAAATCGTCCGCAAAGTTTATATATTTCTCCTTTAATTTTTATTCCTTCAATATTATCATCTTTTCTGATTTTTTCCAATATACTTTCCAACACCAATATAAATATCAGTGGAGACATTGGACATCCCTGGCGTGTCCCTTTTTCTGTGTTTATTTCTTTTGTTTCTTCTTCATTCACTATTATATTGGCTTTTTGTATATTGTAGATCTCTTTAACTGCTTTTACAAAATTATTTCCAAAATTCCGGTATTCTAAAATTTTAAATATGAAATCCCAATTTACGTTATCAAAAGCTTTTTCCGCGTCCAAAAATAGTAGCATTATCTGTTTCTCATTATGTATATTAGCATACTCTATTAAATTTATTACTGTTCTTAAATTATCTTTAATTTCTCTATTTGGTAAACATCCATTTTGGTCCTCATTTATCAAATTTTGTAAAAACAATTTTTAATCTTTCCGCCAGTATAATAGTGAACAATTTATAATCATTGTTTAATAATGAAATTGGCCTATAATTTTGACACTTTGTTGGATCTTGGTTTTCCTTTGGAATCAAGACTATTTTGGCCTCAGTCCACAATTTTGGTATTTTATTTCCTACCAGGATCGAATTAAACAATATTTTTAACGGATTAACCAATTGTTCTTTAAAATATTTATAGTAACCTGCCGATAATCCATCTTGTCCCGGTGTTTTACCTGTTTTTAGTTTGCCAATTGCATCTAATATTTCCTGAGTTGTAATAATATTATTCATTAAATCTTTCTGTTCATTTGTTAATTTTCTTAAATTACAGTTTTGTATATACTGTTCTATTTTTTCTACTGATACTTCCTGTTTTTTATATAAATTTGTGTAATAAACATGAAAGGCATTTTTGATTTTATCGTTTTGAATTAAGTCCACCTCATTTTCTCTAATTTTGGAAATTATTATTTTTTTCCCTTCCTTTTCTTAATTTATAAGCCAGCCATCTACCTGGCTTATTTGCACTTTCAAAATTTTTCTGTTTACTATATTTCAATTTTTTTTCCATGTCTTCTGTCGTTAAAATTTGGACTTGAATTTGTAATAATTTAATCTGATTTAGTAATTCTTCCTTATTATTGTTATTTTGTAATTCTTTTTCTTTTTCTTTAATTTGATCCATAATTCTCTGTAGTTTTTTAATATTCTTTTTTTTATAACTATTAACTGATATAAAATGGCCTCTCATGTATGCCTTACTTGCGTCCCATACTGTTTCTATTTTCACTTCTGTGTCTATATTCCAAAGGAAAAATTCTTGCATTTTTTTTTTAAGATCCGTCAAATTTTGTTCATTTTTCAGAATGTTTTCATTAAGCCTCCATCTAAAATTTCTGGGTTCTGTTTTTATATTAATTTGTACTGGGTTGTGGTCTGATAATGTTTTGGCCAGAATTGTAGATTCTTTAATTTTATTTTGTAACTTTTTTGATATCCATATCATATCCAATCTCGAAAATGATTTATGCCTGTTTGAGTAAAATGTATAATCTCTTTCATTTTCATTTACCATTCTCCATGCATCAACTAATGATAAATTTTTTACTATATCAAAAAATTCTTTTGGTAATTTACCATGATTTTTATTTATTTGACTTTGTATTTTCTTGTCTATTTTTGGATCTACAACTCCATTTAAGTCTCCCATCAATAACCAATTGTTTTGTGTATACTCTGTACAGATATTTAATAATTCTTTGTAAAAAAAAATTGATTTTTATTAGGAGCATATATACCCATTAATACTATTTTAGAATTATATCTCTCGATTTCAATAATAATATATCTTCCATTTTCATCTTTTTTAAGTAATTTGGGTTTTAAATATGGTTTTATATATATATTACTACTCCATTTTTTTTTTCATTTGCTGCTATATATTCTAATCCTAATTTTTTATTTTTTAAATATTTTACATCTGTTTTTTTAATGTGTGTTTCTTGGAGACAAACTATATCTAATTTTAAATTATTTATTAATTGAAATATACGTTTTCTCTTAATTGGTGAATTAAGTCCATTTATATTACAGGTAATGATTTTTAATTCACTCATTTGTCAGAAGTGAGGTGAACTCCTTAGTATTAGTAGCTTCTCTTTCTTTTTGACGTTGGGTTTTACTTTTTCCTTCTTGTCTCTGATCTTTTGATTGAGCTATATCATTTTCAAGTCTCTTCTGAAAATCTTTTGCTTTTAGTATTGAATTTAGCTTGTATCTTTCACCTTTAAATGTTAATCTCAATCCCTCTGGAATCTCCCATCTAAAATTAATATTATTTTTCCCCAAAAGATTTGTCAAAAACCTGTATTCCTTTCTCTTTTTTAGAATTTTCACCGGTATTTCTTTAAAAATAATAATATCTTTTCCTCCTATTTCAATTTTTTTATTGTACGAAGCCTGTATTATAATATTCCTAATCTTTTTTTAAAAAAATTCTACCAAAATATCCCTAGGCTTATTATACATGGTTGCAAATTTTGAGTTAATTCTAAACATTCTTTCAATTTACTCTTCTAATTTTTCTTCCTCCCATTCTATTAGGTTAGCCAACATTGGAATAACAGTATCCCTTATATTATATTCTTTTTCTTCCGGGATCCCTCTCAATCTTATACAATGTTCTTTCTCTTTTAGTTCCAGTAATGTAATACGTTCTTCCTCTTTATCTAAAGTTTCTTCACAACTTTCTACTTGTTTTTTCACTTCACCTATATCTTCTTTTAATTTTTTCTCTATTTGTCCTAATTTCAATTCTAATCTTTTTTCCAGTCCTTCTATTTTCTCTTCCAATACTTTTGTTATAGTTTGAGTGATTGTTTGCGTAGTTTTCACTGTAACGTCTTCCATTATAGCTTTCAACTATTCACCCCCCCCCAGGGTCTGAGTTTCTTCTACTTTGTAATCCCTGTCTCCTAGTATTCATACTCATTTTTCAAAGAAATAATCCAAAAGTTTTCTTTTTCCACTTTACCCACTCTTTGCCAGTTGATCAAATTCTTAGCTTTTTGTGTTTACAAATATATATATATATATATATATATATATATATATACACACACATACTTATCTTAAACTTATAATATACATCTGTGTCTATAAATATTTATCTTATATTTTCTAAGAAAAAGTGAAGGTGAAATTGAATATACTACTATCTTATACTTAATAAATTTTATATACTAAATTTAAACAAGAATATTATATAATTCTATTAGTACAAGATGGCTTCTTTAACTTATTAATTAATTAATTATATCATTCCAGATGTCCATTTACTGTGTATTCACGCTCTGGAGATTATGTATATGCTCACCGTCCTCTTAACTTGCTTCTTCTTTCAGAAACAATTTTCTTTCTTTTCGTTTAATTTTTTCAGTCAGTTTAGCAAAGTAGACAGTGACGTTTGTCTATTTCAAGACTTTTCCCCGCAAAACCGACCTTCATTTTCGGCTTCCCAGCTTGTTCTTTTTCCGCGAATCCACACCGACACTTCGACAAGACAAGACAACTTTCGATTCGCTTTTCTTTCCCAAGCCTTCCAAAGCCGCCGAAAGCTTCTCTCTTCGAAAGTGCCGATTCTCCCGCACTTTCTACAGCCGCTTCTCGCTATTTCTTTTTAAAACGCGGCTTGGTTCTGCGCGTTCTCAGAATCTTTTTTCACGGAGCTTCTTCACTTTCACTCCAGCCGCCGTCCATCTTTACCGGAAGTCCCCCAAAATGCAATGTGTTTTAATTAATGTAGACCCTACTGTGAATGTCTTTTATCTTGCTCACTGGCTGCATTCATTGCCTTCTGCTTGTTTCTTTGTTTGTTTCTTAATTCATACGGATATGTTGTAAGCAATCTTCAAGTTGTATAATCGAGCAGGTTCTGCAAATTTAGAATCTGAAATTAAACAACTGGGAGACAGATTATTATTTTATTTTATTTTATTTTATTTTATTTTATTTTATTTTATTTTATTATTTTATTATTTTATTATTTTATTTTATTTATTATTTTATTTTATTTATTATTTTATTTTATTTTATTTTATTTTATTTTATTTTATTTTATTTTATTATTTTATTTTATTTTATTTTATTTTATTTTATTTTATTATTTATTTTATTTTATTTTATTTTATTTTATTTTTTTATTTTATTTTTTTATTTTTTTATTTTATTTTATTATTTTATTTTATTATTTTATTTTATTTTATTTTATTTTATTATTTTATTTTATTATTTTATTTTATTATTTTATTTTATTGCCTTCAAATCAGTTTTTGACTCCTGGCAACTGCCTGGACAAGTCCCTGCAGTTTTCTTGGCAAGATTTTGGAAGTGGTTTGCCATTGCCTGCTTCCCAGGGCTGAGAGAGAATGATTGGCCCAAGGTCACCCAGTCATGCTTAAGGTGGAACTAGAACTCATGGTCTCCTGGTTTCTAGCCTGATGCCTTAACCACTGCACCAAAGTGGTTCTCATTGTGCTATTATATCAACCCATTTAATTATGCCTGAAGTGTCCTAAGGAAAATAGCATAAAATATGTGTGACTTACTCCTGTATGCCCCTTCACATGATTTCTCAACAGCCCCCTGAGTGAAACAGAAGTTGCTATCCAAAAAATGTAAACACCTAAAATATTGTATTGGTTTTAGCCATTTTAAAAAGTTACCAACATTGTATTATCATTGCAAGTGACAACTTTTGAATCATGTAGAAAATTAAAGAACCACATTTACTTTCATTCTACAATGGTTGAGTTGCTCAGCTCAGTTACTGTACATTTTCAAGATGCAACAGAAAGACCAAATATCCATATTAGTATAAGACTGTTTGGTACACTGTAGGTCAATTGAAGAAGAGGTAAGATGTGACTCTCTGTTATTTCATTATCTACTATCACTATCAAGTGATAGTCACTATCAAGACTGTGTACATTTCAGAATAACCTTTAGACTCTTTCATGTGTTACTTATTCCCTTAGCCATGCCCCTAGCATCACATGAATCCTAGTCTTCTCATCTCACAGTGCATTCATTCTAGTGAACAAGCCGCATAGGGAAACCACCATGTGCTGTCCTCTGTGTGAAGGCTCCTCTGAGTTCTGGAAGCCTGTCCAAGCGCTCATGTGAACTGGCTTATTCTTCATTATATTTTGAGTCTCCTCTGCCTCAGTTTCAGATACTCTACTGGCCACCTGGAATAGAACATGGAAATTCACTCTATGAGAAGGAATAGTTACAAGGTGAGTATTTTAAAGCTTATCTACAGGGTTGGTTGGGATCTCACTCATCACAGGGAGGCAATTTTAGCAGCATCCATAGCATGTGCTTCAGCGCAAGTCAAACAGTCTATGTCCTTCAGCTTTATTTCTTAGCTCATATATTATTACCTAGGCCAGTCCATTTCAAACAAATACCGGATTACTTATAACTTCAAAAATGCTATTCTCCAGACTCTTTTTGCCAGACTTTCATGTGAAGCAAATATTTGAAAGAAATATGGAAAGTGGCCTGAACTTTAAATGACAAACATATGAGAAGTTCTGATGGAAATCAAACACTTCTGAAAGCCCATGTATTTTCACCTGGAATATAAATGGCTCTTTTAATTGATGATGACTTGAACTCATGGTCACATATTTGGTTATCTCAATTAGCAAAGTCACAAAGAAAAATTAGGGGGGGGGGAGAATCTAGCTGTAGATTCCAAACAGAGTTAAAGTCTGGAAAGAAGAGAATTCCCTCTATTTAAACAAACATTTTGTTATGAATTAGCATCCTAGAATATGTGAACACAGGCAAATGGGTTGAGGATCTTTGAGGGTGCCAAGTATCATTTGCTTTTTTTCATTTTTAATCCATTTGATCTGATTAGAAAGTTTATATATTTCTTTTCAAAATACAGTAATTTGAAAAGAGAATCCCTTCATTGTCTATTCCAACCTGGTATCTTCAGATGTGTCACACCATCATTACAAAATCTAGATCAGTTTGGGGATTTTTTTTTAATTTTTACTTTTAGTGGGACTAAAATAAGTGATGGAAAGAGTCAGAGCCAGAAGTTAGTGAAACCACCATTTTCTGTCCTTCTGACACACTTTCATTACTGCTTTTCTTTTAGAGGAGCTCTACTCAATCTCCCAAGCAAAAAAATTGTTAGAAACTACAGTTAGGTCTTACCAAAAGACTGCTTGAAGGCTCTTGAATTATGTTGTTGTTGCATGGAATTTGGCTAAAAATGTGTCCCCAAGGAGACAATGTCTCCACTTGATAGACAAAGCATTTCATCCAATAATCTCTCGAGTTGAGATTCCATGTATTCCAGCACTTTGCCCAATATTAGAGACTGGCCATAAATTATCCAAACCATAGAATTCAGGGGGAAAATTAAGTGATTCTCATTACTTTTTTCAGACATAGTTGAACCACACCAGCTCACAAAGAGACATTCACAACTATTTATTTTTTTATTTTATTAAATTTATATTACCGCCCATCTCCCCCAACGGGGACCCTGGGCGGTGCACAACAAAACAGAGATTAAAAATATATAAAATTACATGAATACAAAATATGAATTCCAAGAAGAATATTAAAATAAGTCACTGGGAGGCTTCAAGGGGCCAGCCATCCCCAAGAGGAACTGTTGACGTTTCCCTCCCAGGCACTAACTCCCACTAACCTTACATACATGGCCAATCTGTTCCTAGCTGCTTGTTAGGAGTCAGAAGAAGCAAGGGCCAAGTTTTCACATTGAATGTTACCAGAAATGTCATGAACTGACAAAAAAAATGGAAGGCCAATTTGAGAATAGATAAATTGGTCTTTCCTGTAGCTTCATCATCTGGTGCATCATCCCTTGTATAACTTTCAATCTTAGAAGAACACAAGATGTTCTATAAGATACGTCCCAGTTGGGGCTCTTCAGTACTTGTGTGCGGCAAGCTAATAATAGACACACTACTTTGAGGGAAGGCAGCCTGTAAATACTTTGTGTGTATATTTATTTATTTATTATTAAATTTCTATGACCGCCCATCTCCCCCTCAAGGAAGGACTCTGGGTGGTTTACAACCATAACATCATCATTAAAATACAATAAATATAACAATAAAAATATAAATACAATAAAATCCAAGTGGCAGGTGGTTCTTACAGTGAAGCTAAGAATATTTAAAATATTTGAGGCGGCTCTAAGAGATCAGCCATCCCCAAGCGTGACCACTTTCCTTCTTGCCCCAGGCGAGATCACAGAGCCAAGTTTTTAATTTTTTCCTGAAGTCCAGGAGTGAAGGGGCCTGTCTTCTCTGGCGGGAGGATGTTCCATAGGGCAGGTGCTGCTGCAGAGAAGGCTCGCCTCCGAGACCCCGCTAGATGGAATTCTTCCATAGAGGGGGTCCGCAGCATGCCCTCTCTGCAAGATCGGGTGGGATGGGACGATGTAATGGGGATGAGGCGGTCCCTCAGATAACCTGGGCCCGTGCCATGTAGGGCTTTAAAGCATGCATGCATATATACATGTACTGTATGTATATTCCTTGTATGGGCCTCTTTGCAAGACTCTCATGATCTCAGAAATATGTTACTGAAATTACTCATTGGTGAGTGAAAAGAATACTCATCTGTAAGAGCTCAAATGCTTATATTAGTCATTTATTTATTTATTTATTTATTTATTCAATTTATATAGTCATGCTTCAGTTCTAGAGATGAACCCTGATTAATGTGATCAGATCTACTAAGCCTCAGATATTGAGATGTAGGGACTGCATAAGAACTCAAAAGCAGAGACGCATAGAAGAGCTGAAGCTCATTACAATGAGGGAAACTTCAGTAGGTCTTGATTAAGATGGAGGTGGGTAGGTCTAAAAGCAAACGCTTGCAAACCATACAAGAAATAGCCACCCTCCTTTGGCCCTCTCATCTCACCTTGAGATTTAACAACCTTTCCCCAACCTTATGAAGATCTGGTTCTAAAAGAATGGCCAACAGATTTTCCATCCTCATCCATAAATTACACAGTAGGGTATCACTGAGTTTCTGCCAGTTGGTTAGCCTGGCTCTATTTGATTTCCTCACAGACAGTCCCAGGCTGAGAAGCATCATCATTTGGGGGTAAAACATCAGGAAGAATGTGCAGCCTTCCCAATAGCCTCTGCATTTTTTGAATCAGCCCTATCCAAGGAGAAGATCAAAGCCCAGATGAAGCTTTGGCTGCATGCAGATGTTTCACAGCAATGCTTTCAAAATTTGGGGTTTTACAGAAACTTCATCAGTGTGTCAGGAAACCATAACAGTTACTACCTATGAACAGAATAAAGTAGAATGGGGCCAGCTAGCCTAACACTAACACTTTGCAGAAAAATCAGCTTCAAAGCTACAGTACGTTGCTTTCTTCCCATCTTCGTAGAATGGACATTATACTTTCTCCTTTTCAACAACAATGGTGAATAATTACGCAGCAACAATGGAATTGCTCTTCCAAATCCCAGCTCACCTGGGAATACAAATGCCGGCCTTGTTTTTTATGTAATTAACGTCTTGCTGAAGTGGATCATTGTTTTCTTTTTCTTTTTCTTTTACCCCTCCCTCTACAGTTTGAAGACTGGAAGATAGAATATCAAAACACCAAAGCTTGTCATTCTGAAGTTATTTTTCTCATTAGCCTGTATGCTACAGGATACAGTTTAGTTCCCCTGGAGATTTATCATCTTTGGTTAGACAATCAGGGGCCTTGAAAGGTGTATAAGTATCGGTTCTGAAAATGCATATGGTTTTTAGAACAAAGGGAATCGGATTGATCAAACGGTGAGGGTAAGATTAAAAAAAAGTTAAGAACACAAAATAATCTCTGAGGAGTAGCCCGTTTTCATAAAATAAAACTTCTCAATGTGTGTGCCATATTGTCAATTAGACCTAGCAATTTTCAGAGCTAATGGGAAGTGGAATACAATACCTGTAATCTGAAATGTGAAAACAATGGCATGAGAATCAATACCAGATGGCAGGGACAAATTTGGACTTTTATTCAGTAGTATTGAATTGTACAAAAAAGCTAAGCATAAACCAACAGTATCATTCTTTGACTTTTTTTACTGTGTCTTTAGCAAGATGGTCCTGAAAAGGCAATCTCCCCCTTTTAAGCAATATAAAATGTGGGGGGATTTGACAAGGTACAAAAAGCAAAAATAGGTCTTTTGAACCTAAGAACCATGCAATATGGCTCTCAGATAGATCAAATGTTTTCCCCGGAACCTGATGTATTTTTTAAAGTGACACAAGCAATTAAAGGTGTTAACTCTTGTTCATCAACTTTCAGGGACATTTGGGGGGCATCTGTGAGAAGCAGGATTAAACCAGCGTTCCCCGCAACAAACACATAAAGAGAGGGTACAATATAAATGAGTGGGTGTGAGTTTCACAACGCATGTATACATGGGGGAACCTTGACCTAATTAATGTTTCTACTCTCGAACTTGGATATTTTAAAGTATTTTTGACATCCCCACTTTGTGCTTCATGTTCCCAATGTATATATTTCTTCTGTATTTTTCAAATAAAAATGAGTCCTTTAAAGAGCAACACAGTTTGGCCAGGCAGCTGGTTTCCCCTTCCAGCTGTGAACATCACATAGATCTATCTACCTAAGTATGAAGCAGGCAGATTGATTGAGCCAATGTGTAACAGCCATTTATCTTTTTCATTGAAACTATTGCCACAGCCACACGCTGGGACTGATAGCTCAACAATTAAATCAGTTCAAGTGGGTCAAAATACTAATTCCAAGATACTATCCAGTTTTAATTCACTTCCTAAGAACACCAAGCGGTGCTGTTTTCTGTTGTTTCTTTCTTGCTTTGCTTTGCTTCACACTGGGTTCAGACCTTGTGTTTCTCAGAGATCAAAGTTTGTGTAACGAGACATTTTGACCATAATTTTCCCTCATTCCAAAAAAATCCCAGCCTCATTTCCTTGTGCTGGGAAAAAAAACTGCTTTGATTGCACAACATCGACCGAGCCTGATTTTTAAGCTTGCCAAACAGGGGGGCCTGTTGCCTGCCATATGAGTTAACAAGCTCCTGAAAAGTTATGTGCAGTTTAGTTTTCTAATGATGTGTAAATCTAGGGGATGAAGGGAATGTGTCATCATCAGAGAGATTTTTCTACGCTGAGGATTCTGGGTTCTGCTCGCCTGCAATGCTTCCCCTGTAATCTAGCAAGGAGACATGTGGACTTTGGCGCTCTCACAAGCAGCCTTTTGGAGACCAAATGACACACAAAAATAGCATCTGCTCATCAAAGCTGATTGGCTCATTTCGGAGCAGATGGCTCTAAAATGCTGATAGAGCACAGCGTCTGAGCGAGCAAAGTTGGAAAGGTTTCACTGGAAACAACGAAAGGAGAGGTTGGAGCAGATCCTTGCTGAAATATGCTTTCATCCAGCACCTAGGTAGATTATTGGGTTAGATTTAATAATAGCAATAAAAACAGTAACAACTTTACACTGCTTCAGTCTTTGGACCCCTACCAGATTTGTTTGGATCTGCTGTTTGGCCTAAATACACAATTATTGTTCTCTGTATAAACAGCAATCCTTATATTCAGTCCACAAAGGCCATTTAAAATGCAAAATTTTCAGGAAAAAAATGGCCACCTAAATTGGGGAAGAGAGAATGTGATATCCTTCTGTCCGTTGAAGAGAACCACTCAAAGCCATTGCTGAAAGTTACCTTGAAGGAACATTTTTTTCCAGCCAAAAGGAAATAACTTTACAAATAGCCAGGCAAATTTGAAACATCCAAGTGAAGCCTGAGTTTCCCATAGAAAGATATCTGGATTTCTGTGGCAGTGGCTGGCTAAGGCGAAGCCAGCTCCTTCTACAGTTTATCTGGGAAAATCTGAGACCCAAAAGGTCAGCCTGAAATATTGGTTCTTTGTAAATTGATCCCTAATATTTCCTGTCAGCACATGAAATAAAAGAGGCAACCATTTTCCCCAGAGCACTTTACCTAAGATAAGTTTTAAAATGGCAGTCTAAAGCAGTGTTTCTCAACCTCAGCAGCTTTAAGATGAGTGGATTTCAACTCCCAGAATTCCCCAGCCAGCTGTGCTGGCTGGGGAATTCTGGGAGTTGAAGCCCACACAGCTTAAAGTTGCTCAGGTTGAGAAACACTGGTGTACAGGCACAACTAGAGAGTTGCATTAACATGCTTTCCTCCAGTCCATGAGCCTGCAGAAAATGATGCTGAGGTACAATAGCACTGCCCTCCTTGCCAATCCCTATTATGCCTCAGTAACAAGTGGAGCTGTCCTTACTGTTAAATAAAGGACAAGTGAAGAAACACAATTCCCTTTGCTTTGCTTCCCCTCCCACCTGCTGATAAGAAAAATAACCACCAATTGTTCTCCTTAATGGGGGGGGGGCCTGAGTCAGTGTAGGTGGGTACTTCGAATGGCTGGTTTACTTACCTGTCAAAAATTGCCTGATTAGCAGGTAGCAGGTGCAGTGGTGCTTTACATCTGTTACCTGTCAGGTGAACCATTTCTGAATATAGTACAGATAGTCCTTGACTTACAACCACAATTGGGACTGGAACTTCTATTGCTAAGTGATGCAGTTGTTAAGTGAGTCACACCTGATTATACGACCTTTTTTGCCACGGTCATTAAGTGAATCACCATGGTCATTGAGTGAATCACATGGTTGTTAAGTGAATCACATGGTTCCCCATTGATTTTGCTTGTCAGGAGCCAGCTAGGAAGGTTGGAAATTGCGATCACATGACCCCAGGATACAGCAACCATCGTAAATACATGCCAGTTGCCAAACGCCTGAATTTTGATCACGTGACTGTGGGGATGCTGCAACAGTCATAAGTGTGAGGACTGGTCATAAGCCACTTTTTTCAGTGCCGTAACTTCAAACCGTCATTAAACAAATGGTTGTAAGTCGAGGGCTACCTGGGTCTAAAAAGGTAAAGGTTCCCCCCGCACATTTGTGCAGTCGTGTCCGACTCTAGGGGCCGGTGCTCATGTCCGTTTGTTAGCTGAAGAGCCAGCGTTGTCCGAAGACACTTCCACGGTCATGTGGCCAGCATGACGCACGCAGAACGCTGTTACCTACCCACTGAAGTATTACCTATTCATCTACTTGCATTTGCATGCTTTCGAATTGCTAGGTTGGCAAGAGCTGGGGCAAGTGCTCTTCTAAAAGAGTGTTAAATCCATAACCACAAGTAGTCTAGATGACAGTTTATGGGCACAGAGGAGTGTATGGGGTAAAACTGGAGGGAGCTCCTTCTTGGCACTAGATTCATGTCCAAACATAGCCCATCTATCTCACAATCTTACCTATCAGACCAGCATGATATGGGTATCTGCCTCTGCAGAACCCAGGTGTCTGGTCCCTCCTATAATTCAAAACAAAATGGCCAAGGAGAGGGAAGAAGAGGAAGAGGGTATCCACAGCAACCAATAGTAGCCAGGCAGTGTGCCCACAACAAAAAGTGTATAGGAAGAGGACAGAAAATATTACTTTGACAAATGGCTGCTTTGACATGGTCCAGGGGGAAAAAGATGGAATCTTCTGGAACACCAGGCAGGTCCATCCCCAGAATGCTGAGTTTTGTACATAACTATTTGTAAATTAAAGAGACAGTGTGGCGATCCTAATTAATCACCCTAAACCAGGCTCAGTGATGAGGGATTCAAACCCAGACTTTTAAGAGCAAAGAATTCAAAGTCCTCTGCTTACATGGATGAATCTATTATGCTATTTTCTCTCACATTCAAAATCTCAACTTATTTCTATCTCATTTATGAAGACATTTGCAAATTTTAGTAAGCACTTAACGAAAAACAAACCAAGTCCTCATACATCTACATTTGGAGCGAGGAAGCCAGCACTAAATTACATTGATATAGCTCATTTGGAAGACGTTCTTCCAACCCCAGAACAGTTGAGGAAACTAACTGGGGTGCAAATACAGTATGTACTAATCAAATAACCTACAACCAGATCAGGTTAATTGTAAATACAGTCTCCTCAGTCTTGGATATGGCTTACCACTCTTGACCACAGGAATTGACACAGTATTAAGTAATGAAGATGGCTGCTATGATGAACTTCGGTAATCTGACAAGCTCTGATGTGATGAAATCAGTTTTTTCTACCCCTCTGTGTTTTCCTCCCTTAAAAATAACCCCCATGAGTCTCTTAGAGATAATTAGTGTGCTTGTTCAGCTAGGGCTGACATTAAATTATTCAATAAAATAGACCACTTTTAAAGTCCCCAGAGTATTAAAAACTCCATGACTTGCTCATCAGCAAACATGTATCTGACAAGTGATTGTTTTGTAGAGCAGAGGTACTACTTGATCATTTTATTTTTTATTTTCTAGCTTCTATGATTTATGGCCTACCTTTAGTAAAATGCAAGAGCCAAACTTTTCTAAGTCAGATATTTTAGAAAATACTGTGAGAAGTTCCAGCATTAAACAAGAGCTTGTAAGAGAGTTCTAGGAGATGAAAAGTGCCACTGTGGCCTATCAGTTAGGGCACAGATGCCTGGAGAAAACGATCTGGTTTCCAGCACTGTCATCTTGAATTAGCCAAGGGCATTTCCATGCATTGGCAATTTGGCCCAAATGAGGAAATGAGACTCATCACATAGTGATTATTAAACATCTATTTGGTTCGTTCATAACTTCATCCAATTCATCCACCAGTTGGCCAAGCATGCCTTCACACAACACATTATCACTTGTGGAGCTGGCTGCCACAAAGTATGGTGAGGACCAGAAGCTAAGAAAATTTAAAGGAAAATTCTGAGGGTTAGAATTAGGGTCAGTGGCTTCCCTAGTTTCACTCCATGGATGCCTATGCAATGAAAGTGGATAAAACATTAGCAAATGTCAAAACCTGTATAAATTCTCATGTCTCATATTTAACAGGACACAAGGTGATATTTCCCATATGTCCATATTATATAAAGGTACTTTAGTTAGACCTGATCTTTTCGCTGTTCAATATTACTACTATTTATTAGTTAGTTAGTTAGTTAGTTAGTTAGTTAGTTAGTTAGTTAGTTTATTTATTTATTTATTTATTTATTGTATTTATACCCCACCTATCCCCTCCCTAATGGAGGACTCTAGGCGGCTTACATACATCATATTCATATATTTATACATTTCATACATAGTACAGTTTTAACCGCATGCTAAGGGAAGGGGTAAGGGAACCGACTCTTCTGTGGGTACTGGACTACATTTCCCAAAATACCTTGCTTCGGAGCCGGCTGCTGACGTCCTGGATGTTGCTGTTCGGTATACGTCGTCTCCGCCGCCATTCACGAGGTCTTCTCCATTCGGTGGGCGACCCCCGACAGGACGCCAGCATATTCTCCCACTTAAGGTGGTACCCATTTATCTACTTGCTAAGCTTTCGAACTGTTGGGTTGGCAGGAGCTGGGGCGAGTAACGAGAGCTCACTTCGTTACGCGGGGATTCGAACTGCCGACCTTCTGATCGGCAGTCTACAGCTCAGCGGTTTAACCCGTTGAGCCACCGCGCCCAAGCAGTTACTGTTATTTTTCAAAACACATTCTTATTTTTATATTAATGATATCATTACTTTAAATTTCTTTTTAAATGTTTTTGGGTTCTGGCCCTCACCATATTTTGTGGCAGAATTATACATGAATTTTATTTAGGAAATTGAAGTAATGTAAGGATGTAAGTAATGTAAGGATGTAAGGGGCGTGGTGGCTCAGCGGGTAAGACGCCAGGCTTGTCGATTGGAAGATCGCAAGTTCGGAGGTTCGAATCCCTAGTCCCGCATGACAGAGTGAGCTCCCTCACTAGCCCCAGCTCTTGCCAACCTAGCGATTCGAAAGCATGCAATTGCAAGTAGATGAATAGGTACCACTTCGGTGGGTAGGTAACAGCGTTCCACGTGCGTCATGCCGGCCACATGACCGTGGAAGCATCTTCGGACAACGCTGGCTCTTCGGCTAACAAACGGAGATGAGCACCGGCCCCTAGAGTCGGACACGACTGCACAAATGTGCGGGGGGAACCTCTACCTTTACCTAAGGATGTAACAGCTTCCATAAATTGCTAATAGATATTGACAGCACTTACACATTTATTACATTTTATTTTATTTCATATTGATGTACTGTAGATTAATTGTAAAACAGTTTATAGTAAATACTAATACAGTTTTCAAGCTTTTTAATGATTTACAGTGCTACGTGCCTAAAGTCTAACCCATTTCTGCACTACAGAGATTGTACTGAGGAGATTAGATTAAAATGTCATTGTGGTGGCAGAAATTTTTAGGGATAAATATCTGAAGTATACAATTCTGTGAATAAGTATTCATGTACACTCCCCTTTGGATTTTCTGAATTTTTGCATACTTTTTCTACAGAATGTTATCAAAGTTTTGTGTGGGTCCTACTGATATATCAAGACAGCCTGATTGAACAAATAACAACCAGGTTTGATGCTTGCTTGATGTATTTCATTAAAAAGTCTTCCAACAGATGACATGCCAGTGTGAAAAAATAATTGTCCTCTTAGATTCAGTAAGTGGTTGCGCCATTTTAGGTGCAATAATTGCAAACTAACACTTTATGTAATCGGTGATCAGTCTCGCAGATCACTGTGTAGGGATTCTGGCCAATTCCTCCATGGCAAATTGCTTCAACTCAGTCACATTTCTAGGGTTTTCTAGCATGAACTGCTCATTTCAGGTCCTGCCACAATAGTTTTGTGGGATTTAGGTCTGGACTTTTACAGAGAATTGGTTATTTTTCATCCATTCTCTTGTAAACTTGTTTATATGTTTGAGGCCATGGTCTTGCTTCATGACCCCCTTTTTTTCAGCTGATAGACAGATGGGCTGATATTCTACTGCAAAATTCTCTGATACAAAGCAGAACTCACACTATCATTGATTATGGCAAGTCATCCAGGTCCTCAGGCAGCAAATGATTCCCAAATTACACCACCATCTCTGTGCTTTATTGTTGGTGTGAGTTTCTTGTTGTGGAATGCTGTGTTTCATATCCACCAACATTATGCCGCCCCCAAAGTTCCACTTTTGATGCATCTGTCAACAGAATATTTATCCAGAAGCCTGGAGTATATACTGGTGCTTTTCAGCAAAGTTTTTTATTTATTTTTTATTTTTTTTATCCAGCCTTTATTATTTTTTTTATAAATAACTCAAGGCGGCAAACATACCTAATACGCCTTCCTCCTCCTATTTTCCCCACAACAACAACCCTGTGAGGTGAGTTGGGCTGAGAGATTGGCCCAAGGTCACCCAGCTGGCTTTCATGCCTAAGGCAGGACTAGAACTCACAGACTCCTGATTTCTAGCCCAGCACCTTAACCACTAGACCAAACACGTTAGCATCAAAAAATTTCCTTGTTATTCCTGTGAATCCCATTTTTACCCAGTGCTTTTCTGATGATGGAGTCATGCACATTGAAATAAGCCAAAGTGGGAGATGCCTGCAAATCCCTGGATACTGTTCTGAAGTTATTTGTGATTTGGAGGCAATTTTATGCTACACTCTTGGAGTAATTTTGGGAAGAGTCAGTTGTCCCAAATCTTCTAAAGCTCTGAATCCCTAGAGCTTTAGAAATAGTTTTGGAATCATAACGAATGTCAAACAGCTCTTATTTTTTTAGATGCGGAAAAAGCCTTCAATAATTTGAATTGGAGTTTTATGTTTAAAGTTTTGGAAATTATGGACTTTGGAGAACATTTGATCCAGGCAATTAAGACTATTTATACATCACAACAGGCAAACATTATTGGGAATGAAGAATTAACTGAATCGTGTCATATACAGAAAGGAACCTGACAAGGATGCCCTTTGTCTCCTCTGCTTTTTATTCTGGCATTGGAAGTTTTTAATAGAGACATTAGAAGAGATGAACAAATAAAGGGCTTAAAGATCAAACAAGAAGTTTTTAAGTTGAGGGCTTTTGCTGATGATTTAGTTTTGATTTTACAGGACCCATTGGATACTGCGGAACATCTGATGAAGAAACTGAAAGAGTTTGGGTCATTGGCGGGTCTGAAAGTAAATAAACAAAAAACAAAAATGTTAATTAAAAATATGACCATGTCTGACCAAGAACTACTGATGGGTAAGAGGGGTTTTAAGATTGAAAAAAAAGTTAGATATTTGGGGGTGATCCTGTCAACTAAAAATAGTAGGTTGTTAAAAATAATTATGTAAAAATTTGGAATGATGTGAAAAATGATTTGTTAAGATGGGGAAAATTACAACTGTCTCTTATGGGAAGAATATCTGTGATTAAGATGAATGTTTTGCCTAGGATGTTGTTTCTGTTTCAGACTTTACCAATTTTGATGACAGATTTACCCTTTAAAGAATGGCAGAAAGATACTTTGAAATTTGTTTGGCAAGGCAAGAAACCAAGAATTAAGTAAAAATTATTTTTAAAAAAGTTAAAGGTTCCCCCCGCACATTTGTGCAGTCGTGTCCGACTCTAGGGACCGGTGCTCATCTCCGTTTGTTAGCCGAAGAGCCAGCGTTGTCCGAAGACGCTTCCATGGTAATGTGGCCGGCATGACGCATGCGGAATGCTGTTACCTACCCACCAAAGTGGTACCTATTAATCTACTTGCATTTGCATGCTTTCGAATTGCTAGGTTGGCAAGAGCTGGGGCTAGTGTGGGAGCTCGCTCCGTCACGCGGGGCTAGGAATTCGAACCTCTGAACTTGCGATCTTCTGATTGACAAGCCTGGCATCTTACCCGCTGAGCCACCACGCCCCTTTTATAAATTATTACAAGATGCTAAAGAACGAGGAGGTTTGGGTTTGCCTAATTTAAAACTATATTTTGATGCTTGTTGTTTGCTCTGGATGAAGGAATGGATTACTTTGGAGAACAAGAAACTATTACAGCTTGAAGGACATTAAGATTCGGGTGGCATGCCTATTTGTGGTATGATAAATTTAAAGCTAATAAGGATTTTAAAAATCATTTTGTTAGGAGTGCCATACTAAGGATCTGGAACAAATACAAGGTAAGATTGTGTCCAATGTACCATTGTGTCACCTCAAGAAGCATTTGTTAGAAGAGAAAATGTCAGAGGAATAAGTTGGTTAAAATATAAAGATTTGTTAAATTTTGAAGAAAGTGAACTAAAGTTTAAAACAAGGGAAATGTTAGAGTTGGAAGGTTTTACATGTCATTGGTTTACCTATATGCAATTGTCAGAATGCTTTAAATGGATAAAAAGAACTTTAAATTTGTTAATGAAATAACTAAGTTTGAAATGGAACTCTGCATAAATGATGAACATGTTATTACTAAAATGTATAAAATGTTGTTACAGATGAATTTGGAAGATGAACAAATTAAAGAATGCATGATCAAATGGGCTAAGAATTTTGGATATAATATTATGCTGGAGCAATGGGAAAATATGTGGAATAAAGGTTTGAAATTCACCTTAAATTATAACTTAAAAGAGAATTTTTATAAGATGATGTATCGTTGGTATCTAACCCCTGATAAACAATAATCAAAAATGTATAATGGTGTAACTAATGTTTGTTGGAAGTGTTTACGGGGAGAAGGAACTTTTTATCATCTCTGGTAGACCTGTGAGAAAGCCAAAAAAATTTGGGATCAAATATGCATTATTATCCAAAAGATTTTAAAAGTGAATATACAAAAAAAGCCAGAACTGTTCCTTTTCGGTTTGATGGAGAAAGAGTTGGAGAAACAACATGGAGTTTTATGATCACAGCTGCAAGACCTTTATACGCACAGAGATGGAAAGATCCACAGATACCTATGGTTGAAGATTGGATTGTTAAATTAATAGATCTGGCCCAGATGGCTAAATTAACAGCATTAATTAGAGAACATTCAGTTTCTGGATTTATATCTGTTTGGCAACCACTTCTAGAGTACTTGCTTGTGGTAGAAAAAAAAATAATGTACTGATTTTGGGTTTTAATGATTAATTGGTTTATTTTAATAGAAATAATGTTACTATGGTTTAATCATTGGTAAGAGATTATTTTTGTAAATTTATCTTTATCTGTATTGGAGAAAGTCGGAAGTCACTTTTCCGTCTTTGTTTTCTGTCTATCTGTACTTTTATAGTTTTTTCTTTTTTCTTTAGTTCTATTTTCTTGCTTTTCTGTATTTTCTATTTTGTATTTTAGCTATACTCTGAAAATTAATAAAGTTTAAACCAAAAAAAAAAGAAAGAAATCGTTTTGGAACATTTTCCAGATTGATAGGCATCAATGACTTTTATGGAGGTCTTCAGAGATTTCTTTCAGGAGTCAAGACATGCCTCCAAAATATGAATGGTGAAAACTTCACTGTAATGAGGGGGGAGAGAGTAGAGGGGATTTGGTGAGATTTATGATAGAGGAGGGCTGGCTCAAATTAGTCCTGATTCTTTAATGAAGTGCTCACACAACTGGTCTTACTTATCCCTGATTAAACTAGGCAGATGATTACTTTTTCACCCTGGCACAGTACATGTTGGATGGCTGTTTATGAAATAAATGAAGCAAGCGCTAAACTTGGATGTTATTCATTCTAGTTCCTTTTATGTACCAGAAGGACTCATGTGAAGATGGGATAATATTCAGCAGCAAAGATCATCTGAACGTGGGTGAATATGATTTCACAGAACTGTACTTACAAGACATTTTGAGAAAGGATTGGAAGCCAATTTTTTTTTCATATGTACTGGCATTCATGGGATTAAAGCTTCCCTATCAGCTTGTTGAAGAATTCTATCAATGGCTATGAGTCAAGTCCAATGATGGCTAAATGAACATCCAGGTTCAACAGCAGCATATCATTCCATGCCAGTAGCTGGCTGCTCAGTTGAAGGAGAAGACTTTGCCCTCAGGTCCACTTTATAAGCATCTGGCTAGCCACTTGCTGAAACAGAATGCTGCACTGACCCGTTTTTGTCAGATGCTTATAATGTTAAGCTAATTATCAAAAATAGAGAAAGCACAAGGAGTTTATTGGCTCCTATAAAGAGGTTTTCACTACGAAGCGTGGCTGGATTCATATACTGTAGTTCCCTAAGCCATTATGTGGCTTACAGTGTATTGTGTGAACCCAGGCACTGTTTAGTGCTGGATACCATATCGCTTGTCAAAGGAAAGCAGGAGTGGGGAAAGAGGTGGCTGAGGCTAGAGCAAAAAGCAGGTGAACCTGACATTCTTCCTCTCCTTCACTCTTACTCCAACATCCTCCTCTTCCTCCTCACCCAGCAGGCTAATGGAGAAGGGGAGGATCACTTCTGCCATCACTAATGGCTTGCCTAAGGATTTGGTTGAAACAAAGTCCTGACCCACAGGTGGCCATCTATATGGCTGAATTGCCCACTCCACAGAGAGAGAGAAAGAGATTAAGAGATTGCCTTGGTAGAATATAGCAATTCACTAAATTTACTTCTGCCTTGGGATCCAGTGGTGACACAGCCATCACTAGATCAACATTTTTATAATAATATGTATGGCAACCTTGTGCCAGTGTTTTTTAAAAAGTAATAAATTCACCTCCATTGCCACTGCAGCAGCCACCACCCCAAAAGACACACTGCCGAGCGCCTCCAAGCCTCATCGCCCCTGCCAGCTCCAGCATTGGCGTCGCTTCTCCAGCCAAAGAACAGCTGATCAGCACACCAGGTGTTCCTTTGTGACCCACAAGGATTTTTAATTTATCAAAGTGGCCCTTTTCCCCTCTACAAGTTGTGCAGGCCTGATATAGAAAACTCAAAGCATTTTGCATTCATTATCTTGTTCTAACATTTCACACAGCCATCATGTTAGATTACTTCTTAATATCATGCCCAGTGTTTAGTGAATGTCACACTATATGCATCTCCCTTTCTAACCCATCTTGTGCAGGAACCCCCAAACACCACTGAAATATATGTAACACACACATACGCACACCACACATACATATACACAGAGGTTTTCAATAACTATAGGGAATCAGTTGAAGAAATAGTAAGGTAAAGGTAAAGGTTTTCCCCTTCACAGTCGTGTCCGACTCTAGGGGCCGGTGCTCATCTCCGTTTCTTAGCCGAAGAGCCAGCATTGTCAGAAGATGCTTCCACGGTCATGTGGCTGCATGACGCGCATGGAACGCTGTTACCTACCCACCAAAGTGGTACTTATTCATCAACTTGCATTTGCATGCTTTCGAATTGCTAGGTTGGCAAGAGCTGGGGTGAGTGTGGGAGCTCACTCCGTCACGCGGGGCTAGGGTCTCGAACCTCCAAACTTGCGATCTTCCGATCGACAAGCCTGGTGTCTTACCCACTGAGCCATGCTCAGTGGGTAAGACGCCAGGCTTGATTGCAAGTTCGGAGGTTCAAATCCCTAGTCCCGCGTGACAGAGTGAGCTCCCGCACTAGCCCCAGCTCTTGAGTAATATTGAAGTACTATTGTGCCACATTTTATACATACATACACACACACACACACACACACACAATCACAATAGTGGAAACATTCAAATATAGATAACAAATGGGGTGTAGTGAGTCAAAACATCCAGGTGATTTATTAGTTAGAAGGACTTGGTCCCTCAGCAGCAATTTTTGAGAAAGAGTCTTGTAACATTGGGATGGTCATTTGCGAGGTACAACTTTTTCTTCAGTGACCTCTGGCCAAAGTCTGCAGCACTACAAAAACCTGAAAATCCCATTGAGCCAAAACAAAATGGAAATAAATGTGATCAAGGGAACAGTGCCTTTATCATATTACATCCATCTTTCTCCAACTGGAGCCTGATCTTATTGGAAGCAGAACCTTAGCGCAATTGTGGATGTGAACCCAAATTCACCTTTTCCTGCAGAAGGTGATAAGAGCCTCAGAACAATATACTATGTAAATATTTCCAGCTCAGCTGATGTGGATCTCTAGGCCATATCTATCATATGGGATATGAACCTTCTCAGTGTTATACACAGCAAAGAGATAATGGCAATACAGTGAGCCGATGCTTCTTCTGCCAAAACTGGAATTCCCTTTTGTACCTATAGATTTGGAAGGTATTGAGTGAGAGAATCTTATCAGTGGGAAAGAAGGGCTATGATTGAGTCAATTTATGAAACTAGACAACTTAGTGCAGCTTTTCCAACATCCCCAGGACACGCTAAGAATAGTGCGCAACACCTGAATGCAATTCTTCAGATTGCTGCTGATCCATTTTTGTGCCAGGTGTAATTTGACACGGCCCCAGCTGCCCGGACTGGCTGCTCGACAAACATTCCATCTTGCTGCGTATATCTACACACATCTGTGAAGATAAAGGAAGCTGCTGTAATGGGCTTTGCAACTATGGCATATTTAAAAAAAAAAAAAAGCAGAAGGAATCTGCTGCAGTCATGATGACATGGAGGAAACAAAAATCCATCAACAAGATGAAGCACTAAGGAAACTTGCTTGCAAATATTGCATTGTTCTGCCAGACTGAATTAATGCTGAGAGATTGGGAGTTCAAATACATTCAGCTCCACCTGGCATAGATCCAACTCTGGAGAGCTGAGACGGTAAATGGAAACGGGTGCTTTCAGCCTGGCAGTATATTTTCATCCTTGCATAATGTGATTTACCATTAGGAGAAAAGGAACAACATGTATAAACGATGGCACTGGATGCATTCCTGTGACCACAAGGGATGCAAGGTTGTTGCTGCCTTGTTGGGTTGCTGGATTTTTAACTCCACCTGGAAAGATTTGCAGATGGTGACGTTTCAGCACATTTATATGGCCTGTGTAAATGGGCTCTTTAGCACTTGGATGTGGAGGCAGGAATAGACAGGAATAGTTCAGCAGATTTTCCCCACCCACCCACCACCCACCATCCACCCACCCCAAATTAAGACTATGCAGGTATCCGTTAGGAAGCTTTCCTTTTGGTGGCATCCCAGTTATGGATTCCATTTTCCAGAGTGGCTTACCTACTGCCATCTTGAGGAGAGGGGTGTGCCAAGTGTTTTTATTCATGCAGGTCATGAAAATCAAATTCTAAGCAGTTATCTCTTGCTTACATGTTATGTTTACTCCAGTAAGTATATGGCCATAGTTATCCGATGGAATTGTTGATCCATAGCAGCAGAGAGGTATGTAAGTCATCTATCCAAACCCCAACTCAGAGTAGCAAATCCAAAATTAGACCATCTTAATCAAATAGCTGCTTAGCTTCTGCCTGAAGTCCTCCAGCCATGGAGAATCCTATCACTGCTCTAGCTTATGGGATATATTGCTGAACTGCTCTTACCATAAAGACATTTCCCCTAAAATTAACTGCAGCTAAGTTAATCCTATTAGATAGGGTCCTCTCTGTGATAGCTCCTTCAGAAGAAGAAAGAGACTGGAGCTTCAAATCACCTCAGAATGTATGTTCTCTATGGGTGCATGATGACTGTTTGAGTATTAATTGGCAGTACCTGGAGAGGTTTTCTCCAGCATTGGCTCTGGGATAAGGATGTTGATGGTTCAAATCTTCCGGCTACATTGTCAGGCTTCATTTACCAAGCCTGGCAGCCAATCCGGAAGTCCTCCTAGCATGAGGACTCCTTTGGCAGAGATCTTCTGCAGACCTCCCTGTTGTCCCAAAGAGATGTTTTTCATTCCCTTTGAACACAACACACACTGGCTTGTTGAAAAATCTTTGGCTGGGTTTCAAAGTTTTGAAAACACAACAAAGCCTTTTCTTGAGATTCCAAAGCAATTTTTCACCACCTCGGCAAGGGTAGAATATCACCTTGGGGAAAAAATAAAGAAAACACCCACACCCTTCTCCATCAAGACACTTCGTGGCAGGGTTTCGTGACTCAAGCTTTTTAGGAAAGAACCAGTGTCAAATTCTGGCATTCACTTAGGGGGTTCTGATATTTCAGAAACAAATTAAGTGGCCTGCTGGAATTTACACTAAGCTGAATGTGTTAGGGGGGTGTTTATTTTACAAGAGGTTGCCTTGGCTGGATGATGATTGAGCTGATAGCACAGAAAACTAGTACGAAGACAATGCAAATATGACTTTTAGCAGGCAAAAATCCAATTGCTTGACTCTCCAAGCACATGCCAATAGAACAACTGCTTTAAGAGATCAGAACCTCAGATAGCTTTCATTCACAGTGTGCAAGTTAGAACAATGCTTCTTTCCAAGTTTCAGTCAGTATGAAAAGGGAAAATTTGATGCTACTGACATCTGTGGCAACATTCTTGTGGATTGTAATATATTTTTTTTTACACTTTGTCTCCTGATTCTCTAAGAATCATTTGTTTTTGCTCAAGGCTCCAGGCAAAATGCGGAGAAAGTTGACTCTGACTCATCTGGTGCCACTTTTATTATATTTTTGGTATCATGCAAAAAAAAATGTTTCTTTTTAATGTACCCTTACAAATGTTCTTTCTGGTTGTAAGATATAAAATATAGTACAAAAATGTTTAGAAGTGAATAAGGAGTCATCACATACAGTATAATCAAATTGCATGTATGAGTTCATAAACATCGTGTAATCCATTTGGAATTAAGACTGAAGATTAGCATTCAAGATTTGATCCACATACATACAGTAACTCAGTTGAATATGGAATGAAGCTCTTTTGCTGCTTTCAGTTGATGCCTGTGGTAGCCTATAATATGAGAAGCATAAACAATTGGTTTTTCATAGCAGATAAACGGGAACATCTCAGATAGGAAACTATTTCTTCCCCACCCCCAGCTCTTTGGCAGTCTTGAGGTGCTATATTGCATGCTGACACACTCACCCACACCAAGAAGCATTAGCATGGGCTGATTTGGAGGGAGCATTGAAAATGAAACGATAGCAGGGTAAATGTCAATGCATTCAACATGACACAGTGAGCACCAGATCTTGAACAGTTTCATCATTGTGGCATTTACTGTATCTTGAAATAATATTAATCCCACTGTTGTCCTTCTTGATGGAATCAACCATGAATATGCTTTATGGGACTGGCCAAAGTGCTAATAGGTTAAAGGAACAACCCATCCAGTGTTCTACTAAATTAAGGTCGCTTCATGGGATTTAATGAAACAAAGTGTTGGATGGAATTTTCAAAGGACGTTCTTGTAATTCATGTCTATTTAGGGCTCCTGATAACCAGAAATCTAATTTCTCCTAGTAAAATAGCTTTTTCTGAAGGCCGGCCATGTGAAAAAGAGACTTTAAAGGGCAATGATCAGAGGATCTTGACTATAGTACTTCGTTATTTCACAAATCACATTTTGGGCAGAGGGGAATTGAGGAGTAGAATTTGAAGTCTCAAAATTAATCAGAGTCTGTTTAATACTCTTATTTGTACTGCAGAAGAGCAGACACTTTCTAACAGATAACTGAATTCTATTATGAAAAAGAGATAGAATCTTTACCATTTATCAGGAGCTGAAGAGTAGATTCTTATTTCCCACAACTTTGTACACATACTTTTGTTTTTCTAGTTCCCATACTATGCCTTTTCTTAAATCAACTTGGCTAAAATAACACTCTGATTATCTAGGTAATATCTAACACACATACAGTACATGGGAAACTGTTGGGAAACTAGGGATGGGAAAACTGTTGTTGGTTACGTTCAGACGTAGTAAGTTAGAATTTTTTATCATAGTTCGATGAAGAAATAATATGAAGCCACTATGGACATGTTTACATATGACAATAAACTATATTATGACTTATCATTGTGTGTTAATCAGATTACTGGGTTTTTAGGTAATAGGAAGATGTGGATTATCCAAGTACAGCATCCTGGTGGATTTGTGAATGGCTGGTTCTCAGAATTTTTATTTTATTTTATAGATGTAAAATGTGAAAAATAATTTATCAGGAGATAACAAAAATGTGATCAATCAAATAAATTCTTCCATAACTCCTTTTTAAATCATTCAACCCATAAAACTCTAAAACATAGTAAGTGCCTATCCAAAGACAAAAGGAAACGGTTGTTTTGAAAAATAAAACTAATAATGAATATTTAAGGAGCTGTAATAGGAATATTTCAGATTTTGCAAAATAACTAGTTGAAGGAAGGAAGAGCTTCAAAAAGAGCAGAGTCAATGGAATCATCTTTAAAATTACAGAAAAAAGAGATGGGGAAAACCAGTTGCCCTGGAGCTAATATGGATGAGATAGATGATAGATAGATAGATAGATAGATAGATAGATAGATAGATAGATAGATAGATAGATAGATAGATAGATAGATAGATAGATAGAAAAAATGTGGCAGAAATGAATATGCCAAAAATTGTAAAGCTCTTTCTTTAGATTCATTTACAAATCTATAACATGAGCATCCTATGCATATGTGTAATTTTGACTGATTGATGGGGGGGGGGAGGAGAGAGTGATGAAATTTAACAGGGTAAGGGGGTGATTGTAAATAGTTGATGTTTTTAATATCACCCTTTGGCCATGAACCTGCAGGTGTTTAGAAAGGCAGTTAAGACCTGTCTCTTGTTCCAGGCACTTGGTTCAAGATGAGCAGAGTTCCCATTTGGTAGGCTACAACAAATTTCAGTTCTGATCACCATTTAATTGTTTTATTATGTTTTGGAGGCATGTATTGTTTTTTCTTTTGTATTTTTGTTTAATGATTCTGTACGCTGTCCAGAGTCACGTTGTTTGAATTAGGTGACCATATAAATGTTCTAAATAAATAAATGTAAGCTCTTCTATATTTTTTCATGAAGAACATGCAAATACATTGAATTTAAATTTTCAAAAGTGCTTCATTCTGGCTAGATTTTGTCCAGTGATTATAACTATAATACTATGGAGTAGGTCAACTGGAGTACATAGTTCAAATATCCAAGCACAGTCACGAAGTCACTTTGGCTTAGGTAAACTATTCTTTTTTGACCTCTGCATCTTAGCATCTGATCTGAAAAATGGGAATATTAATCAAGGCCTGTCTTGCATGATCTCTGTAATAAATGATGTCCCTTCTCCTCCCCCCTCCCCTCCTACCATTTCTCAAACATTTTCTTTTCCTGGTTTCCAAGATACTTTAGAATTTCTTTTCTTGGTGGTATTCTTGAAACACTTTATTTATTTATTTATTTATTTATTTATTTATTTATTTATTTATTTATCAATCATACTTATATCACCTTTATTGCTGTGAGGTAGTGGAAGGTGTTGTTACTTCTTGTTGTTACTTTTCTGGTCCACATTTTTTCCATTGCTTTGCACCTTCCCTGGCTGGTCATAGATCCTGATCTAAAAGAAACTCAGTGAAAGAAATCCCTTTGAGATTTAATACAAGACTATCAGAGAACTGACAATACAGTGAAAAGAAAGGACATCACACAATCATTTTGGATATCTAAGGTAAGGGGAAGAATGTCACAACCTATAAAGGAATTTAGAGATGACCTTGGAGAAGAAATGAAAGAGCCATTAAGGAGACACTTGGAGAAGTGATTACACAGTTCAGAGATGGAACCAAGCGTGAGAAAAAAACTCAAAATAATCCTGCCTTGATTTTGTTTAGTATAAGATAGAACACAGAGAAACTTGGACAGGCTCTCAAAATTCTACTGTTATACAACAATAAAGTAGCATTCCTTGAATCCTTGCCATGTCTGTTTCTTTACCTGGTTTACTTCGAAGGTCTGATGCTTCACCACCTTTGAGGTTTTCCATTTTTACAAACCTCATTTGTAAAAAAAAAAAAAAAAAAACCACACACCCTGATAAAATTTATTTCTTTCTCATTGAATGGAATGAATATGATCAGGAAAAACTGCAAATTTTCAGCCCAACTCCAGTTGCAATAATTTACAAAAATAATGTATTTTAAGCACCTGATCTACACATGCAAATATACAACATGTCTATGAATCATGAGACAGTTCCAGCATTTTTTAAAAAACTTTTCAGCCTTGCTGGGGCATACCATTTCAACTGGAAGTCCAAATTTGTCCTGCTTCTTGTCCTGCTTCTACTATTATGTTTATGGTCTGTGACTGCATCTTCTGTGGAATGAATGAAAGAAAACAAGAACCTTTTTCAAATGAACAAGCTTCATGTCTACAGCATGTAGAAATGATGGTACTGCCAGTGAAGCAGAGGGAACTGGGAGAGATTTATTTAAACAATACTTCACTAATAATAATAAACACTATCAAGCCAAGCCAAGCTGATACTCAGCCATTAAGCTGACCCTTCAACGGCCCATCTGTCATACAGTTAAGACCTTTAGAAGTTGTTTAAGAAAATGTTAAATAAAATGACATTCAGCAGCACAAAATGCTTGAGTGGTTAATGCAACATGAAAAGGAACTAGCCTGCTGGAGCACTTGATATACAGATTGAATGCTCTAGAGAATGAGCAGGGCTTTGAATCTCAGCAAAGTGTGGGAGACAATGCAGAAGGATCACCTTCAGCTAACTGCTTGACAGCAATCTGCTTATGAACTACTACAGATAGGCATGTTGACACACCAACAGGGGAAGAGAGCAAGGATGACAGCAAGGGAAAGGTGGGTAATAGTAAGAAAGAAAAAGACTCCTCCTGCTACTCCTCCTCATCTTTTAATCCTCAACCACAATGGATTAGATTCAAGCTGTTAGTTGAATTGAAAAGGCAATTCTACATGTGTTTGCTCAGTTAGGTCCCCTTTCAACTTGAATTTCAATTGACTGCATTTAGGTCAATATTAACTCGTTCCACTGAAATACGGCAGCTAAGTTCAGTGTACCTAACCAGCATCCAATCTTAGATTTGCATTTCCACAATGCCTGCCTGATAGTCTGCATGAGGATTTCATTTATTTATTTATTTGTTTATTAAATTGATATGGCCGCCCATCTCACTTGCATGTGAAATGTACATAGTTAAAACACAACTAACAATTACAACCTACAATTATTAAAACCAATTTTAAAAAAACAGTTAAAACTACAGTTAAAAAGTGCAATATCAAAAAGACAAGGGGGAGTGCAGTCTAAACTTATAGACAGTGCAACCATGTAACAGGCTCTACATTTACACGTCACACATCACACCTTTTTTAAAGGAAGGTACAGCTAAAAAATGCAAAATGTGAATATGACAAACGCAAAAATATGCAAAAATAAGGCTCTGTACTGTATGTATATGCTAAGCAGGAAGAGTCTGGTTAAATGCTCATTCAAGTCCAGATATGTTTCTGAGTATCTTGTGAAATACTTTATTAGGGAAAGATGAAGCTTGTTATGAGATTTTTCACATACAAAGTGATTGCCACCTAGAATACAACACACCAGATGTAATAATAATTAAAAAGAAAACAGTCATTTTTGTGGATGTGACAATATCTAGGGACAGCAGAATCAAGAAAAAAGAATTGGGAAAAATTGCAAACTATAGAAATCTAAAGATCAAAATAGGTAAATTATGGAAAAGATCTTGCAAAGTCATCCCTATTGGCGCTTTAGATGGAATAACAAATAGATTTAACTGATTTTTATAAGAGCTAAATATTTCTGTTATATTAACTGTGGATTTAAAAATAACAACAACCACAACCTCGCTTGGGCACATGTTATATCTTACAACAATACTTGGATAATTCCTAGGTTCCTGGCTGGAACTCAGATTTCCAAAGAACATGGCCAAGATGTGATTCTTTGTGTTTCTTTTTGTCCTGTGTTATTCCTTGATGAATAAAAACATGGTGATATTATTATTATTATTATTACTACTACTACTACTACTATTATTATTATTATATAAATAAATAGATGGATATGAGGGCCCTTGAGGCCGACTTTGAACCCTTTGGTTAAAGAGGACACTTTGAACTGCCCCCAATAGTAAAACACAAACCATGTTTGCTGGAAATGGCACTCAGGGCTTGCAAAGGAGAAGCTGTGGTGGCCAGGCACTAAAGATTACAGTAAAGATTATTGTTATTGGACTTGGTCTGGTAACAATACATGTTTCTGTTTTTTCCTCCTTCAGCATATAATGCATTGAACAAGGTCTTTTTCTTCCAATAATGCAGTGTGGGATAATATGAGAGTTTGCATGTGGGATTCACATTTTGACAATGCTAATCTGACCCCAGCTACTCACTGAGATGCCTTGCTCACAGGATCATTAGTTAACTTCAAAGAAGCAGTTGACAACCTTCTGCAATGCACAGCAAAAGCCAAAAAGATCAATTACCAAAATGCTTAGTATGCAAACTGTATCCACAAGCACATGATGGTTCTTTGAAGACAAACAACTCCATTGTTTGCAATGTAGACAGAAGTTGCTGAGCAGGGAAACAAAGTTTCAGGCTGGGAGAGGAAGTGGGTCATGGGGGTAGGGGGGGTGTATGTGTATGATCTGTGTGTGTGTGTGTGTTTGTGTGTGTACAGAAAGACTACAACTTAGAGAAAATAATGAGTCCTCAGTTCATATTTCAATCCAGAAGCAAAGCTATTTGAGAAGATACTAGAGCACTGCCTCTGCTAATAAACAACTTCAGATTTTATTTCTTCCAACAACTTAAATCCTCATTAGTTGAACAAATGGCTTGAATTGTGAGACAACTGGCATCATAATATGCTGTTGTATGTTTGTAAGTTTGTATGTATGCTTGAAATAAGCAAACCACAGCACAAAGCAGGAGTGGAGAACCTGTAACACCCAGAATGTTGCTCGTCTCTAGTTCCCACCAACTACAGCCAACATGCCCAATCATGACATTAATAACCACCACCCCCAAAAAACACTCCAAACAATTAAAATAACTAAAAGTATTAAAAGTAATTACAACATCAGATGAAAGCTTGGCTACCGTTTTTAGAATTTTCAGAAGAGGTCTTCAAAAAAAACAAGCCCTTTTGTTTACTGTATGTGTTTTAAAGCAACATTCATGCAAATCTCAAGGTAGGAATACAGAAACTGGACAACCAGGTCAAAAGAACTCTTAACAACCTTACCAAGAATGGTCAAATCACAAAAGAAGAACAGAGGCGGATGAAAAGCAGTGGACCTATCCTCCCACGCTTCTATGGACGCTCCAAAATACACAAGCTTGGCACACTGCTTCGACCAATTGTATCGTTACTGGGGACTCCCACATACAACATAGCTAGTGTGATGGAATGTGTCTCTGAGGGGGAAGGTGATGTTATGGAGATCGCAGGCGAGGAAGGAGGGGGAGCTTTCCAGGGAGAGAAGCGTGTTCACAGTGTTGAGGACCTTGGGCGCCCAGCCAAGAATGTCAGGCCAGATCCCCCTAGAGCGCCTGGGGTTTTTCCCCAGAAAACTCGTTAGCGTTGCTTAGTTTGGCAAGATTCTGTGTAAGGTAGAACAATAAATATCTACAGCTTATTTCCGGGCTCAGCGTTGTTCCTTCACCTAACCCATGACAGCTAAAGAGCTTACAAAAAAACTTGGGCATCTCACAGAGGAGAGTGAATACTTGATCAACTCCCCACTACAGTGCCTCCAAAAAATCAAAGACCTAAAAATAGAAGAATATGAATTTATGGTGTCATTCGATGTCACAGCACTCTTTACATCCATAGACCCAGCACTAGCGAAAGAATCCATGGCAGCAGTTCTATGCAACACACCCGACCTAGTCAAATACACGAAGATCAAAATACCCAGAATCATGGACCTCATTGACCTCTGCCTCACTACCTACTTTTAGTTTGATGGACAAATATACCAACAAATCAAGGGAACACCCATGGGATCACCAACCTCAGGATTCATACCAGAGATTGTAATGCAGCGGCTAGAAAGGATAGCACTCCCACGTATATAACCCAAAGTATGGATCCGGTATGTAGATGACACCTTCGTCATAATAAAAAAGGAACAACTGGAGGAAATACATGAAACCATCAACATCTTCAAAGGAATAAAATTCACAAGGGAAGAAGAAAACAACAACACACTACCCTTCTTGGACATCCTCATCAGTAGAGGAAATGAGGGCATTCTAGAAACACAAGTCTACTGGAAATCTACCCACACTAACCAAGTGCTCCACTACCAAAGCAATAACCCTACCTCCCACAAGAGGAGCTGTGTAAGAACACTATTCAGATGAGCACAAACGCACTGCAGCAACCCAGAACACCAGAAAAAGGAAAGAGATCATCTATACAGCATCCTCCAGTAAAATGGATACCCACTCAACTCTATCAAAAAGTCCCTGACTACTCAACCCACTACAACACAACCGACAGAAGCTATAAAAAGGTTAACACTACCATACATCAGAAACATCTCAGAAACTACCAACAGACTGTTACAACCACATGGCATCACCATAGCAAATAAACCAACCAAAACCCTTCAGAACATTTTAAGTAACCCGAAAGACCCAGTAGCCCAAGAAGAAAAAACAGGAGTTATCTACAACATACAGTGTAAGGACTGTAACAGCCACTATGTAGGACAAACAGGCAGAAGACTAGCAGAGCGCATCCATGAACACCAGCTAGCAGTCATAAGACACGATGAAAACTCCTTAATCTCACAACACATGGACAGACTCAACCATACTTTTAACTGGGAAACTGTGAGCATCCTAAACCAAGCCAAATCCAAAAACGCTAGAGAATTCCTGGAAGCTTGGCACTCAGAAATAGACTCCACAGGAATAATTTTAGCTGGGAGTGGGTTTCAAAGCTCAGGTGGAGGTAAGGAGAAGGCCAGACCTCAGGTTGCAACTAGTGCAGTGTTTCTCAACCTCAGCAACTTTAAGATGTGTGGACTTCAACTCCCAGAATTCCCCAGCCAACATGCGGGATGGGCAATTCTGGGAGTTGAAGTCCACACACCTTAATTTGCTGAGATTGAGAAACACTGCACAAGGGTAACCATGATTATAGCTGAAAGTTCTCCCCCAGTGACCTTTATGAATGGTGGAAATCATGCAGAAAAAGATGCTAAAACTACAGGGACTTAACAGTTAACAGTCACATAAACTTTAAATAGATTAGTATTATCTATTGCTCAAATAGCTTAATGATGTAGTAACATTATAATACTATCTGACAGCTTCAAGCAAAATGGCTAAACTCTAAGTATTGAAAGTGTGGTGGAAAACCACTAAAGGAACCAGGCCTGAATAACTTGTGAACTACCAAACTAAAGATCATAATCTCTGAGAACTCTGGACTTATAGTCCTAACATATCCCTTGAAGCACCACGTTTGACAAAAGTGTTTTGTAAAAATCTATTTTTGTTGTTTATTCGTTCAGTCGCTCCCGACTCTTCATGACTTCATGGACCAACCCATGCCAGAGCTTCCTGTCGGCCATTGCCACACCCAGCTCCCCCACAGTCGAGTCCGTCACCTACAGAATATCATCCATCCATCTTGCCCTTGGTCGGCCCCTCTTCCTCTTGTGGAGTCCATGGTGCTCTCTGAGCCTTGTTGTTTTCTTGCAGACGTTTCATTGCCAGGCTAGGCAACATCTTCAGTGCGAAAAGGGAGTAGAACTTGCTCTCTGTTTATATACCCTGGCTTGTCCTGCCTGTGTTGGTGGGGGTGTTGTACTCTCCTTCGTAGTACCTTGATTGGGTTGTTGTTTGCTGCTTGGTTGATTGACTGAGTTAATAGTTCCTTGATAAGGGTCTATTGTGTTGTTTGATTGCTCCTCTGGTGCTAATCTTCCTTTTCCTCTTCCTTTTGCCTTCCACTTTCCCTAGCATCAGCATCTTCTCCAGGATATCTTGTCTTCTCATTATGTGGCCAAAGTACTACAGTTTTGCCTTTAATATCATTCCCTCAAGTGAGCAGTCTGGCTTGATTTCCTGGAGTATGGACTGGTTTGATCTTCTTGCAGTCCAAGGCACTCTCAGAATTTTCCTCCAGCAGCACAGTTCAAAAGCATCTATCTTCCTTCGCTCAGCCTTCCTTATGGTCCAGCTCTCACAGCTATAGGTTACTACAGGGAATACCATTGCTTTAACTATGTGGATCTTTGTTGTCAGTGTGATGTCTTTGCTCTTAACTATTTTATCGAGATTTGTCATTGCTCTCCTCCCAAGAAGTAGATGTCTTCTGATTTCCTGGCTAAAGAGAACAAGAGTAGCTGTAGTTGTTGATGACTGTGGGTACATACATATGTAAATACTTACCTGTAAAAATATGTATGTAAATATTTAGCTGCACCTGTATTATCTCCACAAAAAGTGCGGTGTTCAATGATGTGATATGAATGGTTGCAAAAATGCTACCGATATAACAGCATTTTCACTTTTCTCACCAGATTTGATTAACAGGCACTATACAGCATGCTCAAATGCCATGGTACTATGCAATGAATTCTAGTTACCTGTTTGTCTACCTAAGTTCTTATTCAGTGCTAACAGCATGCATGCTTACATTAGGATCAGCTCATTATTTAGCATTCAAAAAACACTAAAAGTATAATAAGAGACCACAATTGTGATTCTTATAGGATTTTGGCAATGGTACAAAAAAAGTGGCAGAGATGGTTAAGAGATAGAGGGTGTATGAGCATGCTTGGTCTCGTTCTTTGTACTCAGTGCTGTGACCCTGCCCTTACTATTACCTCCCCCCAAAAAAAAATGCTAAATTCTATCATTAAACAATGTCAAAGCAAGAGGATATCATGCATATAACTATAGGGTGATGAGACATGGATGGCAAGGGAAGATAGTGCCAGTTGAGGAAGGGTAGGGAGAACAATTACACATTGCTCCAACTTCCAGGATTCTTCCTTTCTCCATCTATTCTAGGTGGCCAATAGTAGCTACTATTGGTAATATTTATTTATTGGTTGATTGATTTATATTTCAAATGTAGTAACCGCCTATCTCACTCAGAGAGCGACTCTGGGCGGTTTACAATAAAACAAGAATAAAATACAAGTTAAAATACAATAAAACAATAAAACAATGCAATAAAGACAATCACCTTAAATAAATAATATATCCCAAGGAAATTGATGGTAAAAAGTTCTTAAATTAGTCTGGCTCACTTTTTACAGCTTACTTATTTCTCTGTTTTCCTCCTGGTTAATTGTGTAGAAATGGAAAAAATGGGGAAAGTCTTCAAAAGTTTTGAAGGATGACTAACTTCTAATAAAAACCCAGTAATAATGGACATAAATAAGTCTAATTCTAGATTATTTATTTATTTATTTATTTATTTTATTCAATTTGTACATCTCAAACCAGAATCCCCCCAAAGTCAAATTAACACTGACATGGATGCAAGACATAGAAACTTTGTTTGGCAGACAGGCTAAGGGTGTTTTGAGAAGAAGGTTTGGTACCAAATGTGAATTGTTTGCATTCCAATTCTTACCATATTTACAATGCTATTTTAAAAGACCTCTAAAATGCTCTAAAAGACCTTCTCCAATCTGGGTACCATCTAGATGTGTGGCCTTCAAATCCTAGAATTCCCAAAGAAGCATGGCCAATGCTGAGTAATTGTGGAATTAAAGTTCACATAGTGGCAAGCATTCTGATGGGGAAAGATGAGGAAGGAAGGAAGGAAGGAAGGAAGGAAGGAAGGAAGGAAGGAAGGAAGGAAGGAAGGAAGGAAGGAAGGAAGGAAGGAAGGAAGGAAGGAAGGAAATCTGATGCCCTGGACATCAGAGTATTGCTACCTTGTTTCCTGCTTTTAAAGGTTCATTTCTAGATAGATACACAGATATAACTTCAAATCAGTGTTGAGTCCTGGTGACTGCCTGCACTAGTCCCTGCAGTTTTCTTGGCCAGATTTATGGAACTGGTTTGCTATTGCCTGCTTCCTAGGGCTGAGAGAGAGTGACTGGCCCAAGGTCACCCAGCTGGCTTTGTGCCTAATGTGAGACTAGAACTTACAGTCTCCCAGTTTTTAGCCTAATACCTTAACCACTACCCAAAACTGGCACTTAACTCTCTCTCTTTTATCATATAATATACTGCATATAAGATTATTTACCCTTATCCTATCAGATTTCTTTAACAATAACATTTTTTCAGATGATTCATGAACATGATTCTTCTCAATTTGGTCATATTTCAATAGTGGGGATTTTTTTTTTCCTAAAATGAAGCTGTAGACAATTGACAGCCAATTGAAATCCCTTGAGGGACTTTGAGAAGAACCACAGAGCAAGGGTCCCATTTCTTTTCAAGGGTTGCCCTTGGCCTTTGAGGGGCATACCAGGGCTACACTCCAAGATGTAAGCAAGTCCAGAGCCAAGGAGTAGATGAGACAAAGACAAAAACTAATTTTGATTTCCTTTGAAATCAGAAGCAGTTCAGGAAATGCAGTCAAGAGGATTCCTCTTCATGTATTTAATTATTTTCCTTTCTTTGAGATGAACAGTTACCATTCAGTGACTTTGGGAGGCCCTCTGGGCATTGTGCCCAAGGCTTTAGTGAATCTGTGGGTTATCTTCATTGAATTTCTCTTTAAAGTACAAACAGAGATTGTCACTCAAGGGCTTTTTTAAAAACGAACTTAAACACTTCCTGCAAGGTGGATGGACTCAATTAAAGCAGCAATGGGTGTACCCTTGGAAGACTGAAGGACCAGGTTGGGGACAGATCATCCTGGAGAAGATCTATCTATGTGGTCACTTGATGTCACATAATCAAAACACTTCCTATAATCCAAAATTCAAATCCATAATATATTTCCTTGGAAACATTTCCCATTAAAGTCAGTAGAAGTTGCTTTTAAGTAAACATGCCTGAGATTAAGGAAAAACACACAAATTTGGCTCATCTGCCACATTCAGACTTAGGAAATGAATGTAGGAAATATATTTCTGTCTTGGTAAATCAAGAAAAGAAAATCCAGCAAAGGAGATCGTTACCTTGTCGTGGTGCTGGAGCTTGAGCACCTCAATGAAACCATGAGCTAAACCGTGAAGGGACACCCAAGACGGGAAGGTTGTGGCAGAGAGGTCAGACTAAATACGATCCCTGGGGAAGGTAACGGCAACCCACCCCAGTATTCTTGCCGTGAAAACTAAATGGATCACTACAACCAGAGATATGTCGGTATAACATCGGAAGATGGGACTCCCAGGTCGGAAGATGGTCAAAATGCTACTGGAGAGGAACAGAGGATAAGTTCAACTAGCCCCAGATGCGATGACTCAGCTAGCTCAAAGCCGAAAGGACGGCTAGCGGCCGACGGTGCTGGTGGTGAACGACGAATCCGATGTTCTAAAGATCAACACACCATAGGAACCTGGAATGTAAGATCTATGAGCCAGGGCAAATTGGATGTGGTTATTGTGGAAATGTCAAGATTAAATATAGACATTTTAGGTGTCAGTGAACTGAAATGGACTGGAATGGGCCACTTCACATCAGATGACCACCAGATCTACTACTGTGGACAAGAGGACCACAGAAGAAATGGAGTAGCCTTCATAATTAATAATAAAGTGGCTAAAGCAGTGCTTGGATACAATCCAAAAAACGATAGAATGATCTCAATTCGAATTCAGGGTAAGCCATTTAACATCATAGTGATCCAAATATATGCCCCAACCACAGATGCTGAAGAAACAGAAGTAGATCAGTTCTATGAGGATCTGCAGCACCTACTGGATAATACACCAAAAAGAGATGTTATTTTCATTACAGGAGACTGGAATGCTAAGGTGGGTAGTCAAATGACACCTGGAATTACAGGCAAACATGGTCTGGGAGAACAAAATGAAGTGGGACATAGGATGATAGATGTTTGCCTAGACAACTCACTGTGCATAACAAACACTCTCTTCCAACAACCTAAAAGACGACTTTATACATGGACTTCAACAGATGGTCGACACCGAAATCAGATTGACTACATCCTTTGTAGCCAAAGGTGGCGGACATCTATACAGTCGGTAAAAACAAGACCTGGAGCTGACTGTAGTTCAGATCACGAACTTCTTATTGCAAAATTTAGAATCAGACTAAAGAGAATAGGGAAGACCCACAGATCAGTTAGATATGAGCTCACTAATATTCCTAAGGAATATGCAGTGGAGGTGAAGAATAGATTTAAGGGACTAGATTTAGTAGATAGGGTCCCAGAAGAACTATGGACAGAAGTTCGCAACATTGTTCAGGAGGCGGCAACAAAAAACATCCCAAAGAAAAAGAAAACCAAGAAGGCAAGATGGCTGTCTTCTGAGACACTGGAAGTAGCCCAAGAAAGAAGGAAAGCAAAAGGCAACAGTGATAGGGGGAGATATGCCCAATTAAATGCAAAATTCCAGAGGTTAGCCAGAAGAGATAAGGAATTATTTTTAAACAAGCAATGCGCGGAAGTGGAAGAAGACAATAGAATAGGAAGGACAAGAGACCTCTTCCAGAAAATTAGAAACATCGGAGGTAAATTCCAGGCAAAAATGGGTATTATCAAAAACAAAGATGGTAAAGACCTAACAGAAGCAGAAGAGATCAAGAAAAGGTGGCAAGAATATACGGAAGATCTGTATAGGAAGGATAATAATATTGGAGATAGCTTTGACGGTGTGGTCAGTGAGTTAGAGCCAGACATCCTGAAGAGTGAGGTTGAATGGGCCTTAAGAAGCATTGCTAATAACAAGGCAGCAGGAGACGACGGTATCCCAGCTGAACTGTTTTAAATCTTGCAAGATGATGCTGTCAAGGTGATGCATGCCATATGCCAGCAAATTTGGAAAACACAAGAATAGCCATCAGATTGGAAAAAATCAACTTATATCCCCATACCAAAAAAGGGAAGCACTAAAGAATGTTCAAACTATCGAACAGTGCCACTTATTTCACATGCCAGTAAGGTAATGCTTAAGATCTTGCAAGGTAGACTCCAGCAATTCATGGAGCGAGAATTGCCAGATGTACAAGCTGGGTTTAGAAAAGGCAGAGGAACTAGAGACCAAATTGCCAATATCCGCTGGATAATGGAGAAAGCCAGGGAATTTCAGAAAAACATCTATTTTTGTTTTATTGACTATTCTAAAGCCTTTGACTGTGTGGATCATGACAAATTGTGGCAAGTTCTTGGTGGTATGGGGATACCAAGTAATCTTGTCTGCCTCCTGAGGAATCTGTATAACGACCAAGTAGCAACAGTAAGAACAGAGCACGGAACAACGGACTGGTTTAAGATTGGGAAAGGTGTATGGCAGGGCTGTATACTCTCACCCTACCTATTCAACCTGTACACAGAAAGTTAAAATCGCTGGAAGAAACATTAACAATCTCAGATATGCAGATGATACCACTTTGATGGCTGAAAGCGAGGAGGAGTTGAGGAGCCTTATGACGAAGGTGAAAGAAGAAAGTGCAAAAGCTGGGTTGCAGTTAAACCTCAAAAAAGCCAAGATTATGGCAACCAGCTTGATTGATAACTGGCAAATAGAGGGAGAAAAAGTGGAGGTAGTGACAGACTTTGTATTTCTAGGCGCAAAGATTACTGCAGACGCTGACTGCAGCCAGGAAATCAGAAGACGTCTACTTCTTGGGAGGAGAGCAACGGCAAATCTTGATAAAATAGTTAAGAGCAGAGACATCACACTGACAACAAAGGTCCACATAGTTAAAGCAATGGTATTCCCTGTAGTAACCTATGGCTGTGAGAGCTGGACCATAAGGAAGGCTGAGCGAAGGAAGATAGATGCTTTTGAACTGTGGTGTTGGAGGAGAATTCTGAGAGTGCCTTGGACTGCAAGAAGATCAAACCAGTCCATACTCCAGGAAATCAAGCCAGACTGCTCACTTGAGGGAATGATATTAAAGGCAAAACTGAAGTACTTTGGCCACATAATGAGAAGACAGGATACCCTGGAGAAGAAGCTGATGCTAGGGAAAGTGGAAGGCAAAAGGATATAAATATATATAAATAAAAGGAAGAGGGGCCGACCAAGGGCAAGATGGATGGATGATATTCTGGAGGTGATGGACTCGACCGTGGGGGAGCTGGGGATGGTGACGGCCGACAGGAAGCTCTGGCGTGGGCTGGTCCATGAAGTCACGAAGAGTCGGAAGCAACTGAACGAACAAACAACAACAAAAAATCAAGAAAACCCACAACTGTATCTTAAATTCACTTTTTTTATGGTCTTTAAACTATAAGACAAACCCTCTTCAGTATCCCACAGATGCATTGCAACTCACTGTTCAAAAATTGCTATTAACACTTGTCCTGTCTGATTTACTCACCCAAACTGTGATGGGAAAGCAACCTAAATATACTTATATCTTCTAGTGAGGAAAAGAATGAATATAACAACTGCATTCCAGATTTATAGCCCTACATAACTCTTTAAGATGGTTGCTACTTTATGTCTCTCACTTTCTCCAATCCATGCTTGCTTTTTATTTAGCTGCGGATATGTGGCATAACAGAGCAAGTACAATATAGTGCTTAAAGTTCATTTCTTTTCTCAGCCTTAGAAGCTTGACTGATTATGTGCCATTAAGTTGGTGTTGACTCTTAGCAACCACACAGATAGATTTTCTCCATCCAGGTCCTTCAGATCTTAATGGTGCACCCATTGCTGCTGTAAATGAGTCCAACCTTCTTGCTAATGGTCATCCTCTTTTTTCCTTTGCTTCTACTTTTCCCAGCATTATAGACTTCTCGAGAGTCAAAGTTTGCTGGGTGATTTTGGACTAGTCATTACCTTGCTGTTCAGCAAGGTTCTTGTTTGGGGGGTAGATTTGGAAGAGGGAGTACCATGGATGCTAACTTGAGCTCTTGAAAGGAAAGTGGACTATAAAGCTAATAAGTGCATTCCTCCTCCTCCTCCTCCTCCTCCTCCTCGTTGCATTATTACTGACCCAAAGACGTGCAAGCAATTGCGCTGTTTCATGACTTCTTGAGCAAGAGCTGACAAAAGACATTCTGGGTGTGATCTTATATAAGAGATTGTGCCTTAATCTGATTTCATGTCTTTTTCCTTGTCTCGGGATCTTGTATTTACTGAGCAATAAGTCTTTCTGGAAAAAATGGGAATTGGCATAATTTGTAGAACAAATTTAATTTATTACAAACCAAAAGAACTAAAACAGTGGTAAATTTATACAAAAATGATCAGTATTATTTGGAATGATACATTTCAAAACAGGGTCCAGTCAGATGTCTTTTGTTTCCCCATGTCAAAGTTCTAAGTTATTGTCATTTACTGTATGTCTATTACATATATGCTGGTTGTGCCTGGGTTGTCTTTTTAAAGCTCTTCTGCATATAGAAGGGGCCTGCAGCTCATGAAAGGTTTTCCCTGGTTCCAACTGAAACCAAAAGGCCTTGAAATGAGGCTGTGGTTTTGCATAGCAAGAAAAAGAAAGAAATCAGCCCCTTCTTTTCCCCTGTCACCTCTACTTATTTAAATTAAATGTTATTTAATTAAAAGTATGTGTTTATATACGTGTTTATTATTATTATGAATGGGCCTTAAGAAGCATTGCTAATAACAAGGCAGCAGAAGACGATGGTATCCCAGCTGCACTGTTTAAAATCTTGCAAGATGATGCTGTCAAGGTGATGCATGCCATATGCCAGCAAATTTGGAAAACACAAGAATGGCCATCAGATTGGAAAAAATCAACTTATATCCCCATACCAAAAAAGGGAAGCACTAAAGAATGTTCAAACTATCGAACAGTGCCACTTATTTCACATGCCAGTAAGGTAATGCTCAAGATCTTGCAAGGTAGACTCCAGCAATTCATGGAGTGAGAATTGCCAGGAGTACAAGCTGGGTTTAGAAAAGGCAGAGGAACTAGAGACCAAATTGCCAATATCCGCTGGATAATGGAGAAAGCCAGGGAGTTCCAGAAAAACATCTATTTTTGTTTTATTGACTATTCTAAAGCCTTTGACTGTGTGGATCATAACAAATTGTGGCAAGTTCTTGGTGGTATGGGGATACCAAGTCATCTTGTCTGCCTCCTGAGGAATCTGTATAATGACCAAGTAGCAACAGTAAGAACAGAGCACGGAACAACGGACTGGTTTAAGATTGGGAAAGGAGTACGGCAGGGCTGTATACTCTCACCCTACCTATTCAACCTGTATGCAGAACACATCATGCAACGTGCTGGGCTTGAGGAATCCAAGGCTGGAGTTAAAATCGCTGGAAGAAACATTAACAATCTCAGATATGCAGATGATACCACTTTGATGGCTGAAAGCGAGGAGGAGTTGAGGAGCCTTATGACGAAGGTGAAAGAAGAAAGTGCAAAAGCTGGGTTGCAGTTAAACCTCAAAAAAGCCAAGATTATGGCAACCAGCTTGATTGATGACTGGCAAATAGAGGGAGAAAAAGTGGAGGTAGTGACAGACTTTGTATTTCTAGGCGCAAAGATTACTGCAGACGCTGACTGCAGCCAGGAAATCAGAAGACGTCTACTTCTTGGGAGGAGAGCAACGGCAAATCTTGATAAAATAGTTAAGAGCAGAGACATCACACTGACAACAAAGGTCCACATAGTTAAAGCAATGGTATTCCCTGTAGTAACCTATGGCTGTGAGAGCTGGACCATAAGGAAGGCTGAGCGAAGGAAGATAGATGCTTTTGAACTGTGGTGTTGGAGGAGAATTCTGAGAGTGCCTTGGACTGCAAGAAGATCAAACCAGTCCATACTCCAGGAAATCAAGCCAGACTGCTCACTTGAGGGAATGATATTAAAGGCAAAACTGAAGTACTTTGGCCACATAATGAGAAGACAGGATACCCTGGAGAAGAAGCTGATGCTAGGGAAAGTGGAAGGCAAAAGGATATAAATATATATAAATAAAAGGAAGAGGGGCCGACCAAGGGCAAGATGGATGGATGATATTCTGGAGGTGATGGACTCGACCGTGGGGGAGCTGGGGATGGTGACGGCCGACAGGAAGCTCTGGCGTGGGCTGGTCCATGAAGTCACGAAGAGTCGGAAGCAACTGAACGAACAAACAACAACAAAAAATCAAGAAAACCCACAACTGTATCTTAAATTCACTTTTTTTATGGTCTTTAAACTATAAGACAAACCCTCTTCAGTATCCCACAGATGCATTGCAACTCACTGTTCAAAAATTGCTATTAACACTTGTCCTGTCTGATTTACTCACCCAAACTGTGATGGGAAAGCAACCTAAATATACTTATATCTTCTAGTGAGGAAAAGAATGAATATAACAACTGCATTCCAGATTTATAGCCCTACATAACTCTTTAAGATGGTTGCTACTTTATGTCTCTCACTTTCTCCAATCCATGCTTGCTTTTTATTTAGCTGCGGATATGTGGCATAACAGAGCAAGTACAATATAGTGCTTAAAGTTCATTTCTTTTCTCAGCCTTAGAAGCTTGACTGATTATGTGCCATTAAGTTGGTGTTGACTCTTAGCAACCACACAGATAGATTTTCTCCATCCAGGTCCTTCAGATCTTAATGGTGCACCCATTGCTGCTGTAAATGAGTCCAACCTTCTTGCTAATGGTCATCCTCTTTTTTCCTTTGCTTCTACTTTTCCCAGCATTATAGACTTCTCGAGAGTCAAAGTTTGCTGGGTGATTTTGGACTAGTCATTACCTTGCTGTTCAGCAAGGTTCTTGTTTGGGGGGTAGATTTGGAAGAGGGAGTACCATGGATGCTAACTTGAGCTCTTGAAAGGAAAGTGGACTATAAAGCTAATAAGTGCATTCCTCCTCCTCCTCCTCCTCCTCCTCCTCGTTGCATTATTACTGACCCAAAGACGTGCAAGCAATTGCGCTGTTTCATGACTTCTTGAGCAAGAGCTGACAAAAGACATTCTGGGTGTGATCTTATATAAGAGATTGTGCCTTAATCTGATTTCATGTCTTTTTCCTTGTCTCGGGATCTTGTATTTACTGAGCAATAAGTCTTTCTGGAAAAAATGGGAATTGGCATAATTTGTAGAACAAATTTAATTTATTACAAACCAAAAGAACTAAAACAGTGGTAAATTTATACAAAAATGATCAGTATTATTTGGAATGATACATTTCAAAACAGGGTCCAGTCAGATGTCTTTTGTTTCCCCATGTCAAAGTTCTAAGTTATTGTCATTTACTGTATGTCTATTACATATATGCTGGTTGTGCCTGGGTTGTCTTTTTAAAGCTCTTCTGCATATAGAAGGGGCCTGCAGCTCATGAAAGGTTTTCCCTGGTTCCAACTGAAACCAAAAGGCCTTGAAATGAGGCTGTGGTTTTGCATAGCAAGAAAAAGAAAGAAATCAGCCCCTTCTTTTCCCCTGTCACCTCTACTTATTTAAATTAAATGTTATTTAATTAAAAGTATGTGTTTATATACGTGTTTATTATTATTATGAATGGGCCTTAAGAAGCATTGCTAATAACAAGGCAGCAGAAGACGATGGTATCCCAGCTGCACTGTTTAAAATCTTGCAAGATGATGCTGTCAAGGTGATGCATGCCATATGCCAGCAAATTTGGAAAACACAAGAATGGCCATCAGATTGGAAAAAATCAACTTATATCCCCATACCAAAAAAGGGAAGCACTAAAGAATGTTCAAACTATCGAACAGTGCCACTTATTTCACATGCCAGTAAGGTAATGCTCAAGATCTTGCAAGGTAGACTCCAGCAATTCATGGAGTGAGAATTGCCAGGAGTACAAGCTGGGTTTAGAAAAGGCAGAGGAACTAGAGACCAAATTGCCAATATCCGCTGGATAATGGAGAAAGCCAGGGAGTTCCAGAAAAACATCTATTTTTGTTTTATTGACTATTCTAAAGCCTTTGACTGTGTGGATCATAACAAATTGTGGCAAGTTCTTGGTGGTATGGGGATACCAAGTCATCTTGTCTGCCTCCTGAGGAATCTGTATAATGACCAAGTAGCAACAGTAAGAACAGAGCACGGAACAACGGACTGGTTTAAGATTGGGAAAGGAGTACGGCAGGGCTGTATACTCTCACCCTACCTATTCAACCTGTATGCAGAACACATCATGCAACGTGCTGGGCTTGAGGAATCCAAGGCTGGAGTTAAAATCGCTGGAAGAAACATTAACAATCTCAGATATGCAGATGATACCACTTTGATGGCTGAAAGCGAGGAGGAGTTGAGGAGCCTTATGACGAAGGTGAAAGAAGAAAGTGCAAAAGCTGGGTTGCAGTTAAACCTCAAAAAAACCAAGATTATGGCAACCAGCTTGATTGATGACTGGCAAATAGAGGGAGAAAAAGTGGAGGCAGTGACAGACTTTGTATTTCTAGGCGCAAAGATTACTGCAGATGCTGACTGCAGCCAGGAAATCAGAAGACGTCTACTTCTTGGGAGGAGAGCAATGGCAAATCTTGACAAAATAGTTAAGAGCAGAGACATCACACTGACAACAAAGGTCCGCATAGTTAAAACAATGGTATTCCCTGTAGTAACCTATGGCTGTGAGAGCTGGACCATAAGGAAGGCTGAGCGAAGGAAGATAGATGCTTTTGAACTGTGGTGTTGGAGGAGAATTCTGAGAGTGCCTTGGACTGCAAGAAGATCAAACCAGTCCATACTCCAGGAAATAAAGCCAGACTGCTCACTTGAGGGAATGATATTAAAGGCAAAACTGAAGTACTTTGGCCACATAATGAGAAGACAGGATACCCTGGAGAAGAAGCTGATGCTAGGGAAAGTGGAAGGCAAAAGGATATAAATATATATAAATAAAAGGAAGAGGGGCCGACCAAGGGCAAGATGGATGGATGATATTCTGGAGGTGACGGACTCGACCGTGGGGGAGCTGGGGATGGTGACGGCCGACAGGAAGCTCTGGCGTGGGCTGGTCCATGAAGTCACGAAGAGTCGGAAGCAACTGAACGAATAAACAACAACATGTGTTTATTATTTATTTACTATTATTTATCAATTGAATGCCCCACATCTGCATTGTTAAAAACCATCCCAAATTAAACCAAGTGGATACAATGGCTTTCCAGGCCATGTATGCATTCATTTCCTTTTTCTTTTCTGCCATGTTAGAAAATCACAATTTGGTTACAAGTTCCAGAGGGTCTTTGGTGGCCAGCCCCAAGTCTTGAAGGAGCTGTTTCCAGCCCTGGGGTCTCCGATTGTGCACCTCCACTTTAGATCGGTGGATATGGATGTAGCCAAGAAGGGGATCAGGTAAGATTATGTAAACAACCGTCCTGCCTGGAAAATGGGTTTCTGACATCTCTCCGGTTGTTGTCAAAGGACAATTGCCACTCCTCACATTTCAGACCTCATGCTTGGATGCTTTCATCTGAAACCCTTTAGGTAATAGTAGCCTTTCAATGTTATGATATCTCTGGATGAGATTCAATGAAAGAAACACTCTTTCTGCTTAAGCCCTGGACTCTGGCCAGACAGCCCTGACAAATGTGAACTGACTTCCAAAGAAAACAATAATGGTGTGGCATTGGGCTTTCTCTTCTTTGCCTTCCGTCATTTCCCACTTCTAATCTCGCACCCAGGTTGTTGGGACGGCCTTTCCTGCTTTATTTCCTCAGTCAATAGTCTTGGAAGCCGGGAACCGTCAAAAAAAAAAGAAACCTCCTTGGTTTAAATGGTAGCCCAGCAACAAGAAAGAGTGTGAATTCAAGCAGCAAAAGTCTCGCTTGCTCGCTCACTGACCTTTGCCATGCAGGGAAGCTGCAGAATAAAACCATTGCTCTAGGTGAGCTTAAGCATTATATTATAGCCACTAGTTTTCCATTACATGTTCAATAGAATTGCTTTACTGTCATTAACAGCAGCAAAAAAAAAAGGTAAGGAAAGTAAATGCTCAGACTACCAAACTGAGTGCCAAACTCTGGGTTTTTCCTCTTTTTTCTCTCTGTTTTGTTTGGTATCTTTCAGTTTACTAAGTTTTTCATTTCTGGCTTTGACAGAGACACTAGTTATATTTCCCTGGCTTCTGATCATCCAAGTGGATGAATATGGGGGTTTAAAATTGGGTGGGAACATGCTCGTCGTCATCGTTATCCATTTCTGCTTCTATCCTTATACTGGATGCTAAAAAGTGGAGGAAGCAGAGTTTGGAGATGAAATTCAACCATCCACTCTCCAGAGTAAGTATGAGTCTCTCCTTACTACCCCCCTTCAATCCACACTCATCTGCAATTTTATTTTGTCCCCAGGAAAATGTCATTGCTGAAGATTAAACTGTTCAGAACTTTTCTCCTCCTTCCCACAGGAGAGAGAATATGACAGTAAGTAAAACAAAAATCTGCCCAACCTACCAAGGAACAGCAGGGCCAAACACTCATATAAAGAGTGATTCCCTGGTCCTCAATCCCCTGGTGCAATTCCATGGGTCTACCCTACCTGGGTGTGTGTTTCACTTGCTTGGTGGGTGGGGGGGAAGAAGGCTAGCAAGATTTATAAAAGATGACTTCCAGAAACCTGTGCTGAAAAGCAAGGATTCTTAATTAATTAAATTATTCCAGATTTATTATGTTATATTATATTATATTATATTATATTATATTATATTATATTATATTATATTTATTATATTATATTATATTATATTATATTTATTATATTATATTTATTATATTATATTATATTATATTATATTATATTATATTATATTATATTATAATATTTATTATTATTATTGTATTGTATTAATAATTAAAAGTACAACTGTATCTGTGAATATACTGATGCCTAATGAAATGTTCCACATTCTCTGGCACCTGTTTAAAGGAACTTTTTTTTTTTTTTTTTTTTTTGCTCATGGAGCAACTTCTCTCCACATCATGTGCAGGCAATTTGGGGAGCCCAAGGGCCTGACTGCAATTTGGAGATCCGCTTTCCCCAAACAACTGTCATGGGCCAGGCTGGGCTAGCCTAGGTGTGGCTTATCAAAATACCAATTCCTCAGAAAGCAAATTGTTGAGAAGGCTTCCTTTCATTCTGTCTAAGCCCCCCCCCCCCCAAGTTCCTATCATTCAGTTTATTTTTGTCCTTTTTTAAGACTAGTGTCTACACTTCCAAACAAAATCCTGGATTACAGGCATCCATCAAGTTATACGTTAAAACTGGAAATTAGGCCTATGTGTTATGTAGAGCAATTCCTGCAAGGTGAAGTTTCATTTGTCTTTACAGCCATTTGAACATAAATCATGGTTATTCTCCTGTGGCTGCAGCAGGGGACAAATTATCCTGTAGATCTGCTGTAGGCATCTTGCTGGACTGGTTTCGAATTATGCATGTCTTCGCTCCAATTATGAACAAAATATGCTGTTCCACAGAACATTCTGTTCCAGGCATTCAAGAGGCATTCTGCTTCTGTGGGTATTCCCTTGTTCCCTGTTTAGGGGATTTTCTTTGAAAAGAGAAGGACAAGTTTGACTGAACTTTTTATAACATTCTGTAAAAGAATCAGAGCAATTAAAACTGTACCTGTGCCTTTCCTATGCGATTGTGCCATATGAAAAATGTAAAATAGCCACTATGTGGACAGTTTCCTTTAGTAAGCATTGAGGACTTCTCCTGAAATGTACCAGTTCTCCACCTTTATCGCATTCTCAACTATGTCCAGGTTTAGGCAACATGTTAAGCCTAACCACAGTATGGCATACCAAGATGTGCAAATATGCCCATACACACATGTGTGAACAAGGCCAAGAAGAGCCTGCATGTAAAATATTTTCTGTAAGAACTTGTTGGTCCAAAGATACTTTTGTTGTTGTTTAGGATTGCTATTGATAATCGACAGAATATCAGTACACAGTTTCAGTACATGAAAAAATCATGTCAAAATTTAACTGAGTTTGTTGCTTACTGAGGGAAGATGGAGTTAAAAAAACAGAGAGATGGGATAGATATCCAAGGCTGTACTAACACTGGGCCAGTAGACATCATATGGATATTGGGGGAGATGGGTGGTCATATAAATTTAAATAATAAATAAATAAATAAATATTGTCTGTTTTAAGAGTTTTAAGAAAAAAAGTTTTTATTACCTTGAAAGGAAAGGAACATTATTAATTTACATTTTTGGCAACAGCTCAAATATCAAAATATTTAAAATTTAAATTAAATTACAATATAAAATAAAGCACTCCAAGTTATAATGATCAAATTAGAAAATATTAGTCAAGATTTCCTATGGGGAATGTAAAAATGTATATACAGGAGATTCATATTTATAAGTGAAGGAGTTATGTTAATGTTAGGTCCAGTTGTTCATCACTGACTTTCTGACTAGGCTCTATTTAGCACATTCCAGAGGGTTTTAACTTTTGGACTGGTGAAATGAACTTTCTTTTCCCATATGCTGTTTGTTTATTTCTCATCCATGGCAGAACCTTTTTCACCACTAAAGTACTGCTTGGCTTGCAGTTGTGTCAATAGAGCAGGGTTTCTCAACCAGGGTTCTATGGAACCCTAGGGTTCTGCGAGAGTTAACTAGGGGTTCCCTGAGAGATCACAATTTATTTTAAAAATTATTTCAAATTCAGGCCACTTGACATTAAAGAGGTAAGTTTCGTTCTGTATTTTTAGTTTAACAACACTGTTGATGCATATATACAGGCCTACCCATGAAACGAATATAATAATTTTGTAACTTCTGGCCTATATTTGATCCTGAATGTGCAGGGTTTCCCCAAGGCCTGAAAAATATTTCAAGGGTTCCTCCAGGGTCAAAAGGTTGAGAAAGGCTGCAATAGAGGATCGATAGATCTTTCTGAAAGTACATACAATCCGTTTCTCCACCTCTGGTGCTTGCACAAGATGGCGCCCTCTTTACATATTTTTTTCTCCAGTCCCTGTTGTTTCATTAGGCCAGAGGCCCAAGAGAGGGGCAAAAGGATTTCTTCTTTGCTTGACAAATGTTTACACATATCCAGGTGAACAACCAACTCATTTTGTAAGTGTATCACTTGCACAAGAATGGAATTATTTTAAGCAATTGAGCAGCAAGCCAAACCTGCTTTCTCTGGAATTCAGCAGCAAAAGTACACAAAAGTCTAGAAGCAGTTCTTCTAAAACAGGGAGCCCACAAATTTATAAAGTTTCCAAATAGTTAGCTTCAAACTTTTCCCAAAGCATAATTCTAATGTTGGTGTCTTTAAATGAACAAGCATCTGTACATTAGTAATATGGCTACAGAGAGTTTAAGCTTAAGCCATAATGGTAGAAATCACACATAATATTAGGCCAGTTTTTGAACTACAGATTATTAAACAAACTCTAGTGGCCTGGTTTCACACAAACAATAAGCTATAAAATGCGAAGCTGTACATCATGCTGAGCCAAAAAGCAAATCACATTATCATTTACCCTATCACATTTCATTAAATAATAGTAAACAAAAATACATTTTATTTTAAATCATCATCATCATCATCATCATCATCATCATCATCCATTTGCTAGATGAAAACTGGTGTTTTGTCCATTCTGAAAAAACTGTATTTTCCAAAATGGGCAGCTTCTTTTGAAGCTCATTCTGAAAGCCAAAAGCATTGACATGAAGATCCATTCAAGGACAATACAGTCCAGTTCAAGGGCAGTTCCAGATGGACAGCTGAAGGTGGAACTGCCACATGCTTTTATTTGCTTTTTACGGGGGTCTGCCAAGAATCCAAAACCTTCCACGTTCTTCTGTTGTCTCTGCACCTTTTCTAAGGCCAGAGAAAGTCTGGTTTTTCCAGGACAGAAAATGCTTGCAATCTTTACCTCTCTGTAGGCACCCTAGAAGAGATGTGGCTTTGATATGGGCAGTGACATTTGGGAGACTGGGCCCTTTCACTATGCTTCTTCACTTCCCTGGTGCATATTTTTAAATCTTCAGTGCTATTTTAATCTTTCTAAAAAACAAGGATAATTAAGAAATTACAAGATCACATGAAGAGAACAGCAGAGAACAATTTGTGAAGTATCTATTTTCTCCACAGGCTACCTCTGTCACCAAAGCCCACATGGTTGGCACTGGGTGTAGATTGATGCTGGGTGTGTAACAGGTGGTACCTCTAGAGCCATAGAAAACTGGAGGACAGAGACTCCCACTGGGTGTGTAACAGGTGGTACCTCTAGGGCCATAGAAAACTGGAGGACAGAGAAGCCTCCTTGCAAAGTGGGAGAAGAGCTGTCCTCTTCCATTCCTCCTTCTCATTAACTGTGCATTAAGAGTGAGGGAGTGAGGAAGTAAATTAGGGGAAAGAGAGGAGGAATGCGGCATGACTGGCCAGGCTAGGCTGCAATTCAGTCTCCCTATCGGAAGAACAGAAGATGTGGGAGACAAGCTATAAGAGAACAGAGCTGGTTTTAGCAGAAGGAATTTCTTGCAATGTAGAGTTACTCCAGCTAGTAGTCCCTGAAAGGCAAAGGAGTCCTTGTTGAGAACTAGCCATCACTGGAAGGAGAGCAACACAGAGAAGGCGGTCTCTGGAAGTTTTGTGCCCGATGTTTTCTTGTACAGAATGAGAAAGGGTAGGGAAATGTCTTTCTGGAAAACTGAAGAAAAGGTAAATCCAGTCAGGCAGGTCCCTTTCTCCATGCTTTGTAAAAGCCAAAAGAAGGAAGGGGCAAGAAGGGAAGATGATTTGGCAGGGAAAGCTCCTAACAATGCTGTGCCTGACTTACCACTGCTAGCAGCAGCAACAGCAGCAAGTAGCGGTTCCTTTCAGTAAAAATAACAATATTGCAGAAGTTCCCCTTTTCTCATAATAATCCAGCTGGTTTATTCTCTTATCTTGGTTCTCTACAGGAATATGAGATAGGAGTCTCTGAAAACATGCAGCTTCTCCAAACCTTTTTCCATCCAGGCAAGTTGGAATTGTAACACCTAAAATTTCAAGTCTAGGTAGCTTATATAGATCCTGCACTGCTGGATCAGACTGAAGTTTCATCTAGACCAGAACTATTTGGTTCCCAGAAGAGGCCAGCCAGATGCTTTTGGCAACTCAGAAGGTGAGAAAAATGGCAGCCAGATTTCTTGTTTTCTGTTACCAGCAGCTAGTCTCAGTGATACAATGTCTCTGCTAACACAGGTTTCCCTTAGTTGTTATGGCTAATCACAGTTTAGATCCCTCCTCCAAGAATGCACAGGTACATTTTAAAAGCAACTATTTAAACTGAATGGCTATCACCATGCGTGACATCAGCCTCTGATACGTTTGTGTACAGAAGAAGTTATTTTACTTGCCATATTTTTGTTTGCCCTGTTTGCACTATAATAAATTGAGGTTATGAGCTAGTAGGGGATTGGTCTGTAATAGCTAGGAACACTTGAGGATTTCATTTGATCTACGTTTCAAAATGAAACAACCAGATTTGTATAATTTGAATTAATATGTTGATGAGAATGCAGTTATCATTAAAATTTCATACTTCTCCAAACTTTGCAGTACACTACAGAAATATATTCAAGAAATGCATATTTATTTATTGCATTCATGTCGTTCTGGTCTTTTCTCTGAACACTGAGACAGCTTACATGGGAGGTCTCCCCTCATTAAATTCTATACTGGCTTTTAGAAAAAAAATAACAAGGCACATTCCTTCAATTTAGCTTTTTGTTCCATTTAATGATGGCAGTTGTTCTTTTTTTAAATGAATTTTAGCTGTGCTTTTAATTAGGTTCTTAATTAATTTGGTTTTTTTTTCATTTCATGTTTTCCTACTAGCTGACTTAAATGCCCTTTTTGGGTGAAAGGAAGAAAATGCATGCCTCTGTACATCATGTTTGCAGTATTTGGTGGAGCAATGTGTTAATATTTACACATGAATTTTCACTGAGGTTTTTGAAATGCAGAGTGACACAGAAAGAGATGGGACCAATTTAGAGGATGAACATGCCAAAGTAGCATAGAAGAAATACAGGCACATCCATCACTACTGTTACAGTTATCTTTGCCCTGTGCTCAGCAAATCATCAGAATGTAAAGGGAGGGTGTTGTGTGAAGGAGAAATATGTCTATGAAGGTTCTCAGTCATCCAGGTGGAACAGTCTGTAGCTTGAATCATGTCAACTGGATTTCTATTTTCTCAGTGGAAACGTTTCGCTCCTTATCCAAGGAGCTTCTTCAGTCTGAGCAAAGTTGGTAAGGGAATCCTAAATATGTTTTAATTTAAATATGAAACATATTTAGGATTCCCTTACCAACTTTGCTCAGACTGAAGAAGCTCCTTGGATAAGGAGCGAAACGTTTCCACTGAGAAAATAGAAATCCAGTTGACATGATTCAAGCTACAGACTGTTCCACCTGGATGACTGAGAACCTTCATCGACATCCTGTATGTGAAATGACACTCTGAAGGGACTGTGTTCTCTTCCAACAAGTGTGACCTCCATCAGCTTCCTATGAATGTCCCCAAATATTCATGCCCCCCTGTCATTATGGCTGCCACTCTTCCACAGCCCTACCTCAAGAATGAGCTTTTAAAAATCTTCTGATTATACATGTTCAGATGCATAATGAAAATTAATTAGGCCAGGCATAAAAATCTAACGGCCCAGCCTACATCATGAAGATGAGGATAATGAGAATGCACAATGACAGCCATTAATAAACTTAATTGCCCAAGGCAAAAGTGTGAATAAAATATCCCAGCCTTTTTCTTGCAGATAAGGTCTATCTCAGAGACTATTGTAATGTTCAAGCAGTAGCATGGGGTGCAGCTGTGGAGCAAGTAGCAGTCGGATTGTTCTCATAACTTAAGAGCAGGACCCTGTTGGAGAAGCATCAGAAGTAGCATCATTAAAGCAGCAGAGTGCCTTTTGCCTTAAGCATATTTTATGGGCAGTAGAGGTTAATATCAGCAATTCCATGAGATAAAAAGTGCTGCAGCCTGCTCTCCGCTTCAGGTTGTCTTTAGAATGGCCTCTTAGAAGTCATGTGATCCCAGCCAAGCATCTTTCCGATCAGTGCTGAAAGATTAATGAAGAAGAGACGGCTTCAATGGATGCTCTTCTGTTTACGCTTCTCTGCCAAGGCTGAACAGCCATGTCAAGGGCATTGCTTTGTGCATAGGCATTTTAATCCATCCAGCCAGAACAGGGCATGACATACACATGTGTGCCTTTTTTTGTTGCACTACAAGACAGTTTTTGCAGAGCCTCAGTCTGACGATCAGGAAAAAAAATCTGGCTTATAGGGCAATCCTAAAGCCAGGGTGAAGCAGTCCCATTTCGGAGTGGCTCGATCAGTTCAATCCCACTTGGATTTTTATGGGTCTGGAGGTATATTTTAAATCCCATCCAGTCCATAAAATTACAGCAGCTATAGATCTGGTTTAAGAGCCAGTTTGGTGTAGTGGTTAAGATGCCGGGCTAGAAATCAGGAGACTGTGAGTTCTAGTCCTGCCTTAGGCACAAAGCCAGCTGGGTGACCTTGGGCCAGTCTCTTTCTCAACTCTGGGAAGGAGAAAATGGCAAGCCACTTCCGAAAATCTTGCCACAAAAATTGCAGGGACCAGTCCAGGCAGTCACCAGGAGTCAACAGTGACTTGAACACACACACCCCAATAAAATAGATATGATTTATTTATTGCCTTGTCCAGTTTGTGGCCTGTCTGTTCAAGGTTGGAACCTAGGAGATAAAAAGCAAGCAATGTTTGGTCACAGGGACCAGAGGATTGCAGTTATATGGAGTTTACTTTAGTTAAGGAAGCAGGAATGCTGGAGGAATTTAACTTCTTCAGATGTTGATGCCCAATGGATCTCCTATTTCTCCAAAAGTTGCAATAATATTCTTAGCTATAAAGAAGAACAAGAATTAAAAACACCTTTTTGAGACAGGATTTGTTTAGAAATAATCTTTTGACAGAAGGGATATTTAAATACATATTTGGATGCCAGTTTTCGTGTAAATAAAGGAAATAGCAGCTGGCAAGTACAAACTACAGATTACAACTACAAGTCACAAAGAACAAATTATAGCTAGAGTAAATATATTTAAACATATATGAAAGTCAAATGGAGTATAAATTGATTGATCAGGAATTTGTATCTTGTAATATGAGGCATAAGCTTGTTCTGTCTAGCTGTAATTTTTCCTTTGTAATTCACATATTACAAAATATTTTTATTTTGCCTTCAAGTCAGTCTTGATTCCTAGTGACTACAGGGACAGGTCCATGGAATTGTCTAGGCAATATTTTTAGAAGTGGTTTTTCACTGTTTTTTTTTTCCTGAGAGAAAGTAACTGGCCCCTGAAATACCCAGTTAGCTTTGTGCCTAAAGCAGGACTATAATTCAGGTTTCCCCACTCCTAGTCTAGCACCTTAACCTCTAGACCAGAGTGGCTCATCTATCTCTATCTATCATCTATCATTTATCATTTATCATCTATCATCTATCTAACTATCTGTAAGAGCAAGACTGAAAGGCCAGCAGCAGTACTTGTTTTTCAGTCCTGTGATTTTCCTTCAGTCTGATTTTCTGCCTTAAAGATCAGCGACCCCACATCAATTCCTCCCTCCCCACCATACACACACACACACACACACACACACATACACACACACACACACATCAATTATGGTTTCACTTTGCACAACTCCATTTGAGTTTGCAATTATGTAGAGGAAAAATGGCAGGAAGTCTGCAAATGACTGGCACCTAATAAGTACAATTAAAGTTCAAAAATGATGCTCTCTTGTGCTCCAAGCATTTCCAAGGATAGGTGGGAGGGTTTGTTTTCTTTCTAGCCCTGCTGCTGGGGTCATCCACTTCTGCTAAACATGACTCCATGACCCATTTGATTTCACATTCCCACACTCCAGGTTTCCTCTCTCCCTTTTTAAACAGTAGGTTTCTTTGTACTCGCACTTTGATTTCAGGCCTTTGTGCCGCTCACCAGGCAGTGAAGACAAATGAGAGCGCACAGCCAAGCACACACCGCCTGTCCTCTTGTAGGTGTGATGAAGCAGCAATGCTTGCCATACCTTCAAAGAAAGCATTTAAAGTACAAATGCAAACTGGCCTTAGCCCTTTTTGATGCTCAAGCTTTTCTATCAAAAAGTCCTAGGAGTCCGGCTTTGATCAGAACGTTGAGAATTCTTTCTTAGGGCTGAGCTACACATTACAGGTTAATCATCTGTGTGTTGCTTCATGCTTAAGCTGGCCGCTTGCATTATAAAGAAGAAAAGCAGCCAAAGACCTTCAGAATGGAACATGTTTTGCACTGGGCCCCAGAGGTCCTTTCTGCGAAAGTCTTTAGAAAAGAAATGAAAGAGAAACAACAATGACACCCCCACCCCCACCTTTGGGAGAAGAGATACTGGCAAATAGATGGGCAGTTAAAGAGCATGTCATCTATAATTCCCAGTCATGCGTGTCAGGGCTCAGCTTCATAGGCTGATCTACAAAAGGAACCATTGGGTTCTGAATGCTCAATACATGTTTCCTATTCACATGAACTGGCTGGCCATAGAATGGATGTTCCATGTCAAGCTTCTAGGGAGCTTTTCCTATCTGTGTGTGTATGTGTGTCTGCACGCACACACATGCATGCAAAGCAAAATAAGCAAGGAACATGTCTAATAAAGAAGTTACTCCAGAGCTGTGGCTACAAAGTACAAATGGAACATCCTGACATAATGCAATTTGTTATAAAGTATCACTGCAAATCAAATTTGGAGAAGTATAGAAGTACAATGCAGAAATTTCTAGAATGCAACTATTTACCAAAGTCTTCTACATTCCATCCTGAAGTAGGGGCAATAAGATGCCTGCAGCAGAGAAAGTTCAAAGTGAAGGCAGCCTCAATTCTGCCTTCAGAAAATTGCAGCCTGTAAATCTGTGATTTCAGTACATTCAAGGTTTAAGTTAGCTGTTCTGTTGATTACATTTTCACCTGGTGGCAGACAATGGAAGCTCGTCTTAGGCAAAAGGAAGGCATTAGAGCTATACTTTTCTGAGAGAGAGAAAGAGAAATTTTCTATTGGTGATAAAATGATGATCCATTCTGCAGCAGCAGCAGGAATGGTTTCTTGCCTGGGACTATTTTGAAATTTCTCCGCAAATGTCAGTAGAGTTGCATAATTGGCAAGATATATTGGAAATGGTTACATTCAGGATCGGAAGGGCCCTAATGTGTTCAGAATGTGACTCTCCCCTGAAGAGCTTTCTCTTTTCTCCTTATTGGTAGCTGTTGTGCTCTTTCAAGAGAATTCAGCTTTCCACAATTCTTGGCCGGAAAACTCCTGGAGCTCGCTTCCAGTGAATTCACAACACCAGGCCATGGGAAGGATTCCATACGTTGGTCAGCCTTGATTGTTGCAACCAAGGATGATAAATGAAAGGAAATTCCATTCTTGACTTGCCTGATTATGGTGAGGTACTGTAGAGTAGGTATTAAGTAACATCATATGTTGTTTCGAGGCCATCATGTTGAAGAGTTCTTCATCATTATGGTTTGTAAAGCTCTTTTCCTGTGGTCTTTTCCTGCTGCCCCCATTGCAAAGAGTAATTACCTGAATTTAAGAAATTAGACAGCCGATGGGTATTTCTTTTGTAATCCAGAGAAGAATTGAAGGTGCAAAATAGCAATTCATGTCCAAAAAATAGGCAAGCATCCTGATTAAGGCTCAGGGAATCCAGCTACAGACTGCTTTGAGGGATATACCAATCACTTGTATAGAGAATAAAGAAGATAAACATGATACATCATAGTTCCCCTAGATTAGCCTTCTTCCATTCTTCACGATCAAGGAATGGAAAGCTTTTTTTCTGGGTGCCAGATGTATGGAGATTTTTTTTATACAATTGTTTCTTCAACAATCTGCATTGAACGTTTGGCAATTAATCTGCCAACGCATTATGCTGAGCTAGAAACTGATGGGCATTTTCATAAGATTGAAGCTACATCAAGAAACTACCTGTGTAGGAATGCTGAGAATTGAGAGAAGGAGCTAAAAGTTAATCCTTTTCAGTTGTGACCCCTGTTCTCTGGAAGAAGCTTGCCCCAGAAACCCATATCATGCCCTCCTTTCTGCTATTTTGAAAGGCATTTAAAAATGGAACTGTTGAGGAGAGCTTTTAAAGCTACATCTTATTTTGGGAGACTCCTATGTACAGCATAATTCTGGTATTTTAGTTATTGTTGTAACTTTATGTAATTTTTACTTCATATTTTACTATGTGTAGTTATATTGTACACCACTAGGAGTCTGTTGTGAGTGTGGCAGCATAAAATTAAAGCAAATAAATAAATGTAAATAAAGTAAAACATACATAATAAAGCTAACTCATGTCTATCTCTTCTTTTTTAAAACAGCAATTCAGTGTAAAGTGGGGCTTTCTTCACAGTAACCCTGAAGAGGATTGGTCTGTAAGAATTCTGAATTTTTATTTCTTTTTTTGTTAGGCAGTTGCTGTAGCCAGAATTCCTGTTGCTTCTTTATAGCCTTAGAAGACACGGAACCAGCTGTAAACCTCAGATAAGAGACTTCTGGGATTAAGCAAGCAACAGAAAGCAAACTATAGAGAAAGTTTGTAGGCACGTCAAGTACAAATACAGATACATACAAATGCTATTTAGACAAATTCACCCATCCTAAACTTCTGACATTTATCAAGGTAAACTCTGGATGTAGGATTAAGTAACATCTAAAACAGAATAGGCATTTTGGTAGCCATGGGCACTGATCTGCCCATAGATACTCTGAAATGAATTATATTAATTTCCCTGCTCCATATGACCTCATAGCTTTCAGATTCTTTTAATAAAAAAGCATTTGGGAGCCAATGTGTTTCAAACTAAAGGGCCACCATCATCTTTATTTCTAGGAATGCCATCTTGGATCCCACCTTAGCCATAGTAATGCTTTAAAAATATTTGTTGTTGTTGTTGTTGTTGTTCAGTCGTTTAGTCGTGTCCGACTCTTCGTGACCTCATGGACCATAGCACGCCAGGCCTTCCTGTCCTCCACTGTCACCCGGAGTTTACTCAAATTCATGTTCATTACATCGGTGATGCTATCTAACCATCTCATCCTCTGCCGTCCCCTTCTCCTTTTGCCTTCAGTCTTTCCCAGCATCAGGGTCTTTTCCAGTGAGTCCTCTCTTCGCATTAGGTGGCCAAACTATTTGAGCTTCAGCTTCAGTATCTGTCCTTCCAATGAGCAGTCAGGGTTGATTTCCTTTAGGATTGACTGATTTGACCTCCTTGCAGTCCAAGGGACTCTCAAGAGTCTTCTCCAGCACCACAGTTCAAAAGCATCAATTCTTCGGCGCTCAGCCTTCCTTATGGTCCAACTCTCACAGCCATACAAAAATATATTAAAATACAAAAATATATTAAAAATATACTATTATTTTTTTAAAAAATACTGTGCCTGCAGCCCTGTACTTTGGAAGCATGCCTACCTGTCAAGGGAAAAAACAAAGGGAAACTGGAGTGGTTCAAAGCATGCTGGGTGGATAGAAGGTGTGGCAAAAGACAAGGACATCAGTTCACCTTCTGGGGAATGGGCGTTTTGTGCTTGGCTATGCCCACCATGGCAGCTTCTTTGTTCATCATTGAATTCCATCCATGGCTGCCATTTTGTGAGTGAGCCTATGACGTATTCTCAACATTATCAATGTGACCCACCCCCACGCCCCCCAATGATTGCTTTTCTCATGTCCCAAACCTGATCTCAACCATGTTTCCAACCTGTGTTTAGTTTTAATGAATGTGAAACTGATGCTTCCAAATTCCTGGCTATAAAATGCAAGTGCTGGGCTCACCATTTACAATCTGGAGTTTAAAGACCAAATATAGCATTCTATTCAGATGAATCCAACCTTACCCTTGAAGTGCCTGTGGAAGGAAAGAGGGGAAGAAAAGGGAGTAATCAAAATCTGAGAAATGCTGGAGAAAGAAGGTGCTTAATCCTTTCTGTGTCTGCTCTTTCCATACTCAAGTCACCCGTTCACATGCAGTGTCTTTCCCCTTGCCTGACTTCAGATATCAGTTCACCCTTTTGTCCAGGAAGACGATGGGCAGAGGATGATTCATTACTCAACACTCCCCTCTACTCTTTTCCCAATTCCAGCTACCCTTCTAAAAGTAGCTTTCATTACATAAAATGGGCCATATAATGATCATTGGTAGAATGCTGAGATTTTTGGATGAGGACTAAGAATACCCTGGCTTATACTGACACCTAGTCAGCCATGGAACTGGCTAGGTGACCTGAGACATTCCGTTTTGCAGCCTAAACCCTCTTGCAGGGTTATTGTGAGGGTAAAACAGAAGGGAATCATGCATGCTGGATATACAAATCTATTCTCCACCAGCAACAGGAACTATCAAGTGCCTTGTCCATGCATCTGTATGTAACTTTTATTTTCATTCTAATAAATATTTCAATCCCCAACATCCTGTCAAGTGAACAAACAGTCTATAAAATTCGAGAAAAGAGGAGGCTGCACTGCTTTCAGGCTCAGATGTTGGCTGAATGGGCAGAGCTGAAAAACTCCCACTGCAACCAGAAGAAGGGAGAGGAACACAATATCTTCTTTGCTTTCTGCCTTGCAACTGACCTTAAGGGCAGGCAGCAATTGTCTGGAAATGGCTTCATCACCAGGCTCGGAAAGCCGGCTTTTGATAAGAGGGCTTGGAAGGAGCTCGCCTTAAAATATGGACAGCCGAGTTTCTGCTCCAGTGCTTTGCAGCCAGGTTCTGAATAGTTACAAAGGGGGAACGGGCAAAGGCAGGGGGCGAGCTCCAAAAATAAGTTTTAATTACTATACAGTAAGACCCTTTGTCCAGCAAATAGATTAGATAATATCACTGATAACCTTTGCGGCATTAGTTCTCGCATTACACTGTGCCATTCTCCTGAGCTAAGGACATTTTCTGAGGTGAGTCACGGCATTTGCAATGAAATAATAATGTTATGAGGCCCTTACCAAAGCTCAGATGAGATTCTTCTGTTTGACTACCTCCTCAATCCTGGCCCTGAGCCAGCAGGGCTCATCTGCAGAGCTGCAGGGGGATGAGGGAAACCAGTCTTGCCTCCTGCCAAGTCCAGCTCATGGCCTCTGTTTACCAGGCTTTGCAAAGTCGGTGTGCTACCTCAACTCCACATGAGAACCAGATTGGGAATATCTTGCCCAATGTCCTTTGTGCAGTCAGAGTTTAAGAAGACACTCTGAGGAAGTAGAGTGTAAAAACTGGCTATGAAATCAATTCAGCAATAAAAAATAATAGCAACAACAGCTCACTATCTTTATTGACTCTGTCCTTCTTCCTACTTGTTCTCCCTCAAAAAGGGGCATGATCAGGAGATGTGGATCAGTTTTAGGTGCTCCTAAGGAACCGTGGTGGCTCAGTGGGTAAGACGCCAGGCTTGTCGATCTGAAGATCGCAAGTTCGGAGGTTCGAGACCCGAGCGCCGCATGACGGAGTGAGCTCCCACACTCGCCCCAACTCTTGCCAACCTAGCAATTTGAAAGCATGCAAATGCAAGTAGATAAATAGGTACCACTTCGGTGGGAAGGTAACAGTGTTCCGCACGTGTCATGCCGGCCACATGACCGCGGAAGCGTCTTTGGACAGCACTGGCTCTTCGGCTAACAAACGGAGATGAGCACCGGCCGCTAGAGTCAGACACGACTGCACAACTGTGTGGGGGGAACCTTTACCTTAAGGAACCATGCCCCCACCAGGTTTCTTTGGAGCAAAAGTGTTAAGGAAAGCCAGACTTTCAAATAAGGTCTCATATTCTATTCTCCTGGTGGGAACCTGGAGAAATAAAGCCCCTGTTCTGTTTTTTGGCATAGGGTTCATTTCATGTCTTGGCCAAATTGATAAAGGTTGACATGGATGGTAATTCACTCAAAACCAGCGAGAAATTCATTCAACTCTAATGCTGTACAACACTTTGTTGTCTGCTTTTCAAATGTGAGCAGCAAATTTTAGTCAAAGTGTACAGCTTAAACACTGTGAGTGCAAGTTGCTCTTAGAATACTTTTCTTTCAAGAACTAAAGATTTATTTCAAATTGTGGCCCAACAAAGAGCCATAAGCTTAAATTCCAACACTGTAGTTAAAAGACTTTGTGACAATTATGATCCTGGATATTAATTCAAGAATTCTCAGTCACAAGCCATTAAGGATATGAAAGAAAACTTTTATTAATATAGTGACCAGTTTGGTTCAAAGATCAGACTGAAGAAAAGCCCGCCAAACCATTAGTACAAAAGCTACTTTGCTCCTCCCTCCCTTCTAGTACCTTCCCCATAAAATACAGTTAGGTATACATGTCTTCTTCTAGGGGCATGGTGGCTCAGCGGGTAAGACACCAGGCTTGTTGATCAGAAGATCGCAAGTTCGGAGGTTCGAATCCCTAGCCCTGCGTGCAGAGTGAGCTCCTGCACTAGCTCCAGCTCTTGCCAACCTAGCAATTCAAAAGCGTGCAAATGCAAGTAGATTAATAGGTACCACTTTGGTGGGTAGGTAACAGCGTTCCGCGCGCGTGATGCCGGCCACATGACCGTGGAAGCGTCTTCGGACAACGCTGGCTCTTTGGCTAACAAACGGAGATGAGCACCGGCCCCTAGAGTCGGACACGACTGCACAAATGTGTGGGGGGTACCTTTACCTTTTTATACATGTCTTCTAACGGTTACTGATAATGTGTGTTAATTTGGCCTTGAAGCAGAAGCAGTCCTGTCTCCTAATCTACTAGCTACATTCCTCACTTCTAATGCAAGCAGGCTAGCTACTCTAATTACTACAAATCCAATCCTGAAATGGCTGGATTCACTATCCTGGCAACTTTGTGGGAAGATTTCAATACAGCTGACTTTCTCCATCGGCTAAATGGGGAACAGGTCAGTCAAGATAAAGCTTAGAACAGTGGAAATGATGGTGCTTGGCTGCAGGAGGAAAGAATTGATCAAAAAAACCACCTGCTTTTCTCCACTTCTACCAGCAGCAGGAGTGGTCTGAAAAGGAGTTCTGGATGCAATCCCCTGACATTAATTGAGAGGGAGGAATTCTCCCCAGGAGTCTGCCATTGTTCATGAAATGAAGTTCTACTCCTCACCTGAAGTAGGCTGTACCACCCCAAATGGCAGACTGGGATTCATCCACATAGAAAACCAACATGTCAAAGGAAATGCTGAGCTCACTAGAAGCCTCTTCTCCAATATCTCATCTTCTGGGAGTAAAGAAGTATCTTTATGGAGTAGCACTAACAACAGGTAAGTGGATACTCCACGTGCAGTCTGAGATGGCTCAGCCAGGGCTCAGGTTTACTACTGCCAGGCGCAGGCAATCAGATATACAAAAATCCCTTGCCATTGGTCAGGCTGGCTGAAAATGATGAAAGTAGAAGTCCAAAACATCTGGAGAACACTAGGCAGTCTACTTTTATTGCGTAGTTCACTTTTTCCCCCAAAAGGTTCCGCAGTTTTATTTAGCTTGTTGAGTTTTTCTAATTATAGAACTTCTTTCCAGACCAGATCACAATTTCTATATGTGTGTTTTGAGACTAGCTGAACTGTCACTTATAGGAGAGTATTTGTGAATGCATATAGAGATAGATAGCAATAGAACAAGAGGGAGTGTGTATGTTCAGTGTCAAATGTTAGATTAATACTGGAGAAGAAGAAATCAAAATGTTGTATTTTAATTAGTTGGCAGGCAGTTCCCGTCCATGATAAATTTCATTCCCAAGTTGACATGTTTTCAAATGTTAATGTTCTCTGGAGGAATAAACTGCATTCTAATGATAGAAATAATAGCTTCCAAGCTGAGTGTTCTGCATAATCTGGTTCCAAACCCGTGGCATTCAACATATATAGATATTAGATTTTACTTTCCACTAAAAGAAGTAATTACAGCTGTATAGTGGAAAGAAACAATTTATAGGAAAAAAGGGACTTTTGAAGAGGATCTGAGTCCTGAAGGAAACAGCCTACTTCATCAGTGAGAAACAATGGTTAATCAAGGATGGTACATAATGTGGTTTGTACTTTAGGAACACTCACATATTAATCGGAGCATGGTGCATTCTGGGATGCTTTATTAACTCAGCCCCATGGTCAGCTGCACAATGAGCATATGAGCCTCACCTTTGATCCTCTCTCTCTCTCTCTCTCTCTCTCTCTCTCTCTCTCTCTCTCTCTGTTTTTTTGCCCAGCTTTTGAGGTGAGAAAATAAGGAATAGGTAAAAAAGAACAAAAGGAAGTAGCTCTGCAGGAAAGGGTAAATCCTGTGTCAAATATTGAAAATCTCAGATGAAATTCCATGACTATTTTCTCTGGGCTCCTAAGCTACCAATTTGGTTCCATACCTTTGACAACCCAGAAATCATAGAAGACTGTGCTTCACTCTTTCACTGCCCAAAGTGTTAGACTAATAGATGTTTTAAATGGTCTACATACCCAGAACTTTATTTCCCTGGGTCATAGATTCCCTGAGGATGTGAACCTATGTTAAAGAATGTCAGGAGCAAGGGGATAGGATCTGTTGTTTCAAGTTGGCCAAGTCAAAGAGGCCAGATTGCAGAGTTCTGTATTTGGAGCTTTGAATGATCCCTTCAGCTGTATCAGCTGTACACATTCTATCCCACCCACAGAAATCCAAGGCCCTGAATGGGAGGTGGCTGCAGAAATACAGAGATCATATAAACTTAAGTATATCATGACCATTTGGAAAGAAAGAGAGAGAGAGAGATTGAACCAGTATGGAGTCATAGCGGTGATGAATAGTCTTCCTGATTTCAGACAGGTGGATTACTTTGTCAATCCTGGAATGCCTTTGATAAAACTTAGTTGTGCATTGTCTGTGGTCTTATCTGAAGCAGCAGTTCAAAGCCTCAGTTAGCATCCTTGCCCTGGGCTACATACTGCAATATAGTGGGTCTGCCTTGGAAAAACTTCAGTGGGTAGGAAATGCAGCCTCCTGGATGTTAATGGGGACCAGTGAGTCAGAGCATGTGATACCACTTTCGTGCCAGTTGCAACTTCTGAATTTCTGAGCCTGATTCCAAGTGCTGATTGAGATGAAATGGAAAACTGTTGCATTTCAAGAATGCAACATTCCCGTATCAGAAAAGCAGGAAGAAATCTTAAAGAATTTAGAGTGAGAGAAGCGAGAAGCAGTTAGGGTTAGGGTTAGGAGACAACCAGTGTACATAGAAGAAAAAGAAAAATAGTACTAGAAAACACTGGAATTCCCTATCAAAATCATTGTGTAATTAAGCACTTTCTCCATTTGATGCTCTTTATAAACTGTTTCTCCAGCAAAGGAGATTGTGACCTTGTCGTGGTGCTGGAGCTTGAGCACCTCAATGACGCCATGAGCTAAACCATGAAGGGACACCCAAGACGGGAAGGTCATGGCAGAGAGGTCAGACTAAATACAATCCCTGGGGAAGGTAACGGCAACCCACACCAGTATTCTTGCCGTGAAAACTAAATGGATCAGTACAACCAGAGATATGTCGGTACACCATCGGAAGATGGGACTCCCAGGTCAGAAGATGGTCAAAATGCTACTGGGGAGGAACAGAGGATAAGTTCAACTAGCCCCAGATGTGATGACGCAACTAGCTCAAAGCCGAAAGGACGGCTAGCGGCCGACGGTGCTGGTGGTGAACGATGAATCTGATGTTCTAAAGATCAACACACCATAGGAACCTGGAATGTAAGATCAATGAGCCAGGGCAAATTGGATGTGGTTATTGGTGAGATGTCAAGATTAAATATAGACATTTTGGGTGTCAGTGAACTGAAATGGACTGGAATGGGCCCCTTCACATCAGATGACCACCAGATCTACTACTGTGGACAAGAGGACCACAGAAGAAATGGAGTAGCCTTCATAATTAATAATAAAGTGGCTAAAGCAGTGCTTGGATACAATCCAAAAAACGATAGAATGATCTCAATTCGAATTCAGGGTAAGACATTTAACATCACAGTGATCCAAATATACGGCCCAACCACAGATGCTGAAGAAGCAGAAATAGATCAGTTCTATGAGGATCTGAAGTACCTACTGGATAATACGCCAAAAAGAGATGTGATTTTCATTACAGGAGACTGGAATGCTAAGGTGGGTAGTCAAACGACACCTGGAATTACAGGGAAGCATGGTCTGGGAGAACAAAATGAAGCGGGACATAGGATGATAGATGTTTGCCAAGACAACTCACTGTGCATAACATACACTCTCTTCCAGCAACCTAAAAGACAACTTTATACATGGACTTCACCAGAGGGTCGACACCAAAATCAGATTGACAACATCCTTTGTAGCCAAAGGTGGCGGACATCTATACAGTCGGTAAAAACAAGACCTGGAGCTGACTGTAGTTCAGATCACGGACTTCTTATTGCACAATTTAGAATCAGACTAAAGAGAATAAGGAAGACCCACAGATCAGTTAGATATGAGCTCACTAATATTCCTAATGAATATGCAGTGGAGGTGAAGAATAGATTTAAGGGACTAGATTTAGTAGATAGGGTCCCAGAAGAACTATGAAGTTTGCAACATTGTTCAGGAGGCAGCAACAAAAAACGTCCCAAAGATAAAGAAAACCAAGAAGGCAAGATGGCTGTCTGCTGAGACACTGGAAGTAGCCCAAGAAAGAAGGAAAGCAGAAGGCAACAGCAGGGGGAGATATGCCCAATTAAATGCAAATTTCCAGAGGTTAGCCAGAAGAGATAAGGAATTATTTTAAACAAGCAATGTGTGGAAGTGGAAGAAGATAGTAGAATAGGAAGGACAAGAGACCTCTTCCAGAAAATTAGAAACATTGGAGGTAAATTCCAGGCAAAACTGGGTATGATCAAAAACAAAGATGGCAAGGACCTAACAGTATCAGAAGAGATCAAGAAAAGATGGAAGAATATACAGAAGATCTGTGTAGGAAGGATAATAATATCGGGGATAGATTTGACACTGTGGTCAGTGAGTTAGAGCCAGACATCCTGAAGAGTCAGGTTGAATGGGCCTTAAGAAGCATTGCTAATAACAAGGCAGCAGGAGACGACAGTATCCCAGCTGAACTGTTTAAAATCTTGCAAGATGATGCTGTCAAGGTGATGAATGCCATATGCCAGCAAATTTGGAAAACACAAGAATGGCCATCAGATTGGAAAAAATCAATTTATATCCCCATACCAAAAAAGGGAAGCACTAAAGAATGTTCAAACTATCGAACAGTGGCACTTATTTCACATGCCAGTAAGGTAATGCTTAAGATCTTGCAAGGTAGACTCCAGCAATTCATGGAGCGAGAATTGCCAGATGTACAAGCTGGGTTTAGAAAAGGCAGAGGAACTAGAGACCAAATTGCCAATATCCGCTGGATAATGGAGAAAGCCAGGGAGTTTCAGAAAAACATCTATTTTTGTTTTATTGACTATTCTAAAGCCTTTGACTGTGTGGATCATAACAAATTGTGGCAAGTTCTTGGTGGTATGGGGATACCAAGTCATCTTGTCTGCCTCCTGAGGAATCTGTAAAACGACCAAGTAGCAACGGTGAGAACAGATCACGGAACAACAGACTGGTTTAAGGTTGGGAAAGGAGTTGACCATGGGGGAGCTGGGGATGGTGACGGCCGACAGGAAGCTCTGGCGTGGGCTGGTCCATGAAGTCACAAAGAGTCGGAAGCAACTGAATGAATAAACAACAATAAACTGTTTGTTTTGTTGTTTGTTTGCTTATTTGTTTTGTCATAGGTTGTCTTTATATCCCTGCCTGTGAAATAATATAGGATGACAAGCATGAAGACAGGGTCTTCTCAGTACAGGCCCACAGTTGTCAGACTTTTTCCTGGGAGAACATTCTTCTGGCCCTTTCAAAGGCAACATCCAAAAAGGGACATTAAAACTTTTTAAAATACGTACTGTGTTTTCTTTCTATGAATGGTGTAGTCTAAAGCAGTGTTTCTCAACCTCAGCAACTTTAAGACGTGTGGACTTCAATTCCCCGGCTGGCTGGGGAATTCTGGGAGTTGAAGTCCACACATCTTAAAGTTGCTGAGGTTGAGAAACACTGGTCTAAAGCAATTCTTCTCTCATCTCTCTTTTAATCTGTCTACCTCATGCTTAAATATGTTAATATTCCATTCCTTATTTCCTTTTATGTCTATTGCTTAGTAAAGATTTGATTGCATAAAGCAACTAAGAAGCATTTTAATTAACTAATTAATTAATTTAATTAATTATAAACAGTACAAGCAAATACATTCACCCAATTAACAACATGATTATTTTGATTCTCCATCAGGTGGCTCTTTCCAGATCATCATAATGACCTAAAGTAGGAAAGGGATCTTCAAAAGACATGAAGCTTGGATCTACAGAGGGATCAGTTCAGCAAAGAAAAGGGATCTGTTCCTTTTCAAGACTGCAGAAAGGAACATTAAACTTGAACTAACATAGTACTGTATTTTAATGATAAAAATGAGTTACTTTGCCAAGCTTCATGTGCTGCACAAAATGTAATGCCGTTACTTTTTGCATCTCTATTTTAGGTGTCACTTCTGTACAACCAGTCTTATTTTCTTTGCAAAAATAATAACTAATAACATTTGATCCTGCCAACGACCCTCTTGTATTACAGTTCAGAGTGTCCCTTCTGAAGTACCGCTTAGCAATCAAACACAGAAAACATATGCTATTAATTTAGCAATTTTGTAAATTTAGAAATACAAATTATATTGTTTTCAACCCAAATAATGAGCTACCAATTATTCTGCCAAGGAGATTGACTTGCGCTTCTTGATAATTTTTCTTCCCATTGGCCATTGTTTTTTTAGTTATTAACAAAGTTACAGTTGGTCTTTCTTGACCAAAAACTTTTTTGCCAGAGTTGCTGCTTAGGCTTTAAAAAAAAAAAAACTTTAAACTGAATACCTTCTGAAATCCCTTTGAAATTAAATCTTACCCCTCTTATAAGTAGAACATTTTTCTGCAATTATGTGAATGTCACATTTTGCAACACCAAGGTTTTTAAAACCCCGCTTGTAGCCAAAAGATTTTCCCTATCTCTAACACACAGTTTAATAAAAGATCCTTCTGAGTCATTAACCTTTGTAAATGAATTTATGTTAGGGAATATTCTACACAGAATTAAAACGGTAAAGTTCAGTGGTCTTTCTCGTGGTACTTCAAAAGAAAAAAAAGTAGATATAAAAATCACATGAAATGTTTATCTCAGCCCTTCCCAACTGAATAGAAGACATGTTCCAATAGTAATCAGTCAAGAGATTTGGGGGTGGGGGTGGGGGTGGAGGGAGAGCTCTTTCTCAGTGATCTTCAGCTATGCCTCTCTGGGTTGGAGTTTCTGCAACCTTATTTCCCCCTTCCCACCTTCACTTCAGCATATTAGCTTTTGCTTTTATGAAATGTTATCATGCAAGTTATTCCTGTTAGATTTTGGCTTAAAATGTCATCCTTTATGGGTCTTCTCTACTGATGAAGAAACAGAATATATATATCAAAATATAAGAGGCTGCCTCCCCCTCATGGCATTCACTCCCAGGACGCTGTTCTGATACTATCTTCAAATTGCATAAAAGTCCATGAACCTCTTCCTGCAAAAGTGCTCCAGATGTGAATCATAGGTGAGAAAAAAGAATAGAAAGCTAGCTATCAGTCACCCAATAGTTATCCTATGGGCTCATCCTTGAACCCTTCTTGCCCTGGAGCTGAGATGGCCTCTTACCATTTGTAGAGGACGTATCCCCACGGTGAGATTTCATCTCCTTGCCAGCATGCCTCTGAGTCAGGATGAAACCAGATCAGGGTGATCTGGCAGAAAACAAGTGTTTTCCATTGGAAAATGACGCAAGCCTTCCTCTATCTGAACATTCTGTGTCACCTGGAGGAGGAGGAGGAGCCTGAGAGAGGTCAGCAACCTGCAGGGTCCGCTAGGTCTGCTGCAGGTCCACCCCCTTGGTTCCAGACACTCCAGGGCTCTGTTGCCTCCGTGGCCATTTCTTCTTTGACAGCGAGAGAGACCAGAACTTCTGTTCAACCAAAGCCTTTTTCCTAGGATCAGGGGCATATCAACCTCAAGGAACACCTTCCACAAAGTTGCTATTCCCACCAGTAATCCTCATGGAGCCTGTCATTGCTTCCTACCACAACATACTTCCCACTCCTCACCTCCCTTGCCTGCCCCACTTCATTCCTCTTCCCACAGCTACCAAGTGCATATCCTTCACCTTCCCTTCTGCTCTCCCCTTGGCTGCCCCTTGGCTGCCCCTTCTCTTTCCCCTGCAATTCCCCTCCTACTGCCCTTGGGAGGATCCATGCTTGGCCTACGTGCAGCAGAGACCTGCTGCTGCTGTCAAGAGTAGTAGCAATGCTCTCTGCCAAGTCTGGGAGAAGAGAAGGGGCAGCAAAGAGAAATATGTAGACCCCGAGTTGCAATCTGATGAGATGGCAGCAACTATAGGTTGACTTCCTCAGATGATCTCAGTAAGTATGGAGATTCGCATAGAAAGGCATATCCTCTCAAATTAATCCATATTCTTGTTTACTAGGACTGTAATGGGTAACTCCATCTCTTAGAGTTCCAGCACAAAATCTTAATCCATCCACCAAATTTAATCAAATCAACACAAGCTTAGCATAATAATCTTCAATAAAGTCAATTTCTTCTGAAATCATTCCAAATGCAAACAGAAGGTTATCACTGCACCCTGTAAATACTGCAACAAGAAGAATGTAATTAATTATGAAAAAACCTAAAGGAATGAGTGAGCTGTCTGGAGAGTTCTGGGAGTTGAAGTCCACACATCTTGAAGTTGTTGAGGTTGAGAAACACTGATTTAGAGTGTTATGCCATAAAGAAAAAATTCATGATTGTCGGATCGTTCTTTTGATGGGTTGTTCTATACCTATATGTTGTCATGGATACATGTTAAAAGAATGTCTACACTTTCATTTTGCTGTGCAGTCTTCCAGTCCCCCCTTCCTGCAAAAAAAAAGAAAGAAAGAAATCTAGTGGATATATATGAGAATGTCTCCTCTGCATATTCTCTGAATGTGCGGTTTACTGCAGTGTTAGAGTTGGTGGAGCGTGCTTTACTACTGTTGCTTTCTTTTATTCATCTCTTCATCACTCTGAAATCTCCCCGCTGCTCATAATTCTGTTTGAAAACAACCAATAGGAAGAGTTCCTTTCTGATTTAATAAAAATATGGGAAGCCAGGGAGGCTGCAAATCATTAAGTAGTTTATTGTACAATCATGGGTGTCAGCAGAGGGAGCAAGGGATGGGGCAAAAGATTGCTTAATCATGCAAATGCTGAGACTTATGTCCGTGTGTCAGATGTTGTGACACATGTATGTAATTGTAGCTTTTGTGTGAAGATATCACTGCATGCTTGTCATCAATTTAGCATACTGCAGTTTGTTATAGTCACTACTGAGTACAATGACAGAATATTCACATAAACAAAATACTCCATCCATGAAAATTTCACTTTTAAAAAAAATTAAAGACTTTTGGAAGCAAATTATTTTTCATAATAACTTGTTGGGGGGGGGAAGAAGCAGAGAATTCTTATGTATAGCATTAGACCAAATAATGATATGGGTTGGTTAAGCACCAAGCTAAGCCATAATGTGACTTATTTGACTTACAGTGTTGTGTGAACCCAACTTTTGTAGTCTGTAGAACTTGAGGCCCAGAACAACTCTGGCATGGGGCTCCCAAAAGCCTTGGACCTAGCCTTACTTTTGTCATTTATGCAACTAGAACAAAATAAAATAAATTTGTTTGAAAAGGAAGGAAGATCTGCACACAAAGAGATATGTATGCATGCTTAGAGTCTCACAATGCTTTCATAATTGAAGTCATAAAGTAGGCATTGCTAAAATGATATCAGGTCATTTTGAGAATATTACAAAATAAAAGGGCTCTTTATACAAGTTTTATGTTGTCTATTAAATCAAGCAAGAACCTAAATAATAAAGAATATATTTATTTGTTTGTTTGTTTGTCAAATTTCTTTGCACATTGCACAAAACCTTAATTAATCACATGACAGATTTCATATCTGTTTGAATGTATTGAAATGACATCAGATGTTTACTCAAGGAGTAAACAGCCTTGACATTAAGGAGGACCCTGGGGCAGAACAGAATTGGTCAAAGGGACTATACAGGGCAGAATCAGTCAGTCTCTTATGCATTATCCCTGTCTACATTTTATTACTGAATTCCGAACTTTCACCCATTTGGTAATTATTTTGCTTTGATCGTTTTGTAGAAAATGTCCACAGTATTTATTGGAATCAGCACACTAGAAAGAAGGTGAACATTTATCTGGGAAGGCAGCCCACTCACTTTTAAAGGAGATACAGTGTCTTGTCATGAGAAATGAATCTGTAAAATTCAGAATGGGGAATCTGTGGTCCTAGAGATATTCAGCGATAGATTTTTTTTTGTATATAATTTTATTAAAAGTTTTAAAAACAAAGGTAAAAACTAATACAAATTAATATAGAGTAAGGAAGAAAAAAGAAAAAGAAAAATCAAAAAGAGAGCTAAAAGTTTAAGAAAGGAAAAAAAGTAATAGAAAAATATAAAAGAAAGAAAAAAGATACAAAAAAGTGGCTTCCAATCTTCTTTACAGCACTTATAAGTACAATTATAAATTTACCTCTTTCTCTAAAGTTACATCATGACTCTCTTCTTTCTATTTTTTTTTTAATTCGTTCAATCATGTCCAATTCTCATAGACTGCCTGGACAAGTCCTTGCATTTTCCTTGGCAAGGTTTTTCAGAAGTGGTTTGTCATTGCCTCCTTCCTAGGGCTGAGAGAAAGTGACTGGCCCAAGGTCACCTAGCTGGCTTTGTGCCTAAGGCGGGACTAGAACTCACGGTCTTCCAGTTTCTAGACTGATGCCTTAACCACTACACCAAACTGGCTCTCCTTCTTTCTATAATCTATCCTGTCTAATAATCAAAACCATAAATCCTAAGTTAATTTTTTTTCTGTTTTATGCAAAAAGTCCATAAGGGGTTGCCAGTCAGCAATAAACATAAATATTGTCTTTTCTCTGATTAAACAAATCAATTTGGCCATCTCAGCAAGTTCTATCTTCACCAACCATTCCTTCATTGTAGGTATTGCCAAATATTTCCATCTTTGTTCATACAATAATCTCGCTGCGGTTATCATATACAGCTATAGATTTCATAATAAAACTGGATCTATGAGAAATTGAGTCCCACCTGGAAGGCAGAAGATTCCATCAGAAAAGTCTGTGAGGTGCTCAGTGGATGTGCATTTATTTAATGATTATTGGAGGTACCTCCTGCCTTTCTTCTGAGAGATCCAGGCTCTCCACAACAACAAATCTGTCAAGCATATTAGGCTGAGAGAAGAACCCCCAATGAGCCACATTATCACATGGAGCCAGGAATGTGGTATTCCCAGTCCAAGTCCAACACCTTGACTGGTTCACTGGTATGGGTGGCACTCATAAACTTTAGAAGGTGGCCAAGAGTCTTCCCTGATTTTCAGATTTGCCCATGTGAGCATGAAAGATGGTATGATAACATGGTCAGGGGCAAAATTGCTAGGGAGAAAGCTTCTATGTTCCATAACAAACTGAGATAGGAAAGCACATGAAAAATATAGAGGCCATTTTATAAAGTTTATAATATGTAATTTTAAAGTGTAATTTCTGTCTGCCCTCTATAACTGATAGATTTTTTTCTAGATTTTTAATAAAAATCAGAACAAAATTTGCCAAAAGTGGACAGTGAAAAAAATCCTTGATCTCCTAAGACCTAGCTGTTACAAAGATTTTGTGTTTACAAATAAAAACATGAATTTTTTTTATCCATTACAACTGATGCCTTTTCCACTAATTTTCCCCCCCGCTATGGGAACAAAAGCAGCTTGTGGACAAGTATTTTGTCTGGAAATACTTTTGTCTGAGTAATGATCTGAGTAATGATTAAGGATCCCATGCTGCCATGGTCTGCTTCAATACAAAGTCTTCCAGCCTTCAATACAAAGTCTTCCAGTTCCATGAAATAAAGACAAATGAAAATCCTATCAGGAGACAGCCCACCATTCGCTTCCCTTTCTCACATCTCTTTCTGCTGCCAAATGATACCCTTGCATTTGTCACAGGCCACAGCTCTATATTTCACTGCTATTAATTTTAATTAATGTTCAAAGTGATCCATTTCTGAGGCAAGCAGAAATGCTTCCTTATAAAACTACCTCAGATGGAGTCAAGCTTTCTTGAGGTGGTGAAAACATTAGAATGGGGAGAGCATGCAAACAAAATGACTGACACAGGGAAGCTGGCCTATACCCAAAATATAAAACTGAATGTTAAGAAAATATACCTAACATCAAGAGCAGTTCAGCAGTGAAACCAACAGAAATGGTGGGCTCCCCTTGGCTAGATATATTCAAGTAAAGGCTAGAGAGTCATCTGTCATGGATGATTAAATGTGGATTCCTGCACTGAGCTGGAGGTTGGACTCATTGGCATAGATGGCTCCTTGCAACTCTGTGATTCTAAGATTTTATGAAAATGGCTGACATGGGGAAGCTTGGTTGTAAACAAAATGGCTGACATTTTTTTCATGGAATGGCTTGGAAATAATCCTAGCCCCAAAACAGGTCAATTGTAGGCTCTCCCACAAAGGGATTTACCTTCCTTTCATGATCCATTATATTTTGTCACTGCAAATAAATAAAATATATGCTTCATCTCCTTTTCTTGCCTCAACTTAACCATTTTATTTTTCATACTGCACATATCTTATAAAAGTACCTGATTTGGTCAAGCAATTTTTTAAAAAATATGCCATATGTAGCAAGAGAGAAATATGTTTTATTTTCTCCAAGGCAATAGATGCAAGATTCTCCCCCTACCCCCACAAGAATATTCTAAGCATCCCCTTTCTTTACTGCTAATAAAGATAAAACAACCATAAAAAATAATTACATCTGCGACAAAGTACAATAAAGGCCAGATCCTCAGCTGCCATAAATCAGCATAAAGCCATTAGCTTTCAGGGAATTATGTTGTTGATTTACATCTGATGAGGATCAGATACTACAGCTTTAAGGACTTATCTCCCTAATCATTAAAGACAGCTAGAAAATTATATTTAGCCACAACCAGCAAGCTCACCTTGTGTCATTGGGCTGTATTTGTAAATTTCCTGAACTCATCCATCATCGAGATTTAATTAACTTCTAATCAAAATTATATAACTTGAACTATGGGTGGCAAGCTTCTGACAATAGATTGAAATCTCCCCACCTTATTTTAGTGGGCGTGGAAATGTCTACATATGCATGCCTGATGGTAGTAACCACTAATTCACCGAGGGAACTCACTGCCAGGAGAAGCAGCAGGAAAGAGTCCTTGTTCAAATAGGGATACTGCAAATTCAAGAAAGAATTCCTCACACAGTTGCTACTGCAAAGTTTTGATTTGTTGTAGTAGTTGTTGTTGTTTAATTAATAGTCCACTTTGACTTGAAGGCTGACAAAAATACTAATAATCCTCTAGCTAACTCATCTTTTTCTACTTAAAAAAGGATTGCTGTTCTTTCCACTTGAAGAAAAACCCATCAGTGAATATAAGATTGAGGACAGATCACTGTGAGCTTTCAGGCACAAACAAGTTGTGCATATAAAGGAGAACTCAATGTTAGGATGACTGGGGAGAGTTTAACATTTGAAAACTGATTTAATCAAGAGCAACCTCTTCCAATGTTATACATAGGGCAAATGACAGATTTACTCTAAGTTTAGAGTTCGAGAATGCGAAAATCCTTGCAAAATAGGACACTTTAGGAAAGTTGTTTTCTTCCACCTTCCACTCCTTTCATAACTTTGCAATGATAAAAACTAGATTTCGTTTAATTGAAGCTGCAATGTTCAGATTTGAGACACAATCCTGGAAGGTGCATTAAAATCTTGGGCATGCTCATGGCAACCTATGTATTGACCACCACCAATTTAGCAGCTTTTAAAATAGATCTAGACAGTCTTCTGGAGAGTAAGCTATCATGACTACAGTTCTTGATATATGCACCCTAGCTTCAAAATCAAACTCAGAATGCTTTAAATGCCAGCTGCTACAGGATTGGTGGAAGAAAATTATCACCTTCATTTCCTGCTCATGAATTTCCTGGATGCATCTGGCTGGTCTGTGGATGATCCAGATTAGGCCTTTGTCCTGATTCAGCAAAATTGTTGATCTGTGTCTGAGCAATTTTATTCTTCTTTCAGGTGCCACAAAAAAGATGCAAAAACAAAACAAACAAAAGAAAACGCAACCCATGAATCATATCACTAAAGGTTAGGACTTTACTGTTTTCAAATGTATGTTTTTGGCTGCAACACAAAGCCCTGGAGGGATATTTCCTGTGTTTCTAATTAATCGTTCCAGTCCTCATAACTTGCAGATAACTTTGCTATGCCTCACTTTGCAAAGTTCAAAACAATCTGAACTACATCTCCCCCCTACTATTGCCTTGGTTTAATCTGTATTCTTATTTCCATTTATTATTCTTATGATGGGAACAATCAAACAGGCTCTGAAGAGCCAGTAGAAGATTTCTGCTCATTTCAGTAGGATGCAAACCTCACATGGAGCTTTCCTGACCCAAATGTCCACAGAATAAAATGACATCGCATTATCAAAACTAAAATACAGCATTGTTTTTCAGGATTGTCAAATACTATATTTGTGATGCAGGAAATTGCCTTATTTATCTCTCTCACCCACTCAGGGCTCTACATTCTGATTGGCATCAACTCTCCAGGTTTTCCATCAAAATGCTGTTTGCTACAGGGAGTGGCAACAGGGACAGATGCAGCCCACATTCCCTTTTATTTGGGGTTCCTCAGGGCTCAACACTCTCCCTGTTTCTATTTAACATCTACATGAGGCCACTGGGAGAAGTCATCCAACAGCATGGGGTGAGATATCATCAGTATGCTGATGATACTCAGTTGTATCAGGATACTGCCCAGGGCCAATCAAGTGATGCTGTGGAGGTTCTGTCTCAGTGTCTGTGAGGGTCTGGATGGGGAAGAAGAGGCTTCAGCTCAACCCTAGCAAGACTGACTGGCTGTGGGTGTAAGGGCTCCTGGTTCCAGAGATTTGCTATCTTTAGTTGTGGATGCACTACCCCAGACAGAAGCAGTGCACAACTTGGGGGTCCTTCTGCTGCTGTTCAAGGAGCAGGTGGCAGCCATGACCAAGAGGTCTTTTGCACAGCTTCATGTTATGTGCCAGTTGTACCCCTTCCTGGACTAGAAGGTACTGAGCATGGTCACTCATGATTTGGTCATCTCCAATCTGGACTACTGTGACTACATGGGGGTGCCCTTGAAAAACATCCAGAAGCTTCAATTGATCCTGGATGGGATGGTGCAAGCAATTCTGGGTATAATTAGATACACCTTTGCTTTGTGAGCTGCACTGGCTCCCAGGTGCAATTTAAGGTGCTTGTTGTCACCTATAAAGCCGTCCATGGCATAGGACCAGGTTATTTGAAGGACTGCCTTTCTCCATCCCATCAGTTCTGGCAGGAGGTGCATGCTCCAGGTCCCATCAATTAGAGAACGCCATCTTGCTGGACCTAGGAAGCATGCCTTTTCTGTTGCAGCATCTGCCCTCTGGAACACCATACCACCCAACATTAGGTTAGCCCCAACCCTGTTGGCCTTTCAGAAAGCCATTAAGACCTCCCAGGCATGGAGGTTGGGAAGATAGTTGAACCCAGGTAAATTGGTTGCTGGTTTCCTCAGTTGCCATAGGATATTTTTCCTATGGTTATTGATTTGATTTTGTTGGTTGTATGGTTTTTAAATTTTGTTAGCTGCCCAGAGTTGCATTTGCATGACAGATGGTTATATAAATAAAATAAAATAAAATAAAATAAATAAAATAAAATAAAATAAAATAAAATAAAATAAAATAAAATAAAATAAAATAAAATAAAATAAAATAAAATAAAATAAAATATAAAATAAGATACCCACAACTGACCTACTCAACTTTTGGCATTTTTATTGATGGTTATAAACAAAGGTCTCTCCTTCACACTTTTTAAAGTTGCATAGCAAATATCTCTGGTATATCTGCAATATATTTCTGTCAAGAATGATGCAAAGCTTAACTTAAGTGGGATTTAGAAGTAGCATCGCCAAAAGCGTTCTGCGATATATTTGAGTAAAAATGAAATCTGGCATTCAAATCTTTAATGTAAGATTTCCACTCTTTATACTGTATATCCTGTGGTCTTCTTTTTCTTCAAACTGAAGTATCCAGTGAAGAGTTATATAGTCAATGATGCTCTGTTTCCAAGACTGTTGGTTCACTGTAGCCAACCTAAATTGTAATGGGGCATGATGTAAAATCTTAGAGCAAATCAAATGCCTACAACCAAGAATGTGCTTGCCTTCTAGAAAAAAGATATGGTGGGTTTCAGTACTCTCTGTTTTGTGGACCTGCTGTTCTTACTCCTTTCTCATTTACAAACTCCTTTCTCATCTACAAAGGGAATGCATTCTGTACTATAAAGGGCTTTTAAAAATTATTCTCACATTTTATGTTCCAGGACCAAATCCCGACACTGGAATACATCTGAAGTTGAACCTAGTACGTACGTTACCAATTAAAATGGGCATCACTATTCAGTATAAACAGCCCATGGGTTTGGCAAATGTGAGTCTCTGGAAATATTTTGGATTGTCTCCAAAATTCATTGGCTTGAAGGAGCTGCAGGAGCACATATCATAAGCTTAATCTTTCTTCCTTTGGAAAAAGTGTTGGAGTTTCCAACTTTAAAACTATGGGAAGATTTACATATCTTCCCATATTCTAATGTACTTTATATTAATGTATTTGTGCTCCATATTAAACTTATACATTAATCCAGTTTTTACATTGTCTCCAAACTTTAGAAATGTTCCCAGGCTAATCCTGTAGCCAGGGTAGCAGTACATAAAGAATTCCATGGCAGTGCATGGATGGAACCCAATCTTCACAACTATGAAGGAAATACACAAGAGGAAACTCATTCTTTTGGAATCAGGAGTCTCTTCCAGATGACCTTGGTAAAGAAAGGGAGCTATAGCCAATAAGTTTTGTTTGTTTGTTTAAGAAAAAATGAAATGGTAACTATGTGCTACATTGGTTAATCTCCATTTCTTTTTGTTGGTTGGTTGGTTTCTGAATTGGGGGGGGGTAATTTTCTGGCAGGAGTATTATAAGCTAATTGGCCAACTTTGGAAACTAAACTTTTGGTGTTCTGATTCTGAAGTTCACAGCATAAACAGAAAGCATTCTCCTTGGAATGAATCCCTTGTAACCTTATCTGAATGAACTGTGTTGAAATGGAGATCTTAAAAAAAACATAGTCTTCTGATAATCTGCTGAGATAAAGTTCACTGATACTCACTGGATAGCATAGTTTTATTTTTGCACTGTGTCTCTGGAAAATGAAGGGCACAGAACTACATTACTTTGTACACAAAACCCATATTTGAGCTGTATTAAGAATTCTACAACTAAATCCAGCCAAAGACTCCATTCTCCCTTTACAGCCATTCATTTCCACCCCTTATAGTGGAGATACTACTTATTTGCATCTCTTGGGTGAAAAACACAATAGGGACTTCACTTGTTTTGATATATTTCCAGAAAACCCATGAAACTGATGACTGTCATATTCAGACATTCAGTTTAAAATAGGGGTCCCCAAACTCTTCAGCTCATCGACCCTTTCATGAAGTTTCAGATCGTTCATCAACCCCCAAACATTTATTATATGCAAATAATTTTAAAAATACTACTTTAACTAATAGTACTAGGCATAATAATAACAACAACAACAACAACAACAATAATGGATAGTCCCATTGACCCTTGGGGGTCGATACCCAGGGGGTTTCAAGTGTGTCCTTCTACTACCTTTTAGTTCCCTGCAGGATAAGGCATCTTGTGATTGCTTCAAAAACATCACATAACTCTATTCTCTACTTCAAGATAAACAATACCAAAATTTACAGTGAGCTAGAAACAGGGCTTATACTGAACAATTGGATGCCTGGGGTCAAAGTTAAATTGGTACCTTGCTCTATTTTACATCCAGAAGTGGTCCAGATGGCCAGCTGAATTTTCTTTCAACCATGGGACTGTGTCCTCAACTATGTTCAAAGGACAGGATGTTACTTAAAGGACCCAGAGCAAGACATGTGGCACACACAGCTGTGGCTATCAACACCTCACTGCTACTCCTAGCATTTGCCATCTGAGGGGATCCACTCATGCTTTGTAGTGTTAGAGACAGTTCATTCTTAATGATAATAAGATCATCCAGGTTTCCACTGATTTTGAAGAGCTCCACATAAGAGTTTTTGTAATGCTCTAATTTCAGTCTTATGATCACAGAGGTTGCTGAAGAGAGATCTCATAAAAATTGGGAGAAAAGATTTTATACCTGCATTTTTGAGAAGATTTCAGGCTCTTTCTCATTTCTCATTATATGTTGCAATATACTCCTTAAGCAGAGAGGTTCTTTCAGTGTGGCTACACAAGATACTAACCATCAGGAATGTGGCTACTGTTACAATAGTAACAGGTAATTTTCAGAAAGCAATGCAGTAAACAATTTTTTAGGCTATATACACCACGTAGACAATTCATTTTAGGCTATATTGTAAAAGGTATTAGATCATGAGCTTTGCTGCTGTTGTTGCAGAGAATGTCTAAGTTTTCTTTATTTTATGGTGCTGAACAGTTAAAATACCGGCTGACTCACAAACTCTCTGGATAGAGATGGGTGAATAAATATACTCACACAAGGTATGTCTATACCATGAACTTGTGTTGCTTTTATAACACACTAACTGTCACAGCCTTCCCTAAAAAAAAATCTGAAAATGTTAACTTGGAGGTAAGGAGAGAGTCCAGGCCGCTACCAGTTGCCAGACGGTAATAAGGCGATATTTTAGTTTCTGGAAACTGTGAGGTATTATCAACTACTTCTTTTTTTACAAAGACAGGATGATATAATAATAATAATAACAACAACAACAACAATAATAATAATAATAATAATAATAAAAAAAAACCACCTAAGGCTATGTGTTAGTGGTATCAGAAGAAATATGACTACACAATATGCCTGTGAGTAAATAAAAAAATATGCTACCCTAGAAGCATTTAAACTGAGCAATGCATTTCCTTCACTAGTCTCCTCTCCAATGGAGAAAATGTTCTGAAATGCTCTGAAAAAGTAATAAGCTTCCTTCCTTGCCCCTCCTGGACATAATGTCCCTCTCCTCATAATCAAACTTTACCCTATACATTTCTAGGGGTATCCCTAAGCTGCTGGACTCCAGACCATTTGTAGCTAGCTAGCTCTTGTAATTGTTATTTATCCCGCCTTTTTTATACATAACTCAAGGAGTCACTTCATGCGAGATGGGCAGTGACGAAATTTGAAATAAGGTGGCAAAAAATATGCTACCCTAATATTCCTCCCTCCTCCTATTTTCCCCACAACAACCACCCTGTGAGGTGGGTTGGGCTGAGAGAGACTGACTGGCCCAAATGCAGGACATTGCATGAGGGAAGATTTCTATAAAAGATGGCATACATTGATGCACTGTTTGATATTTCTGAAAATGTACAAATCCATTCATTTGCAAATGACAGATCTGATAATAATACTGCCCAATTTTATTGTAAACCACCAGAGAGCTTCAGCTTTGTTGTTGTTTATTCGTTCAGTCGTTTCCGACTCTTCGTGACTTCATGGACCAGTCCACGCCAGAGCCCTCTGTCGGCCGTCACCATCCCCAGCTCCCCAATGGTTGAGTCCGTCACCTCCAGAATACCATCCATCCATCTCTCCCTTGGTCGGCCCCTCTTCCTTTTGCCTTCCACTTTCCCTAGCATCAGCTGCTTCTCCAGGGTATCCTGTCTTCTCATTATGTGGCCAAAGTACTTCAGTTTTGCCTTTAATATCATTCCCTCAAGTGAGCAGTCTGGCTTGATTTCCTGGAGTATGGACTGATTTGATCTTCTTGCAGTCCAAGGCACTCTCAGAATTTTCCTCCAACACCACAGTTCAAAAGCATCTATCTTCCTTCGCTCAGCCTTCCTTATGGTCCAGCTCTCGCAGCCATAGGTTACTACAGGGAATACCATTGCTTTAACTATGCGGACCTTTGTTGTCAGTGTGATGTCTCTGCTCTTAACTATTTTATCAAGATTTGCCGTTGCTCTCCTCCCAAGAAGTAGATGTCTTCTGATTTCCTGGCTGCAGTCAGCGTCTGCAGTAATCTTTACTGTAGCTTCAGCTAGTGGGTGGTTTAAAATTTGTAATCAAATTATTATTATTATTATTATTATTATTATTATTAATATTATTATTATTACATTTGAAACCCCAATTCTGCCTTTCTAGAGAAAAGACAAAGTTAAAAAAACCTGTTTTAAACATATTGAATAAAAGACTTCAGAAACTTTAATTTCAACTATGATCTCATAAAAATATTACAGGGGTAAGGGAGGAGATTGCTAGATTTGTAACTATAATGACCTGATAGGAATGGAAAATGACTGCAGGTATCTCACCTGTTCTAATTATGCACAGATTTTCTTTTTTAGTTAAGTATTCTGTCCCTGTCCTCTTCCCCTGCCTCAATAACCATAAGAGAGCCTTTCAGTAATTTGTGAAGCTGCAGCCGAGGCCTCAATATTCAGTGTTCCTTTGCTGCCACCCAGTGCAAAATAGATGTATGGAAACTCCCCAACTAAGTTATAACACATTTTCATAGGGTTTGATTTTCATATTAAAATTTCTCATCTGGAAAAGCATTTTTTTAAATGAGTTGCCTGCTTTTAAAAAATGCACCTATGTTTCAAAATTATTTACCATTTCTATTTGAATTACCAATAGTTACAAGGGAAAGTAGAAATATTGGCTGCAAAGGCTCCAGATTTCTTAAGTGTACCCAGAAGTAAACACTGGGATAACATTTGCATTTTCTGGGAAGGGTGGGCAAGTTTCCAAGCAGAGAGCCTCTTATGATACCAGATGGAGCTGTTACAACTTTTCCTCCATGAATTTTCTGACAAAGGGGGAGGGGGGGAAGCTGAAGAAATGGAAGGGAAAGAGAAGAGTGTTACAAGTGAAAGTGCATGTCATCCACCTCCCACTCCCCATAACATTTGCAAATGAGGGGTAGAAATAGTACACATGCTTGTTCAGAAGCCTTCTGTCTTCAAAAGGAAAGGACAAAAGTTCTCCACTACAGACCATGAAATGTACATCTGTGGTCCGATTAAAATGAACATACGTGAGTTCTATGCTTACCCACTAAAACAAGATTGGGCCAACTGATGTCTTTCAGATGGTTTGGTCCAGCCAGCTTTGCCATGGCAAAGAATTGTGGGAGCATTACCAGTGAGGTCTCCGTTGGAAGGAATCTCCCAGTGGGATGATTGAATGGTGGAACTGCCAATGAAAAGCATGATGAAGTAGGACATCTCTTTCCAGTTTCTATTCCAGAGGGAGAAGCAACTAAGGAGAAAGACCTTTGGGAGGTGTGGGTGGAAGGACAGATCTGGGGGAGGCTCAGAGTTGTAGTAGCCTAGGAAAGCCTTAGGGAGACACATTTATGAATGTACAGTAGTTGGTGCCAGGGAAGGCAAGCATTGACAAACTATAGATACCCTGTAACATTAACTGAAGTTGTTGAGAGCCTGTTTTAAGTTAGTTAGTAAAGGTGAATTTGCTTCATTTAAATATTAACAAAGATATTGTGCTGTCCTATATCTTCCACATTCTACCTAACCACATTACTTCAAAGACAAAAGAAATAGAGGGGGAAAACAAAAAAAATCTAAACCAGAAAAAGGTTTAGTGGTAGCAGCAAGACAAATAGATCCCTTTAGAGCGCTCCCAGAGTTAATGGGGTTTTGCTTTCATTTTGAAAAACAAGAAAATAAGAAAAGGCCACCCATAAGAATGTGGATATGCAACACCCACTTGTAGTTCTCCTAGAGCTGACAGATCTGGGCTGCAAAAATCCAATCTACCACTTCATTCATTCATTCATTCATTCATTCATTCATTCATTTAACTTTTAAATGACTTTCTAATGACTCTGGGTGGCTTACAGATAGAAAAGAAGAAAACAGTACACATGAAAAGATAATAGCTGACCAAAAAACCAGTTCAACAAACTGTAAAAGCCAAACTTAACTAATGGGAACTCCACAACTACCCTGTCCAAGGCGTGGGAGAACCACCAGGTTTTTAAATGATCTCCTGAATATCATTAGAGTGGGAGCTGTACAAATCTCTGTGAGATGTCATTCCAGAAGGCAGATGCCACAACAAAGACAGTGCAACTTCTGAGTCCCAAAAGGCGACACTGATCAATTGATGGGACCCAGGGTGTGTCCACTCTGCTTGACCTCACCAGCTAGGCAGAAACAGTTGGAGATAAGTGGTCCTTCAGATAGCCAGGCCCTATGCCATGAATGCTTTATAGGTGATAACCTGCACCTTGAATTGCACCCAGAAGCCAACTGGTAACCAGTGCAGCTCACAAAGCAATAGGGTCATAATGTGACACCCCCATCACCGCCACATTCTGGACCTGATGTAGTTTCTGGATGGTGTTTAAAGACAGCCCCATATAGAGCACATTACAATAATCCAACTGTGAGGTAACCAGGACATGAGTGACTGAAGGGCCTCCCAGTCCAAGAAAGGTTGCAGCTGGCACACTATCTGTACCTGTGCAAAGGCCCTCTTGGCCACCACTGCCACCTGTTCTTTGAGCAGGAGCTATGAGCCATATGGGTGTGTTTTCAAGAGCAGCAGCATGGGGTGGGGGGGGAAATCTTAAGGAGAGAGGGAAGGAGAAAATGACATTGTTGTAAGAAGCAAAACATAATGGATCTGTGTTCCCAAAACAAGAATAGAGATGAAGCACAGAAACTGCAGCTAGTTGGGCTACAGCAAGTGTGCACAATCTGTTTTGGGCTGAGTCCATATATCGTCTTGGGATTCCATTTCAAAAAAAACATGAATAAGAGGGCCAGGAAGCAGTTTAATTTAATTTAGTTTAAACATAAGAAAATTAAATTAAGTTAATTAAATTCAGTTAATATGATTACTTACGAACTATTTAAGAACTTTCCCCTTCTGTCACATTAAAATTATAGTTTGGGAAAATATTTTGGATGGTCTCTGGAGCTTTGAGCTAGAGTCTAGAGTCACAAATAATGGAAACAAAGAGTGACAAGAGCGCGAGGCCAGGAACTTATGGAAGAAAGGCAAGTAGCTCTCCGCTATAAGGCATGCGCAAGTGAGTGGCCCAGGACACAGCTGATCCTGGATGCAGTTAACTGCATCAGAATGTTGGTAATGTCTTCATAAAGACAAAGAGAAAAGGGTCTTATTGTAAAAGACCAATTTCTACTCACCATATGGGAGAAAACCCTGAAAAGTTTTGCTTCTTTCCTCCCTCCCTTTCTCCATAAATTTCATGGTACTCCCACTCCCAGGTATACAAATGTCTCCCTTAACAATTCCATTTTGGCTCTAAACCCATTGGCACTTGACCAATAGTATTCACTAGTATCCAAATTATTGCCAGAATGAAATATCTTAGACCTTTCAGACTGCAACCTAGGTATATTTATTTGGAAACAGCAAATTAGATTTAAATTAAGTAAACATGTGTTAAATTGTATTGTTTACAGTGTACAGTCAACATTAAGTTAGATTGCCATGGTTTTTTTTCCATAAAATATTTGAGCATAGTTCTATCTATTTCCCCAGCTTTAATTCTCCAATAATGTTTAATAGTATTAATAGTGTTCATCACTTGGCTGCATAATGCATATGCAATCTTCTCAAACACTGTGAGAAGAGAAAACTGTTCTTTCTCAGATATGTCATTACCCTTTATTTGATCTGCTATCTTGCTCATTAAATTATCAATTGATTCTTTTGAACTGAGATAGGCATCAGGCTGATAAATCGAATATGTAGGGCTAGTTGTCACTAGTGCATCTAGTCTCTCTCTCTAATGGAGGTTCAGCTATTTATTTGTTTATTAGCTTTATAGCTCACCATTCTATCCATACAAAGCTAAAGGCATATTACAATCATTAAGAATGCAAATGATCAATTGTAAAAATAAAAACAATACAGTTAAAATGAGAGATAAAATTAAAATCAATGTCCTTAAAATTCATTTCAACTAACAACTGAAAGCTTGGTTTTGCCGTTTTCCTGAATTCTGGGAGATTGGTGGTGACATGCACCTCTTTCCATGTGCCAGATAGACAAGCTTCTGGCCCTGGGGGGAACTTCAGAAGGGCCTCTTCTGCTGATCTAAGTAACTGCGTGGGATCATAGCAGGAGAGGCAATCCCTCAAATAGGTCATTTGGGGTTTTAAAGACCATCATCATCTTAACTTGTCCCCATCAAGCAATTGGCAGCCATTGCAGTTTTTTCCATTCAGGATTCATAAGATCCCTGTATCAATTAGCTGTCATCTTCAGCTATCTGACTACTACACAAATAATAGAAAAGTAGGATGTTATTGAGAAAAGTAGTCAAGAATCCTTATTACATGAAGATATTCTCCATGTTATTTATTTTCCAGACTGGATATTAAGTAAGCACTAACCAGTAAAGTTAAAAAATGTCAGTACTCTTCTATCCTGCGTCTTCAAAGACCAACTTTCATTTCCATATTGCAGAGCTTTCCAAACTGTGTGTCGCGACACAAAAGTGTGTCGCCACACACAGTCTGGTGTGTCACCACAGAACCCGGAAGCGCTGATCATCATCAGCGCTTCTGGGTTTTCCCGCGGCGACACACCAATGGCGGCGCGCAAAAACCCGAAAGCGGCAGCAGCGCTTCCGGGTTTTTGCGTGCTGCCGCAATGGCGGCACTTCCAGGTTTTCCCGCGGCGACACACCAACAGCGGTTGGTGTGTCGCCGCGGGAAAACTTTGGAAAGCCCTGCCATAGAGTGTCACAGGAAAAGCCATTGCCTGCACAGTTCTGATCTTTGTAGGTCTAGACACATCCTGGCATCTGAATATCTTTTCCAAGGCCTTTGTTGGTACCCTACCAAGTGCTAATCGGTAGCATATTTCCTGACTACTGGTTCCTTTACTGTTGATCCTAAAAGGCAGAAGCTATCCACCTCTTCAATGTCTTCATTGTCAGCTCTAAGGCTGGTTAATGTACCTGTTGTCATTGTTTGGTCCTCTTTATATTTAGTTGGGGCCCCATTGTTTCACTGTGTTCCTTGACTTTCATTACAAGAGCTTGCAGATCATTTGCATTTTCAGCTATCAAAGAAGTGTCATCATCATAGCTTAGGTATTGCAATAGCAATAGCAATTTTATTGATTAATCATAAGGCCATATCAAAATACAAAAGATTAAATAAAAACATCCATAACAGTATAACTAAAACAAATTCTAATCTCTTATTTATTTATTTATTTATTTATCATATTTATATTACCGCCCATCTCCCTCATATATCCTTATCACCCTTACCCTTTAGCCCAATCAGATCTACAGGCAGTCCTCAGTTAATGACGGTAATTGGGACCAGGAACTCCATTGCTAAGTGACGTGGTTGTAAAGCGCAATGTCACATGACCGCACCAACTTACGATCATACTTCCAGGAACTTCAGTTGTTAAGCGAATCCCACATGGTTGTTAAGTGTGATGTCACAAGATTGCCATTTGCAACCTCCTGCTGGCTTCCCCATTGACTTTGCTTGTCAGAAGCCAGCAGTGAAGGTTGCAAATGGCGAACACATGACTGTGGGGTGCTGTGACCATCGTAATTGCAAGCCAGTTGCCAAGCACCCGAATGGCAATCATGTGACCTTGGGGACGCTGTGACGGCCACAACTTTGAGGACCGGTCGTAAGTCTCCTCATTCAGTGCCATTGTAACTTCGAACAGTCGCTGAACAAATGGTTGTTAACGACGGACTACTTGTACATGTGCAGCTCTCAATTGCATTGTTTTATTCAAAAAGGTGGCCTTTTATATGTAATATTTGAGTTCTGGCCACAGAAAATGTCATTCTGATATGTGGGTCCCAGGGAGTTGTCTTATATATGGTTCAAGATAATGATCCCTTTCTGTGCTATACATCTGGTACTCAAATAATATGTCCTATATCCTCAGTCTCTGGTGCACCACAGATACATGCATGTTCCTGATAAGGAGCTTGATTAAACCTTCCATGTTTTACAATTATGTCTAGCTGCTTAAATCACACATGAGTAAATATCCTCCTAAGATACTTGGACTTTTTGATAAGTAAATACCTTTCAATTTGAAAATTATATTTATAGTGACTCATCCATTTCAACATACCAGCCTTAATGAAAGTAGCTATATATTTTTGAGCTTCTATATGAAGGATTCTTTGTGCAAAAATTTTCTTAACTTTTTGTCCAGGTACTGCTAAGCAAGTGGCAGAAAGCCCACAACTCCTAATGTAATTTGTAAGTTGTACTATCTTTGGTATTGTATGAAGACTGACCTCTTCCAATCTGTAGGCTACTGTGCCTGGCTTTGAAAAATGCTATCCTCAGTTTGGGGAAAGTAAGATTTTGTAAGTATTTTGCTGGTTCCCAAGTACCGTTATTTATCCAATTTCTGCCATGTTGGGGCCAGCTCTCTGAAATTATTATGTTCCTTCCTGAGTTCTTTTTCCTTCTTGGCTTTGGCTTCTCTTCTTGGCAATTTCCATTTAAGTCAGTTCTGATATCCAGTTTGGTTTCTTCTCTTTCTTGGTCTTCAACAGTCTCTTTTCACATTCATTCACATGGCATGGGGCCGGGATATCTGAGGGACTACCTCTCCCCGATTAAATCAGCCTGCCCCATTAGATCAGGCAGGGAAGGCATGTTACGGGTTCCATCTGCCAGGGACTTGCATTTAGTAGGTCCCAGGAGGCAGGCCTTCTCTGCTATGGCTCCCTCCTTGTGGAACATTCTCCCCCCCCCCCTGAAATTAGGCTAGCTCCTTCCCTGCTGTCGTTTAGGAAGTCCCTGAAGACCTGGTTATCTTGTCAGGCCTGGGTCTTTGGGAACAGGAGACATTGTTAGATGGCTCCACTATGACTGACATTCTCGCTCTCTCCGCAGGGTTGGTATATTTTATAAGTTTGTGATAATATTCTTTTAATAATCATTTTATCTTTTTATAATGATTATTTTTGTTTATTTACTGTTTTTGGTTATCTAGTAGGTCAGTTCCAGTCTGATTGTAGTGGAGAGTTCCTGAGCCATGTGTTCCAGAATTGGCTTTGTAGGAAAGTATTCTCCCAAAGACTTGCCAATGTTGGAATTCTAGCTGAGTATTGGTGTTGTGAATACCATTAAAAATTAGCCTGTTAGTTGCTCAGGTGCCATCCCATGTCTGGGGAGAGGCTACCGTGCTTGCAGTGTGTTTCTAACTAACAGGTTGTAGAATTCAACTGTAAAAAGAAGTTCATTATTTTTCTTTGGTATGGCAAGCGCCCTTCACTGAAGTACCTGCATGTCTGTGGAACATTTGCATGTGTTCACAACCCCAGGTCACAGAGAAGGAAGAACCAAGGAAGCACAGTGCTTCAGGTTTTTGGTTGTTGGTTGTTGGTTGTTGATTAAAATCCAAGGCCACAGAGTGTCATTTGTGTAAAGGGAGGCTTATCCTTAATTTGTTGTATATCACTCTGCAGTAACGCAGTGGACATGCCCTGAATTAGTTTTGCCCAGGTAGGGTACCAAGCCTGCGAGCTTGCAAAGGGTTGAAACAGTCCTGCGGTTTTTCTTAAAATCAAAACAGACCCTTTGCTTCAAACAGAGCAGCTAGCGAGTTTGGAATTTCTGCTTATGCCAGCTGCAATTTTTGCAAAGGAGGGGACAGGACGTTTGAGGGCAATGTTTTTCTGTTTCTATGTAACTGTTTCTGTTCCTGCATAATTTGTATTATTATGTATTTGTATGTATCTGAATAAAACATTGCATAAAGTATATATTGTGCATTATACATATGTGTAACAAGTGTTTTTAAACCATTTCTAGTTTCTGGATGACTATTGGTTGTAAAAACTGTAACTTGAACAGTGTGATTAATACATGTACTAACCATTTTTGTTTCTGTTTCTGTACAAATGTATTTTACAGCTTTGAACAACTTCCATCATTGTTTGCATTGTGTCGAAATCCAATTTGGAGGGGTGTCAGATTTCCCATATGAAATTGGTAAATTGGGTTTCTCTACAAAGCAAAATGTTTTGGCAAATTGCATCCTCTACAAAGCAAAGGCCTCTCATGGTGACGTGAAGTGCAGGTGCAAGATAACAACGGTCACGTGTATATTGTTATGACTAGTGCCCACACAAGCAATGGGACCTTCCCATGAGAACAAGGTCTCCTGATTTCCTCTGTGGGAAGCCTTGCCCTGTGAGAGCAAGGAGGGGGGGAACTCAGTGCTTAGATGCAGCACTGCCACCCAATAGCAGGTCATGCTGTGTGCTTTAGGCCTAATGCTTTGGGCCTGGTGTGTGTCACAGCTAACTTCCAGCCAATCAGAAAGCTAGAAGAACTGAATATACAACCATGCAAAATGGTGTTCTATGCTTCTTGATTTCTAGTGTCTTTTAGCCATGTAGTTCTTCACGTGTATTCTACAGCTGAGGACTGAGCAGCGCATAGCTATGGGAGGTTATGCATGGCGTGAGCTCTGGCCCTGGGATCAATACATGGAACTCTGCTTATAAGTTTGTTTTGTTTTTCCTTTGACAATGATGTATCTTGTATATTCAACTTTTCTTTTTGCGATAATGTCATTGTATATACATTATTGCCTTATGCTACCAGTAAACACTGTTAGCCCTACAAGCTGCATTCTTGTCTGTTTATTCTCAAGCCTCGAGTTTTTTCCCTTTAAGCCAGCGTATATCCCATCAGTTTTTACCTGATTGTTGTATGCTGCCCAGAGTCAACTTATGTGAGATGGGTGGCCATATAAATGTGAGCAATAAATAAATAAAATTCCTAACAATTTACTTAAGTTCATAACACAGGTTCCTTATCTGGATCCCTATCAATGAGGTTCAAAGTGATTCCTGATGTTCTCCTTGAAAGGAGTAGGAATTTACACAAGATCATGTCAGGGAAACTGGTTAGCTTTGTTCTTCCATTTTAGCTTCACTCATAACTTGTACATGAACTATTCTCTATTCTCTATTCTACAGTCAGCCCCCCATCACATCTTTGCTATTATACCTGAGCTCTTCCACCTCCTTGTACCAATAATACTGTCAATTTGATTGCTGTGTGCTCTGTTTGGTGATCTCCATGTATATAGGCATAACCTTCATTGTTTGAAGAATGTGTTAGGAGTGAAGAAATAATTGAATTGGCAGAAACTGATAAGTTATTCTCTTGCTTCCTTTCTGTTTTGTAGGCCATTCAATCCACCTATATTCTCCTCCTTTCTATTTCCAATTTTCGCATTACAGTTTCCAATCACAGGCGGCATGTCTTGCTTGCATGTTCTGCTGATTTCAGATTGAACTTGACCATAAAACCCATCAACTCCCTCTTCTGCATCCATGCATAAGTTTGGATAACCATCATCCTTAAGGGTTGTTCATGAAGCCTAATTGATATTATTTGGCCATTGACTGTATTGTACCAGGTACTCTCTTTGCCATATCTTTCCTAATTATGAAAGCAATGCCATTCCTTGTTTTTCATGTCCTGAATATAAACAGTATGACCTTCTGACATAAGTGTCCAATTTCAGTCCATTTCAATTCAATGATCCCTAAGATGCCAATGTGTAGTTAATTCATTTCATCCTTCACTGTGTTAAGCTTTCACATGTTCATGCTTCTTACATTCCATATTCCAACTGTAATTCTGTCTTTGCAGCTTCAGATTTTCTTTTGCTGCATGGACGCATCAGCAACTGGATGTTTGGAAGGCTTTAATCTAACTGTATCATAAACACCATTAGTACATCAGCAATTCCTCAGTAGCAGGTTGAGTGTCATCCAACATGAGGGGTCCATCATCTGGCACTAAATCATCAATCACTTTATCTTGTCCATCCATGTGGTTTTCTTGGTAAAACACAGGAGTGGTTTACCATTGCCTTCTCCCGTGCAGTATGAATTGATGCCTTTGCCTTTGTCACTAAAGTGATCATTTGCCTCTATCATCTTTTCATGTAACTGGTCATCCCAGCTGCCCAGCTAAAGCAAGCAGACACCTATATTGGGCAACTGGGCAACATCCACAGTGTTCTTCACTCATCCCTCCAAGAACATCCTCCGCCACGATTAAGCAGCATTACAGGACTTGGGAGGGAAGAGTGAAGAGGAGATAGAAAAAAACCAAAGTCAACCGCCCAGAGTCCCCTTTGGGGGAGATGGTGCGGTGATAAAAGTTGAAATATAAATAAATAAATAAATAAATTTAAAAGGTCAAAGGATTCTGCTACTCCAAAAGTCATTCCAAAAGCTTGGTGGAGGACATGAAGCATGTCTTCCTGGCTTTACAGAAAAATGTAAGGCAGATCTTTTAAGGGAAAGCAAAATGCCCTTAATAAAGGTGTTAAATTAGGCTTGGTGACCTTACCAAGTTCAGTCTAGTGTTGTTTGATGCTAATGTTTCTGATCTCCTAAAATGTTAAAGCCGAGCTTTCCAAACTTTTCATGTTGGCGACACACACCAACAGTGGTGATGGCGGCAGTAGCAGCACGGTGGTGCAACCTGAGGTGTCCTGGTGTGTCACACACAAACCCAGAAGTGCTGATGGGGGGGAACCGGAAGAAGCGGCACCCCCGCCAATCAGCGCTGCCGCCACTGCCATTCCCCCCATCAGCGCTTCCGGGTTTCCGCGCAACACACCAGGACACCACAGGTGACACAGTAGTGTGTCGTGACACACACTTTGGAAAGCTATGTGTTAAAGCAGGGCTTTCCAAAGTGCCGCTGCTGGCGACACACCGGCGGCGGCGGTGGCAGCGCAGCGCACGTGCACATGCACGGCGGCGGCGCAGGGGGAGGCGCACATGCACGGCGGCAGCGCGGGGGGCGTGCGGCGGCGCGTGCATGCACAGTGGCAGCGCGGGGGGGCGTGCGGTGGCGGCAGCCTCCACTAAGATGCGGAAGCCGCACCGCAGCTGCGGCCGCCGTGCACGCACGCGCTGCCGCTTCCGGGTGGTGTGGCGACACACCATGCTGTGTGTGGCGACACACTTTTGTGTCGCGACACACAGTTTGGAAAGCTCTGTGTTAAAGGAAGGCATCTTAATAAAAAGGAATGAACTGCTCAAACTAGGTCATAAATAGGAACTCAGCATTCAACCCACAGCAAGGGAGTTCAATGTGAGAGTCAAACAACAGGCTGGGATGTTAACATGTTTGATGAAAACGGCTCTCCATGGAAACACCACATGCTCATTCCCTCTCTCTTTACGAAGGAGGTTTCATCAGCCTAAGGCAGGAAATTAAAAAGGCTGTTTATGTCCTACCGAACAAGGTTCACCAGCAAGATGCCTGGATCTTTCATCTTATAAATAAGACAACTACAGGAATTTGAACAGTGACTAATTCTTCCTCACTGGAAAAGAAATGTATGAGTGGGTAACTAAAACAAGTATTCAGGGAGGATGGTCACATGTAGGAAAATGGTAAGTCCTATAATAGTCATCCCCAAAGTTTTCCCCTTTCTGGGCTATATTTTTCATTCATGAACCAACTTTTATAATCAGCATTACACAGGATGGTAGAAGCAAGATACTTGGCATAATCTAAATTCACATTTCTAGTCCACATTAATCTAATAAAGCAACAGGTGAATTTGTAGACAGTGACTGAAACGAAAACTGTTAGAAAGTTTCCTGTTCTGCTATTTTCTGCTAGTCCCAATCATATTGTTGCTGGTTTCATTATTTTCTTTCTACAGTTACAGCCTCCTTTCAAAATTCATAACTTGTAATTATAAAAATAGTACAGGTATTTACATCACATAATTAAGTATAAAAGATCAGTGTGATTGGAATACATGGTTGCTAATCTAGTCTGCTCCTATTGTTTAAAAGATCTTGCTCTGAGTCTGGAAAAAGCCTGATTCAGAAATCCATGAGATTTATACTCCATAAATATATCTCATAAATTAATGCATCGTTTGAGATTTATAGTTTGATTTATATGTTCAAGCCAAAATGAAAGGAGCTTTTCTAAAATGACAAATTATTCTCTATAAACTTACATCAATATTTTCCCTTCATCACTGATCTCTCTCTCTTAATGGGAAATATGCTTTTGGATTGCTCAAATATACAACTATTCTAAGAAAAGCGATTGCTCTTCCTGTCATGCAGATTAGGAATCCAAACTGAGCAAAGGTGAGGTATTATAGCTCAGCGGCCGGATATACATTTTGCTGCCGAAGATCCCAAGTTGAATCTCATGTACCGCTGGAAACATTCCTGCTTGAAACCCTGTAGAGCCTCTGTCAGACAATGTTGGGCAAGGTGGACCTGTGATCTGACATGGAGAGCCAGTTTGGTCTAGTGGTTAAGGCAACGGGCTAGAAACCAGGAGACAGAGAGTTCTAGTCCCACCTTAGGCATGAAAGCCGGCTGGGTGACCTTGGGCCAGTCCCTGTCTCTCAGTCCTAGGAAGGAGCCAATGGCAAACCAGGAGACTGAGAGTTCTAGTCCCGTCTTAGGCATGAAAGCCGGCTGGGTGACCTTGGGCCAGTCACTCTCTCTCAGCCCTAGGAAGGAGCCAATGGCAAATCAGGAGACTGGGAGTTCTAGTCCCGCCCTAGGCATGAAAGTTGGCTGGGTGACCTTGGTCACTCTCTCTCAGCCCAACTCACCTCACAGGGTTGCTGTTGTGAGGAAAATAGGAGGGGAAAGAGTATTAGGTATGTTCGCCACCTTGAGTTATTTATAAAAATAATAAAGGCAGGATAGAAAATAAATAAATAAATAAGGAGTGCGTTCACATATTATGTTAAACTGTATGTTGTTTTGACAGTGGTTTGCTGAGTAAACCACAGTGTCTGGGGTCATACAACATGCTAAGCCAAAAACATATACACAGCATTATGGATTTTATTGTGTGAACCTACTGTAGGTGTGAACCTGATTCAAGAAACCATGGTTAAAGAAAGTTTCTTAAGTTCTTAGATTGTCATTTGTACACAGCATTAAACGTTTTGACTTCTACTGTGAAATTATGTTATATGGTAGGAAAATAAAACTTCATGCTGACGGAAATATGTATATGCTTTGGGATGGAATAATAAAAATGCTATACCTGGATCAGAGAAACCCTCTTGTGTTTATCTTGAGGTTTATGGTCTTGATCTTGTCCTCCACAGTTTTGTCATGTTCCATCACAGGGCTGAGATCACCTTGTGCAGACTGGATGCAGGCACAGATGCATATGCTTATTTTGATTATGACCCCATTCGGATGTGAGCTATTCAAGACAGCTCACATTCCCATTATACAAAATAGTGTTGTGCATCTCCAGCTACAAATCTATCTATGTGGCTGCTAGGAGTTGAAAATGACTTGATGGCACATAATTAATCCATCAATCTGCAGCTACAGATTCTGTCTATATGCACAATATTATGTGCAATTATGTTAGAGAAACTGCCTTTTAAAACATTTTAATGTAATAACAAGCCAGTTTGGTGCAGTGGTTAAGGCATCAGGCTAGAAACCGGGAGACCGTGAGTTCTAGTCCTGCCTTAGGCACAAAGCCAGCTGGGTGATCTTGGGCCCATCACTCTCTCTCAGCCCTAGGAAAAAGGCAATGGCAAGACACTTCTGAAATCTTGCCAAGAAAACTACAGGGACTTATCCAGGCAGTCTCCAAGAATTGGACACGACTGAATGGATTTTTTAAAAAAGTAATAACATTCTATGAATATAGGCAGTTCACTTTTAGTTTTCAGTGATTCCCAGCATGCAGCTTGTTTAATCAACAGCCAGATAAGCCCCTTGATTTCCACCAGGACTTGCCATGGCAAAAAGTGACTCCTTTAAGCTTTTCATGTGCTATTTGCTCTAAAAGGTAAAGGCTCCCCCCGCACATTTGTGCAGTCGTGTCCGACTCTAGGGGCCGGTGCTCATCTCCGTTTGTTAGCCAAAGAGCCAGCGCTGTCTGAAGACATTTCCACGGTCATGTGGCTGGCATGACGCACGCGGAACGCTGTTACCATCCCACCAAAGTGGTACCTATTTATTAACTTGCATTTGCATGCTTTCTAATTGCTAGGTTGGCAAGAGCTGGAGCTAGTGCGGGAGCTCACTCCGCACGCAGGGCTAGGGATTCGAACCTCCGAACTTGCGATCTTCCGATCGACAAGCCTGGCATCTTACCCGCTGAGCCACCACGCCCCGCTATTTGCTCTACTTCAGATTTAAAAAACAGTCATTCTTCATCCTGGATGCAACTAATAAAAGGCAAATCAAACAAGTCCTGCTTCATTAACACTCCTCCCCAGCAAATATTCATTGGTGGAATCTGGATTCTATAGAAGTCTCATTTTTTACCAGCCCTTTTTAAGTGGCTGCACTATTACAATCAAATATATCATCAGAGAAGCAAAAATTAGAAAATTGAATTCAAGAGAGTGGCAGCCCTTTAATTTGTCTAAAGGTCCAGAAATAACAGTAAAGGAAGGCCTAGCTGTCACTCAATACCAGTTTAAGGCTATAATCTCTCTCTCTCTCTCATTCTTTCTCATTCTCATTCTCATTCTCATTCTCATTCTCATTCTCATTCTCTTTCTCATTCTCTTTCTCATTCTCATTCTCATTCTCATTCTCTCTCTCTCTCTCTCTCTCTCTCTCTCTCTCTCTCTCTCTCTCTCTCACACACACACACACACACACACACACACACACACACACACACACACTTTCTTTCCATTATGGAACAGAAAAACAGTAACATCCATTTCATATACTACCATAATTTCAGTGGCCTTGAATTCTGGAACAGTACTATTATGAGGCATCAAATGCCTAAATGAATACATGTCAGTGCATGTCTGGATTATATTAATGTTGTGATCTTTATTTCTAAAACGAGAATATTGGGGGGAAATGGTTGCCATAGCAAAAAGCAAAAAAAAAAGCCCTCTTCCTGATTTATGCCCGATGAATTGAGGTCCAACCAGAAAGGCCTCTAATTTGCCATGAGGATCTTAAGTTCCTTAGTTCTAAGTGGTTTGGGGCTTTATAGGTTAATTCACCTAGACCTTAAAACCTGGTCCAGTCAATGCACTTTCTTCTGAGGTGATGTTATTATTTATTTTTATTTACCAAATTTCGTCACCACCCATCTCCCTCAAAAGAGGGACTCTGGGCGGATTACAATAAAGCTAAAAAGGATTAAAATACATAAAAACAAAATATCTTACATAAAAATATAAGTATAAAATAGCATCCAAGATGGCAATATTAAAAGTTCTGATTTAGATTCATTAATACAGGGGAACCACTTTAAGGCGCTGGCCACCCCCAGGATTGACTATGGCAGTGGCTGGCAAGAAACCTATGCAGCAGCCTTCTTGCTGTATTTTGCACCCAAGGCGTTTTCCAAGCCCACGCACACAGTACATTAAAGCAGTTGGAAACTCTACGAAATAAAGAAGTAATGTGATTACAGCTGTTACCCAACCATCTCAATCTGCACAACTGCACCTGATGCCAACTGGGCCTTTTTCATTCACCCCAAACACTCAACACATGGCCACATCTCAAGCAGCTGCAATAATGTGGATGCATACTGCTACTGGGCGCACTGGGTTTGATTAGGTGAGTCTGATCCCTCTAGTTTCGTTTAGTATTCCCCCCCCCCCCCAAATAAGACTACTTGTGTACCGAGATATTCTGGAGAGTCCTGTGGTCAAGACACAAAGGTAGACATTTGTACACAAGAGGGGGGTAAACAAGGCTGGAGCAGAGATCTGGGAAAAGAGAGCACATTTACTTTTATCTCATTAGGTCTGGATTTTTAAAACTCACCGTTGTCCTTCAGCCTTTTATTTCATGAAACGGAATCCTCTGATGTATAATGCAGAAACACATTGCATAAACACATCTGAAAACAATAGAACGCATGTTCAACAGTGCCCGAACTACAAAGAGGTTTTCCTGCATACGCTGAGAACTCAAGCAAGACATTCAAAGTATCTTTCCCTGTGACAAAAGTAGACACAAATTTTAGATGACCGTTTATAATCTTCCCACACATGTATACTCGTGTTGGAGAACTATCACATGTAATGTGGTGCACAGTCTGTTCTGCAGTTCCTTCAGTGCTCAGAACTTCCAGTGGAAAAGCCTTCAAGCCCATGTACTCTGAAGTTTTTCTTTTACATAATGATTAAACAGATGGTGAAGCATCAGAAAGAGGTTCAATGGCAGAAAGGTGCCATTGTTCAAGACTCTAGGCATCTGGGAGGATAAAGGACTGCCTTAAATTTCATGCCATGAAATTTAACCATGGTTTAACCATGGTTTGTTAAATTATCCCAAATGCCTGAGGTCGTGCAACATGACCCAGTGGCCGGGTTCACTCTCTGCATTAAGCCAAAGGTGAACTACATTCTGGCTTAGTGCAAATCTGTGAATCGAGCCATTAACTAATTCCACCAATATTCTTTCTGTGCCCAAGAGCCATTTCACGATTTGACAAGATAGTCAGGAGAGGGCTGGGTAGGAGGGCTGGTACACAGCCCAAATGGCACTCACTGAATCCTCTGCAAGAATAAAACCTGAATTCAGAACTCCCAGCCCTAACACAACAGTCATCCACGTGCTTGGGGGAATCTGAAGTTTCCACGTGGGCAGCTGTATCAGTTCACATGGTTTCTGATGGGAGGAAGGGTGTTGTATACATTGCAAAATGGGAAGTTGCCCTTCAGTGACGTGGTCACAAAGTCTTCCAGCACAGCTTCAGTATCTCAACCAGGCTGGATTAAAACTTGTTAGCCGCTGCTTTTTCTAGGCACCCACCTATCTCAGGGGGTGGCTGTCCCTAGCTGAACATGGTTAGGTAACTCTTGGAACCTCTTGGAAATTAGAGGTGAAGGCTAGAAACAAAAAGCTTGAGGTAAGACTGATGGTCACAATCCAATAATATGCCCACCAAAAGTGAGAAACTTTTAGCCTGTTATACCACATGAGGAGAAAGAGACATCAAACTAGAACTTCAAATCTGAGACGATAGCTAGATATAGATGATACTTAGATAGATGAGAGAGAGAGAGGGGTGGGGGACTTGCCTTTTACACTCTGAAGCCATTAGATTTCTTCTCTAAAGGCTTTTTAGATCTTGTAATCAGCATAGCTTATCCAAGAGTGGTGTCCTTGAATCATTGCCTGTGAGACTCCTAGTTCCTGTAGCAATCAGGACCAGCATGACTCTAAACAGGGTCATCTACATGCTAGACTGGGAAGTAAAACAATCAGCCCCTCAATTCCCCAAAATAAGGTAATAGCAAACCAGAGGTCTCCTCAGAATCCAGTGCTTTCCTCAAAATGACAAAAGTGGTGTCACACCATCACACCTCGGCTCCTTTCATACACACATACATCATCATGCATCTAAAAAAGGGACAGAGCTTGAGTTGCATCAGCATGACATTGTTTTCATAATTTGCCTTCCTTGACATACGGACATGTGCACGCACACAGAAACCATGGATGCTTCTGCATTTCAATCATACTTGCAATACATTTGCGTGGATGAAGTTGCTAGAAATCAAACTTACTTATACTCTGGTTTCTCTTCAGATCGTATAAACTTGACTGAAAGGCATCTTTAGTTTTAGAAATATTTGCAGTCACTCAGTGCAATCAGGGTTAGAGGATTTCAACTTTCCTTCCAAAATGAAATAATAAGTTATGGGGAAAAGCTTGACTAGATCAAACAAACAAAATGAGCAAGGGCAATGTCCAGCCCTTAAGTTGGCTTCCCCAGACCTTGTCTCCTTCAGATATGTTGGACTGCAATCCCCAAGCAACCGTCTTCACGTAAGCATTGTGCTCCTTTTCTGATAAGGCACATTCTTTGAGATTTTCTTTAGAGCAAGAATTATGGATCTGAATAAGACATATAGGGCCTACAGCTCAGCTTTCTGACGGGTTTGGACAAAATATAAATCAAGCTGGCTGTGAAAGTTTCAAAGCTCATGAAAGCAAACCAGTAAATGATCCTAGTATTATGTATATAGGATGCCATTTATGAAACCAGTGTGTGAAAAACAGAGATCTTTATAAGCAATAGTCACCTCTTTTTAATATATTTCCTCAAGAGCACTGCCTTCTAAAAATTATTGTTGGACCTGGTCATATTAATTCATTTACCACTTTTATATCTAGTTCTTTACTCATGGAGCTCAAGACCTAGGGTCCAGCCCTTGCTTAAACAAATCTGTGAGGATAGACTGGGAGTGATTGCCCATTACTCAGGCAAGAGTCCCAATCTTCCTTGTGATTCTCCTCTACCATCTGTCCGGAAATCACAGTGCAAAGCAAGTGACTGTGACATTACATTCAACCCTTCTTTTTCCTTTTGAGCAAAACACCTTCCAAGTATTATTATGCAACTGTGGGGATTAAGAAAGCCAGACGGATGCTCAAAGTGCATCGATGTTATTAAGGCCCAGGTATTTGGAAAAAGCCATTTTTCCTTCCTCGGGGGAAATTTAGACGACTAGACTTGTCATTCCACATCAACCTCCCTAACCCGGTGCCTTCCAGGTATGCTGGCCTATAATTGTCATCATCTCCAGCCAGCATGGCCATTGGGAATTGTACTGCGCCATACCTGGAAGGCAGCAGGCTGAGGAAAGTTGATTTACCTCCCCTCCCTCAGAGTCAAACCAGGACAGTTAAAAAATGTAAGAAGAATCACAAAGCCAAAACATATTGGATTTAATAAACTTGGGCATATTTGTGGCCTTTCCTTGGCCTTCTTGTTCCAATTGTTCTTCGTATCTTTTCAGCTATTTCCTAGCCTCTGAGTTTTTACAGTTCTGCCCAATTCAAGATTAGATCCCATATTTTATCCTTGAACCACCTAGATTTCCAGAATCCCTGCCTACATCCTTTTCAGCTATCAGTTGAATATCAGTTGATGCTATCAGTAATTAATCATCTTCTTTGTCAAAATTGCTAATTTTTAAATAAGATGAAATAATCATCTTATTTCAAATTGCTAATTTTCCTTTAGGAACATACATGTTCCTTCTTAGCTTCAGGAGCCTGAAGGAAAGAAAGGTGTCTGCAAATTATTATTTTTTTGGAGCATATAAAGGAGGAAACACAGAGAAACAATCCTCTAAGCCGTGAGGGGGAATACTGCCTGACTACATAAAGTACACCACTTATTATGCATGCAAAAATAAGGCCACATAAGTTATCTTGGTACACACGTATCAACAGGTTGATTTGTTGTTGCAAAATCCACCTGGACAACCAACTACCTGCATTAAGCTTGGCAGTTAGAAGTTAAAACTACTTTTGTTGCTTCCGGTCTAAACATTTATCAGTGTGCTCACTGTACCTAACAATGTTTTGATTACATGCCTCTAATGGTCTGCAAAAATTCAATGCAGTGGCAAACATTATGTTGTACGTGTTCAGATTGCAGTGAATGGCACTCACTCTACACAGATGGCATTTACTATCTGCAAAGGGAGGTTGTGGCATCGGACTTCTCCCCGGTTGCACCCATTGCCTTAACCTCCACGTTACATATTATCACCCAACACTGCAAGCTGTTGACTACCATCTGCATTTTCCTTTGGGAAAGGCATGAAATCATACGTGTAGATCACTGTGCCAACAAGACATGAGAGATCACAGAGCAGGCATAATCCTGATTCTCCAATGTGACCAAAAATGTCACTTATGCAGAGATGCAGTACTGCGTTGTACATCATATGCCAATGTTTGCTCCCCACAGCACGAACCCATCTTTTGTTTTTTGCTTTCACTGCTCTCTAGGTTGGCTAGAGCTCTATCTTTTTGAGTTCTTTTAGATTACCTAGAGCCAGTTTGGTGTAGTGGTTAATGCACCAGGCTAGAAACTGGAAGAAACCTTTTCCCCAACCAGATGAGATTCAGTAATCTCTAACTAAGAAGAAAAAAAAAACTCATGTTTTGCATAAGGTAAGCTAATCCGGATTCATGTTTATTAAAAAAAAATCTTTTTAAAAATAAATCTCTTTCAAACACTTATTATGGTACCCTTGAAAAAGCAGTACCCTATTCACCCACTCAGGGAAGGACAGGACATTACAAGACATTACATAACCTAATGCAGAGAGAACCCTTACTACATGATGTTAATGCAGCCACGGAGTTTGCTCAATGTTCTGAATTGAGCCCAGTCGACTTAATGTTACCTGTGTCCTGTGCTAAGTTGAGATCCTATATTTTAGTTGTGAATTGATCCCCCGTTTATTCAATGATGGATTTTGAGTCACTTGAATTGATGTTTTGCAAATGTGTTTGGGAGGGGAGGTGGTATACATTTGGATAACTAATGTTTATGTTGCATTGTGTTGGATACAGTTTGCTGTGGGAAAACATCTTATTAAACAAACAAACGTTTAAAAAGAGAAAGTGTAGGAAAGTACTGAGAGCCTGTGAGAAGTGAAGAAAATTAATACCAGCAGAATATGCAGATTGAAGCAGTATATAAATAAAACAAATGTCCAAATATTCTCAGTTAAGTTGTACTCTTATTTCTCTAAGTAACATTTAAGTTTTTTCTCTGTCCGCTTACTGATATTATATCCTTGTATTAATTTTTTACTTGTCTATTTTTTTAAAAAAGATTAAAAATGTAAGTTTGTATTTAAAGAGTAAATATTAAATACACACCTGATTTTTCTTTTTGAAGCCATCCTCAATCTGCACCCAACATCTGATTAGGAAAAGGCTTTTACAAAACAGAGCAAGTAAGACGTGACTCTTCAGTTACAAGCACCCACTAGTGACCAAGTCTCCTTCTAATCAGAGTTTAGAGAAGATGTAGCAACTTTATGGAGTAAGTTTGCAGAACAGCCACAGGAGCAATTGCTCCCAATGAAGTGGAACTGAGGAAGTCTAACATGTCCTAATTTTAAATCCACATTCAAAAGAATCATGCTTAAAATTATCTGTGGAAATAGTGTGACAGTAAGACTGCAGTATGGGTACTCTGGTACTCATATGCATTGTATCAAGAACTCCTGCATTACAACTACCCACCAATGTTAACAGAGATAAAAAGTAGCAGCCGTTGGTTGTATTTTACGATCATTTTAAAAAAAACTGTGGGAAGGGAGGGAGGGAGGGAGGGAGGGATCCCTGACAACCTGTTTTATTTGATGATTGGTGGGGGGTATGATTTAATTGACATCTAGGCAAAGAGGTAGGGGCAGAATCCAGTAACAATACTGATAGAACAGCCACCCAATTCATCTAGAGCTGCAGGGAAACTGAATTAATAAAACCTTCCTCCCATTAGATTATTTGAATGAACTTGGTAAATACAGCTGTTTATACGTTACAATAAGCTAGTTTCTCCTACAGAACATCTATCTAACATCTCCTACCAAGTAAGTGATGTGTTTAAACATTGACAAGCAGCCTGCATGCACTGATGCATTTCCTCTTAACATACCTCCTTAATTCATTAGATTAATTAGATGAATAGATCATGACTTTCTTCAAGCAAGGCAGCATACATATCACTCCCTCATCTAATTTTCCAGCACAACCACTCTATGAGTTAGACTTGCTTCTGGAGTTGGGCAGTCTTAAATCGAATGAATGAATGAATGAATGAATGAATGAATGAATGAATGAATGGGTTGACATCATGATCAATCCAGTCACTCAGTGAGCTTCCATGGTTGAAGGTGGACTTTGAGTCTTCCCTGTGCTAGACTAACACTTGAAGAACTACACCACACTGGCTTGCATTGTGTGTGTATCATGCTTTTTTCAGATCCAAGGTGGAAAAATTAACCATGTGAAATATTTAGAGAACACTGGGTTGATTTTACTTTGTAAAATGCCCAAAGCAGAGATATGGGTGGATTGGAAGACAGTGCTTGGGGACATTTCTGTCTGTGAAATAAAGATTTTAAATTAAAAAATGCTATTTTACCAGGACACAGTCATTTTCTGAATATCTTTTTCTGGAGATCCATAATTTCTATTGGAAATCAAAATACACATCAAGTTTTTTTAAAAAAAATGTTATAGGAGGAAAAAATAGAGATGTAATATCAAATGCATTTTTATTATACATAAAACTCTGTTAAAATAATCCTGTACTAATTCCTATCAAACAGGAAGATTCTAGTGGGTTTTTTTCTTTTTGGCTGGAACGGGACTTTTCTTTGCAGATTTGCTTTGAGCTTTTGGTTCATACAGTGCATGTCGTAGAAATCTTGATGCCGCACCTTTATCCAGCTTGGCAGCTTTTTTCTTCTCTTCGATCTCTTTCACTCTGTTCATGTATGTTCTTATTCTCTCCTGAAACATATGAAAATATAAAAAGCACATTTCGTATCATACCAAAAAGAGCAAAAATATTTTCAAACTCAAGTCAGCTAAAAAAAAAGGCCATCAGTGAAGTTATTGAGACATCCATGCAGTATTTCAAAATACAGTGGAGACTTTCAGATATTGAGCAAGTAATATCAGGGATAAATACAAAATCCATGTAAGATGCCCTTTTCTTGGAAGAGCCATTGGTTGCATGATGATCCCATATCCACAGCCCATATAGCAATCTCGTAGGCAGTGCCACCTGATAAGTCTTCATATTATTGAGCTACTCTTTCTTTCAGATCACCCAAATCTCAAACGTTGTTGCTAATAGTACAGCATAGGAACACCATTTGACAGTGTTTAGGTGTTTCCTCCAATTGGAGTTGGCCAAAACGAACAAAAGAACAGGTGGGGCAGGTTTTATGAACAAAGAACTACCAGCTAAAACAAATTGTTGTAACCTAAGCAAATATGACATCCCATGTGCAAGTATCAGTTATTCCCAATCCCAAAGAAGAGGTTTAATTTTAATCCTAATAAGGTATAGTTTGTATAAAGTTCTCATATGTTTCACTACGGACTAGAGTCAAAGTTACATATCTTAAGCTCTTCTGCAAGATTCCAAGAGAATGCTGACCCTAATCACTTAGGCTGCTTAAAAGAAGGTGAGACAGTATAGAACACTAAAATGTTATCTCCAAACTGGAATACACACACACACACAAATTAAAAACTAAATCACTTCACTGCAAGATGGTGTAGTGATATACGCTGGGCTGAATAGTCCTAATTATATATACCCAGATGAGGAGAAAGAAATGGATTTGGGGGTCACAGAGCGTTTGAGGAAAGTATCAATCCACTGAGCACCTATTAAATGTTGCAAATCTGAAGGAAGTAACATTGCTAAAAGTGCCTTGCTCCAAATCTATTGTGTAATTACACTTAGCATCAGTATACTGAAAAAGGATATTGTACTGCTGGAAAAGATATACAAAGCCACCATGATCAAGGGACTGGAGCAACCATTCTAAGTTAAAAGGTTACAGTAGGGCTTCTTAGCTTAGAAAAAAAGTAAGAGTAGAGGGTAAAAATTATACCTGGAGCGAATCATTATGGAGGTTTATTTTTCTTTTGTTCCTCCTCTTGTCTTAAGACTACAAATAAGACCATTTAATAAATAATGGGAAATTCAGGTCAGATAAAAGGAAGGACTATACACGGTGCTTTCTTAACATGTAGAATCTGCAAAAGATGTAGTGAAGATAATACCAGCATTGAAAAAGAAAGATGGAAGGAAAGAGAAGAGGACAACAGCAGCAAGGTGGATGGGCTCAATTACAATGGTGATAGATGTACCGCTGGGAGCCCTGAAGGGCCAGGTCGAGGACAGATCATCTTGGAGCAGGTCTATCGACATGGTTGCTAAGAATGACACTGAAATAATCAAACAATCAATTAGCTGATCAATGGCTCCTTGCCATGGCAATAACTACATAATGCTCCGCTAGGTCTCTGAATAATTGCTGGACAGCACGTGTAGGAGGTGTTCTTGCATTGCTGTCCTGCCTGTGAGCCTCCCTTTAGCATTTGAATGGCCACTCTGGAATCAGAATGTGCCTTTGGTGAGCCAACATGGCTCTTCTTATGACATGCTAGCATGGCTGAAGTGTTGCTAAGGGTCTTGAGATGGAGGTACCGGGAGAAGCAGTCACTTAGGTAAGCTGCTGTGTGCAGTATGAAGCCGCGTGGCCCAAAGCCTTAGTAAGTCCAAGAGAACTATGCTTCTTTTGGCAATTGTATGTCTAGTCTAAGCAGTCATCTACAGCAGGGGTCCCCAACCTGTGGGCCGCAGCCTGTTAGGAAGTGGGCAGCGGGGCTCCCACCTGCAAACCCCGCCCCCCGGTGCGCGTGACTGGCTCCCGCCTGCAAACCCCACCCCCCCGGTCCATGGAAAAATTGTCTTCCACGACCGGTCCCTGGTGCCCAAAAGGTTGGGTACCCCTGATCTACAGAATAGGAAAACAGCTTTGACCTCCATTTTGGCCTCCGTTTCCCCATGCTCTTCTGCCCCAAGGCCAGACTTCTGAGGTAGCCCTCGGCATCTCTGAAAAGGGTTATTTTTGGAGTCGGGAAAGAAATGGGAGATTTTCCTTCCATAAGAACAGCAGGGCCAACATACCATACCTTTCTACTCTCCTTTATCTCAATCGTTCTGTCAGGAGAGTGTATGATTGGGAGTAGAACTGCACCACTAGCTCAGCTAAAAAAACAGAATTTTTGGCTCCTTTTCTTCCTTTCCAGCTACCTTTGAAAAGATGACCAACAACTTCCAGTTGTATTATTCCTGGTTATTACAAAATGGATATAAAATTAAAAACTGCTACATGAATAGTCTTGTTTTCCCTTCCCTTCCCTATCAGTTCTTCCTTTTGTTTCATCCCTTTTTAGATGTAGGGCAGGGACTCTTTTGAGTCATCAGCAAGCTAGTCTGGGAGCCTTTCTGGCAAAGGAATGAAGTATAAATTAACCCATAATCTTAAGTCTTTGATCCAAGTCACTAGCATTCATCCCCATAACAGAGGAATTCCCCATTTTTGTAAATCTTTTAAGAGGTTTTAATACCAGATTAAAAGCTGCTGCTGCTTCTAACCTCCCCAGCACCAGCACCACACACACACACACATAAAAGGTAAATTGACTGATTAATTACAGTTGCCTTTTTAGGGCATTTGAAGATTGCTAAATGTAATAACCAAATTGTTGCAAGTCTCCTTGGAAAAATAAGTGATTTCTTTCAACTGGACACTAAAGTTAGGGCATTCAACCGAGCCAACTGCTTTATTATTTTAAATGTGCCTGTTACCAAAATCTTAGTACTACTGCCTTTTGCAGAAAATGTGCACATTAATTTTGACAAAATTACTTATAAAAGCACACTTTTTAATACTACCTTTTACATTAAGAACACCTAAATAAAGATTTCAAAACTCAACCAAATCTGTTTGAAGTCCATTTCAATTGTCATTTTAATGACACATTAACGAAGAATCTGATGTTTGTACCTTCCAACCAAAGTATCTTCTCATACAGATTGCATGTTATATAGTGCTGATAACAACCTTTAATTCATGCAAAGTGGTATTTGAGACAAAGATTTGTTGCTGTTGTTTTTAATTTTGATGCATATTACACATATAGTCGTATTCGGGCTACAACCTTAGTTATTTCAAGGCAGCACTGCAATTGAGGAACAGAATAAGGCAGGAATGTTTGTCAGTCATGCAATACAGGTAGTCTTCATTTAGTGACTGCCTCATTTAGTGACCATTCACAATAAAGATTGTGATGAAAAAGTAACTTCGCGATCAATCCTTGCATTTTCGCCAAGTCTGTAAAGCAAAGGAAAGCTGAAGTAAGATCATAAGCACAGTCGTAGTTTCACTCAGTGACCACTTCACTTAACAACTGAGTTGCCAGTCCCAATTGTGGTTGCTAAACAAAGACTACCTGTAACACTGTTTAAAGGATAGATCCTGGTTCAGGAAGGAACAGTAAGAAAAGCAATTTGCACTCCATTTTGGGCACCAAAAGAACACTGATTTTCAGATAAGTTATCTCAAATTAGGGGTATACATAGGCACTATATTACATTAATGATTTGATCTGTCATACTTCAGAAAAGAGGTTGGAAGTTGGCTTCCGGTGGGAATGGTGGACTGAATGGCTGTGCCCGCTTCTTCAGTGGGCAGAGCTGACAACATGGTAGTTTTTTCGGGCTCAGGCAGCTTTTCCTGAAGCCCAGAAACGTTTTCCATATCAAAGAGAATACCTGGAATCATCCCATCTGTCCTCCGGACGGCTGCTTACAGACAGATCGCAAACAGCGTTTTGCTTTCGACTGGTAAGAGACAGCTGGGAGGTGGGGATTTCATCACTTTCCAAGCCGCGCTGTAGCCTTAAAGGGACACTAAGACCGGCCACCCCATTTCTAAATCACCAATTTGTATTTTTTTAAAAGTATACGTACCCCCTCCAGCAAAGGAGATTGTGACCTTGTCGTGGTGCTGGAGCTTGAGCACCTCAGTGATGCCATGAGCTAAACCGTGAAGGGACATCCAAGACGGGAAGGTCATGGCAGAGAGGTCAGACTAAATACGATCCCTGGGGAAACTAACAGCAACCTACCCCAGTATTCTTGCCATGAAAACTAAATGGATCAGTACAACCAAAGATATGTTGATATACCATCGGAAGATGGGACTCCCAGGTCGGAAGATGGTCAAAATGATACTGGGGAGGAACAGAGGATAAGTTCAACTAGCCCCAGATGTGATGACGCAGCTAGCTCAAAGCCGAAAGGACGGCTAGCGGCCGACAGTGCTGGTGGTGAACGATGAATCCGATGTTCTAAAGATCAACACACCATAGGAGCCTGGAATGTAAGATCTATGAGCCAGGGCAAATTGGATGTGGTTATTGGTGAGACGTCAAGATTAAATATAGGTATTTTGGGTGTCAGTGAACTGAAATGGACTGGAATGGGCCACTTCACATCAGATGACCACCAGATCTACTACTGTGGACAAGAGGACCACAGAAGAAATGGAGTAGCCTTCTTAATTAATAATAAAGTGGCTAAAGCAGTGCTTGGATGCAATCCAAATAATGATAGAATGATCTCAATTCGAATTCAGGGTAAGCCATTTAACATCACAGTGATCCAAATATACGTCCCAACCTGTGCTGGCCTGTCACGGGTATCAGGTTACACAGAGTCTCTGCTGTGAGCTGAAGGCAGGAATGCACTCACCAGCTGTAAGCTTAGCAACAGATACAGCCAGGAGTCACGCTGCAGGGAAAAGCCAAGAGAGAGAAACCAGGAGTCCATTTGCCGAAGTCAGAGTTGGAGCCAGAAGACAACCGATATTCCAAAGCCAGGTCAGGGGTGGTAACAAGTAGGTCAGCGAGAAGTCAAAGCCGGGTCAAAGAGTCCAGAAAACAGATTAACAGTAGTCCAACCAGGGTCAGGAAATCAGGAATCAAGCCAAGATGCCGGAGTGGTCGTGAAGCCAATATGCTACATTGCTCCCACAACTCACTCACCGCTCTGCTGGTGATTTATTAGGAGATTAGGGTCTGTCATCTGAATCCTGCAAAGACTCAACGTTTCCCCTACGTAACTCCCTTGCAGCTAGCCTCGCACTTCGTCTGTCCTTTAAGGCAATGCGTACACGTCTCCGTCTCTGCCCTTTGGGTGATTCTGGTGAGCTGGGAGTTTGATGAGAACCAGCTGGCTGCTGGCTAGAGGGTGGGGACAAACCACCATCCCCGGTTTGCTCCCCTGTAGCCTCAGTTGTTGGCTGCTGGCTAGAGGGTGGGGACAAACCACCATCCCCTGTTTGCTCCCCTGTAGCCTCAGTTGTTGCCAACTCCCCACTGCCCTGTGGTGCTGGGTCTACTTCTGGGTCTACTTCTGGAGCCGTGCCTAATTCTGGGGCTTCGTCTGGTTTAGTCCCCTGGGGGTTCACCAGGGGCAGCTCGTCTGCTGACTCCTCACTGGAGTCCTGGGGCAGAGGCTGAACCAGGACACAACCACAGATGCTGAAGAAGCAGAAGTAGGTAAGTTCTATGAGGATCTGCAGCACCTACTGGATGCTGCAAAAAGAGATGTGATTTTCATTACAGGAGACTGGAATGCTAAGGTGGGTAGTCAAACGACACCTGGAATTACAGGGAAGCGTGGTCTGGGAGAACAAAATGAAGTGGGACATAGGCTGATAGAATTTTGCCAAGAATTTTGCCACTGTGCATAACAAACTCTCTCTTCCAGCAACCTAAAAGACGACTTTATACATGGACTTTACCAGACTGTCCAACACCGAAATCATTTGTAGGCAAAGGTGGGGGACATCTATACATTTGGTAAAAACAAGACCTGGAGCTGACTGTAGTAAAGATCATGAACTTCTTATTGCACAATTTAGAATCAGACTAAAGAGAATACGGAAGACCCATAGAAGAAGGCAAGATGGCTGTCTGCTGAGACACTGGAAGTAGCCCAAGAAAGAAGGAAAGCAAAAGGCAACAGTGATAGGGGGAGATATGCCCAATTAAATGCAAAATTCCAGAGGTTAGCCAGAAGAGATAAGGAATTATTTTTAAACAAGCAATGCGCAGAAGTGGAAGAAGGTAATAGACTGACCTTCACCAGGATTTTAAACAGATTTCTTCTCACTTCTATCAAACTTTTATGCAAGATATCCAGGACATTGTGGAAAATATGAGATCTAAAATGTGCCATCAGGTTGGGGATGTGGTGGATGAAACTGAGAAATTTAAGAGCAATAGAAAGGTTTTTTTTTAAGACTGAGATTGGGATTTTTATCGAGATGCTGGATGAAGATTGGATAATGGAGTTGGAGAAATCTAAGGGAGAGAGTGATCTGCAAGCCATAAGTAAAATCAATCTCCTGGTGGAATGCCATGAAAAGAACCTGGAATCTTTGAGGGGGCAGTTGGGCTGTTTGATTCTTTCAAAAGGAAAGCTCTGTGCACATTGTGGGGATATGAACAGTAACTGCTTTGGTTTATTTTGAAGTGGGATAAGGGTTGAAGAATGTTCATCTGGTTTGCTTTCAGGATTTGATTGATGCTATTTGCCTTTAAAGATTTGGATTTACTGTTTTGAATTGGCTTTGTTTTTGAGGTTTATTAAGATGAAAATTATTAAAACTGTTTTATTAGGGTTAAAGAATGTTTATCTGGTTTGCTTTAAGGATTTGATTGATGTTATTCCCTTTTAAAGATATGGAATTACTGTTTTGAATTGTCTTTGTTTTTTGGGTTTATTAAGATTGGGATTATTAAAATTGTTGTACTATTAAGTATAATAGCAGACAACTTATGTGCTTTTTAATTTGATTCTTATAGTAGTAGACTGAAACGTATAAAATAGTGGTAGGAATGGAATAATTAAATATTTTTATCTTTTGGAGGGGAGAAAGATGTTTAGGTGGTTTATATGAACTTTTTTTCTTTATTTTAATATAAGAGGGAGGAGTAACTGTACTTAAGTGATTTTTATTGTGTGTTAAAGTGGAATGATTTATAGAAATAACGTGGTGTTTTGGTTTAATATAGAGTAAGAGATTGATTATGGAAAATTTTTGTATATCCTTGCTGTTAAAAATTGGAAGCCACATCTTTTCGTAAATTTGAAAAAAAAATTCTCTTGTGTTTCTGTACTTTAGTTTTTTTCTTTGTAGTTTTTATTCTTCTCTTATTATTTATTATATTATTTTATTATTAATTATTATTATTATTATTATTATTATTATATTTATTCTTCTCCTAATAAAATTTACTATAAAAAAAAAAGAGGTTGGAAGTCTACACTGTGTAACGACCTCCAAGATTGTGGAAGCCATTAATCAGAAGAAATGGCAAGTCTAAGGCTGGTTTTATTCTTCTCACTAAGGCATAATATGATTTATTTTGGATTAGGTGAAGCACTGTGTGAATCCTGCCACTGTATCTTATTCAACAAACTGTGGCCTAGTACAACATGCAAACCCAGCCAATATGTTAGTGACTGCATTCACACTTAATCCTAAATCATAATTTACTATTATGTGGATAAGTCTCTATGACCAAACCTCTGGGCCTTGTACCCTACCCATTCCCTCTCTACCCTTCATCTAGCCAGAAGTATAATTAACCAGGACTGAGTTTCTAGGATTTGTCATTATTAATTTAGGCACTAAATATATCAGAAAATGTTTGACTTAAACCATGGGCTGTTTAACTGAACAAATCAGAGTTTGCTTTTTAGCATGATTCCCGGTTCATATGTAAATAACAAACCTGGATATGTTTTCTTTCTTGTTGCAAGGGAGAGCACAAATCAAGGCTTTTCTCAGGCTTGCACAGACTTGTACACATGGCACTAAATCATGCCTTAGCATTATGTACCAACCAGGTCAATATGCATAAAAAGAACTAGTAAGAAATGATATGCAGAATGAATTCTCAGGCAGTCTGAAATAAATATTTCACTGAAAAGATACTTTCTCTCCAGGCAGATGAGTAGTTCTCAGTATCAAGCTAATGGCAAAAGAAAAACAGCAGCTGATTGGCCTTCTAGATGCAAGAAAAAGACATCAAACTGACCATCAGAAGAAAATAACACCCATTTCGCACTGCACATTTTACAAAATCTATAAGAAATTAGAAAAGCTGAAGAATAACTGCTTTTCTCTTGGGAAATTCAAGGTATCAGCAAAAAGAATATAACACTGATTGAGCTTTTTGACATTCAGTATATTTACTGTGCTGTATATTTACTTGCATGACATACTTTTCATACTGATGTGGTCTGGGAAGGAGTTAAAAAATTGAGTGGCAATTTGGTTCCAGTCAATCTTGAACAAAAACAGTTTTGCTTTAAAAAAGCAACATACTGCCATGAACCAATATGTATGTATGTATATACCTACATTTCCCTATGAATTTTATTTTGTAATTAGCTTTAGTTATTACTTGCATTTGTAGTTACAGTTTTATTGTATTAACAATACTGCATATCTGTACATGTGTAATATATAGAACACAACAATTCTGGTAGCCAACTGTAGATTTGATCTGTAGTTTTTCTATCTGCCAAGCTAAATCATTTGATCTGTTTCTTCAAGTCAGCAGAATTTCTAAGATATCCAGCCTTATATACTCTGCTCATGCTTCTAAATGGATTATAAGACAAACCTAAAAGATTTATTATAGGCAGTAAATATGTCACTAATGCAGAATTACTGGACAGAACACATATAACTGGTGCCAAAAAAGCTTTTAGCTTTGTTGCCGAACTGGATTCTTTACTGCTGAGAAAATGAATTAATGGAGGGATTGGAAAAGGGGAGGGGGAATCTTTCCCGTCTTTGCTAGTAAATCAAACACATGATACTTTTAAAGTCAGGCAGGAGTAAGAAAAGGTAGCCTTAGAGATTAACACAAGTCCAAGTATTTATAGGAAAACATACTGTACTGGAAGTTATAAATAATTATTAGACACGTAACATTTTTCCATTCCGTAAGGAAAGAGCCGGTTGGCACAAAATTCAAACTATTAAAAAAGAAAAAGAAAAAGAAGGAAAGGATCATCTTATTTGAGAATTTAAGTGAGATCAAAACTTCTACTTTGAAACAAACTATTTATTTTGAGCAGAAACTATGCCTTGGTATTCCTCAAGATTTCGCAAGGTAAGCAAATGAGATGAAGAACAGGTTAGATCCAATGGCAGCTTTGTCTCATGGCTACCATATCTGGTCTGCAAAACTGTGTACAACCCCTAGAGGGCAACAAATACTGAAACCTCTATGTTTTGCTGCCATCTAGAGGCCATCAAGATTTTTACAGCCCAGATATAGTAGTCAGTTTCAATAGAAAATATTTCTATTTCAAATTGCATTGATCTCCCATTCTTATTTAAGTTCTCTCCCCAACTTAAAAGGGTAAAGGTTTTCCCCTGCATAGTCGTGTCCGACTCTAGGGGGCGGTGCTCATCTCCATTTCTTAGCTGAAGAGTCAGCGCTGTCTGAAGACACTTCCGCAGTCATGTGGCCGGCATGACGCGCGTGGAACGCTGTTACCATCCCACCGAAGTGGTACCTATTTATCTACTTGCATTTGCATGCTTTCGAATTGCTAGGTTGGCAAGAGCTGGGGCGAGTGCGGAAGCTCACTCCGTCATGCGGCACCCGGGTCTCGAACCGCCGACCTTCCGATCAACAAGCCTGGCATCTTAACCACTGAACCATCGCACCCCTCTCCCCAACTTACCCTCCCGTAAAAAGCAGCTCCAGAAATGGGCAAAAGTGGGGGAGCCCTCCAAGAAAAAAATTAAATGTATAGCAGAGAGAAATATTGTTGAACTTGGCATTCAGCAAAAAATCAGACACCCCAGTTTGCACAAGGTCTTTCTACTGAGATATCTACTTGATTCAATGCAAAGCACTTACTTTCCAGTAAATCTCTGCATGGTAATGGCTTGGGACCTGCTCAAAATAATAGCTGAAAGTAAAAGCATTTTATTCTAAGATATGGTGCGATCAGATAGTGATACTTGTATCCTACATCACACACCTAAAACCTACCAGTAAAAAATACTGTTGGCCATTAGCTCCAACTTCTGCCCAGAGACCATTGCAAAATTTACCAAACTCCCAGTTAACAAATAAAGTTCTGCACTGGTCAACTCCTAAACCCATGAAGGTGCGGAGGTGGCAGGATAAATGTTTCTCACTACTTTTCACATGTTTGGTCCTTGAGTGTAGATGTTCATATTTAACCACTGAATCAATGTACAGCACTTATCAGAATTCCATCGATTTGTTACAAGGCATTCCAACACTTCTACAATAGAACTATTAGCAATTAGTACTGATTGATGCCCACATCACTAAACACTTTTATGATCAAATCCTCACATTCTTTCTGTCAAAACACTAACTGACTGACAGTTAAACCAAAACAGAACTGTTTACAATAATCACCCCTTTATGAAACAATATGAGAGAACTGTACTGCAATGTTGTCTTACACTGATGATTATATGCTTCATGGAAAAAGCAGACCGAAAACTGCATTTATAGTGTGCAATAATCAATATTGAACTCAGTTATATTTTTTCATTTGGAGTTCACAAAATTTGTGCAAACCATTTTCTCAACATGGAGAGAATTTTACATGGTAGTGAGCATAAGAAACTTACCAATTCCCGTTTGACTGGATGCTCCTTTGGATTTATTCCTTGTGTAGCGAGATACACTGCAAAATGAATTTATTGTTACCAGAATTAATTTAAAAGATATAGCAACAGATTCTTCACTATGCATTTAAGATTCAGGAACACATATTTTATTTATTTATTTATTATTTAAATTTATCCCTGCCCATCTCCCCGAATAGGGGACTCTGGGCGGTTTGCTTATCAGTTGCATGATTGGAAAAGTCCTTTGCCAAATCCGTAACAATCAAAATGTAAAATGCTTAAAACTTCAGAAAAGAATATCTTTTGGTATTACAAAACTAAGTGCCGGTATTTTTATTTATTTATTAGACTTTTATCACCGCGCCATCTCCCCCACAGGGGACTCTGGGCGGTTTACAGATATAAAAATTAAAATTCTACTAAAAATATACAATACAATATACAATTACTTATTATATAAATTAAATAGAAAATCCAAGCGGGCGATCTCAACCAACCTAGGACCCACATGATCTTAAAAGGGCTCTAAGACACCAACCATACCCATGAAGAGCTATTCCTATTCCCGTCCCACGCGAGGCGGCACAACCAGGTCTTTAAATTCTTCCGGAAGGATAGGAGTGATGGGACCTGCCTCACCTCCGGGGGCAGAATGTTCCAAAGGGCAGGTGCCACTGCCGAGAAGGCACGCCTTCTGGACCCCGTCAACCAAAACTCCCTTACCGACGGGGTTCGAAGCATGCCCTCTCTACATAATCGAGTGGGACGGTTTGAAGTTATGGGGATGAGGCGGTCCCTCAGGTATCCTGGTCCCATGCCATGTAGGGCTTTAAAGGTCAAAACCAACACCTTGAATTGCACCCGGAAGCATACTGGTATCCAGTGCAGCTGGCGTAGCAGAGGTGTCACATGGGCCGATCTAGGGGCACCAATAACTGCACGCGCTGCCGCATTCTGGACCAGTTGGAGCTTCCGGATACTCTTCAAGGGTAGCCCCATGTAGAGCGCATTGCAGTAGTCTATATGGGAGATGACCAGGGCATGAGTGACTGTACGGAGGGACTCCTGATCCAGGAAAGGGCGTAACTGGCGCACAACACGAAGTTGCGCAAAGCCCTTTCTGGCCACGGCTGCCACCTGCTCCTCGAGCAGGAGCCGTGAGTCCAGTAGGACCCCCAGGTTCCGCACTGGTTCTGAATGGGGAAGCGCAACCCCATCCAGAACCAAAGATGATAATTTCCCAGATCCAGAAGAACCATCAATCCACAGCCACTCCGTCTTACCAGGGTTCAGCTGAAGCCTGTTGTTCCCCATCCAGACCCCCACAGCCTCCAGGCACTGAGAGAGGGCGGCCACTGCATCACTTACTTCCCCTGGGATGGAGATGTACAACTGTGTATCATCAGCATACTGATGATATATCATCCCATGGCGACGGATCTCACCCAGCGGTTTCATACAGATATTAAATAGGAGAGGTGAGAGAACCGAACCCTGCGGCACCCCGCAAACGAGGGGTCGAGAGTTGGATCTCTCATCTCCTATTACTACCGATTGGGACCGACCCCCGAGGAAGGAGGCGAACCAGCGCAAAACTACGCCAGCCACCCCCAACTCCTCGAGTCGTCCCAAAAGGATACCATGGTCGATGGTATCGAAAGCCACTGAGAGGTCAAGGAGAGCCAGGATGGACGCACTTCCTCCATCCCGCTCCCGCCAGAGATCATCCATAAGCGCGACCAATGCAGTTTCCACCCCATATCCCGGCCTGAAACCCGACTGAAAGGGGTCTAGATAATCCGTTTCATCCAGAATCCTCTGGAGTTGTAACGCCACCACCTTCTCAACCACCCTCCCCAAAAAGGGGAGGTGGGAGACAGGACGAAAATTATCCAATATCGTAGGGTCCAGTGATGGTTTCTTGAGTATGGGGTGCACCAGTGCCTCCTTGAGGGCATCCGGAAACACCCCCTCCCCCAGAGATATATTAACCATCGCCTGGACCCAACCACATGTCACCTCCCTGGCTGCTTGAACCAGCCAGGAAGGGCAAGGGTCTAGATGGCATGTGGTGGCCTTTACAGTCCGGAGGATCCTGTCCACTTCCTTAGGCCCAACAGGATCAAACCGATCCCAGATAACCGGGTAATGACGTTCCCTTGGCATCTCCCCAGACTCTGCTTCACGCTTGGAGTCCAACCTAGACCGAATTTGAGCGATTTTATCCTGCAGATGCTCAGAAAATTCTTCCGCACGGCCCTGCAGGTGGGTTACAACCTCCACCTTACCCAGAAGAGATTGTGTTATCTTAAACAGGGCCATCAGGCGGCATTCTGCGGATGCAATAAGAGCGGAGAAATATAGACGTTTCGCCGCTCTTACCGCCACAAGGTAGGCCTTAACCGCGGCTCTAGCTTGTGTTCGGTCGGATTCAGTCTTCGTTTTTCTCCAGCGACGCTCTAGGCGTCTCTTAGCCCTCTTATAAGTGCAGGGAGCTACACAAGAAATTGTTTGTTTGTTTGCTAACATCTCATTCAGCTCCAGGCAACTGACATTCCAATAAAACAGAAGAGAATATACAGTATGTAGCTCAGGGATGAACTGTGGAGTCCTTGGTGCTCTCTGAGCTTGGTTGCTTCCAATGTATATAAACAGGGAGCAAACCCCACCCTCACTAGCACTGATGATGTTACCTAGTCGGGTAATGAAAGGTCTGCAAGCAAACAGCCAAGCTCAGAGAGCACCAAGGACTCCACATTCCAATAAAACTCATAAAATAATTGTAAGATAAATATCACAATAATATAAATATAAGGAAAAGGGGGGGAACTAAAACACATATGAGGATTAAAGACCATTCATGTTTAAATATGCCATTAGATGCAGATTCATCCGTGTGCCATTATATATTCTTACTCTGCATACTTACCCCAAAACATTGAATTCAATGTGTAAGCAGAGACCAAATCTAATTTTGCTTGTTCAAGAGGATCTAGCTAAAACCAGAAAGATAAAATAATCTTCATGTTTTATTATACACGAGTCATCAGATTAGATCATAGCCTTGGCACTGATGAAAATCACAGTCAATGCCATTCCCCCCACAGCTTGAAGCTAGGTGGACAACACCACTTTGCAGGGAAAAGTTAAATATAACACTTTCAATTTCACCTTCTTATTTCTGACATCATACTTTCAAACAGTTAACTCTAAGAAAATTAGGCATTAACAGAATTTAACATCTAGCAAGGTGACTTGACTTTGAGATGCCTATTAAAATAGTCTGTATCCTGTATCCTATGCAAACATAAACATAGCTATTCAAAATTCAAAAAATCCTCAGTATATGAGAAAGCTTAAGAAATACCAGCTCTAAAATTAAATGGAAATAAGTATACTCACTGGAATCCACTTAGACTCCATAGAGCAGTTCTGAAAATTTGCAATGTGAAATACATTTCGCATGTCTTGCAGTAATGTTTATAATACCTGGCTAAGGTAGGCCTACATTACTATCTTCCATATTGCAGAACAAGATACTTGTTCACCTATGCCCAACTAATGAGTTCACAAATCTTTGAAAAAGATTCAGACAGCGATTCCCAATCTGTAGCTTAGTCTTTTATCCATTATGCTACCCTAATTCTCAGCTAAAACAGAATATGTGCTCTTTCTGGAAAAATGGGAGTACCACTTTCTGTTTGACCTTTAGAGCTACTTTCTCTCCTCCAATGCCTTCTAGTTGTGCTGGACATGAGCTCCCATAGCCCACCAGCCAGTTAAGGGATTATGGGAATGAAGTCAAGAAACTCTGGTGGACACCAGTTGGAGAAGCCGGCTCTAGACACCTGCCACTGCTCATTTTTTGCACAATTCATGACTCTAAAATATCATGGCTGCATATTAAAAGGTAAAAACAGTTTTGGCTGCCAATGCCTATCTATCATTCTATTCCTCTAGGACTTCCAAAAACACAGCTTACAAGTTTGAGCAGGGATCCTGTCAAAGGGCTGTATTGTAAAGCGGTTGTGCTCATAATTTATTTTTGACTGAAAGGCTGAAGACTTCAGGGGTGACATTTCCTGATATATGAGCTCTTATTTTGCCCCAAAGAAACTACAAATTGGATGTACACAGGTACTTGCACAAAGAGCTCAGGCAGCGTCTTGTGCTGTTGCTGCAGGTTAAAAGAGGGAACAAAGGATGCATTATATATTCCTTTACATCCTAAAAAAAAAACTTTCCCTGATACATACTGTAGCACATGTCCATCTAGATTAAACATTTTTGGACTTTCCACATTAGAACCCACTTCTAGAGGCAAGGAAAGCATGCAGCATACTTTACTATTTAGTCAGTATGCACAACCCACTCAGGGTTGAAAAGCACTGAGTCCTGTAATTTCTATTTATTCTTCTTATGTTATTAAATCTCTGCAACTGCCATTCTAAACTGGTACCATCCAGATACACTGTTCTACAGCTCCCATAATTCCTGGTCAGCATGGATAACGAAGAATTATAAGAATCATAATCAAACAAATATGCTTATGTGGAGAGTGTCAAACTGGAGAAGGCTGATTTATAGCCTTATTCTCCAGACCAAGCCTCACCAAGGGAGCAAGCAAAAATTAAACAGCAGCAAAAGGTTTCTTGCTCTCATCTTCTCTTACCTTCTGGAGGAGCTCGCTTCTGGATATAGACATCATCGTCTTCAACATTGCATCTACTGACCCAACAGATGTTTTAAAGGCTAATAGGTAATCGTGAATCTCTGTGGGGTAGTCTTCTTCAGCAAGATCCATTTCTAATATGATACTCACTACACACATGAATAGGTACCAAGAAATAAATATGAAAACAAAGACAGTTCACAAATGGTGCCAAACCATGATTTACATACTGAGTAAGTCACAGCTGTCTGGATTCACACATGCTAAACCATAAACATGGAGACAGTATGGCTTAACACAATATAAAATACCAGCTGTACTGTCCATGAAGTAGCAAAGCAGGTTTACAAGGTATTAAGACTATCACTGCCCTTAACTTGTAGGATGTAAATCAAAGATACATAAGAGAAGTTTTTGACCCTTCAAAGAAGGGTAGTAGTATCAACAACTTTCATAACAAACTTGTTCTATTGCCAGGTTCAAATGCAATCTAAGCAGTGTGGTCATGCCTCTTAAATGCAGTCGGTCTGGTAACATTTGAGATTAACATCAAATGGAGGACTCAGTTACAAGGCTACACACCACACAAGGCACAACTCTCTATAGAGCAGAACACCAATTCTGGCATAGGAAATACTCCTTTAATATATAATCTGATAGTACTAATATGATGCCAGAATAGCAACATACTGAAAAGGCACCATCACTGTTTCATAAAAGACAACACTCAGGACCACACAGAACCATCATGTTCAAATCCTAATAAAAATACCTTATTTAAAATAAAGGCTATCTGCTCTGCCCCATCTCCATGTGCTCAACCATAGTCATTCACAATGGTAGCCTGGGTGATCAGCATTCCTCTTTCCTACCTTCAATATTAAAAAATGAAGTTTGTCCAGATCAAGAGATCATTTCATACTTTGAGAATCACAGTGATTTAGCTGGGTTCACATAACAGAGTAAACCAAATCTAAACACTTCAAATTAAAGCTCTGCGCAATGTATGAATTGAGAATGGTAAACCATGATCTAGTGTGATGTGACTCATTAAAAAAAACAAATCATGACTTAAGGCAGTATGTAAACCCAGCATGTCGCCTCAGTCATACAAAGGCAATTAAAAAAAACTGAAATAGAGAAATGATTATTTATTATTTAAATTTATATTCCACCTATACAAAAAGGCCTTTCTACCTATAGGTAGATAATTGATTTCTTCCTGGACTTTCTTTTACCATTTGGCTTCACTGAATCTTAATTTACTTAAATGCATTTATTATTACTGTTGTTACATAATATTGATAAATTGTTACATAATATTGATAAATTTTGATTTACTTAATGTATTCTGTGGATTCTATGTTATGGTATAAGCTGCTTAACATCATATAATTGAAGTGGCTTAGAAGCATTGGTAATATAAACAACCAACTGAAAGAGTATTCTACTGAACAAAAACAAAAATGTGTTTCTAAATATTCCCAGTTATGAGGACTGAAAAGACAGACAGACAATTAAGGAGAGTCATTAGGGAAACAATACGGAATGGGGAAGGTAGGCTGAATAGCGTATCATTTGAATCAGACACTATTTACTGACTAATCCAAACAAGAGGGAAATAATCCTGCTAAGTAAAGGGAATGAAAGGTATTGCAGGAATAACTTAACAGGATGAACCTTTTGTTTCTACTTAAAAAGATGGGTAAGGAATCCATCGAGACATACCAGGTCACATGGCAATATTACCAGGGACTGTCTCTCAAGATGGCAAACATAAATTTGATAAATGTGAGCTCCATGACATATATCACTCCCCTAACATAGGAAAATCCTGTTCCTACAACAAAGCTCAGCCTTCATAAAGGTAAAGGTAAAGGTACCCCCCGCACATTTGTGCAGTCGTGTCCGACTCTAGGGGCCGGTGCTCATCTCCGTTTGTTAGCCGAAGAGCCAGCGTTGTCCGAAGACGCTTCCACGGTCATGTGGCCGCATGACACGCGTGGAACGCTGTTACCTACCCACCGAAGTGGTACCTATTCATCTACTTGCATTTGCATGCTTTCGAATTGCTAGGTTGGCAAGAGCTGGGGCTAGTGCGGGAGCTCACTCCGCACGCAGGGCTAGGGATTCGAACCTCCAAACTTGCAATCTTCCAATCAACAAGCCTGGCGTCTTACCCGCTGAGCCACCACGCCCCCAGCCTTCATACACACACAATTAATCTACCCATTATGCACCACCTTGCACACATTCCTTACACACATGGAGACCAAGCCATGCTTTAAGACCAAGGCTCAGATTACCATGATGGCCAGGAATGAGAAAAACTGTACTCCAACACAAAGCAAAGGAAGGCTGGACTAGGGCAAACCCTGGTTTGAAACTTCTACTTCAAAAATGGCTAAAATGCTTGGGACTCTTTAGCTTGGAAGAAAGGTGACTTGGGAGGATATGACTGAGATGTATAAAATTGTACACGGACAGAGAGAAGTATTCTTCTCTCAGAATTCTAGTCCTAGTGGTACTTCGCTGAAGCTGATTGGAAGGAGATACAGAACAGACAAAAGAAAAAAAATATTTATACAATGCATTATTAACTTATAGAATTCATTACACAAGACATGAGGATGGCTACCAACATAGATGACTTTAAATGGGAATTAGACAAAATTATGAAGGACAGGTCTCTCAATGGTTACTGCTCTTGATGATTCAATTTTATGTCTGGACTAGGGGCACTATGCCTCAAAATCCCAATTGGAGGGGAGCAGTAGAGGAAGATGGGATACTTTTCCCCTACTGCTTGCAATCCAGAGGCATCTACTTGGCCACTGTGAGAAACAAAACATTCAACTACGATGGAGGCTGGATCCAGGAGGGCAATTGCTCTATGCTGCAGCAGGAGGCTGACCATCTAAATAGTCGCATCTGTGACACCCTGATTGAATGGATGTCATATAATAAGGCAAACTGCCATGAGTGTGGTGCACTCCATGGTAAGAAATGGAAAACTTATATTACTACTGTTAGTTCATAAAAGATATGGCATGAACTATTAAAGGAAAAGGAAGTAGTACAACCACCAAGCATAGTTCAAAGTCATGAAACTAATTAGAATACAACATGGGGACCAGAGTAATCTCTTGGTTTTCAAGAGACAGAGCAAACATTTTAAAATACTCTTTTTTGTTTTCTGAGTTAGCTGATTTCCTAACTATTGCTTTTTAGGAATCTGAGTAATGCCAACATTTAAAATACACTTACAAATGTTTTCCCCTGCAAATTGCTATTCAGCAAACATCAACTCCTGAGCGTTACTACGTGAAGAATGTATTTTAAAGACCCCTACAGTACTGTTTTCCTTTCACTTAAATATTCAATATACAGGCTAGGTTCAAACCTCATGTTAAGCCATGATATGTTTAACCACTGTTTGTTGAATAAGCTACAACAGGCTGGATGAGCATATACCATAAATCATGGTTTACAAACTACAAAGGTTAGGTTGTATAACTAGGCTCATGTAACATGCAGAGCCGAGTTATAGAAAAACACAATTCTGAAATAAGGGAATGTCACGTTCCATTAAAACTCCCTGAATCATGTCAAGTGTTACAGGAGACTTGTATATAATAACCATTGAGAGTATGGTATATGCTCATCCAGCCTGTTGTTCAGGAAACTGCCAACTAATTAATAGCTTTAAATACCAATTCAATTGGTATTTGGCTCTGTACAATTATGAAGCAGGACTGATAGTGTAAAAATTTGGCTTTGCAAGAAATTCTCTACAAACAGATTCTGGGATCTGGTAACTTTCGCTTGTTGAAATCTGCAAAAAAGATCTTAACAGACTAGGTTAATATATCACACTAAATCATAGTTTAAGATAGGGCTACCAATCTGAGCTGCAAAAATCCAGATGATCACTAAATCTGAGAGCAAAAAGATGCAGACAACTCTTTAACATTTTGCTGCCATTTGGTGGTCATCCAGATTTGTGCGTCCAAAATGTGGTAGCATGGTTTACTGAATGAACCCAAACTGACTAGATTCACACAATCTGCTGTGCCAAAACCAGGTAAGCCACCTTATCATGTGGAATGCCGCATCTACCTAGCCATAGTTTTATTTTGGAAACATGACCCGATCTCTCCTTGTTGGACAATACTGAAGAACAGGGTTCAGCCTTGGCATCTATTTTCAGTTCAACTGCACAGGATAAAGCACCATGTTGGAGAGTGGATTTGCTCTAGTGGAAAACAGTTCCGCTGTTGTAGGATGGGGTGCTTATGTTTTACCCATTCTGACTCTCAAAGAGACGCCACGACAGGAGGCTTTATGCTGGCATATTCCAGGTTGTTCCAAGGTCCCCCAAGTCCTTAGCAGCAGCTTTTCAAAGTGACCCAGGGGGTAGGAGGGGGTGCTAGAAAGTGACTAATATTAGGTGTCCTGTCTTGGGCAAGGGGTGTGGTGGCTCAGCGGGTAAGATGCCAGGCTTGTCGATCAGAAGATTGCAAGTTCGGAGGTTCGAATCCCTAGCCCTGCGTCCGGAGTGAGCTCCCGCACTAGCTCCAGCTCTTGCCAACCTAGCAATTCGAAAGCATGCAAATGCAAGTAGATGAATAGGTACCACTTCGGTGGGTAGGTAACAGCGTTCCGCGCACGTCATGCGGCCACATGACCGTGGAAGTGTCTTCGGACAACGCTGGCTCTTTGGCTAACAAACGGAGATTAGCACCGGCCCCTAGAGTCGGACACGACTGCACAAATGTGCGGGGGGTACCTTTACCTTTACCTTGGGCAAGGATATAACCCAAAGGTCCCATAGACAGGGCAGCTAAGCAGAACTTCCAGTAAGGCACAGCCTTAGAGAGGCAAGCCTCTTCTTTAGTCTATCCAGCAGAGGCATCTGCTAAAAACAGGATGCCGGAGCAGATGCTGGCAGTAACCCCGCAGGGTTTAACTTGGCCCTTAAAGGCCTGCTCAGCTCGCCCGTCCCCCGCGCAGCTGGAAAAGGCTGTCCGGGCAGGGCTGCTCCAAACCAACAGGGCCGCGCACCCCGCTCTGAAGACAAGACAAACGCGGCCGAAAGAACAACTCTCGGCAAGCGCCGCCTACCCTCAACCTACCCAGACTTCTGCCACGCTTCCGACCTGTGGCGCGGAAAGAAGCAGCACCGGCCTCGCCTCCCCTTGGCACCCACGTAACGGAGGCGAGTGAGAGAGATTGGACGTCAGCAGGCGGAGCAGTAATGGAAGACGCCCACATAGGTAGGCCGGTCCAATCCGATCCCTTCCTCCCCCTGCACCAGCCGCTATCCAACGAATGGGATCAAGTGGCCTTCGGAATACAGTGTCCCCTCTGGGTTTGGGGTTCGAAGAAGCCTGGCAAGGAAATAGCCGGTCGGCTTGATTTGAATGGCGATCTTTAGAGCCAAGCACGGGAACGCAATTCTTTTTCCCGCTGGGCTTCTGCGGAAGGCCTTTCTTGAGGGCGATATATCGTCAGCGGAGGGGAAGGAACAAAGGTCGAAAGGATGTATTAAAGAAGCCTTCTCCGACCTAGCGCCCGCCCTCCCGGGAGTTGAAGGCCAAACCCTCGGAAGAGGCGCTAGGTCGGAGGAGGCTGCACCAGCACTGGTGCTCCTGATTTGTTGGGGCTTGTGTGGTCTTTTCCGTGCAGATTAAAGATCTTCCCCAGCTATCCTGGTGTATTTCAAGGGTCGTTCCGCCATGCAAAAGCGTATGGAATCACATGGTTCAATCCTATCTTCGTATATTTCTCAGCAGGTAGTAACGCTCGGCTGAAGTTACCTGGGTTCCGAAGCCCAAGCAGGGTGGCCTGGTTAGTTCCTGGATGGGGGATCACCAGGGATTCTTGGGGGTGCAGGCTGGAGTGGGAAATTGAAAAACGTCATGGAGGAAGGCAGTGGCATACTGCTTCCATATTACTTCCTAGAAAACTGCATAGGTGCGTCCATTTAGTCACCAATGCAAGTTTTATTTTACCGCAAATGTATTAACCTGCTTCAGACAAAAGAGAGACAAGAGAGGTAAGACATTTCAGAGAAGGAAACGGGCTCAACTCCATATAGTCAGTTTTGTCCTGGGAAGACCTAAAACCAGTCAAGCGACCCAATACAAAGAACTGGAGAAATAGAGCAGCTGATAACCCTTTCCATTACAGGACTCAGTGCTGAACCTGAGCAGTACAGGACACACTTCTCAAACCTTGGTTGGCTGCAAGTGATGCCTGACCAGCAGAGTGGGTGCTACAGATATCATGAAGCCTTGTCAATACGCTCTTGGTACTAGAGCTCATGGCATACTGGACAGTTTCTTGGGAAAGTAGATGGGGAGCTTCTGTTCTCAAAACGACTTAAAATGGCTTCAGCTAGAGCCGCTAAAAGGGAGATTTTATTACATTAATGGCTGAGTGAGTTAAGGGTGTTGTAGGAACAGGCCTGATGTGTTCCCCCACACTTCCATAATCCCCAGCCTGTCTTACTACTAGCTGGGGAAATCAGATTTAGACTGAGTTCTCACATTGCATTAGATCACAATGTGGCTTCTTTGCTTTGAGCTCTGTGTAAACCCTGTCCTTGTGATTTATGACTTACCACTTTCTATGAACCTTGTCACTATGATTTCTTCATTAAATCAAGAGCAAGCAACCCATGGCTTAATGTAATATTGAACCTGGGTGTAGAGTTTTATCAGAAGGAGAAAGATATAATTTCAGAGCATATGTATTTGTTTCAGACAGAATGAGCATTAATACAATTCAGGGGAGGGGAACAGACTTCATAAGTTAGTTGTCATCTGGAACCTGAAAATACATATAGGCAATCTTCACCTTTAGTAACCTTTGGGTATAAAATTTAGCCTACTTCTAGATGGGATGAAGTTCACAGTATATGTCATTCTTATTACAGAGGAAATAGTGGACAAAGATGGGATGCAGCTTAAAAATAAAATTTTTGAGATGGGGTGCTATGAAACAAAACCTCTGCTTGATCTTGATTTGATTTACTTGCAAATTAGCAAAGTAATTTGCTGGATACAAGGAAGCAAGCATTGTTGCCATAAATGGATGCCTAAAACTTTACATCCTTAAGATTACAAATGTTATATACAGTATGATCCTATGTTTTGTAATCAATGAATGCTTACATTTAAAAAAAAGCAGCAAGGTCATGCAAGCAAAAAAAAAAAGGAAGTTTTGACCTGGGTGGGACCCAGGAAGAAAGTCTTTTCTGTTGCAGCACCTGGTGGAACATCATACCCACCAGAGATCAGATAGGCCCCAACTCTGCTGGCCGTTCGCAAGGCCCCGATGACATGGCTGTGTTCCTAGGCTTGGAGCTGGAATGTCTGTTGGAGCCTGTGAATTAGTTTTATTGAAATTTTTGTAATGTATATGTATTTATAGCTGTCTTTGTTGCTTTTATCTTGGTTGCCAATATATTATCCCGCCTTTATTAGTTTTACAAATAACTCAAGGCGGGGAACATACTTAATACTCCTTCCTCCTCCTATTTTCCCAACAACAACCCTGTGAGGTGGGTTGGGCTGAGTGTGTGTGACTGGCCCAAGGTCACCCAGCCGGCTTTCATGCCTAAGGCGGGACTAGAACTCACAGACTCCTGGTTTCTAGCCTGGAGCCTTAACCGCTAGACCAAACTGGCTCCCAGAGTTGCTTGTTTGAGATGGGCATCCATATAAATTGAATGAATAAATAAAATATTTCCTGACAATTTCTTGGAATGGCCAATTTACATTAGTCTCCTGTGTCACTTGACTAAGGTGGTAACTTGGAATATATGGGGGGCATTAGCCGTCATCCGGAGTTCCATGCTATGCAGGAAGACAATTCTGTTTAAGTCAATCATAGAAAAAGAAATGCAAATCAGGTTTCAATTACAATAAAGGAAAGAAGCTTATATATTATCAGGATCCCTTAACTTCTAGCTGCGCATGGGTTCTTTCTCACAAAGCCTTTCCCAGAACAAAGACGTATTTCATGAAGTATACAAGGTACAAATGTGCTATCAACCAAACTACAAAATGACAAACTACATAGGTATGGGCTATCATAGGTGAGATCAGAAGTAATAGATGAAGCCGAGTAAACAGGAAATTGAGAAGGATGACAAAAGATAACTGCAGGTGAACTTGTGAAGATCTAAGCAATGAAAGAACAGTGCTACACCTTTCAATCATATTTTGTAGATAAGTAGCTGTATAACACTGGGGCATACATAATTCAAGTGACGAAAACTGCATGTATGACCTTGCATTAACCCGTGAGCTAAATGACTGTATTTCCTCTTGCTTTAATTGTATTAGAAAGATGCCCTATCTAGCAATCTTCCCCTCCTTTTACAAAAGAGTGTTTCTCATCAAACTTTAAATGTAGAAGTAAACAAGACAAATGAACAAACATTATTTAGCTTTGGGGTTATTTTTCTAAGTATATTCTATACTTTATGATTAAAGCATTTCTTTCTTTGAAAAATAGCTGATAGAAGGGAGATTCATGTTGAGATAAAGCTAGTTTTGTGTGTATTAAAAGAAGTCTCCTAGACATCAACTAGATTAAATGGCAGGATATGGCCATAACTCAAAGCACCCACATCTATTTTGGCGAAAAGCTTGTTTGGTAAATAAACAACTTTTTAAAAAGACAATACTAAATTAGGAATTAGAAATAAATTAGAAAGGATTATACAATGAAAGTCAATATAACTGATTTCTTGCAGTGCAAAAGATAGGTTTATTGTGTTGCACATCCACTTTTTGTCATTAAATCGGTCTTAAGCAGAGTATCAAAGAATACCAGCTCTTCTCCCCAGGAAATCTTTTTGACTCATTTTATTTGAAACGTATATTGCTGCCCATTTATTTTTTACAGTGGAGGCATCTTAATCTGGATCCTGACACTGGCATCCTATTTATTCAGTCTTATTCAGCATTACCCCATGGAGGACTAAGGTTCACAAATTACCCATTTCAGGAGGAGTTCTGGCACCCTCATCTACACCCTCTTCTATTATCACTCCTGTTAACATCTCCAAATACATCCCTCATAGATCACTGAGGTGGAAGGGGCCAATCAGATTCATTTCCCTGCTCAGTGCAGGAATCCAAATTAATGTGTCCCAAACAGAGAATAAATCCAGCAAAAGAGACCCCGCTTCCCTGAATATTTGGTTCTATTGCTGTTACAGCTAGGATTTTTTTTTAATTATTTCTAATATTCATTTGGAATCTGTCTTTGTTACTGTTTCCCACAGCTTCTCCTATCCCAGTTATAAAGGCACTTGAGTCCACAGAAACAGTCTTAATCAAATAGAAGTGCAGCCACTGAAACACCAGCTTTTCTAAACTTTCAGTCGATGACAGCAGCAGTTTGCGGAGACATTTTTCCTCACATTCATTACCTGAACAGAGTGGAAGCTATCCTTGGTCCTGATTGCTGCTCACCTGAATCCTCTGGTTTCATTTGGATGTTTAATGTGGTCTGCCTCTCCCTTTGAGGGAGATCCAAGCCCAGGCCCCCAAAGTGAGGATTGGCCTGCCAGCCTTCACTTATGGACCAGTCTGATGGGGATGCTGCTATGTATTGGGTCTGATCTGTGATTTCTGCATACATACACTGTTACACCCACTTCATTAAACTGTACCACAGACTTCTCCCTCCACTGGGTCCCTGTCTTTCACCCCAACCATCCTATGTCTGACTAGCTCATCCTCTTTAATGGAAGTCTTCTTGGCTGCATCTGGAGTAGCATTCCTTATCCTGTGTCCCTTTACATACAGATGTATGTTTTAGGATGTTAACTTTTGACTTTTTTAGTCTGGCCAGTAGGCATGAACAAAAGGGACCCAGGATAGTCTTACCAATATCTTGTGGCAATAGATTTTGGCTCTTGGGGAAGTGGGCAGAGGTCTGACTGATCCCCTTACTAATTTACGTTCAAAGGAAAACATTTAAAAAACAAATTGTTGACCATGGCTTTAAGATACTAAACTCAAGAGTTAATATTACTCTTTTGTACTTAATATTTTAATTAAACTGACAATAGTTTAAAAAAATAGCACTCAAAATCTGGACTTTATTTCTTATGCCAGTTTAATACAAAACTTACATTTAGGCACTGTGATGTTGGGAGAACTATTAGTAACCTCTGTAGCATGTGTAGATATGTGCAACATATTAACTGCTGCTCTTCTGCCTGCTACTGGCAATATATTCCAATTTTATACAACTATCTTTTTTTTAAAAAAGAACTCACTGCATTTGATTCCTAATCTGGATTAGGAACAAATTCATCCTGATTCTAAAGACTACCCAAGAGCTCTATTTCTCATTAATTCCTGATGCCTCTCAAGAATAAATAGCTACACTGTCTTGATGTATGAACTGAAAGGAAAATAATTCATAATTCATTACTGAGTCATTTCTGTTAGATTGCCAATAAGGAATCAAATCACACTGTGATGAGCGTTCTAGATCCCATTTTTCCACCCTCATCTTTCTATCTCATAATACAAGAAATACTGGAGAGGAAGAGACTTCATTGCCATAAAACTTTAGTTAATGTAAAATAATGTAAAACGTAGTTTTAGTTAATGTAATGTAATTTTAGTTAATGTAAAAAATAATGTAAAATGTAAAATACAATTAAATGCAGTTAAGTTTTGTTCATTAACGAAAAAAATCTCAACTCTTTTGTAGCCCTTCAATACAATCATATTCTCCCACCCCACCCAAAAATGTGGCCATTTGTATAAAATGGAAAGGAACTGAATTCTAAATTCATTTAAGATGTGTATTTTGTACCTAAGCAGACAAATGCAATCCTTTTGTACAAGAGGGATCTGCTGTTTGTTGCAGAACCCATTATATAAGAGGTTGCATTCAATCAATCTAATGAGTCACTGGGAGTTGGGCAGCATATAAATTTAATAAATTATTATTGTTGTTGTTCTTGCTCTCTTTACAAGACACACTGAATCATAAGCTAACCAAATTGAGTTTGCCGGTACATTTGATTAAAACGTGGTTGGCTAATTGTGGTTCAGTGTCACTACATTCATGTAACGCATACCCAAGATTAATATAACCATAGTTCAATTAACCCAGTTAATTACATTTCACATAACGTGCTGACCATTTATCTATAGGGGCTAAATATGCAGACCACTAGGACTGTGATTAGCTTGTGGTTCAATTTGTCATGCAAACCATTATGTCATACAGCCATAAAGCCATTATACAAGCCACTATGATATCAATTTCTTAACTAAAACTCTTGAGAATCCTTAGAAATCATATTGGTAGCTTCTCTGACATACTTCATTTTCTTCCAATGCTTGTCATTCAAACCTTCTTTTATATTGCTTCATTTTCTGTAATATGCCCACTCTTCCACTAGAGGACAGGATGACTATACTCTTGCTGCCTCACACAATTTAAATCATTATAGCTAAGTAATCCAAAAATACAACTTTTTGTTTGACACACTTATTTTAAGAATTATATAAATGTATCAAGTAAATTACATCTTTGTATTTAAAGGGAATCAATCTGATTAACATTTAAAATACCACCGCCACACATTTTAAGCACATTTCTTCTTTAAAGTAAAATATTTACTGATTTGAACATACATACTAATGTTTTAAACAGGTAGTCAATAACAAAAGAACAAATTTGATCTATTAAAACAGCTATTCAAATTTTAAACAGTGTAATCCAAGATATAGTAACAAACAGCGTATTTAGAGTACTTACCAATTCAAAATACATATTAAAATAATTCATTTAAACAAAATTGGTTATACTGCACTAATTGTGCCATAAATATAAGGTAGTTTGGACTTAAAGGCATCTAAAACAGTGAATAGGTCTTAATATGTTAAAACTACAGGCACATTTTATAGAAATGTAAAATCCACACTCAATGAAAAAAACATTTTCACATTTTTTGTCATCTCATGAAATTTCCAAGTTTGTTCAGGAACACACGTGAAAGTTTCTTTGTTGGAAATCCTGTCAGATTTTGTTCAGTTTTGTGACTATGAGTACTCTCACAGTCTGGTCAAAGGAGCTACAGACACAGAGACCACATTTGTCAGGACTCCAGTCAAGACTAGAAATAGGCTGTGTTGACAATGTCACATTCTGTAAAAGGCTAACCGAACCCGCTATTCCCATTTCTGTTCCTTCTGAATCCTTCTTAGAGCGCTGTGCAGGATACTCACTAAAGTAGGGAAAATAAAATAAGCAAAACCATTTTATGAATATGTACAATACACATTATTTTATTCTATCTCCCTACCTTTTCTTCAAAAAACTCAGGATGCCTTCCAAGAGACATTGCATTTTATCTTCTGAATAACTTTATGAAGTCAGTTAGATCAAAAGACAAGAGATGTGCTCAATGCCACTCAGTATTTTTCATCCTGGCTTTGCTTGAGTCCAATGCTCTAGAAATGATACCATAGTTTCTCTCTTCTCAAAAAGAAGCAGTGGGGAATGTCTATGTGTGCGCAAAATATTTCAAAACATTAGGAACAGCAAAACTAAGACTGAAGCTATAGATTGCAGTATTATGCTCTCTAGTTCAAGGCTGTTTGGAAAAAAATACTCTTAGGATGTTAGTATTCAATGTAGCCATTTTATAGGGCCATCACCTCTGCCCTTGAGCCTATCCTAAGATCAGAAAGAGACTTGAGAATGCCTCAAGGGTGATAGAGCAAGACTCAAATATGCATTTAGATCACTTCTAAGGGTTTTATAATTCTGTAATGTTTTCCCTCAAATACTATCCCTAGCTATGACAGCCAGCCTGGAATAGGTGTGGGGGAGAAACTGGAGTTAGAGCCAGTTTGGTCTAGTGGTTAAGGCTCCGGGCTAGAAACCAGGAGACTGAGAGTTCTAGTCCCGTCTTAGGCATGAAAGCCGGCTGGGTGACCTTGGGCCAGTCCCTGTCTCTCAGCCCTGGGAAGGAGCCAATAGCAAACCAGGAGACTGAGAGTTCTAGTCCCACCTTAGGCATGAAAGCCGGCTGGGTGACCTTGGGCCAGTCACTCTCTCTCAGCCCAACTCACCTCACAGGGTTGTTGTTGTGGGGAAAAGAGGAGGAGGAAGGAGTATTAGGTATGTTCGCCGCCTTGAGTTATTTATAAAAATAATAAAGGTGGGGTAAAAATCTAAAAAAAAACCCTGTATATGGCAGTCCTTGAAATCAAGTCTTCATTATAACCTTTGACTTATTTGCCAATTAGAAATTACTGTATATTGATTAAGTATTATTTAAGGAATCTATTAATATTAATATAAAATAGGGAGGGGAGTCACTGTAAGACAAACTAGTAACACGCTAAACACTTAATGAATCTAAACACCATGTTCACCAGAGGGAACATACCGTATAACAACCAGTATCCATTCTAAACACATAAAATAGTGATAGCAAAATTGTTGCAGTATGTTAGAATCTGCATCTCCATAGCCGAATAAAATATATATTGACGATGCAAGAGGAGTGAAATCTAGTAGAGTATAATTTCAATCCCTAACAGCAACATCTCCTAGTGTGGGAAGAATTACTGATATTACCCAGAATAAAAGGCCTGGAGCAGGTCTCTCAATGGTAACTTGAATCTCACTAAGGTCCACCTGCTTTTTCTTTTTTTTTGGGTGGGGGGATTGGCACCAGACTACCTTGTACTATTTTTATTCTCTGAGGAATTTATATCATTTTAATCAACACATTGATTTTTAACTTGTTGCTGTTAGAAACATTTCATGCAAGCTGCTGGGTTTTTGTTTTATCTTTTAATTGCTGTGTTTTATTGTGTACTTCTACCATTTTGTGTATTTTAATCTGCTGTAAGCCACCTGTAGCAAGGCAGAGAGGTACAGAATTTGGATCACTCAAAAACACGGCTTTGATGGAAAGAGAAATACTTACTATTTCCAGAGATGAAGGTTTCCAGCTCCTCCACTTGTCACAAAGATATCTCTGTTCTGTGGTAAGTGCCGAACTTGCCACACAGTGGATTTGTGAGCCTGACAGCAAAATTTTGTCACAAAATGAGACAGAAAACAATCTAAGAAAGAGGATCTCTTTTGGAATTTTCTGTAACAGGCTGGAATCAAGACTCAAAAATCAGTAGAGTGAGTGATTAGAACTGCCTAAGAGGTTGTTGTGTTCTTGCCCCACATTTAGCCCATAATGTGCAATGAAGAATGAGCACCCATTCATCTAATCACTAAGCAGCATGAGCCCTTGAATGCAGTAGTGACTGTAATTCTGGCAGTCCCATGCCTGTAGTTAATTCTGCAAAGCGTAAGAGACTTTCCCTTAAGTTTTCTGCTTGTTACAGAGAAGATGGAAGTTAGGGGAGTTTCATTTCATGCTTGGCGAGGGAGACAGACTTTTTATACCTCTCACGTCATCTAATACAGAGAAAGGAGAAGGACCGTTGTAGAGAGGCAGCCAGAGCGTGCAAACAAGGGGCTTACTGTATTTCCTGCTTGGGCAAGCTGAGAAGAAACTTGGAAGTATCAAGACCTTCTCTCTCTCAATTCACAAAGCCCAGGGTGAAGTGAGAGCATTTTTCTCTCTACAGTTCTTCCAGAAATACAAGAGAACTCAGGATTCATCATAACCACAAATAATTGCTGGATAGCAAGGCTACCCAACTCAACATGCAGATGCATATTTGACTCTTCTAGCTGGCTCATTCATTTGTGGTGTGGCACTCATTCTGGGAGAGATTTATCTCATGCAATGTACATTTTCCAGAGAGAAAGCCAGATACAAACACAAACTCAAACATAGTCTCCTTTTTTCCTGGTTGGATGTGTATCTTTAGATGAATGATTCTCCAAATCCCAAAGGGCTTCTAACCTTATTAGCTAAAAGAAGGAATAATATCCCAAACCATCCTAACTCTGAACTTAGGTTTGCGTGAGACAAATATTTCAGGGATTAGGGCATGAGTGCTTTCGAACCACCACCACCACCTCCTCCTCCTCCAATGGCACGTTGTAACAGAATATCTCCCACAGTATATTAGCAATCTCTCTTTAAAAAAAACATTACCTTCTCTGAAACAGAAGCAAAACCTTTAGTTGGATGCTGAGTTCTCATATCAAAAACATGAAATTTTCCTTCAAGCGATGTAGCTACCAATTTATTCATATTTATGTCTTTCCTGTCGAATTCAACACTACAAACCTAGAAATTTAAAACAAGCAAGCATTAAATTTCAACTGAATAATAACTCATTACAAGAAAGAACTGTAATGCAGTTTGTTTAGAAGCTCCATCTTTCGCTTCTTTCTAGTTCTCTGCTTAGCCCTAATGGAATCAAAGATCTTTTTTGGGTAGGAACACATGGGCCACCTACATACCCTGTGTTATGCAACAAGATTTTACAAAGTTTTACACTCTTTAACAATGATTCTGGATTTCCTGTTTAATAGTGTCATTCCTGAAAGTAAAAGTCTACAGTTTCTTTTAATTTTCAAATATTTCATATTTATTTTAAAGAATATTTGGTCTGGCTCTTTGGCTAACAAACGGAGATGAGCACCGGCCCCTAGAGTCGGACACGACTGCACAAATGTGCGGGGGGTACCTTTACCTTTTTAATGTTCCATCATAGATTGACCCACTGCTAGTCCAACCCTCTGGTAAAACAAACCAGCAAACAAGCGAACAAAGACCCTAAAACAGGGCTTTCCAAAGTTTTTCCCGCGGCGACACACCAACCGGCGTTGGTGTGTCGCCGCGGGAAAACCCGGAAGTGTGGCAGCGCGCAAAAACCCGGAAGCGCTGCTGCCGCTTTCGAGTTTTATGCGCTGCAGTTGGTGTGTTGCCGCGGGAAAACCCGGAAGCGCTGATGATGATCAGCGCTTCCGGGTTGTGTAGCGACACACCAGACTGTGTGTGGCGACACACTTTTGTGTCGCCACACACAGTTTGGAAAGCTCTGCCCTAAAATGTTACCCATTCCCACAGAACTACAAAGAATATGCTGAAACTCAGCAGCAATTACCAGTTTTTGCCATACAGATTATCATTCTAAGTTTAAAGAAGAAACTGGGCTGAAGCTTTTGTTTACAGGGATCACTATCCATTAGCCAGTCCAAAATTTAACTATTTTAATTTAGCCCAACGACAAAGCAACACACTGCGTAATTGGCCAATGTTTCTGGATTGCAAATATCTGTATCTTCCAATTTGTGAAGAAGAAAAAAAATCTAACCCCATTCTTAATGTTGGTCTCCCATCGTAATGTCATATTCCTAAGGTCAAACAACTTGATGTCCCCATTGTCATAGCCAGAACATACGACCCGTTCTTCTTGATTATAAGTGTTGCCTAGTTAAAATAAGATGACAGTGTTCAGATAAAGACTCAACAATAATCAAACATGTATTTGTACACCAATTCTGTTTTAAGGAAATGCATTTGTAGTAAAACATTTCTTTAATGAGATAGACAAATAACTTTGTTTCAGGCCCAAAAACAGAATAATGAATTAAAACAAAAGAAGTGGCAAACTGCAGACTTTATATGTTATTTTAATCAAGACATTAATGCACATATTTTCTGCCACCGAATAACATGATTTGGAGTATTTCTGTCGAATGGCAGTTTGACACTGGAGAAGATCAAAGGCAATAGGTTGAAGCCTGATTTCTAGAGGAGTAATTTTATGGGCTGCATTTGAAACAGAATTTTCAATTTTCCCTAATAATTCCCATTTGCTTTCTGTGTCAGAGCATCTGCAAAAAGGAATATTGTGATATTCAGTAATACTGTAGATCAGAGCTTTCCAAACTTTTCATGTTGGTGACACACTTTTTAGACATGCATCATTTCGCGACACACTCTTACAGCAGGGCATCATTTCGCGACACACTCTTATAGCAGGGCACAAGGCAGGCACTAGGACCTGCGTGGAATCCTGGCAGGGCAGGTTTGGAGGCAGCCAGGCACAAGGCAGGCACTAGGACCTGCACGGAATCCTGGCAGGGCTTGGAGGCAGCAGCAGCCGCGACACACCCAGACACTGCAGCCGACATACTAACGTGTCCCGACACACAGTTTGGAAAGCTCTGCTGTAGATGTTTTGAAAATTATTCAGAAGAAATGCTTTGGACCATGCACAAATGCAACATCTCTCTGCTCTACATTAAATATAGCACAAATGTAATACTTCTCCACAATGTTTTCACGTTTGGAAGCCTGAAAACAGGCTGTTTTAATGAATATTAGAGAGATGTTGCATTTGTGTTAGAGCCTCAACATTTCTTCCAAATATTTTTTAAAGTGCAAAAAGCTATTCAGAGAATAAAGTGATGGGAAGCAAGGTAAATCCCATGATAAATGTTTATATGGCATTAACAATTTAGAAATTCAGAGGACCTACCAAATGCAACTGTCCAGCAGTCTCTTGTACTCTCTCCTTGTGCTGGTTCCATACTGGCAACTGGAATGTCTTTTTGTCTTGGGTCCCAGACTTTCACTGTCCCTGCAATCATCAATTGATTTGGCATTTATTCTTCTATATCCCACTTTCAACTTGCTTTTGAGAAAACATCGTACATATACACACATACATATCTATCTGTTTGTCTGTAGGAGTGTAAAAGTCTCTTGAGTTTAGCTCAGCCCCTGGTGACTTCACAAATAAATCCATGTAGTTTTCTTGACATCATTATAAAAGCAGTTTACCATTTTACTTTCTACAACGTATATGCTTCTTCATTTCCAAAAATTATCAGTGACTTACAATATTAATAACAGAAGATTAAATTTTAATCAAACAGTCTGATGTGCCAACATTTGGGTTAGCATGATCTGACTCATCCCCAAATGCCTTTCTACGATTCCTTCTGACTGAAGGGAGGCCAGAGGTCCCTTCTTCCCTGCAGAGGTCCATGCCACCACGGAAATCAGAGAGTGATCTGACTATGACAAATGACTGATGGAATGTCCACTGTCCTCAGATTACATTTTAGCTGGTCCAAGACACAAACCAGATCTAATGTATGGCACCTTCATGAGTTGGGCCTGTGATCACCTAGGACAAGCTCATGATTATCCTGGTGGCCTTGAACCCCATCTTCCCTCCCCAGGAAGGGTAAGTTGGTGCCAAAAATATAAGTAACTCCTTTACCTTGCGGTCATACCTGAAATCCAGCTGGGCACACCTCTGAGGGAACACTCCCCCACCTCACCCATATGGTCTTGGTAATATATGCCACTGCCTTCTCTGGGGATGTTTTTTCAGCTTCGCAGACTAGCCTACAGTTCATGTATTTCCCAGAGTTTTCCCATTCAAGGACTAACCAGATCTGATTATAATTTAGTTTTCATCCCCAGACAAGGGGATGCACACAAATGTAATACTTCTCCACTGAAGTCTCTACTACCTGCTGAAACACACTTTGTAAATCATATTTTGTATATTTCAAAAAAGATTTTTTTCTATGTTTTCAAAATGTGATGGATAGGCTTTCCGTTTAATCCAAGGAATGGTATAATAAATATAATTAAAATTGTAATTGGCAGATGAAGCGGTTATTTAAATTATACTATTATAATTGTATACATTAGCCTTTTGCAACTGCAGTCTTATTTTGTGTTCCTCTTTTTACATTTCATACATGTAGCTATCAGTTTGTTCCAGCTCTCTTAATGACTTATGTAAAAATCCTGTTTGATGGGGACTCAAAATAGAACATACAGCATATGTAGATCTTATTGCAGTATCTTGTAACCATATCATATGGCAGCTGAGGACCCACAAATGGAAAATGGCTGGCCTATAATGCTGTTACCAAGTTTATGCTAGTGAAAAAAGGTCTATGGAATGTCAGGCATAAACTAGAATGATCAGTAAGTTTAGTCTGATTAGCTGGAGTTATAAAATTGTTCTCTTTCAATGCTTCAGAATCTGCTGGATTAAAAAGAAATTCTTAGCTTTTTATCACTGATGTTCCACAAAAATATTTGCTCATTTAACAATAAATGTGATAATAGTGATAACTCAATTTCACAGGAAAAAAACTTTATAAGGTAAGGACATACTGATCAACTTTGAAGGCACAATATAGGATCAAGACAAACTTAAAATTCTCCAAATAGATCTAAATCAGATATATTGGCAAAATCTGATGGCCTCCAGACAAGCAGCACTATAATTCCCAACATTCCCAGCTAAGTTGGTCGTGGCTGGGAATGGTGGGAAGTATAGCCCATCATATTTGGAGAGTCCAAGGTTTGGGAAAGCTGACCAATTAACTTGCTTTGCTCTAATGTTTGGATGCAATCCAAATCTATTGTGTCATAGTTTCAGTGAAATATGAACTGTTCAGAAAAAGCTAACTTTTCTTTCAGGTATATGTAACTAATTTATTCATTAGCTGACATGTGAAAATATGTATTAATACCTTAAAGGAGACATGAACATTGAACTTTAGTGACCTTCTGGTTATAGCAATACCTGTGTTGATTTAATTTCAAAGCTGTGTATCATTTTACCAAGTGAGATATAGCCACACAGTAGCCTTTTACAAAATATGAAAAAATAAACGAAGGTCCAAAAACCTCCTCAAAATAGCCTGCAGAGTTCTGAATAAGGCTTGTGGCTGCTGCCACCCACTTCTTGCTCCATATAGGAAAAAATTCTGCAGCAGTTGTTAAGCTAGCTTGCTGACGCCTCAGGCATGCAGTTGCACTACTGCTTGGTTATACATGTGACTGTGCTGATTCACAGGATCATGCAACTAGGTAGGCATTTGGAACAAATGATCACCTTCTGCCATGTAGTAAAGAACATAGGGAAATTGCCAGGGAGGTGATGGTCAACACATGAACACAGATTCTCATTCTTCTGTCCTCTTTTTACATGTTCTTTCCCATCCATATTTATTTGATAGATTTATATCCCATCTTTCCTCCAAGAACCCAAGGTGGTTTACCAAGGTGGAGAATCTCTCTTCGTAGTATAACCATATATCAATCTCATTCTCCCTCTTCTGAGAGGGTTGGTCTCCTGCTAGCAGCTGTTAAGCTATTGAAGAGGAAAAGCCAGGACCATACCATTGCTCTTGGGGTCAGAATCAATCAATCTACCAATCCCAGCCCAGAAAAGAGCTGGAGGCAGAGCTCAGGCTAATTAAGCCAGGACAACTGCCTACTCCTCACTGCATGGATAGTTAATATCACAAGTGCCTGGGTTATACCCCAGATGTTTGAGGGAAGTGCCCTTGTAAACTCTGTTCAACCCTTGGCCATGGGGGTTGGGCAGGATATAGAGGTGAAGGATATTTTTATCTCATGCTGTTTTTCACCAATGAGATGCCACTTGAAATGTGTAATTCTTTCACTTTCTCACTATCAACATCTGTACATGGAAAACCCCAATTCTGAAACAGATATATAGATATCTTAGGATTTCTTAGATCTTAATACCTATTTTTCTCAAAACTGAAAAAGATATGAGGGGTCATGCAAAAAGAACAAACTGAGGCAACTTTTCAGTAAATATTTGTCTAAGAATTAAAAGCACTGAATACATTAAGCACTGAATTATATGCAAACTACTTCTGAGTTCATAAGATGGACTTACATATATTATTTATGCCAATGAAAGTGGGCAGTCTTTTAGGGACAGAATTGTACAGCAGCTTGTTAGAAGGGCTGAATACTTCTATAACATCTAATGTTTCAAGGCTTGATTCATAGGCAATAATCACTTAAGTGGGCAGTGAATCCCATAAAGTATACATTAACTTACAAACAAATTCCACTATGTTCACAGGGGCTGCTCCTTGAAAATTATATTGTTCAGCCAAAGAACTGTATCATTTCTATGATAAATCCTGATGTTTGATACTGAATGCAAGCCAAATGTATAACTCATTGAAACTGCCTCTTTATAGCATATGAATGCAGATTTCCAAAACAAGCTGTCAAATTTGACAGACTGATGGAAAAAACATATGGAGCTCATCACCATATATTTTCCATTCAATTCAAAGCTAGGATGATCTTAAGAATAAATTTAAAAACCTATCAAGACACCAAAGTTGATTCATAATATTGCAATCTACATTACTTAATTAAAAATAGAAGACTCTATTACAGAGCTTTCCAAACTGTGTGTCGGGACACATTAGTGTGTCGGCTGCAGTGTCTGGGTGTGTCGCAGCTGCTGCTGCCTCCAAGCCCTGCCAGGATTCAGCGCAGGTCCTAGTGCCTGCCTTGTGCCTTGCTGCCTCCAAACCTGCTGTGATTCCACACAGGTCCTAGTGCCTGCCTTGTGCCCTGCTGTAAGAGTCTGTCGCGAAATGATGCATGTCTAAAAAGTGTGTCACCAACATGAAAAGTTTGGAAAGCTCTGCTCTATTATCTGGATTTATTCTAACCTACTTTCCTTGTTCTGCCCTTCAAGGACTAACTCACCATCACGACTTCCTGTCACAATTTCTGGGGCTCCTTCACCAATTCCCAAACCACCAACACCATCAATGCTATTTATGATTTCTTTATGCCCCTTCACAGAGTATACTGGTATTTCTGGAGCTTCCAAATTCCTAAACAGTAGAAATGGAACAGTTACTTTGTGTTCATTCATAAACATCACCTTCATCTAGAGCTCATCTCTTGATGCCTACTTGGACACCACAGTTTTCTTGGTGACAGTATGGAAGTAGTTTGCCACTGCCACCTTATGGAATGTTTTGCAACTTCCTAATCTGGCTTATTGCCTGGGATACTTCCTGGTAGTCTCCCACAAAATCTAATACCCAACACAAGATCAGACACATTTATTCATATTTCTCAGTAAATCTACTTAGAGATACAGCTTACAATGCTCAAAACAAAACCAGTACAACCATGCATTAGAACATAATTCCGGAGATGTGTCTCTGTCCTCCTGAGGCCACAAACCATTCTCTTATTCATTAAAATAGCCTGTCTTTTTTCAGTGTTTCACATGAGCTCAGAAAAAAGATGCAGCTCCTTTAAGGAATCAATTCCTTAAAGTTAATGTGATTCTTAAAGTAGCCACTTTTTTTTTTCAGGATCATACAGAAACCTTCAAAATGACAGATTGCTTTTATTGAGTAGAAGAAAGATGCTGTGTTTGCAAAAGATCCAAAATACTTCTGAATTATTTCTGAAGCATGTGTAAATCTAAAAACTAGGCCCATCTACTCACACACAGCACACCAGTCATCAACTTGATACCCAGTGCCATTTATAAATTTTCTGATGAGAGAACCAATGACAAGATAGTATCAGTTACAGAATACTGTATTCCCATTTATTTTTACTACAAAGAAAAATGAATACGAACATAAGGGTTTTTTATTTTCTTTAAAGCATGACAGAAATACAAAAGAAAAAACCAGTTAATACCCTCATGATGCAAAATGGAAAGATACAAAATTATGATTTAGTTATAATGCAAAGTTAATATGATTTTTTAATTTAAGGGGTTTTGAGTGGCAGTGAAGGAAGTTGCTTTACACTTGTTAAGCAAATGAAGCCCTGTAACAAAGGATACCAAAAAAGTTGTACTTTTATTACAAATTCTTGTAAATTCAGAAAAGGCCATGAAGAATTGGAAGACTGCATAAAAAGAAATGAGGCTGATATTAAAATGCACATTTATTATTCTACCTCCCTGGATCCATAAGGGCAAAGTCTCTGTGAATAAGGAGGTGGAAACTCTTGCCCATGTCCTCATGCGGTGTCCTTTTTATGATGCCCCAAGTCGTGGTCTGATCTCCCCAATTATTTCTAAATTCGTGGGTCATACTGATAGATTTTACGTTTATTTCTTTTTAAGGGATGCTGATTCTACACTCACATACTGTACCTGGTGGCCAAATATTTTTATCAAGCTGTATAATTACGCAACATTTTTAATTAGATATATTGTTTTACTATTTTATTGTTTTCCTTTTTCCTGACAACGAATTGTTGAATTAAACTATTTTCTTTTATTGTAAAGGCTGGTCAAAGATCGTAACAAAGTTATTCATTCATTCATATTAATTCACATTTATTATTTATACATTCTTTCCTTTTCCCTATTTTATTTCGATATGCATACAACTTCCAGCTTTCCAGTGCTATTCTAATATTCAGACACATACCTTCAGATTAAATTTCTGATTATGAATTTGCATAAAGTCTTCAAAGAACTTTTTTGATATACAATCTTTAAATAATTAAAATTTGCAAAAAGAACATTTCTTACCATATATTTAAATTTCCACCAAAATCCCCTGTAGCTAAGTATCTTTGTTGCAAAGAAGCAGCCCCAAAGGTTCCACATTTAATAGGTCGCGATTTTTCAATCTGGAAGTAGAAATAACTTTTTAGAATGAGTGATTATTATTTTCAATTTATGACTTGTTCTACCTGTTAGGTAGTAGTAGTTTATTAATTGATTAGTCCTGTGACCTTATCAATAAAATAAAATTAAATAAATACAATACAAAGATAAAATACAATAATAAAATACATATGTGATAATACATAGAGTCAGAAATCAGATATATGAATCTCCCTTACAGGATACCCCAATTTGTTCAATGTATTGAGTTCTAATGATTGTTGCCTTAGTTATAAACTTAGCAGTTTAGGTCCTGTTAGGTCCTATTAGAATCAAACACTGACTAAACATAATTTTTGAGTTTCACTAGGCTTGAAATGAATGTTAAATAGATTTCAATAATTAGATGTTGGGATATAATGGTTGCAATTCTATACATACGTTTTTGGGAAAAATTCCAAATAATTCAAAGATTATCATTACAAAGGCATAAAGACTGCCTCTCTTATGCACTATCGTTCTCCTTTGTTCTCTCCAATTTACTCTGAATGTATCTACAAATTGTTAGCCTAGTTCTCTCTAGATGCATAATCTAGATGACGATGATAGACATGAAACAGAAAAATTAGAAGCTGCTACCCATAGCTGGAAGAAAAAACAGGATATATTTCACATTTCATTTCTTGAGAAACAAAGAGTATGCACTGCTTGCTTTTAGAGATACTCTCCTTTAATTTGTGAATGCAGCAACCTTTTAGTGCAGAGCTTTCCAAACTGTGTCGCAACACAAAAATGTGTCGCCACACAGTCTGGTGTGTCGCCACACAACCCGGAAGCGCTGATGATCAGTGCTTCCGGGTTTTCCCGCAGCGACACACCAACCGCGGCGCGCAAAAACTTGAAAGCGGCAGCAGCGCTTCCGGGTTTTTGCGCGCTGCCGCAATGGCGGCACTTCCGGGTTTTCCCACAGCGACACACCAACGGCGGTTGGTGTGTCGCCGCGGGAAAACTTTGGAAAGCCCTGTTTTAGTGTGATGTCATCTCTTAACTGCAGCTCATATATCAAGTTCCTAAATGCATCCCTTACAAATCATACATTTATTTAACAGGACTAGTCTATATAAATCTATATACCAAAGGATATCATTAAATTCAGAATGACCAACATTCAAGTTTGCCAGATCCTTAGAATCCAATTTCTTCAAAGGAAAGTAAAAAAAATATTCCCAGATTAATTTATATATTCTGAGAGGAATTCCAGTTTAGAATTCCAGTTCATATATCTGGAAAACATTTTCAGGAAATAAATTCTTTGTTTAGAAAATGTCTATGGGGTTCCAATTCCAATAATATCTTTACAGAAAATGCAATTACCAATTAATGAGGGAGGATTCGGTTTCCCGAATCTGGAGCTATATCACCATGCTTACCTATTATCAAATATTAAATACTGGAAGCCAACAATTGGTGTTAACTTTCTGATTTGGGCAACTTTGGAATATACGTATATAGCACCTTTGGTTGGATGGACAGTATTAGGATCTAAATATACTAAAACTCTAGTATCTCTGGAAACAATTACGTCAGTTTGTTATGGAGTGGAATGTCTAACAAAAAAAGATCTGACCTTTTTTCCCATGCCAAATTGACTTTATGGAGAAACCCAACTTTAAAAATTGGAAAAAAGATGGTGATATGGAAAAATCAAATGGAAGCAAGGATATTGACTTTGGACCAACTGATAGATGATGAATTTTTAACATACTCTGTGTTAAGAGATAAATATCATCTATCAGCTGTAATGCAACGGCAATATTTACAGTTACGTTTGTTAAGAACATTGTTTGGAGCAGCAATATTTTCAGCTTGAGACACCTGAGATATTGGAACAACTTGTTAAATCCTTTAAAACTAAAAAGCCTACCATTAGTTTTTATAGGTATTTCTTATCAATAAATCAATTTGATATGCACATGTTAAAAAATGAATGGAATAAGGAATTAGAGCAGTGCTTTCCAAACTGCCGCCGTTGGTGACCCACCAACGGCGGCAGTGGCGTGCGTGGGCGTGTATGGCGGTGGCGCATGGGGGCACGTGGTGGCGGCGTTTTCCGCTAAAACGTGGAAGCACTGATGGCGTGCCACTGCCGCTGTGCACAACAATGCCGCGAGTGTCCCCACGCCACCGTGCACGTCCACTTCCGGGTTGTGTCACGACACAGTTTGGAAAGCTATGAATTAGAGGTCCCTATATTGTCTAGACAATGGGAGAGTGTCTTAACTTCTATAGCAAGATGGACCTCAAACTATGACTCAAACTGTGACTTACTGTATACAACAAAAAACAATATTTAGTATTGGACTCCATTACATTTGTATAGAAAAGGACTGTCAGAAACAGAATTTTATTGGAGATGTAATAAGGATAATGCTTCTTTAAAACATATGTTTCTGCAATGTCCTATACTTACGTTTGGGGAGAAAGTAGCGGATTATATAAATATGAGTGTGTGACAAAAGCTAAAGTTTTCAGAGGATATTCTTTTGAACTATATACCTTGTACATGGAATTTGACAACCGGAAAACATAAATGGATTCTCTGTGCCCTTACTATGGCCAAAAGATTGATATTGCAGCATTGGAAAGATAAATGTATGGCCCCATTTATTCAATGGATTGAAGACCTGATTGCACTTGCCACTTATGAGCAGGTTGCCTATAGACATAGACTTTGTATGGACAAGTTTAATGAAGTATGGGACTCATTTGTACAAAATACAGTAGGTTAAAAAAAATGATTATCATATAAATGTATTATAAATATTTATGTACTTGAGTAATATTTGCATTAGATAAGTATATATAGAATTGTAACTGTTTACTGTTATGATGTATCATACTATTTTTTTCTTTGTCATATTTCTTTCACTTTTTTGTTAAAGCGCTTTTCATGTTTTTTTTCTTTTCTCTTTGACAATGTATGTATCTCCATCATTATTATCTTTGTTTTGCTCTTTTTCTTTTTTTGTTATTAATTAAATAGCAATAAAAATAAATAAATAAAAAGGGAATCAAATTAACATACAATTTATTACAACCTTCTGGCCAAGATATAAGTTGTTAATCAAATAAATTAGCAGCTTCTGACACAAACATGTAATAATGCTATTCTGTTGCATTTTGCCTCATCTTCACCATCTCCCACTTCATATGGGTAACTTTCTGAAGTTCAGTAGCTTGAATCATGTCAACTGGATTTCTATTTTCTCAGTGGAAACGTTTCACTCCTTATCCAAGGAGCTTCTTCAGTCTGAGCAAAGTTAGTAAGGGAATCCTAAAATATGTTGCTGTGTGACCTTACACCTGGGGCTAGGTCATGGTTATTTTTTTGAGATGTTATTTCTAAGTCCCTTTATCATCTAAAGAAGGATCGTTAAGATCACCATGCTGCTTAGGATCTTAAGATCTTAACGATCCTTCTTTAGATGATAAAGGGACTTAGAAATAACATCTCAAAAAAATAACCATGACCTAGCCCCAGGTGTAAGGTCACACAGCAACATATTTTAGGATTCCCTTACTAACTTTGCTCAGACTGAAGAAGCTCCTTGGATAAGGAGTGAAACGTTTCCACTGAGAAAATAGAAATCCAGTTGACATGATTCAAGCTACAGACAATTCCACCTGGATGACTGAGAACCTTCATAGACTTTCTGAAGTTCAATTTGAGAAATTCAGCTATCTCTCTTATTTTTTTCCCAACCTTAAATTTGTTCTGTTTTTGTAGAAGTTTGGTTTTTTGAAAAAGTCCACAAAAAATAGGTACAGTACAGTTTCCCTAATAATAATTCCCTGTGCTTTTCTATGTACTTTTTACAATCTGTATATTTTGCATACACTTCAGTTGCAAACAGAACTTTGCATTAAAATACTAATTTAACTAATTTAGCCCATCCAGCTAGTTTGGGGTAGGAATACATAGATCTTCTAAAGAAGTATGCCCTGATTCAACTCTCTGCCAACAATTTATCGATGCCGTTCATGGTGATCCATGCAACTTTGAAAAAATTGTTTATAGACTAATGTCCTCCTCTTTAGAAAGTAATACTAAAATAAAACCTAATTTCATTTTCCCTTAAGTAGAAAAGAATGAAGTGCTTGCCCATTGTGAGGATTTAATTATTGTATTTTGGGGTCTACAAAGCCAATCTGTACTATAGAAAAGGATTTTGTTTCTCTTTAAAGCTTTATAAGACCAATGGGTTGTGCATCTCTCACACTGCTATGGCTACAGTAATAACTGCTCTGTGTTTAGCGGAGCGTTATACAAGAACAGTTAACGCCTATCTCCATAGTGAGTACTGTGGCATTCTTTATTATTCATTTCTTAACATGTTTGACTCGTGAATATACTGCCTTGCCAAATACCTGGTGCTGACACGACTAGAAGATACTAATGCCAATATATGTATATATTTCCTCATTATTTGTTCTGATACACTTGTATGTATTCTGTTAACTGGAACTCAAGCTTCTTAATTAAAAGGTTAATACTGAAATGACCAACAACCTTAAGCTGTTTTCCTATTCATCCTTCAGCATGCATTTGCACCATGCTTCTGACTCTGTACGAATGCTACAATGCAATTAATGCCAGTGGAGGCAAACTCCAGGCATTTTAGTTGTAAGAAAATGAATGCGGGTGCACCTAACATAGGGCACAGTCTCTTCACCCTAAGTACACAAAGAGTGACAGAGGGCAATTCCTGGTATCAATTCCTGATAATGGAATTAATACATTAAAAGACCCCAATCCTCCCAGATTGGAAAAACCTCGTTTAAGGACTACTTATCAATATCAGACATGTAGAGGTAAACCCCATTTACACACTTTTCAAAAGAGACAATAAAAAAAACCAAGAAGGAAACAGAAAGACCAGAACACATCCTCTCCAGCAGCCAACACCCAGATGAGCAGGGATTAACACCAGGCAAACAATCAAGCAGAGAACAATACCCTAATCAACGAACTACCAAGGAGAAAACCACACACCCGCCAACACTAGCAGGGCAAGCTACTGTATATAAACAGGGAGCGAACCCCACACTCACTAGCACTGACGATGTTACCTAGTAGGGTAATGAAACATCTGCAAGCAAACAACCAAGATCAGAGAGCACCAAGGACTCCACAGTTCAACCCTGAGCTACAGATACTCTCTTTTATTGGAACTACTGTATCAGCCCTCGAGTCAGTAATTGGATCTCAGTCGGAAAAAGCCTGGGGAATCCACGGTTGAGCTTCCACTTAAGCCCAGGAAGGTACCCAGCGGCCCAGGCAAGGGAGCAGAATTAGCACCGTGGCTGGGAAGTGTGTGGTCCTGGGAGTGAGGGTGGTATTCTCGGGCTCCTTACTGCTGCTGCGGGAGAACCGGAGCTGCAGCCCGGCGCCTTCCCTTCCTTACTTCGCGGAGGAGGTTGAGGCGGCCGCCTTGCAGCTCGTAGAGCTGAATGACGCCGGTGCCGCGCGGGAAGCTGCCCAGGCAAAGGAGGCGAGCGCTGCAGGGCACCCATTTGCAGTCGAAGACAGTGTAGTTCAAGCTGTGTTGCGTATGCGCGATGATCTGCGGCTTCTCCAGCAAGCCTCCCGCCGACGACATGACGGCAAAGACCCTCCCCCGAGCCTAACGGCACCCACCGCTGCAGCCACCCCCCTTAGCGGCTCCACGCATGCGGAGGCGGCGGAGGCCACACATCCGGGATACTAGATCATAGAGAGGGTTGTTGTCCGTAATCCTTTCTGCTGCGCAGCAACCCCTTTCCTTCTGAAACTCACTGGCAGGGCGCCTGGGGAGGAAGGTTAGGCCTTCGCTCTCTCTATGGAACGAGAAAAGGGCGGGAAGAGAGACCGCGAAGTCCAACCATAGAGTGCGAGACGGGGGAAGGGGAAGGTTGCTGTCGGCCGTCCTGCGTAGCCCGCAACGTAGCCCCGCCTCTTCCTGTCGATGTCGTGCTGGACTAAGCAGGGCAAAGCGTGGCGATGGAAGGTGCAGGGGACGAGCGGCTACCGCAGCCTCCGGCAGCGATGGAAACACAGACTCACAGTGAAGGCTTCACGAGGGTCCTCAAGCGGAAGAGGCGCCGGGAGCCTCAGATGGACACGAACGAGAGCCCTGTGCCTAGGAAGCGGCCCGATTTCCCCCCTCTTAGCGGGGAAGCCCTCGCCGTAAGTGACTCCAGTTGCTCCTGGCGTGGCTGCGTTGGGCTGGCCGAAGTAGAAGAGGGTCGCCCAGGGATCGTTTCTTAATGCCTAGGCGGTGGTTACGTTTTCCCCTCTCGGTCTGGCGTTTCTGGATGACATGTGTTGCCTTTTGAAATGTAAACGGCAAGCACGCGTGTTAATACCATGTTAATTCTACATTCGAATACTAACCCGAATGTGGCTTACTCTGGTTTTAAGCGCAAATTGTGCTGCTTGATCTCTCAGTGACTTTTGATGCCATCAACCATGATATCCTTCCGACCGGCTGGGGATTAGGGGCATTGTTTTACGGTGGTTCTCTTCCTTTCTCCCAGGCCTGCCGCGGTTGCGGGGGAGATCACTCCCTACGCCTTTCCTTTGTGGGCTGCAGCAGGGTTTCTCTCTCCCCTCCTTTTCAACTTGTACATGAAACTTCTGGGTGAGGTCATACACTGGTTTGGGGTTTGGTATCATCAGTATGCTGATGATACCCAATTATATCTTTTGACCCTGCGACAGCCAAGTGAGGCTCTCCGGGTTCTATCCCAGTCCCTGCAGGCTGTGCCAGTTTGGATGGGGAGGAACGGTCTCCAACTCAATTTTACCAAGACTGAGTGGCTGTGGGTGTTTTGACCACCCAGATCTGGGTATATTCCATCTTTGACCTTGGATGGAGTAACACTAACCCTTCAAGGTTGGTGCACAATCTGGGGGTCTTCTTGGACTCACAGCTCCTGCTTGAAGAGCAGGTGTCAGCTATGACCAGGAAGGCCTTTGCACAACTTCATCTGGTATGCCAGTTGCTCCCTTTCCAAGATCGGGGAAGGTGGAGGGGACTTCAGGCAGTCACTCATGCCCTAGTCACCTTGTGGCTTGACTACTGCAATGCACTCTATATGGGGCTGCCCATGAAGACCACCTGGAAGTTTCAACTGGTCCAGAATGCAGCTGCAGGAGTAGTGATGGGCCTGCCTCAGTATGACCATATAACACCTGTGCTTTGTGAGCTTAACTCACAAAGTTGCTACTTTGCTTCTGGGTGCAAGATAAGGTGCTGGTTGTTACCTATAAAGCCCTACCTAGCATAGGGCCTTGTTACTTAAGGAACATGCCTTCTCTGTATCAGTGTCTGCTCTCTGGAATGAGGTTCCCCCCACCGAGATCTGGATGGCCCCCACTGTGCTATTGTTCAGAAGAGCGGTGAAGACCTGGCTTTTCACCCAGGCCTTTGACAAGGGAGAGTGAGACCCTTCCCTTCATTCCATCTCGTCTGTCATGCTTGCCATCTCTTATCTTTCATGTTTTATTGATTTTATTGTAATTTCTTTGATGATGTGAGCTACCCAGAGTCATTGGGGGTCAGGTGGCATACAAGTTTAGTAAGTTGTTTTTATTGTTTAATAATTATATTAATAATTTTATAATAATTATGTTAATATGTTAATTAACAATAATAAATATTGTTATTATTGAATGAAGGACTTAGTTTTTAAGAAATGAATGTTTCTCAGCATTCAGTGTGGTTTGGAAGCAAGCGGATTTTGCCATTTTATGCTGTTTCATCTTCTATGACAAATTTCTATTTGATCCTTAGTATACTGTTATAGGGTGACTGAGTTCATCATACACATTGTATATAGAAAACAGGTTTTTTTATTACGTCTGTATAAGCATGGACATCAGTTTTGAGTAACAAAAAATCAGGAGGAGTCTGACACAATCAGATTAACATAGACTAACACTAACATAAACTAACACAGCGCTCCTCTAGTTTTGAATAGGTAGAACTTCATCTTAAAAGGCAAGAAACTCTTTGGAACATGTAACATTAGAAAAAAGACCATTATTTCTATCTCTCATGTTTTCTGTAGTTTATTATTTGAAAACTGAACTAAATAATTCAACTGAATACATGGAATAATTTTATTTGCTGAACATTTTATTATGTGATGGTAAATAATATATACATATATATTCTAGGGTGGAAAAGATGAATTGAGAAAAATTTCTGTACCAGCAAACAGATACACTCCCTTGAAAGAGAACTGGATGAAAATTTTTACACCAATTGTAGAACATTTGCAGCTTCAAATTAGATTTAATCTGAAAACAAGGAATGTAGAGATAAAGGTAAATTGTAAATCTACTGTTTCTTAAAAGTTAGCATTGTCTTGTATCTGTGTCTGCAGTTGGAGAAAATCATTGCTAAATTTCTTTTTGGCATTAGAAATAATACTCTGTTGAAACAAGTTATCAGCTTTTCCTCTTCATCAATTACGAATAATCTATCTAGTTTAAAACTAATATTTTGGCAGTTAAGGTTAATAAGACTTATTATTTTGGTCAATCGAAACCCCAAATAAATCAATGCTATATTATGTGAGAGTACATTCCAGTGAAATAAATATTCCAACAAATCTGAATATACAGTATAAGGCAAATGTGCATTGTTTAAATAAGAGCATATATCTGTCTGCAAATCTTTAACAAAGGGAACTATTTATCTAGTAGTTTGCCACCCAGAACATGTTCTGCAGAATTGATGGTAGCAGAGTATATTGCAATTAATCTGATGCCACTGGCATAGGCAAAACAATCATTTCCCCTTCTGTTTTTGTCCTCTATAAACCAGGAAGAGTAGATCTATTAATACCTTGATTCACAACTTGACTAGATATTGTGGCACAGTGATACTTGACAGATATATATAAACCTGTAAAGAATGCTTTAATAGTTAGTTGGTTCCATTAATCTCAGAAAGGGGACATAACTTGCTGGTTTGTTGAAGTAGCAATTTAGATCTGAGTTACTAATCTTGGAAATGTCAATTCTAAATGGTCTGAAATTAATTTATCAATTCATTTTAGGCAACCACAGTGTGTAGAATGTGTTTATATTCTTCCAATACAGATTTGGATATTTTTTAAATTCATTCGTTAGCAGTGCCAAATTAGTCTTATATAGTAGAAGCAATAGAATGCTGTGATAATAGAATCATATAAATTAATATTTAGAACTAACTGGAGCAAGTATTTAGGAGAGTAGATATGTGGTGCTTCATGTAATATTTTGTGAATCTTCCTAAGGATCACTATCTAAATCTTAAGACTTATTTTATTTTCTAGACTTGTAAAGAAACAAAAGACATAGGTGCTTTGACAAAAGCAGCTGATTTTGTAAAAGCTTTTATATTAGGATTTCAAGTTGAGGTAAGTTCTCATTTTGTTCACTTCATTGTATGAAATGAAAAGATCTAAGAAGTGTCCTGGTATGGGTGGGAGGAGAATTTTATTTCGTTGTTTTTGGATAATTGGCTGAGTGATTTAATAGTTTGTGATCCCAGTTATTGCATCTGAGCAGGCTTTGTTTACATTTATTTGTGTAAATTATGTTGCTTTTCTGGTTTTTACCCTTCTGTACACTGCCTAGAGTCCCCTTGGTGACATGGGCAGTTATATAAATTATCTAAATAAATAAATGTCTCAGTGGATGAGGCTTGCATATGCAGTACAGATACACTGTCAGAACTGGCTTCCACTTTGCCTGGACAAGTGTACAATGAGCATGTGCAGATAAAATGGGGAGCACGACCTGCAGTGAGTTTTGAGATGGCGAAACTCATGGGTTTAGTACATTTTAATTGGCAGGTGATTTCCAACCAATTGGTGACTTGCAGGATGGTATGTAGTGATATGTGGTATGTAGTAGTATGTGTTCTTTGAAGTATTTGTCTAAGTGTGCATGTTAGTGAACTTTAGTATTTTTATCCATTATTTCAGATTTCTAGCCTATTTATCACTTTAGGATGTTTTAGTAATGCAAAGCTTGAGAATCCTTGTGCCATGGTAACTTACTATTGCCTGTTCTTGAACCTGTATTTTTAAAAGTCATAAGAGTTATTATTTTTAAAAATTTGTCTGTGTTTGCTATGTTTTCTCTTTCAGGATGCACTTGCATTGATCAGATTAGATGAACTTTTTCTAGAATCGTTTGAAGTAACAGACGGTAAGTATGTCAATCAGCATAATTTTATATCAGAAGTTCAGAACAGAAACAGATATTAGGGGATGTGAGATACATATAATTAAGAACTGTTGTTCATTGTTAGGAATAAATCTAAGTCTTTGTCTCCTAGTGCAATAGCCTGTAAAGAAAATAATTCTGAAATAAGTATTCACTTTGTTTGGTCTGAAATATCCGTTCCCACTGATTAATTTTTTAGTTAAACCATTTCTCAGTTAAAACTGCCAGCCTTTATTTTTAAATATTAACTTGTCTTACAGATTTCAAAAGATATGTTAAACTTTCTAAAGGATAATAGATCAACTATTGTGTATCATCACTGTCAGACCTTCTGTTGAGTTATCATGAGAATTTTTAATGCAGATTGAACAGCCAAAGCACTGTTAGATGTATATTCTGTTATGTTACCAAAAATGATTATGGTTTGTGATTAGAGTAGTGGAACTCTTATATTAGTTCTATCAAAGTCTCTTGAAAACATGTTAATGTGTTTATTGTTTCTTTATATGCATACATATACATTTCTAAATTTTGTTTAGCAGACTTTCTATACCAACAAAGACTTGGGTGTAATTTCTGTGGACAGATGACTGCCTTGTTTCATCAGTTTACCTGAGACAAGTGTTGAGAAAAAGCAAATGGTAGAATCCTGTCCTCCCAGCTCTAGTATTTTTACTTATCATCACAACCCATTAAAATATGTGGGTTTTTTTTTTAGAACTTTTAAATTCTTTTTGAAATACATATTTTAAAAAACATACCTGATTCTCACTTGACTCTTAAGTGAACTAGGTCACACTTACTGAGATTTAGCAATCATGATTCATTGGGCTCCACCATAAATACCCTGGAGCCGAGAGAGGTGGTAAATAAATAATTAAAACTGAGTGTTCTCTTTAGTCAAGCCTTTAAAAGGAGATCATCTTTCAAGAGCAATAGGAAGAATTGCTGGGAAAGGAGGAAAAACCAAATTTACTATTGAAAATGTAACAAGGACGCGAATAGTACTTGCAGACTCGTAAGTATTATACAGTCCCCACATTGCTCTTTTAATTTTGGATGTTGGGTAATAAACTTCCAAGTTTTAGTGTAATACCCTCTGGATTTGTACATATGTGTTTTTTAAGCAATTGCAGAACCCCATGTAGAATTTTGCCATGCCTATTATACGTGCTGGATGTATTAGAACTGGATCTTCAATTTATTGGGTCCTAGTGATAAATTACCATTAAATGTGTCCTTATTGAGACACTACTATGATGATCTTTTAAATCCTGCCTTGAAAGCACAGAACACAGAAATGGCTTCATTGGCCAAAAAGAATGGAGCACTGCCTTCCAGCTAAACATATTTTGAATAGAATATTATGACTGCAATGTATCTTCTGGCTAAAGGTAGTATATACACAAGTTGATAATGTTTGTACACATGCATTATTTGTGGCAGCAGATGAAGCCTCTAGGTGTATTGTATTGCTATTATTCATATTATGACAATGCCTTGATTTGATTGGCTCAGAGATTCCAAAAACATTGAAGTTGTCAAGATTTCTAGCCATCAGGCAACAGGTCACAAAAAAAAAAAAAGTAGCGATAGAGGAGCTTTATGGGTATTATTCCAAATTGTTTAGTATCACAGTTGATGAGCAGGTGGCAGTCGTGGCTAGGAGGGCCTTTGCACCACCCGGTTCGACTATTGTAATGCGCTCTACATGGGGCTGCCCTTGAAGTGTATCTGGAAACTTCAGCTGGTGCAAAATGCAGGGGTGCGAGCTGTGTGTGTTACTGGTAGAATGCACTTTATACCTCTGCTTCATGAACTGCATTGGTTACGAGTTTGTTTCCAGATCCAATTCAAGGTGCTGGTGTTGACCTTTAAAGCCCTTCAAGGCATGGGGCTGAGTTATCTGAGGGACCACCTCTCCTAGATTACATCTGCCTGTCACACCAGATCCAGCAGAGAGGGTATGTTATGGGTTCCGTTTTCTAGGGAACTACATTTGGCAGGCCCTAGGTGGCGGGCCTTTTCTTCTGTGGCGCCCGTGTTGTGGAATATTCTTCCCCCGAGGTGAGGCTGGCTCCATCACTTCTGAGCTTCCAAAGGTCCCTCAAGATCTGGTTTTGCCAGCAGGCGTGGTGAACTAGTGAGGTGGCTCTGTTGTTAACATCCCTTCGCCTACTATTTCTTTGTCTTAGCTTTGCTTTTTTAGTTTTTAATGTTTTTAATAATAGTTTTAGATATTGTTTTATCTTTGTTGTACACCACCCAAAGTCACTTGTTGTGAGGTGGGCAGCTATATAAATTGGATAAAGAAACAAACAGACGTGTATGTGTATAGCAGCTATATTGTATTTAAAGTAGAAGGGTACTGTATTATAATGCAGTAGGAGAAGCAAAAATTGAAGAGGTGATGAGCCTCAATTAATACATTCAGTGTGTTCCAACAGATGGTTCAGGAAAGTGGGTTTGAAATGAAATAAATGGGGATGGCCATTGTCATGACAATTTCTAAAGGTTTGTAAAGGCAAAGTGTATCCAGTTGCTGAAATTTGTCCTTATGAGAGTAAAATTTAGCTTAGAGCTGCTTCTGTATCAAAATATAAAGTGCTATATAAGGTTGTGTAGTCAATGAAAGTAGAATTCTTTCAAATGTTCAAAATCATGAACTTTAGATGTGAAGAGAACTTTTAATTTTAATTACAGGAAAGTTCATATTTTAGGATCTTTCCAGAACATTAAAATGGCACGGACAGCAATTTGCAACCTCATCTTAGGTAAAACTTGTATTCCTTTTGTTAATCGTATTATATTTTGAATCTCCCAGTTAATGAGCAAAGATTTGCAAGCAGGAAGTGCTGTTGGTTAGAGAAATGTAACTTGACATTTCTGTGAGGGCAAGGGATAATAATCCAAGGGCTATAAACGGTGACAGCAGTAGATCAGGAGCCATAACTACTCATACGCTAGTTCATACCCCCAGGCTGTTTTCCTATACAATTGAGTATTCAAGGATGGGTAGTTTTTAATTTCTCCTGTAATCAAACACAGAAAGGCTGAGATGGCACAAAATCTCTGCTGGGATAGAGGATGGACCGTTTCTTATCCCATCAGGGAAAAACTGCTGCCTTCCATATATGTCAAACTGGAAGGCCTTTTGGGAGCAAGAAATTGAAGAGTTAATGTTTTTTCATATCAAACTGATGGCTCATCAGTGGGCTACATTATTCCTCTGATTCTACATTTACCATCTACAGGAAGTAATATATCCTAAATTTTAACCTAAATATATAAAATGTTGTATTTGATGTAAACTAGCATACTTTCATTTAGACATATGCTAGTTAGGAAAAGACCTAATCTGTTCCTTTTTAATAGATGTATGACACAGCAGCCTTATAAGAGTTTTGCTTAACTGCCCATGTGTTTGTCCTATAGCTAATTTCCATTCTTAAAGCAATAGTTTTAAGAACCATTAGAACTGTAGAACTTTTGCTGTATTTTAAAAAATATATTGTAATATCAAAGCCATGGTATTTTAAATGAAATTTCAACTTTCAGTTGTATTAATGCATTGTTTTCTTCTACAGGAAGTCCTCCATCTAAGGTTTATGGCAATATAAGAGCAGTAGCTAGTAGAGCAGCAGAAAGATTTTAAGACCAAGTCTTTTGATTTGAAGTCACGAGATTCTACACAAGATACAGGAAATAACTTAAAGCAGCAATATCAAAATACAAATTACAAGGAAATGCGTTTTCTGTTTCAGAAGTTCAGCTAAACCATTTCAAGTGGGTGACAGTTCGGCCAAACCAAAACTTGGAATATTTTGTTTGTCCCGAGTTCGGGCTAAAACAAAATCCAGGATTTTAAGGGGTGAGCAGGGCAAGGCTGATGTGCCTTGCCTCTCTTCCCTCCTCTGCATGGCCTGTGGCAGACTACCTACCTATCTTCCCAATGCCTCCCGTGCCCTGCTTGCCACCAGCTACTGCCACGCCCTTGGCTTCTAGTGGAAATATCCAACTGGCCTGCCCATCCCTGTGATCTTTGCAGCATCTTCACTTTCCTTGTCTCCGCTTAGTTGCCACCAATGTCCCTCGGGTTTCCCACTTTCCCCCATGCCCCAAAACACTTCTGCATGGAAGATGCATGACTTAGTTCATGCCTGGGCCACTCAAACTAGCAGTTCCATGCATAGAATGTTTTGCACATCCCTAATAAACTGATAGCAACTTTCAGTTCCAACATGACTGGTGTGTAAAAGAACTGCTGCAGCAACGTTCTCAGACAAGGATCAGGCATTGTAAATGAAGTTATGTCCAATAAAAACTGGTACTTGGATTTCCTTCTAGCTAATATGACCAATACATCAGTGTTTTGAATTGAATGCATACAAGGTTATTAAACCTAATACAGCAGCTGTGAACAGAACCTTCAAAAGAGCACTTTGGATAGCATACTGAGAGTCACTATTGGATGCACTGTACTTATCAGAAATTCCCAACTTTTTTAAAAAAAATAAATATATTTAAAGTAACAAAAGTTGCTGCAGAAGAGGCTGCTTTGCTAAAAACAGCGGAATGGGGCTGCCCATTGTATTTGCTGGTGTGATACAGCAGATAAATACATCTATGGTTAAAGAAAGTCTGTACTAGGCTAGCAAAATACAAGGATCTAACTATCTGGATTTTGAAGTGTTCAATTGACTTGATCAAATAACAAAGCAAAATCCAATCATAAATATTTCTCCCTCTTATTGAGGAATTTTGCAGATGGGCGGGGGGGGGGGGACTGTTACAATGCTACCAACCTTCCTCCTCCCTGGGGGAAGATAGTTTTTTCCCATTTTGTGGCAAAGAACAGGGTAGCTTGAGTTTACAGAGGGCGATATGTAATGCAGCACAAGCAGAACCTAGGGTTAGCTGCTTTTGCATTATTTCTATATAGGTCCTGAGGGTTTTTAGCCCGCTATCTATATTTTTTCCAGAAACAAGCATCTAATATAAGAGATGAATGGAATTTTGAAACATCCTTTTTGAGTTATGGGCAGCCTTTCAATATCCAAGTGGTTCCTGCTTGAAACATTTTGTGCATATTTTTCAATAGTGAATACACCATGGGGGGGGGGGGAATAAAATTTAAAGCCTTAGTTTCTCAAGACAGAGGTTGTAGCATTTATAGCATTCAGAAGGCTATAGGAAGATAGCTTTGAGATGGTTGGATTAGGGCCACCTGCCTTTCTACTTCTACAGCATGGAGAGAATGCAAACTAGACGAGAGCACCACAGAAGTCTAAAGCAAAATACTAGAACATTTCGGGGGGGGGGGGGGAGAGAAACCATGCACCTTCAAGTCAGGATTGATTCCTGGAAATTGCCTGGACAAGCCCCTGCTGTTTTCTTGGCAACATTTTGGAAATGGCTTGACATTTCCTTCCTAGAGTTGAGAGAGGAACTGACCCAAAGTCACCCAGCTGCCTTTGTGCCTAAAGTAAGGCTAGAACAGAGTCTCCCAGTTTCCAGCCTGATGCCTTTAGCCACTATACCAAGCTGGCTCCCAGAACATGAACATCCCTCCATTATAAAAGAAGCTTACACAGGTCTCCTTCCCTTTGTATGTATTTTTAGTAACATGACATCTTAACGCTTTTATACATCACAGCCCATTTCATATTATTTCATGGTCCAAATGTGTAGACAATTTACAGCAGCTTTTAGAATAACTGATTTTTGTTCTTTGAACTTCTACAAGAAGCTAACAACAAACCGCCTGCCCCATTTATGCAGATACTCGTAAGGGCCTGCAAATAGCAAACTAAGGATACATTCATAGTAAAATTCATAATTTTAGTACCACAAACCAGCCCTTAAGCCACTATTGTGTAAATTCCCAGTACCTTATTCAAGCTTAATGCCAATTTGCAAATCAGAATGAATATCTGCCTTATACTGTATGTATGGTGCTGGTCCTTAGTTACACCCTCTCATGTTTTCTAGTAGCTAGCTTCTGAGATAGCACAAGAAAAATCCCCTTTTCAGATTCATGGGAACACACTTCAATTATACATGAGGCTCTTTGGATCTAAGACAATATTGTTTTCAAAAGTATAAGATTCTATACTGAAATAGGAATGTACATATACATCCCATCCTAAATCCATTATTTCCTAATGTTTATAGTAGACTATATCTTTTAAATAGAACTTTCCCTAATATGTGCAATGAGTCAAGTTTGCAAAGTTTGAAAAAATGCTGTCTAAAGGGAAATTGGTCTCATCATGGAAATAAGAATAAAACTGTTCAAATAAAATTCTCCCCATCAGTGTGCCAAAAACCTCCATGAAATTACAGCTTAATGTGACTTTAATCCCATTGTTCTTAGTGAACCTATTTCACAAATACAGGATGGTTAACATGCCATCAACTTTACATAAGAAAAAGTAATTTGGGAATTGGTTATCTCCATAAATGTTAAACCTGATGTTAAATGAACTGTCACTGAGAAAAAGGGAAAATATTGTTACAGGTATTTAATTATACGTAAAAGCATCAAAATCATTTTATTACAATCAGATCTGAAATTCAGAAAGTTCTTGTTTTTTCAACTGAAGCTTTGACACCATGCAGTAAAGTTCAAATAGTTTATTTTTATTCATACATTATGAAGGTTCCTGTATTTCCAACGATGTATGATATAGCATGCAGAGGAAAAATCTAAACATTCAACATAACCCATTTTTCACACACAAACTAAAAAAGCTCATCCCCCAGTAAGAAAGTAACGTTAGCACGATTTTCTATTATGCCAGCCAGTATATGCACAAGCAATTAAGAAACAGAAAGCAATTGCTAAAATATTTGTAACAAATATTTATGTACAAAAAAATTCACAAAAGACTAGTTCCCCCTGAAGCAGAGCACATGGCAGTTGACAATGGAACAGATACAACCACTGGCTGGGATTATAATCCACATACTGATCCAGAGGAAGAAAGATACATGTAGTGGAGATTCTCTGTTTTAACATTTACCAAAAGTTTGGCAACATTATCTTTTTTAAATTATGCAAATCATGTAAACAAGAGGAACATTTCAAATCGATCTACATGCAAAACTTCATGTCATGCAAGGACACCAAGCACCTGGATTTCTCTCTCACAGACGGAGCCCATGATGTGCAGCACTCAATCGAAGGAACAGCTATGGCTGGCTGGGAGGCAATTGGTTTAAGTTCGAACAACCTGCCTTTCCACTGCTGATTATGAAACACTTTAAATAGAAAAACTGCTACAGAGGAAAGGGCATACTATCCTAAAAGTCTAATGTTTTTTTCTAGCCAATAGTACCTTTGCAGAAAAAGAATGATATAAAGTTGTATAACATGCCTTGCTACTTTTATATCACACATATAAAGTTACTATCCATTACAAGTCATGATATAAACAAATTTAGAAAAAAGAATTTTCCAACTGAAAATCAGGAGGTTAAAAAAAATTAGATAATGTGAACCTTACCTCCTTCCCTATGGCAGAGGTTAATGTTTCTCCCGTAATAAACCTATATACACATATATAAAATATTACCAGGCTTTATGCAATTTAAATTAGTATATTAAATGCTTAGAGAAACTATATGGTTGGAAGGTAATTTAATGGCATGAGAGGTTTTGTAATCTCACTGCAATAGGTATCCTAGGCAATGAATCCTAAATTCTTAATTAATCTTAGTGCTGAAAAACAAATATGCTTTCAATTGTTTTATGTATACTTAATGGAAAAGAGCCAATGTTTACTAGGGTTTATTATATGCAATTGTGTTCATTTATTAAGTGAAAAGATGAAATGGTCATAAACATCTTTTTTGCACAGACAACCTAGTTCTTGGCAATTAAACGTTTTATAACATGCCTTGCTACTATAATACACATAAATAGTATGTGTACGTATATATACATACACATATTATTAAACAGTGTACATATATACACAAACTAACCTAGCTTCCTGCCATACAAAAATGTAATTAAGATAAATTAACAGGAAATGATGCTATCTCAGCCAGTCAATATATAAACATCTGAAACAGTCACAGGAAAGAGTTGACCTAGCATCCATTAAAACATTACATTCTCCTAAAGTATGTCTGCCTGCATGTGTGTATCTGTGTGACATAAAAGTAAAGATGTATATCTATATGTATTGAACTATATATAATATTCTGCTTGGCACTTTTGTATTCTAGTTTTATGTCTAAATCAAGTACATTAAATTAAAGCGTGCCTAACTACTAGATAGAAAGCACAACATATATATCTATATATAAATACACACACATATATATATATATAGATATTTTCTTGTTATAAAAGTTGAGAAAAATAAATTAAAAAGCCAACCCCTTCCCTTTCTCCCCCACACTGATATGCTCTTTCCATTTTGCTGTCCTTCAGACTTTTAAAGTGCTACACTTGCGTTATTGAGAGAATGAAAGTTCAACAACACTTAGTTGGCTTCATGAGGCTCATGTTGGAAAATGTGGTTTCACAGAGAAAAATACTTCCATTTAAATACACAGAGAGCATTGCTGGACGTCTTGAGCAGATCTTCAGAGATGGAGAAGAAAGCAAAAGTGTTGGGTAGTATCATAAAGAGTCACACATCTACCACCATCTTTTTGTGAATATCTAGGCCTCCTACAACCTAAAATGTTGATGAAAGAATATTATGAGAATTAGAAAGACATGAAACAATAGGTCAAGAATAATCTGATTTCAAATATTCATGCCTATAAACGAGTAATCAGTGATGAGTAGTGTAAGACAGGTAACACATTCAATAAAATTGATATAATTACCCTAAGGTAAAGGTAAAGGTTCCCCCCGCACATTTGTGCAGTCGTGTCCGACTCTAGGGGCCGGTGCTCATCTCCGTTTGTTAGCCAAAGAGCCAGCGTTGTCCGAAGACGCTTCCACGGTCATGTGGCCGCATGACACACGCGGAACACTGTTACCTACCCACCGAAGTGGTACCTATTCATCTACTTGCATTTGCATGCTTTCGAATTGCTAGGTTGGCAAGAGCTGGAGCTAGTGCGGGAGCTCACTCAGCACGCAGGGCTAGGGATTCGAACCTCTGAACTTGCGATCTTCCGATCAACAAGCCTGGCGTCTTACCCGCTGAGCCACCACGCCCCATAATTAGCCTAGAATCCAATTATATAACAGGAAGAAAAGAACTGTAGTTCTGTGCTGCTTTCAATTCTTCCTAACCAATCTGATTATTTTGAACGGGGGGGGGGGGGGTTCAAAAAGTGCTTTAGAATAGTTGTACACATATGATTGTTATGAAGGGCACATTGAAATCCTTATAATGACATATGATGTAAGTCAGAGCTTTCCAAACTTTTCATGTTGGTGACACACTTTTTAGACATGCATCATTTCGCGACACACTCTTACAGCAGGGCACAAGGCAGGCACTTGGACCTGCGCGGAATCACAGCAGGTTTGGAAGCAGCAAGGCACAAGGCAGGCACTAGGACCTCCATGGAATCCTGGCAGGGCTCTGAGGCAGCAGCAGCCGCGACAGACCCAGACACACTAACGTGTCCCGACACAGAGTTTGGAAAGCTCTGATGTAAGTGAAGAGAACTTCACGAAATAAAAGTAAAATAACAAACATTAGTAGCTGAGTAAACTATGTCGGGTATTTGAAAATACAGACTGCAATGATGAAAAGAAATTGCACTTACAGCACAGAATTCCTCAAAGGATATTCTTCCATCACCATCTTTATCTGCATTTATTATTGTTTTGTCTACAATTTGCTGCAACTGGGTATCTTTGAGATTGTTCCCAACCATCATTTTCAAAACCTGAAAGAGCTCCCCATTGGAAATATAACCATCTTTGTCCATGTCATAGATGCGAAAAGCAACTGCCAAGGAAAAAGAAAAACACAGTTCTGAATAAGAGACTTTCTGAGAGACTGTGGGAAAGCTGAGGACAAGGCCTTTGAATGTTTGTTTCAGAAGAGGCAATTCAGACCAGCTACTAAGAGATGTGGGAAAAAGCTTTTCAAAGAGATTTTGCCTTAATGAATTCAGTGTAACTCAGGCTTGGAAATTCTTATAGTTTTCAAGATTCCATATTTTGTTGTTGTTGATGTTCAGTCGTGTCCGACTCTTCATGACCTCATGGACCATAGCACGCCAGGCCTTCCTGTCCTCCACTGTCTCCCGGAGTTTATTCAAATTCATGTTCATTACATCGGTGATGCTATCTAACCATCTCATCCACTGCCGTCCCCTTCTCCTTTTGCCTTCAGTCTTTCCCAGCATCAGGGTCTTTTCCAGTGAGTCCTCTCTTCGCATCAGGTGGCCAAAGTATTTGAGCTTCAGCTTCAGTATCTGTCCTTCCAATGAGCAGTCAGGGTTGATTCTGCGTCATTCTTGCTTCCTTGGTCCTGCCAGCTACCTGTGGCTTGACAAACTTGGGTGGAGATGAGTTTTCTGTTTATAACACCTCCTGGTCTAGCCTATGTTTCCCCATTCTTTCATACTCAACTCTTCATCCAGTCTAACAGCTGACTACTACTGTGATAGAACTACTTCCTTCTCTGCTCCTTTTTCTACTAACAGTTCCATCTGCTCTGGACTTGTGGGGATAGCTTAGTGAATTCTTAGCAGTTTAAATATTTCTAAATATTCTTTATATCAGTAGTCAAAGTCACCAAGTGAGGCAACTAACCAAATGATAAGGCTCTTCAATCACTTTGTGTGTTCCAAAACTGAAGTTTGATTTTGATGTGTTTCGGAATCTCAGCGATCTCACTTAATTTTCTATAGCATTGTTATGAAAAATCTATTTGACATCACTATACAAATAACCAATAGTTACTTCCATGGGATTTATATAAACTATGGTATAATTTACACAATCTAAAACATACTTTGTCTTGTCAGATTCTCATTGCTAAAACCCACCAAGAATATAGTTACGTCTATGTAACTGTATAATGTCCTCCTATACGTTACTGCTAAAGGAAGAGTAAAAAAAAAACAATTCTATGCCCCGTTTCTTAGCAAATGTCTCACTGCTCATAATATCAAAAGGAAAAAAGGGGGATGGAAAGGTACCAGCATAGCAATTTTTCATGTAAAGGCTGTTTACTTCACCTCAGAAATTTGAAAATCATGTTGATAAATCTTCCAACTGTTACATAATCCAAGGTATATCAAAATTTACAATGGTCTGTGAGCTGGGGTTAAGTGAGGGAAGAACAGAAAGAAAATGTTATATTAAAACATAGTAGCTGGTAGTTAACAAAATATAATATACTTACACCTCAACTTCTGCTCCTTGTCACCTTTGACACTGAACTGGGAGACTCCTTCTATAAATTCTACAGAATACAGGCATAAAGAGAATTAATAAAATATTTTATACATCCCAAACTTTGAAAAAAAAACCTTAAATTTTCTTCCATAGCAATCTCAAAAACAGTAAGGTTCTTCTGATTTATTTATTTAGTAAACAACTTATATAGCTGCCCATCTACCAGAAGGAACTCTGGGCAGCAAACAGAATTAAAAACACAGTACATTAAAAAAAATTAAAACAATAAATGTCGAGGTCCTGAGTTAGGCACCATATATTACATTTTCATATTTGACAAGATCCTGTGGCTCTCAGAAGATACATGAAAATGCAGCTTTTATTTTATTGTGAAAAAGAGGACACAGCTGGATGTAGGCAGTGGTGGTTATTGTTGGTGGTGTTATTTCTCCCTGGCATTTTCCTTATATAAGCTTTAAGGCAGGGTTTCCCAACCCTAGGTTTCCGTGGAAGCCTAGGGTTCCGCAAGAGGTCACTAGGGGTTCCCTGGGAGATCACGATTTATTTTTAAAAATATTTCAAATTCAGGCAACTTCACATTAAAGAGGTACTTTTCATTCTTTATTTTTAGTTTAAGAACAATGTTAATGCATATATACAGGCCTCAACATGAAACAAATATAATAATTTTGCAACCTCTGGCCTACATTTGAGCCTGAATGTGCAGGGGTTCCCCGAGGCCTGAAAATATTTCAAGGGTTCCTCCAAGGTCAAAAGGTTGAGAAAGGCTGCCTTAAGGTGTTTTAGAACAGTGCAACAGAATGCTTTCCTTATTTTTTATCTCCCTACTGGACTCAAGAGTCAAGGGACTCTGAGTAGAGTCAGCAACAGCTGAAAGGGAATGAGCAGAAAAAGTAAGTCTCCTTGCATTTTAACCATATCAAACACCTAACTGGCCGTCAGCTATCACCTACATTTCAAAGACAAGTTTCTGGAACCAACCCAAAACAGTAAGAGTAAGGGACACATAACGGTCTAATTACTGACAGAGGAGACCTTTGAATTAGGACTCAAACATCTGGTGAAAGTTGACAGTTTGTATATGTATGTATAGCAAATTTAAAAAGCTGTTTCTTACCTTTGAAGTCTACCTCTCCGTTTCCATCAGTATCAAATATATCTATTACTCGTTGTACCAAGGGATTCTGTTGTAACTCAGGCAAAGACATAAATTCTTCCACACTTAAAGAACCAGAGTTATCTAAATCAAGCTTTTTAAATCTCTTCCCCAATCGTTTAATCTCATCTGCATCAACTGGGAAAGGGGGAGGGGAAGAGAGAGAAATACAAAAAAACCAAACTGAATATATAATAGTTCTTTCTTGTAATACAATTCCTTTTTCAGATCCAAAAATACAGACTACTTAAGAATATGCAGTTATCCCACATACTGTTATACACAAACAGCTTTAAATATAATCAATTAAAATGGCTAACCTTTTACAGGACAGGCCATTGCACATTTTACTTGACAGCTCAGCATAGGCTACTATATGCTGACTCAAATGTTCAAAGGACTAACAGTGCTTAGTTAATTTCAGCCTCGTGGTTACAAGCATCTGTCAGGTACAAATCTTTTAATTATCTAACCATGTCAGATATCTTTTAAATAAGGGGGAGTGGAGGTGAGGTCAGCTACAATGCATATAAAAATGAATTTATTTAAATCTTTAATTAGTTTTAACTCCTTATGAAACTGAACAGGTGCTGATCAAATATTAGATTTATAACACTATACAGAGATTATCAAACAGAAGATTAGATGCCATTCTCTTCAACTGTCTATGGGATGATAAAATATTCTTTATTTTAAAAAAATAAAATACGTTTTATTTTTTTCCCTTTGGCTGAAATGTATATTATTTCATTCTGGGATATTATACATTAAAAAACATAAGTCTGGATAATGTTTTTCTTTGAGGAAAAATTAACACTAGAATGAAATGGAATGTTGCATCATTTTCTTTGTATCTAACAACAACAAAAAAGGTAACCACACCATGTTATTTTGCAAGTAGCTAAATAAGACAGCAGAAAGTATATGATGTATGTAGTTCTACATATCCCTTGAACACACTTGAAACTGACCTGTAAATATTAAGGAATTATCTTGTAAACTGAAGGAGTTATACCAAACTGTATCTACCTCCTAATGGACTAAACACAACTAGCAGAATAGATTGCTCCCACATCACGCAACCCCACCTCAACTTTACAGGAAAAAGAAAAAGGCCTATTGCATGACATTAGATTAAGTCCAAAGTAATGTAACTGTCAGATAAATCAACTGAAAATATATTTTCACTGGATGGAAAAAATGTGCTATGTGTTACTTCAGTTTGGGAGCAAAAGGGGTCAGAACCATACTAAGACTATTAGCATTTGTGCAAAAAAAATTAAATTCAGTTAATAAATTTAATTTAACATTTTCAAATAACATGCACTGAGATTCAATCCATCTAAACTAATCACATTATTGAAAGATCTAACTCAGTGGAACATCCAGTAACTGTAGAATACAGATACTTACCAATCCTGAAAGTATGATGTTCTTCCAGTGTGATTTCAGGAACAGTATGTACATAACAGAATCTTAATGCTAAGTGTACAATTAGAATTGATAATGCTACAAAAAAGTCTTTAGAATTTTTTTTTAGTGCAATATTGTGAAAATAAATTTTAGCAAAATGAGGACAGAATCAAAGGACTTAGAACTTGGGATTCTCTTAATGATCAAGAGGGAAGTTTCTGATGAATCTGGTTGATTTCTGGGAGAAGATAACCAGGGGGCTGAATGAGATTGTTCCTGCAAGGCCTCTTTCCAGTTACCAATCTCTAACAGCTTCCTAGTTTACAGAGGAGTATTGGGAGATAAAGCAAGTGAAAAGATGGCACAAGACTGAAAGTCAGTTTGACCAAGCAATGGTTCAAGCAAGGTTTGGGCTCTCACAGTGGTGATAAATGCAGTGAAGTGTGTCTGCAGATTCTGATCCAGCAGCTCTGTAATACTTTTAGGGATGGATGGGTGGGATACTGCATCCAGACCAGCTAGATGACTTTGCTGATGTGGTTACTGACTCTCTGAGGGAAGGTGTGATACCATCTGTCTTGAAAGACCTGCCTCTTCTGATGCACCTTCTCCTAAAGAAGCCATCTCTTAATCCAATTGTACTAAAAAACATCCCTCCAGTACCCAACCTTCCTTTTTAGGGGAAGAGGGCAGTGGGAAGTCAGCTTCAGAGGACTGCAGAATAATCAGATTATCTACATTCGTTTCAGTCAAGGTTCAGGCTTGGAAATCGGACAGAAACATAACTGGTCGCTCTGGAAGATGATTCTCACTAGGACCTGGAATGGGGTGGTGGTAGCAGGGACAGTATGCCACTCATGATCCTATTAAACCTCTTGGCAGCATTCAATACCACCAGTCATGGTATTCTTTTAGACTTCCTGCAAAGGTTAGGGGCATAGTTTTGCAGTGGTTCCACTCCTACATGAATAGATGGTTTCAGCCAGGCCTGGGGGAGGGGGCAACTAATAGTTTAGGGGTGCTCCAGTGAAGAGTACCCCAGGGCTCAGTCAACTACTCCATGTTATTTAATATCTATACAAAGCCACTGGGACAAGTGATCATCAGTATACTGATGATACTCAGTTCTGTCCCATCACTACCACCTGAAATACTGCTGAAGACTAGAACTGGTCCTTGGAAGATGTCAGACATTAGATGGGGAAAACAAGCTTAGATTAAATCCTAGCGAAGTAGTGATACTATACATCATTAAACAACTAGGTTTTCTGAAAATACTGGTTTTGATGGGTACTCAGAAGGTCTCTTGCTTCCCCTGAAGGAGGGAGTCTATGACATGAGTGGTTCTCCTGGATTCATAGCGCCTTTTGGAACAGCAGGTAGATACCACAGATGGAGGATCTTTGCTCTGCTTTGACTGGTGTTCCAGCTCTAGTTCCAGCCCTTCTAGAGCCAGGAAAATTGGGCAATGGTAACTCACACCATTATTACATGATTGGACTACCATAATGTACAGGCAGTCCTCGGGTTTCAACAGCAATTGGGACCTACCTTAGCTAAGAGATGTGGTTGTAAAGCGCAACATCAAGTGACCACATCACTTAGCGACGGCAACCCCAGCAGTCCTGGATGCTGTTGTAACCCCAGGGCCACATGGGTCGTTAAGCAGGAAGAGGCCAGCGTCCCAGGCAAGGAGCATAGGGGTGCTGCAGGCAGGCGCTAGGGAGCACAGACAGGCCAGTGAGGGCCACGGGTAGGTGTGCGCTACAGAATGTGGGCAGATGGGGGGCTGCTGCGGGCGCTATGGAGTGCAGGGCAGGCAGAGGGGTGCTACAGAGTACGACATCCCTGGGATCACAACTCAAGGACTACCTGTATTCTATGTGGAATATATTTTAAGACAACCCAGAACCTTAAATGGGTACAACATTTGGTGGCCAGGAAGTTAACAGAGAAAACTTGTTACTCTATATTGCACTCGCTGCCTTAGTTGCCAGTAGGCTTCTGGGCAGAATTCAAAGCACTGGTTATCACCTATAAAGCCCTACTTGGTGTGGTTCCAGAGGGTATAAGAGACCACCTTATCAAGCATGGTTCTGCCTGTCCTGTGAGAGCCTGCTGAGCATCACACTTCTATGAGAAGAGGGTTATGGATGAGGTGGTAGACCTTCTCCATGATGGCCTCCTTCTTATGGAATACTTTGCCCCTGATGTGCCTGATCTTTACACTTTTAGCATTTAGGAAGGCAGCAGAAACTATGTTTTAAATACGGATTTATTGCCTAGTTTATTTGCGCATCTTTATAGTGAGGGGAATGGTTTTATTGTTATTACTTTGTACACTACCCCAAGTCTTCTGAGAAGATAGTATTACAATGAAATCTCCTTGATCATACCTCTTGGGAAAAAAGATTAAATGACAGTGTTTATGCATAACAAATCCTCCCCATCCTTTCTCTTCCAACCCACAGACAGTATTTCAAAGGATCCCCCATCATTCAGGAGTAGCGTTGTGAGGTAATGCCACAAAAAGAATGCAACATAACATTATATATACCATACACACACATATATACACTGCTCAAAAAAATAAAGGGAACACTGAAACAACACAATGTAAGTCCAAGTCAATCACACTTCTGTGAAATCAAACTGTCCACTTAGGTAGCAACACTGATTGACAATCAATTTCCCATGCTGTTGTGCACATGGAATAGACAACAGGTGGAAAGCATAGGCAGTTAGCAAGACATCCCCAATAAAGGAGTGGATCTGCAGGTGGTGACCACAGACCACTTCTCAGTTCCTATGCTTTCTGGCTGATGGTTTGGTCACTTCTGAATGCTGGCGGTGCTTCCACTCTAGTGGTAGCATGAGACGGAGTCTACAACCCACACAAGTGGCTCAGGTAGTGCAGCTCATCCAGGATGGCACATCAATGCGAGCTGTGGCAAGACGGTTTGCTGTGTCTGTCAGCGTAGTGTCCAGAGCATGGAGGCGCTACCAGGAGACAGGTCAGTACATCAAGAGACGTGGAGGAGGCCGTAGGAGGGCAACAACCCAGCAGCAGGACCGCTACCTCCGCCTTTGTGCAAGGAGGGACAGGAGGAGCACTGCCAGAGCCCTGCAAAATGACCTCCAGTGGGCCACAAATGTGTGTGTGGCTACTCAAACGGTCAGAAACAGACTCCATGAGGGTGGTATGAGGGCCCGACGTCCACAGGTGGGGGTTGTGCTTACAGCCCAACACCGTGCAGGACGTTTGGCATTTGCCAGAGAACACCAAGATTGGCAACTTTACCACTGGCGCCCTGTGCTCTTCATAGATGAAAGCAGGTTCACACTGAGCACATGTGACAGACGTGACAGGGTCTGGAGACGCCATGGAGAACATTCTGCTGCCTGCAACATCCTCCAGCATGACCGGTTTGGCAGTGGGTCAGTAATGGTGTGGGGTGGCATTTCTTTAGGGGGCCGCACAGCCCTCCATGTGCTCGCCAGAGGTAGCCTGACTGCCATTAGGTACCGAGATGAGATCCTCAGACCCCTTGTGAGACCATATGCTGGTGCGGTTGGCCCTGGGTTCCTCCTAATGCAACACAATGCTAGACCTCATGTGGCTGGAGTGTGCCAGCAGTTCCTGCAAGACGAAGGCATTGATGCTATGGACTGGCCCGCCCGTTCCCCAGACCTGAATCCAATTGAGCACATCTGGGACATCATGTCTCGCTCCATCCACCAACGCCACGTTGCACCACAGACTGTCCAGGAGTTGGGGGATGCTTTAGTCCAGGTGTGGGAGGAGATCCCTCAGGAGACCATCCGCCACCTCATCAGGAGCATGCCCAGGCGTTGTAGGGAGGTCATACAGGCACGTGGAGGCCACACACACTACTGAGCCTTGTTTTGACTTGTTTTAAGGACATTACATCAACGTTGGATCAGCCTGTAGTGTTCTTTTCCACTTTGAGTGTAACTCCACATCCAGACCTCCAGGGGTTGCTTACATTTGATTTCCATTGCTTTTTGTGTGATTTTGTTGTCAGCACATTCAACTATGTAATGAACAAAGTAATTAATACGAATATTTCATTCATTCAGATCTAGGATGTCTTATTTCAGTGTTCCCTTTATTTTTTTGAGCAGTATATATAGCATATAGAACACCATATACAGATTTTGTATATATGACTTCAGGTTAGCTGCATTCCAATATACTACACTGTTATATTAAATTATAATTAAAGCTGAATTACTTCCAAGAATTAAAAATACCATAAATGGGCTTTCCTCGTTTTAAAGCAGGTAATATGCTGTAGAATTTAAGAAAATACAGTGTTTACTTGCCCAACAGAAATGTGGGGGCATGCAGAACCTCTAATCCACTGATTTTTATCCTTGAAGTTACAAATCAAATACTAATATTCACCAGTTATCTTAAAGGCAAAATACTATTCAGTGGCAACACATTCTCAACTAGCAGAAGCAATTAATCCCTGCTCTCTTGGGAGAAATAAACTAGTAAAGAACTGTCCTTCCTTTTCTATTATAAACTTGAACTATCTATTCTCTCCCATACTGAGTACTCTCAGAACAATAGCTGTACTTTTTTTTACAAACTGCATAAGTAAGGTTGAACTTACAGTGCGAACACATTTCCAGTGGGTAACTTGCTTCATTTCCCTGAAATGAGAAAAACATTTGTTTAAAAAGGCACCTTTAGCAGAAAGGAGCCATAGAATATAACAGATATTTTCCTGAAATTATTCTTTTTTATTTTTAAACTTTATTGTTATAATTAACACTAAATTAACAGTTAAGCATTGTTGGCATACTGATTATATACTCACTATCAGCAATGGATTATTGAACAAAATATATAAATGCTTTATATGTTATTTCTATATTATGCTGATAATTTATTTCAGCATATTATTTATTTAGCAACAAAACCAGAGGATTGTGCATAGGGTTCTTAAATATTGGTGTTAAGTTCCAGGGAAGATAGTGGAAACTATTAATGATAAAATGAAATTGAATCCTGGAAAAAACAAGACAGACAAAAGGAAGTATTTTTTTACACAATTTGTAATTAAACTTTGGAATTTGCTAACTGTGAGATGTGCTGGCTATAACTTGGCTGCTTTAGAAAAGGGTTGGACCAATTCATGGAGGTCATGGAGATCAACAGTTAGTAGCCTTGAGAGTAGTGGGACTGTCTCTGAAGACCATCTGCTGGGACAGCACACTTTGAACATGTACTCCTTTTCAAAAGCAACCATGTTTCTTGACTGTTAACTCAAGAATTTACAGAAGAGATGTTAGCATTAATGAGATTAAACTGACAAGCTACTTTGATCCTTCTTTAGAAATATCAACTACAATTCTTATCTTTTGGAAATAGGATCTGCCCTCTTCCAATGAATATAAAATATTAATTGAATCTTTTACTGAGCTGTAGAGCCATTTAATTTTTCTGGTTTTTATCTAGTAAGTCCATATTACCTCCTTTTCTCCAGCCCCCTCTATACTGGCCCATGTTCCCTCTTTCCAAATAAAGCAAACCATTAATTGTAGCTTATCTTTACCACAAAACACCTCTGCCTGTTTCCTTGCAATTATATTTAAAGTTCCTTTTTCCTGTTCCAAACCGAAAATAATAGAAAATTTGTAATATGCCAAAAGTTGTAATGACTGTCCTGATATAAAACTCAATAAAGCTGTATCTTATTCACTCTCTAGTATATATTTTCACATGCATATCAACAGCATTTTAAGAGGTTTCATCTACTCATTTGACATACTGCAAAGTATAATCTAGAATCTATGCTAAAAAAAAACAGCATTCTAACATCTGTATCATTTTGCAAGTGGGACACAGACATAAATATGACTATGGATAGTTTCTTTGCATATATTAGTGAAACCAAAAAATAATGAACTTTGCTTTACATTTTTTTCCTTCTTTTCTTTCCTGTCACACAGTAAGATTGTATAGCATTTCAGATGCAAAAAGGGGTCACAGCATACAGGAGTGCAAAAGTAACATGTTTGCAACTCTGTAAATCAAGAGTATGTCTTCCTGGAATAGGGCAGCAGCTGCAGGGAGCAACAACACAATCCTAGGAAAAACCATGGCTGCTTTAAAGAGATGGAAACCAGTGTTATATTTTCACACTTACAGTGGGGCAAAAAAGTATTTAGTCAGCCACCAATTGTGCAAGTTCTCCCACTTAAAAAGATGAGAGAGGCCTGTAATTGACATCATAGGTAGACCTCAACTATGAGAGACAAAATGAGAAAACAAATCCAGACAATCACATTGTCTGATTCGGAAAGAATTTATTTGCAAATTATGGTGGAAAATAAGTATTTGGTCACCTACAAACAAGCAAGATTTCTGGCTCTCACAGACCTGTAACTTCTTCTTTAAGAGGCTCCTCTGTCCTCCACTCATTACCTGTAGTAATGGCACCTGTTTGAACTTGTTATCAGTATAAAAGACACCTGTCCACAACCTCAAACAGTCACACTCCAAACTCCACTATGGTGAAGACCAAAGAGCTGTCGAAGGACACCAGAAACAAAATTGTAGACCTGCACCAGGCTGGGAAGACTGAATCTGCAATAGGCAAGCAGCTTGGTGTGAAGAAATCAACTGTGGGAGCAATAATTAGAAAATGGAAGACGTACAAGACCACTGATAATCTCCCTCGATCTGGGGCTCCGCGCAAGATCTCACCCCGTGGGGTCAAAATGATCACAAGAACGGTGAGCAAAAATCCCAGAACCACACGGGGGGACCTAGTGAATGACCTGCAGAGAGCTGGGACCAACGTAACAAAGTCTACCATCAGTAACACACTACGCCGCCAGGGACTCAGATCCTGCAGTGCCAGACGTGTCCCCCTGCTTAAGCCAGTACATGTCCGGGCCCGTCTGAAGTTTGCTAGAGAGCATTTGGATGATCCAGAAGAGGATTGGGAGAATGTCATATGGTCAGATGAAACCAAAGTAGAACTGTTTGGTAGAAACACAACTCGTCGTGTTTGGAGGAGAGAGAATGCTGAGTTGCATCCAAAGAACACCATACCTACTGTGAAGCATGGGGGTGGCAACATCATGCTTTGGGGCTGTTTCTCTGCAAAGGGACCAGGACGACTGTTCCGTGTACAGGAAAGAATGAATGGGGCCATGTATCATGAGATTTTGAGTGCAAACCTCCTTCCATCAGCAAGGGCATTGAAGATGAAACGTGGCTGGGTCTTTCAGCATGACAATGATCCCAAACACACCGCCCAGGCAACGAAGGAGTGGCTTCGTAAGAAGCATTTCAAGGTCCTGGAGTGGCCTAGCCAGTCTCCAGATCTCAACCCCATAGAAAACCTTTGGAGGGAGTTGAAAGTCCGTGTTGCCCAGCGACAGCCCCAAAACATCACTGCTCTAGAGGAGATCTGCATGGAGGAATGGGCCAACATACCAGCAACAGTGTGCGCCAACCTTGTGAAGACTTACAGAAAACGTTTGACCTCTGTCATTGCCAACAAAGGATATATAACAAAGTATTGAGATGAACTTTTGATATTGACCAAATACTTATTTTCCACCATAATTTGCAAATAAATTCTTTCCAAATCAGACAATGTGATTGTCTGGATTTGTTTTCTCATTTTGTCTCTCATAGTTGAGGTCTACCTATGATGTCAATTACAGGCCTCTCTCATCTTTTTAAGTGGGAGAACTTGCACAATTGGTGGCTGACTAAATACTTTTTCGCCCCACTATATACACACCTTAACAGCCCAAATACACAGTACTTCTGGTATGACTGCTTCTAATTCTGATGGCCTTCAGCCCAATAGATACCTAAGAGTCATTTTCTTTCATTAAACTTCTAGAACAAGATCTTGCAATGAATTGAACTTATTTTACATCAGCAGAAGGCACATTGGGAAACATAAATTTTTACTAGAGTCATTACTAAGCTCCCCAAAATTTTATTTTATCCTTTTCATCTTTGTACCTTATTTTTGCCATGGAATAGTTTAATTAATTCAGTATACATCTGTGAATAACTACAGATCCTTTTTATGTATCTCCTATGGATATGTGTATTACTTATTTGCAGCTGGTCTTTAACCATAAATAAACACTATATAAATGAGTTTTTAAAAGACAAATTAATCCCCAAATTCCTATGATTTGATTCTGAAACTTAACTGCACAGGAAACAAATCCATCCATAAATATACATGCTGCACCCACACTTAAATTGCTTTTATTTTCTTTTTAGCAAATGTAAACCTCAATATAAGTAGATTTTTTCTGGCTACCATTGTTTTTACTTGATGATTATAAAGTCAGAGCTAAAAGGCTAAGAGAAAGAGCAATACTCTTTCAACTATATGTACTTTTTAATACGAAGATGTGCAGCTGAGCAAGTGGGAGCAAAACAAAAAGTTAAAAATGTGATGAACATTGTTTCTTCCTCTTTCTTCTTTCATTTCTATGCTTCTTCAAATTTTAAGCTACCTCCCAAATAGTCAAGCACGAAGTGGAATAACCAGAAGAGAATTCAGCCTCCTATATAGTTCAAAATAAACTATTTAAAATAATAATTTAAAATAAAGTTAGATAGAAAAAGGTAAGCTAGGTAGGTTATAGCAGCAGATTGAGCAAGTTAAAGCACAGCAACTGGGCAAAGAAGAAAACAGGAAGGTATACTTTCTGGTTAATGTATGTGTTTCCTTTTCTTTGTTGGATCTGTCTACATCTCAGAGAACACTAATATTAACTGTGACAAATCTGAGTACACAAATCATATCACTGAATTATTTAAAAAAAAAACTCTAGAAGCTGACAGTTCTTTTACTGCAGTCAATTACTAGGTCATGAAGAAAGTAATTCCACATTCATTCAAAAGCTTTCCTCATACCCTTCAACTCCTCCCTCTTTATTCTTCTTGTCATCCTCCAATTAATTAATTAATCCTGTGAGTTCTAGCCCCGCCTTAGGAATGAAAGCCGGCTGGGTGACCTTGGGCCAGTCACTCTCTCTCAGCCCAACTCACCTCACAGGGTTGCTGTTGTGGGGAAAATAGGAGGAGGAAGGAGGATTAGGTATGTTCGCCGCCTTGAGTTATTTATAAAAATAATAAAGGCGGGATAGAAAATAAATAAATAAATCATTTGTGCTGTAGACATAGGATTAAAATCAGCCTAGTATTCTAAAACATGGCCATCTCTTCTGAGTTCTTAAACTTAAAGCACTATTATTTTTTATTCTTAAAACATAAAAGAATGTTCAAACCAAGCTTCAGACATGTGGAGTGGAATATTTACAGGATCTGCAATATACCTCCACTATTTTTTTAACCAAACTTCCCCCCACCCAATATTTTTAAATGGAGCAACAAATAATCAGTAACATTTAGCTGTATTTTCTTTTCATCACTTGCTTTTTTGGATATATATTGAAAGCTCTTTAAACTTTAAGCATTACCTTATCTTAACATTGCTCGCTTTTCATCTGGGAAATTTTCTTAACTATTCAGTTTCTATCAAATAGACATCTTTTCCAGATTAACCTGTGTACAGCAGATTATTATTTTTTTATGTCAGAAGGTCCTAATTAAGATTTTTTGAGGCAAGATTAACAAGAAAATGTTTTCATGCAGTGAAGTTTTCCCTAATCTGATATTGAAAAGTTATTATTAAGATAACTGAAAGCAGATGACAGAAAGAAGGTCTTCAGCTGACAGTCACTTAACCTGTGAAGCAGCTGTCTATGACTCACCAACTATTTATAGTCACATGCAAGAATCAACTTAGTCTTGGCTGTAATGCACAGATCTAACCTAGAAGCAGACCTAAGGAATAGAAAAATCAGAATTTAAACTACTTATACATTTTAAAGACACATATTACAGTCAACAATTTAATGCATTACTTTCATCCCCGAAATTAAACAATTACTTTGTTTCATTTAAGAATTGAGGCCTACAAGTTATTAAATAATGTATCCTAAGAGCTACTTAACAAATATGAGACCAAACAAATAGGTAAAAATTATTAACAGGAACATCTTAGCAGTTTGAGAATAATGCAAAATCCGTTGTCTGCTGTGAAAAGAGAAATAAAGGCCAGATGACAAATTCCATTAAAAAAAAACAATCACTTTGCCCAAGCAATCTTTAATGCCAAGTGCTGCCTGGGACTGGTGAACATATGAACAAAATTAAAATATTTTTCACTGAGTCATAGGTATGCGGTTAGAAGGCTTTCTAGATCCTATCAAACTGTATTGCAGAGTTGAAAGATATTGCTGCAATAGAATGGAGCACTGTCATACAGTGAGGCAGCGTTCCTTATGTAGGTGCATCCTTCCAGCTCCAAAAAAAAAAAAAGGTATGTGTGCGGGGTCCCTCAGGTAACACAGTCCCAAGCCATGAAGTGCTTTAAAGGTGACAACCAGCACCTTGAATTGCACCCAGAAGCACAATGGCAACCAATGCAGCTCACGGAGTAGTGGTGTTACATGTGCCAAGTAACCAGCACCATTTACTACCCATGCAGCTGCATTCTGCACCAGTTGAACCTTCCAAATGCTCTTCACGGGCAGCCCCACGTACAGCGCACTGCAGCAGTCACAGGGGCATGAGTGACAGTGAGCAGGGCTTCCCTGTCCAGGAATGGGTGCAACTGGCACACAACCCAAAGGTTTGCAATGTCCAAAACAACAGCAAAGTTAACAGCCTCAAGGCAACAGTAATTTAAATACATAAAAAGCATATTTTGATGAAGCATGGAGATAATTATTTAACCCACAACTGTAATAAGTAAGCATGATTTTAACTTGAAACTGTTGTCTCAGAGACTTGGAGCCATTATTTGGAGTGAGAAAATGAAGGGATGCTAGTGCCTAAAAGATAACAATGAAAGACATAACTAGACATAACTTTGTAATATTCCTGCAATGTCAAGTATAATTATTTAAATTACATTTCATTTTTTCATGCTGTGAATGTTTCATGTTGACCATCATGAAAGCAAGGTAAGAGCTCAATTCAAATGCAGAAAATAAATCTATGGAACTTGCAAATTCATTTGCTGTTTATAGTTAAGTTCTGCTTATTAATTATCATTACTGACTACTGGGACTGACAGTATGGAAGACAGGTCAACTACCATTAGCCTTAATTTTAGAATCCTTCCCCAAATAAATAGATGATTTTCACTCAGGGCAGATTTTATTAAAATCAAATTGAGTTAAATCCCTTCAGAGGGAGATTGAGGTTTAATGATTTTGGAAACTATCAGGAAGATTCTATTGAATCAACCTTTTTAATAAAAGGAGATACATTTTTGTTGTTTAATAAGTAGGTATGCACATGAAGCAATTATTTTTCTTGAACTATTTTCAGATTAATTTTCATTTACAAATTGGATGGTTTTGTAATTTTATTTAATGTCAAAACAGATAACATGTGAAATCATCAGGATCAAAACCAATTCCAGTCTAATTAATCACGGATGCTTGGAAAATATTTTTCTCATTAGGGAACCACCACCACCAAATAAGCTTTTATACTATTATCAAAAACAGACACATTTCTTAACTGTTACATATAAAAGCAACTTCTTAAAAGCTTTTTTCATCCTTCCCCACTTTTTAACCTTTCATTCAGTGAAGAATTCAGGAACTTGCATACGCTTTTTGCAATTTTCTTTGGTCCTAACAAAGATATTGCCCAACTGCAAATATAGAATTTTAAAATCTTGTGTTGCTGGTAGAGCTATTACAGCCTTTCTTCATTTCTGTCATGCTTGCATAGTAGTCTGAAAAATACTAATGTCCTATTTTCAGTTCAAAAATTATTTCTTAGTTTAGAATCAATTAGTCCAAGGTAAGAAAACATATATGGATGTGCAGAAAAGTCTGCTACTGTTAGAATCTAGCTTACCACTTCAGTGTTCTCTAAAGTCAAGTGTTTTCTTGATTGGACCTCCACACAGAATATCCCTTGATGGGGCTTCTTTTATGATTTCCTCCCATGACAAATAAATGGAAGGCACAGAACTGCATGGGTACTGTATGTTCTGTTTACTTTGTTTCAGTTTCTATTCCTCAACTCTGCCCTACAGATACTACTTTCTAGTGCAGAAGTACTCTATGCCTTCTTTTCTCTTTACAGTTTCAGAGAGAGTAAGGGCTTGATTGAACTGCTGTGTATATATATTGTCATTAACAAGCAGCTTATACTCATGGATAACCCAACCGCAGATAAGCTGACCCTCAAATTTTTAACCAAAATACCATTAAAAATGCGCTACTTGCAGATAAGCTGAACCCAGATTTTTGGAATGTAAAATTCTCGACTTGTCCACGGGTATATACAGTAGTAAAATACACAGGGAAGATACATCCATGGTGAAATCTCTGAGCTGGATTCATTTTTTACACAATGCTATAAAAATGTTAAAAGCCAATTTAAGTCCAAAATCTGATGTTTCTATTATTTTAATAAATTTTTATCTCCTACATTTTATGTACAGTCTCTTTCAAACTGACATCAAATTATACATACTTCTGCAAATACCTCCCTCCCCAAATAGGTCCACCATCTCTAAAGCTCAGCCAAGATCCTCCAGCATTTCTTCCCTGCATTCCTTCCTACTCAAGGTGATGCCTCCAGCAACTCACTCCAGACACACAGGGAGAATGCACAGGTGAAAAGTGATACTATTTTGCCACTTCTGCTGCCTCCTTTTTAACATGTTCATGTGTATATATGCATGTACCTGCACACACAACAAAGCACAACAAATAATACAAAAATATGCTTTGTATATAAACTAGAAAATATATCTTTCTGAAATTATGCTTGTTTTTCCCTTGGACCACTTTCATGTAATTTTTTATTTTCAAAAAATGTTTCTAAACAACTTACATTTGATAATTGTCAGAAACAAAGAAATTATCACCACTTAATGCATCTCAGTCCACAAACAGCCACCACAAGCTATTTCACGTTCAACTCATTCTCCCCTGTTTTCACTCAATTTTTCCAATCTACTCCCAGAAGGCTGGCTGCTTAGACCTGAGTTTCCCTAATTCAGAGAATGAATCACAGCACCAGACATAACTGCAGCAGTATGTCCAATTGGGGACTCATTAGCCAATTCTCTACTAAAAGACAAAGTACAGTATCCTGAATTACTCTGAGTATGTTCTTTTAGGGGGAAATGGCAGAGCATTAATCCAGGTCACCTGTCCTTCTATATCAAAGGCAATCACCATAAAAGCTCTCCCCACACCCTTTACAGTACTGAAGTTGTTCAGCATAGGAGAAGAGTGACAGGAATGCCTTTAAAACTACAGTCTCATTCAGTAGCCAAAACAAACTTCTGAAATCAAAGTTTCAGAATTAATAAATCAAGTTTATTAATGCTATGAATGTGATAGCACGTGTGGAATAGCTATGGGAGTAAGATTATCTTAACTGGCAGGGTAATACTTTTCCTATCTTTAAAAACACTCCTGCCCTGCAAATGTGCAAGCCTCCAGCAAATTAAACACAGGTACATTAGATGCACACCATAATCACCATTCATGAATGCTACTTCTGCAAAGATCTACTCACTCCATTAAATCAAAAACCTTGATTTCCATTCTTTAGGTATTTTCAACTTTATTAAAATTATGTATCTCCCACCACTTGCCTTATTTACAGAACCGTTCTTATACTGTATAATCATTTTTCTTTGATTTCCTTGGCAATTATTATTCAACTACATCAAAGCAAAAACCTAGAAAACTCTATTTTCATGCCAAAAGGAAGTAATGTTATCAGTACAAGTGAACACTGTTCTTGAGGGAAAAGTAAGAACATGCTGTGGAAGCGTCTTCAGAAAGCACTGGCTCTGGCTCGGCTAAGAAACAGAGATGAGCACTGCCCCCTAGAGTCAGACACAACTGTGCAGGGGAAAACCTTTACTTTACCTTTACCTGCCCAGCCAAATACTGTCCAAATGAGAGACTGTAAATTGTACTTTAAAACAAATGCTGATATACTCTGCCAGTAAATAATCAGGTTCAAGATCAGCTTATGGCCCTCCAGATGTTGCTGGTCAATATTGCCCATCAGCCCTTGGCACTAATCATGCCAAATAGGAATAAAAGGCAGTACAGTCCAAACAATATTTTGAGAGCCATATGTTGCCCACCCTTGCTCTAGACCAGTGCTTTCCAAACTCCCGCCGTTGGCGAGACACCAACGGTGGCATGCATGGTGGCAGCGCGGGGGCGCACACGGTGGTGGCGGCGGCCTAGTGTTTTCCACTAAAACCCAGAAGCGGTGATGGCGCGCTGCTGCCGTTGCCGGCAGCAACGCGCCATCACCACTTCCGGGTTTTGTTGCGATACACAGTTTGGAAAGCTATGCTCTAGACACTGATGAATCAACTAAAAGAAGAAAAATAATCTAACATTTCAGGATGTTTTAAAGTATTTGGTTGTTTATGCTGGTTGAAGAACTTCAGGACATCTAGTCACCCATTTTCCTGTTACAGCTACTATGCTAATTAACAGCCAGGACTACAAGCAAGCAGTTTTTCTTTTGAAGTACCTCCATACCAGGAAAGGGATTAGCCCAGAGCTTTCCAAACTGTGTGTCGCCACACACAGTCTGGTGTATCGCCACACAACCCGGAAGCGCTGATCATCATCAGCGCTTCTGGGTTTTCCCGCGGCGACACACCAACGGCGGTGCGCAAAAATGAAAAGCGGCAGCAGCGCTTCCGGGTTTTTGCGCGCTGCCGCAATGGCGGCACTTCCGGGTTATCCCGCAGCGACATACCAACGGCGGTTGGTGTGTCGCCGCGGGAAAACTTTGGAAAGCCCTGGATTAGCCCCTGCTGGCCTTTTTATTGGAACTCTGCCAGAAAAATAAAATGGGGGAATGGAGTCATGTGCACTGATAAAACTACAGTATATTACCTGGATGTTTAGAAAGGATGCACTAAATCAGTGGTTCTCAATCTTTAATATTTTAAATCATTCTATCAAAGAACCCAGATCCCACCAAGAAAGGGGGGGACCCTACTTTTTCTGAGAAAAGCATATATATATGTTTGCATACATTGTTAAATATGTAAATTACAATAAAATAAATAGGTTGATAATAATTTTTGCTGCTATAACCATAAAACAGTGAGTGAGAACAAAATGAGGCAGAAGCAGTGTTTGTCATAGGAGGAGTGTCCTTCCCTAAGACCAAATCAAGAAAATGAGGGAGAGGTAGCTGGGACTGAACTAGTTCGTTACTGTGGCAGCAGTTTTCCCCTTCACTCATATACCAGGAAACGCCCTGCTAGGTGCACAGTTCCGTTTGACCCAGCACCCTCAACTGGAGAGTGGCTGCTCTGCCTCTTTCACTTCACTCTCTTATAGGCTTCTTTGATTACAGGAGACACCTCCCACCATTCTGGGAGAAACAATGGACTAAACAAACACGTAGCATTTTTAAAGCTTTCTTCGGGCATCATAGTTAAAAAGAGTTATTGTCCAGTACTACATTTCAATTATAAAAAGTTCAGTGTAACTCCAACTAAAGCCTTATCAGTTGTACTTTGACCAGTATTTCAACATTCAAGCATACAGTGAAATCTGAGGGGGGAATTGGTACCAAATGTTAAAGAGTCCTACCAGCGGGGAATAAATTGAAATAATAAATAAATAAATAAATAAACATAAAAATACTTCTCCATATTCATACTTTATTTAATGCTTTATTTTTATTCATTCACTATATTTGCTAACCATCAGAATCTTATCACTTTCAATAGTGTACAACAGAGCACAAACAAACCAAAGATACATAAATACAATGATTAAATTTACAGCAAATACACACACGCACACACACACACATACACAGAGGTACTGCGACGCACCAATTAGCTGGAGGCAAAGCTCACTGAAAAAGTGAAAGGTTTTGTTGAAGATGGTTGTTGTGGGTTTTCCAGGCTGTGTGGCCATGTTCTGGCAGTTTTGTTCCTAACTTTTCGCCAGTAGCTGTGGCTGGCATCTTCAGAGGACAGGAGCACAGCTAGAAGATTCTCTCTGTGCCCAAGTCTTGGCACAGAGGGCACAAGACTTGGGCACAGAATCTTCTAGCTGTGCTCCTGTCCTCTGAAGATGCCAGCCACAGCTACTGGCGAAACGTTAGGAACAAAAACTGCCAGAACACAGCCACACAGCCCGGAAAACCCACAACCACCATCAGATTCCAGCCGTGAAAGCCTCCGACTATACATTTTGTTAAAGGTTTTCACAATTTTCCTAAAATATCATTATCGCCTATTGGATTTCATATTTAATTAGTAATTTTAATGATTATAGATTTGCTCATTTATATTTATGAATTTTAATTGTTATGTTTGTAAACCGCCCAGAGTCCCCTATGGGGGAGATGGTGCGGTGATAGAAATTGATAGATAAATAAATAAATAAATAAAGCACGCACGCACAAATGACGGTGCCTCCCAAGCCTTCAAGGGTAGCACATTCCATAATACAGGAGCCACCATGGAGAAGGCCTGCCACCTCATCCAAGTCCCACAAACCTTGAAAGGGACTTTTAGCAGACATTTTTAAGATATCTGAGATGGATGGGTGGAATTAAATGTGGCAATGCAATCAATATCTGATGTAATCTGGCACAGTGCTGTATAGGGTATTATAAGTAATAGTTAGCACTTTAAATCGGGTCCAGAAGCTCATGGGAAACCAGTGCAGGAATAATAAATTACTCTGCAATGGCAGGGTTGTCTCACCAGCAGTCTGGCTGCTACATTCTGGACTAACTAGAGCTTCTGGGTCATCTCCAAGGCTGTCCCACATATTTCAAAATATTTAAAGTTTAAATTTTATTTAAATTTAAATGTTTTAGATATTTTCATTTTACAGTAACTTAGAACTGAGTCTTTCAGAAAAAAATATTAAAAATATGTTTTTCCTGCAACAGGAAATTATTTTCTGCAATATTCTAATAAAAGAAATGTTTGCCCTTCAACCAGCTGAAGATCCCATTCATAACTATAGTATGATTCTGGTTTGGAAAGCATAAAAGGGGGCGCGGTGGCTCAGCGGGTTAAACCGCTGAGCCGTTAGTCTGCCGACCATAAGGTCGGAAGTTCGAATCCGCGTGGCGGGGTGAGCTCCCGTCACTAGCCCCAGCTCCAGCCCACCCAGCTGATCGAAAGCCACCGGCAAGTAGATGAATGGGGACCACTCACGTGGGCCAATTTGCTGGCGTCCTTCTCGGAGGGTCGCCCTCGGACCAAGAAGAAAGCTGGTCCCCATGGATGGCGGCGGAGGGCGGCGGATCCCGAAAAAACAACAACTTCCTGGACGTCAGCAGCCGGCTCAGAAGCAAAGGCTCCTGGGACATGTAATCCGACCTGCGATTGAAGAGCCGGTTCCCTCACCCCCTCCCTAACCGTGCGGGTAATACTGTATAATATGACTGTATAAATAATATAATATGTATGATGATTGTAAGCCGCCTAGAGCCCTCCGCTTAGGGAGGGGATAGGCGGGGTATAAATACAGTAATAAGTAAGTAAGTAAATAAAAAAGCAAACCAGTATTCCACTTACAGCAAGCTATAGTTAAATGTTCAGAGACAGAAACTGTATCAGAAAATGGGAGGGAATGTAACAATAGGATTTGGAGGAAAATGTAGAGTGAGGACACTTTTTTCTTGTTTATAAAGTGATTTTGGTAATGTTTTAAAATTTAGTAATGATATGCAGATAAGCTTTGGAATGAGACCCTCCCTGAAATCTTTGTGGCTTTCATCCTGTTGGACGTCTGTAAAGCCTTGAAAACCTGGTTGTTCTCTCAGGCCTTGGGGTGAGACCAATGGGGCCCTTTGTCAAGTGTGTCTATTATTTTTGTTCTTGTTTGTATATTGTGCCTGGATCCCATCTTGTTTTTGTTTGTATTCGTTTTTATGTTATTTGTGAACTGCCCAGAGTTACTTGGAGTTGAGTGTTGTCTAAACTGAATTAAATAAATGAATAATAATAATAATAATAATAATAATAATAATAAATAAATAAATAAATAAATAAATAAAAAATAAATCTGGACAAATAAAAAAAAATAAATATCTCATAACAACAAGTAAACTAATAAAAGTCCAGTAAATGATATTCAATATAAAATAAATGAAGATTAATACCTCTGGGACAGCATGTTTATAAAAGTGTACATCAGAGATAATAAACCAAGGCAAAGAAGATTTCAAGATTTATGATTATGACTAAATCGGGTCAAGTTACAGCTGTTAACAATATTTAGGCACTGCTCCACTGCACAATTATACTAAAAACTTATAGTATATTTCAGAGAACACATACTATATATAGCATTACATACTGTATTTATAAGTATAATGTAACTGGCATGTGCCAAGTATAACTGGGCGTTCTAATAGAATTTGAAGTTCTGAATTTTTTAAATGTTTCCTACTGACTTTTATAGCAAGCATTTTGTTATGCAAATACATGGCTTGGGAATTTGATCTGTAATATACACACCGGCAGCCATTTTCAAAAGTCCCTTTCTGAAGAATTCTTAAGTTACATGGTGCATATAAAATATTTGCAAATAACAAATCACAGCTATTTGAAGCACTATATATGTATTCTACATATTCAGTATTTTGGACCATTTTGTACTGCTAATTTTATTGCAGTCAGTAAGTATGAAAACTGTGCCCCAAACAGTCATTACTGCAACGATGTTTGACAGGCAGGCAGGGAGGAAAGAGAATTACTTAAAAGAATATATTTTCTCATTTTGTTATCTCACAGTTCAAAATGAGGCTCTGCAAGATATTCAAAGCAGGGACCTCTTTTTTCTTTATGTTATTCTGTAAAGCATAAGATATATGCATTAATACTACCCTGGGTCCAGGCCTTTATTTCTGGGCAGAACTGAGTCCCCATATGAAATTCTAATCAGAACAATTCTACCACATTGGGGATAAGGTGGGGGGATATGACACAACTTTCAGCAATTTCCCCTTTCATCTGCAATCCCCAGAATCAACTTTCCTACTGTCTCCTGAATATCCAGAGTGGATATTCAAGAGTTTGTGGCATATTCTGCCAAGGGAGAATGGAAGTGGCTAGAATCACCTCTCTCATTCAGGTAGTTAAAAATTTCTAATGGATTAAAAACTTCCCAGTGACAGAAAGTTGTCACCCCATCCAATGGAGGCTTTCACTTGATTCCAATCTACTGTAAAGGCAACCCAAATTTATCGGATTATAGTCTTGTATTCAGCTTGGTTTGACCAACATGAAATCATATATAGCTGAGTATGTAGATCAGGGCTTTCCAAAGTGCCGCCGCTGGCGACACACCCGGCGGCGGTGACGGCGCGCACGCACAGCGGCGGCGCGGGAGGGTCGTGCGGCGGCACGAGGGGCGTGCGGCCGCGCGGGGGCGCGCGTGCATGGCGGTCGCCGTGCACGCGCGCGCCGCCGCTTCCGGGTGGTGTGGCGACACACCACGCTGTGTGTGGCGACACACTTTTGTGTCCCGACACACAGTTTGGAAAGCTCTGATGTAGATATATTAATTTTACTATAAAGTGTTCTTCCAAAATCATAAGCTTCAAAACACTCCATCTGGGCAACTAACTTTTATAGTAACCCAGGAGATTAATAATCACTCTCATATTACACTCAGGTGGCAAATAAATACAGCAGTCCTTGCTTAACGTCCACTTGTTCAGCGAATGTTCTAAGTTACAATGTTGCTGAACGAGTGGTACTTACAACAGGTCCTCATAGTTGTGGCCATCGCAGCATTCCCATGGTAACAAGATTGCAATTCGGATGCTTGACTTGCAATTACGATGTTGCAGCGTCCAGTGGTCACATGATCACCATTTGTGACCTTCACTGCAGGCTTCTGACAAGCAGTCAATGAGGAAGCCAACAGGTGGTCACAAATGGAGATTACATGACCATGGGACTCTGCGGCTGTGCAGGATTTGCCTAACAATGGCAATTGGGACTGACAGAACTGCCATCGTAAGTTGGAATGTTATACCTTACAACCGTGTTGCTTTGTGATGGAGTTCCTGGTCCCAATTACCATCAGTAAGTGAGGACTACCCGTAATGGCAATTTTCAAAGAACCACTTTTTAATTTATTTCATGCCATTTCTGCCAAGACAGTTGCTCCAATGATTAGATTGGCTATTTTCTCCTGAAAAAGTCAATCAATCTGCATCAACAGATATGATTAGCAAAAATGGACAAAAATTACTGATGGAGGGAAGAGGGAGCCAATATATTTGCATCTGTGTTATTCAATTTAACACCTTACCTATATAAAAATACATCTTATTTAAGTTAGGTCAAGAGCAGTTACTAATGGAAAAAAAATCCCTAATGCTCATAAGCTCAGCAAGTGTTATTCTCATGGTTTATTTTTTTATACATTAATTTACTTGACCATCCACTTCAAAGGGAATTGAGATAATACAGAAGAACTGAGGAGGTCCATATCAGCACTATTTCTTAACTGTGGAGTCCTTGGTGCTCTTTGAGCTTGGTTGTTTGCTTGCAGACATTTCATTACCCAGCTAGATAATATCATCAGTGCTAGTGAGTGTGGGGGTTGCTTCCTGTTTATATACAGTAGCTTGCCCTGCCAGTGTTGGTGGGGGTGTGGTTCTCTCCTTGGTAGTTCCTTGATTAGGGTATCGTTTTCTGCTTGAATGTCTGCAAGCCTAGAGAGCACCAAGGACTCTACATTTCAACCCTGGGCTACATATATTCTCTTCTATTTCATAATTACTTTCAAATCTAGGATAGTAACAAACATGTATCTTCCTCTGCATGACTTATTATTGCACTCTAGCATTAAATATGGGCAGAAAGAGCAGCTACTATTAGTATACCATAGTAAAAACATAATGGAGTACTAACAGCAACTACCGATCCCAATATTCATTCTGGCTTAATCCCATTTGAAGTCATGTGATTTGGGCCTGGAGAAGAAATTTTCAGTGGTGGCATGTAAGTAATGAAATCTTCCCAGGAAGCTCACCTGGAATCAATTCTCTGTGATTTTTAGCACTACACATTTTTTTTTTAAATTGTCCCAGGTCTTTTAAATCTGGGAAGAAAATTGTTTCTTGCATTATTGCAAAATTATGTCCTAATATTCCTTAGTATTTCATTGTAAGCCTTCCTAGAAGTTGTTTACATGATTTTATTGACCTGTAAAAATATTTATGTAGGAGAGATATGTTATATTGATTTACCTAAATGTTGAAGGTTTTTAGATCAGAGTAAGTTGTTGTAAAATGGTTAACTAGGTTTGCATCCTAACATCCCAAAGTTTCCGAACGTATCTTGCTAAGCTTTACTCCTTCCTTCCTTCCTTCCTTCCTTCCTTCCTTCCTTCCTTCCTTCCTTCCTTCCTTCCTTCCTTCCTTCCACTTCTATTACAGCACCATCTCCCCTAAAGGGGACTCTGGGCGGCTTACACACATAAAAATTAAAATTATCCTATAAATTGTTATAAAAATACAATATGTAATCGTTATTAATAAATTAAATATATAAAATCCAAGAGGCGATACAATGATCTTCTAAAAGGGCTCTATGGCACCAGACATCCCCATGAAGAACTATTCCTATTCCCCTCCCAAGCGAGGTGGCAAAACCAGGTCTTTAAATTCTTCCGGAAGGACAGGAGCAACGGGGCCTGCCTCACCTCCGGGGGCAGAATGTTCCAAAGGGCAGGTGCCACTGCTGAGAAGGCCCGCCTTCTGGACCCCGTCAAGCGAAGCTCCGTTAACGACAGGGTCCGAAGCATGCCCTCTCTACATAATCGAGTGGGACGGTTTGAAGTTATGGGGATGAGACGGTCCCTCAGATACCCTGGTCCCATGCCATGTAGGGCTTTAAAGGTCATAACCAACACCTTGAATTGCACCCGGAAGCATACCGGCACCCAGTGCAGCTGGCGCAGCAAAGGTGTCACATGAGCCGATCTAGGAGCACCAATAACTGCGCGCGCAGCCGCATTTTGGACCAGTTTAAGCTTCCGGATACTCTTCAAGGGTAGCCCCATGTAAAGCGCATTGCAGTAGTCTATATGGGAGATGACCAGGGTATGAGTAACTGTACGGAGGGATTCCCGATCCTTGTCCTATTACCTAGAACTTCCTAATTTCCTAACTGTAGGCATATTATTCATTAAATGTATATCCTTAGAAAAATATAAGTCTTCAAAATACAGAGCCGAGTATATTTTAAAAAGTTAATGAATTATGAAGACCTCTGTGATATTCAGCATAGGGACAGTGCTTGCTTAAAACTGTTAGTTCAGTTTTAACATACATCTGATTTCATATGAGAAATAGTAATATTATTTTAAATATATTTATTGTTATTCCTTTGTTTCGTACACCTAAAATGTTGTTCTAATATTCCAATGAAGACAGCTGGACTTCAATTTGGGACATCTAGTCTGAAATCCCAATACTGTCATGATGACTCACTATGGAAGATTTTATTAGGAAAAAAAAATAGGAATAATAGTCTTCTCATAAAGCAACTGAGAAGATAAGCACAATAGATCATGTAACTAAAATAAGAGGAATAAACTATTTCTGATTTTATTTAACTCACTGAACAACGCCGCGGCTGCTTGCTGCTGCTGGACCTGCCTGGTACTGGTGTTGGACCTGCCTGGCGTTGCTGCTGCAGATGTAATAAAGATGTTACACTTTTTTTCCTCTTTATAAAGTATGCTATGTGCTTATATAGTAATTTGTATGAATTGTGCTGACTACCTAATAATTTATTGTGGCATGAGCTTTCTTAAATATTACTTCATCAAATCTTCCAGTGACATTTACAATTAAGAGAACATGCAAGGTAGCTGTCTATGTACACAAGTTAAATATGCCACAATTTTCCAGCGCTTTAAAAATAACCTTTCAAACACACTTATAAAGGAAATAGCTATATTTGGCTAGCCCACACTATCATTTTGAAAAAATTATTCTTTAGTTATTCACACAAGAAATGGAAGTTCTTAATTTAAATGCAGTCAAAGCCTCAATTCCTAAACATAGAGCCAATGCTGCATAATAAACAAAATTTTGAAAATGTAAGATTTGTTATGGACTATGAAGTTTGTAATTATATTACGCTGGTCACAAAAACGAAGGGCACACTTATCAGCTTTAGGTGGTAAACTAGGTGGATCCATTTCATGACAAGAGAAACCTGATTTCCATGGTTTATTACAATGCTCTCTTTGTGGGGTGATTTGTGCAGAAGATCTGCAAATGTGTATATTCTTCCTGGTTACCTTCTCAGTATTTAGAATATATCGAAACATCAAGAATTGTGGACTTTTCAGATATGAGGCTGGCTAAAAGAATACAACAATGGGAAGAGAAAACTACACCTGATTTGTAGCAAAAAATTGTTATGTACACTTGCCAAAATTATACATATTATATATTTAAAGAGAGAGGAAGAAGACTTTTTGAATGAAAATTTCATTTTTTTGGAGTCATTCCATTTCTAACATTTTCCAAGGCCCTTAGTATTTTTAAAATATTACCAGGATTATTAATATTGAATACTTTTTCTTCTGTTATTTGATATAATAAAATCACACAATATGAAATACATTGATTATTTTAAAAAACAAGTAACTTTCCATTTGTTTAATTTTTAATACTTTAAGTCAACTATAATTTAGGAATTTCCCTAATGTCAATACTAGTTTTCTTAAAATGCTTTATTGTTGTAGGTTTAGTATTCTGCAAAATTCACAGGAATCTTATCAAAGAAATTAGTTGCTTAAATCTACATATACTACATCCAAATCTTTTTTTTGGTGAAGCATTCTAGACTTAAAAATATACTCCAAAGGATTAACTGTTTTAAACAGATATTTTCACATCAATATTGTTTTTAAGTGGAAATTACCATAAAGAATCTAAGCCCGCTAACTAAAATTAAGCTTAAGATTTGGCAGTATAATTTTCAACATATACTTCAATTAAAGACTGAGTAATAACTAGCAAACTATATGACTGGAAAGATATTTGCTATTTCAATTAACTTGGCCCACTTTAAGTGTATTTGAGTCAATTACTTAAAATATGTTAGCTAGCTTGTATAAATCAAGGCAGCTCAAACTTATATACATAGATAATAAATATATATAGAAAAAGGAAACCTCAACAGATTTGTTGCTCATGTGCCAGGAAAGAGAATTGTAACTTGCTGGACCCATAGCTTTGAGCAACAAATGTGAAAGCCCTGATGCCAGTTATAAATTCTTATGACGGAATGACACACTGTGTTTCTAGTAAGTTTTAAAAGACAAGTTTCACTGCAGTCTTTTCTATTTTCTTGGAAGAAAGCTCTTAATCCAGGGATCTCAAACTTTGTTGTAACATGATCCCCTAAAACAGGCGTGGGCAACGTCAGGCCCGCGGGGCTCCCGCCCGCAAACCCTGCCCCTTCCACGCGATTGGCTCCCGCCCACAAACCCCGCCCCCCAGTGCTTGTGATTGGCTCCTGCCCGTAAACTCCAGCCCCTGGTCCGTGGAAATCCCAGAAACCCCACTCCCCACCCCCACCCCGGTTATAAATATCCAAATGGCCCTTGGCAGAAAAAAGGTTCCCCACCCCTGCCCTAAAATGAGGAAGTACAATCCCCACCACAACCACCAGTATGTAAGTAATGACTTGGATCCTTTTCAATCAGGATTCAGACCCAGGTATGGGATGGAAACGGAAATGGTCGCACTTTTGGATGATCTCTGGCATGGGCGGGATGGGAGTTGTGTATCCATCCTCACCCTACTTGACCTCTCAGCAGCTTTTGATACCATCGACCATGGTATCCTTCTGGATCAACTCAGAAGATTGAGGGTGGGTGGCATGGTGCTGTGCTGGTTCACCTCCTTTCTCCAGGGTCAATTCCAGTCAATAGTGATTGTGGGGGAGAGATCCCGCCCTCGGCCCTTACTGTGCCACAGAGGTGCCACAGAGGTCGATGCTCTCTCTGTTCCTATTCAACATCTACATGAGGCCTCTGGGAGAGTTCATCCGTCACCATGGGGTGAGGTATCATCAGTACGCTAGATTGAGGACTCTACTCATAGTCACACCCTAGTCACCTCCCAGTTGGATTACCGTAATGCGTTCTACATGGGGCTGCCCTTGAAGAGTATCCGGAAACTTCTGCTCGTGCAGAATGCAGTGGCGTGGGCAGTTATGTGTGTTTCTAGAAGAACACACATTACATCTCTGCTCCATGAGCTGCACTGGCTACCAGTCTGCCTCCGGGTCCAATTCAAGGTGCTGGTTTTGATCTTTAAAGCCCTCCATGGCACGGGACCGGGTTATTTGAGGGATTGCCTCTTCCCAATTACATCTGCCTGTCACACCAGATCCAGCAGAGAGGGTATGCTGCAGGTCCTGTCAGCTAGGGAGTTTCACTTGGCAGTCCTAGGTGGCGGGCCTTTTCTGCTGGTGCCCCTGCTTTGTGGAACAATCTTTCCCCCAAAGTGAGGCTGGCTTCATCCCTTTTAACTTTCCAGAAGTCCCTCAAGACCTGGTTGTGTCATCAGGCCTGGGGACCCCAGGGGAAATATTGAGATGGCTCCACACCTGCTCTTCGCCTAATATTTTTTAGGTTTTAGTTTTGTGCCTTTTGTAAATTTAAAGTTTTTAATAATGATATTAATTCTTGTTTGTATATTTTTAGCTGTTGTATAACGCCCAGAGTCACTTGTGAGATGGGCAGCCATATAAATATGACAAACAAATAAAAATGACTTTATAACTGTTTCACTGGAAATAAGCACACACAACCCCCCAAATTTACCACCTTATTAATGTAATTTATTTGAACTATTTATGTGGCCACCCATTTCATGATAGTGACTCTAATAGTAAGGATAAAGTTGTTTACTTTTTTTGTTGTTGTTTATTCGTTCAGTCACTTCCGACTCTTCGTGACTTCATGGACCAGCCCACGCCAGAGCTTCCTGTCGGCCATTGCCACCCCCAGCTCCCCCAGGGTCGAGTCTGTCACCTCCATCCATCTATCATCCATCCATCTTGCCCTTGGTCGGCCCTCTTCCTTTTGCCTTCCACTTTCCCAGCATCAGCATCTTCTCCAGGGTATCCTGTCTTCTCATTATGTGGCCAAAGTACTTCAGTTTTGCCTTTAATAGCATTCCCTCAAGTGAGTAGTCTGGCTTTATTTCCTGGAGTATGGACTGGTTTGATCTTCTTGCAGTCCAAGGCACTCTCAGAATTTTCCTCCAACACCACAGTTCCAAAGCATCTGTCTTCCTTTGCTCAGCCTTCCTTATGGTCCAGCTCTCACAGCCATAGGTTACTATGGGGAATACCATTGCTTTAACTATGCTTTTTTACAGAACCTGAATCTGGCTTTCATTTTGATGAAAGTCACTTTCATTCACCAAAATCGGGGGGGGGGGGGGAGATGTTCTTGCCTTAAATCAGCTGCCTTAAAATACTGCCTTATCATCACTGGCAAGCTGTAAGTTGTTTTTGGTGCACTCTTTCTCTCCACACAGCTGTACTGAGATAACAATCACAACCCTGACCCCTCATCTCTCCCCCTCCTTCCAAATACCCTCTGTAGAGTGTGTTTTGCATAGAAACCTTGTCCCCTCAAGACATTATTACTCATTCTTTGAAAGGCAAATGCATTGTGTAAAAAATCCAGGGGTGGGGTGGGGTGGAGGGACACTTAGGTTTCAGTCAGGGCTGTGATACCAGTATTTTGCATTCAGCACACTTTTACATCAAACTGGTATGGGCTGCTTGTTCTCCATCCATTGTCTTGAAACTCCCTTAGGGGTTGCACACAACCCAGACTTTGAGAAACAAAATGTTGTCTAAACCCATTTCTCAGAATTTTCCAGTGTTGATGGATCAAAGATTTTCAGTAAGTACAGAAGGGCATTTACATTTTTACATCCCACACTTTAAAATAAAAAAAGGCCCTCCTGCAGGAGCATACACTGCTTACAACCTATAAACAATTGCTATGATGTCTCCTTCCACAAATAGGGAACTGGGAGTACTTTAAATCCTTGCTTCTTGTTAGTATCTCTGCTAAACCCAAATATACTCATTTAATCACTTTCCTATGTTAGAGATTATTTTGGGAAAACCAGCCTGAAGTGTCTGCATTTGCACGTGTGTGTGAAGAACAGCAGCAGAGAATAATTCTTCTTACACTGGATTTCCCATCTAGTATCAGATTTTTCCTCTGAGAGGTATTTCAGCATTACAGAATGGCTCCTGAAAAACTGTTCCAGCCAAAAAAAAATGCTTCCACATGTTCTTACTGTTACTCTGTTTCCTTTACTGAACAAAAAGGATTAATTTATTACAGTGGTTATCTATGGACAATTTCAAATTTACTTTAAGTGATTCACTGACATAAAAGCTAATAAAACCTCAATCAACATAGAAATCCTAAAGCCATTCCATAAAATCCAGATGCTAAGATGCATATTAAAACCAAATTAAAACAACTCAAAAGACAACACAAGCTCTTGTAATTTTAATGGTTGAACTTGCTCTTACTTGTCAACATACAAACCACCATAATCTCCACCAACAGCAGTTTCTGTGAAGCCTTGAAAGACAGTCCCAAATAAAATACACTGCAGTAATCAGTCTTCAAAATGATGACAGTGTAAGTTAGTGACACAAGGGCATTCAAAAAGGGTAGCAAGTGGTTTACCAGCCAAGGCTGGTGACCAAGCAGTAACTTTAAGTCTAGGAGAGTCCCCAAGTCACAAACCTGCTCCTTTTTTGGGGGGGGGTGCAATCTGTCCTGAGTTAATGAAGGAGCAGACTTTGTGCCACTTGGTCTCTTCTTCATCTTGCTAGGATTCAATTTTTGCTTCAGGACTTCCACAAATCTCTAGCCTGGCCCAGGGTAAAGATATATCCTCACATTGATGATATCTCATATTAAAATTGATGGATAACCTCTCCCAATGGTTTCATATAGATATTAAAAAGCATGGCAGAGACAAGCCCTGTGGCCTCTTACTCAAATCTCAGGAAAAAGCAGAGCCATTGTAAAATAGTGCCACCTATCTATCACCACTGCATGCATTTTAGGATACAATGGTCAATGACACTGAATGTCATACTCCCTCCTTCCCTCCACATCTTGACAAAGAACTTGCCAATCATATCCAGTTACCTGAAAAGGAGGGCCCCTAGTCACCATCAATATCTCTCACAGGACCAACTGTCACCACCCCCTTTTGGAGTTGCAGTTCAACCACACAAAACCCTGGAGAGCAAATATCAGACAGGGTGTCAAGACCCCACAGCAAGGTACAATTAAGGAAGCAAGAATTAATGCCATTAAGATAAGCTACTAAGTAACTTCTCTCTTATTTTGATTATTTGTATCTAGCATTCTACCAGTAGTTTCCCAGCATCCCCAAAATCTCTCACACAGAGCAACATCACTTTTGTTCTACCATGTTTCAGTAATGCATGCCAAGTCCACTTGCTCATTGAAAATAAGGTCATGGTGAGGGTGACTTTATTACATATAGACAGCTACCCCACAGCAGCAGCCTGAGACCAAGGCATCTAGGAATCCAGCCTCCCAAACCCGAGACACACATTCGGGCAGCAACTGTCAACCAACTCCATCATATCTTCCTCTGTCCATCACTGTGAAACATCCTTCATGGCCTCCCAGCAGCAGCTTTAGAGACCCCCCTTGTCATTTTAACCACCAGTGACTATCATTCCAAGCCAGTTGCCTCTCCATCTCGTCATGCATCAAACCTTCCATTCTTTACTTAGTACCCCCTTGCCTTCACTTCTTTTTCATTCACTTCCCACCAGCTACATTTGTCTTTCAATTTCTCCAGCTTCTGACTTCTTCATCTATTATCATGTATGTCTCCAGCCTCTTTCTCCCTCTCTCCTTCCACTAGCTTCTCTCTTCCTCTACTTCCTTATCCCATTGACTTTGTTTCTCTCCTCCTTACATCCTCAGTCTCCCTTCTTCTTCCATGTCTCCATATTGCCTTAGTAATTCTTTCCTCCCACACATCCCTATCTTTACCCTCTGATCTCCAATTTCTTTATCACTATCAAGGCCACCCAACTTTTTTGGGGGGGGAACCCTACATCTTAAGCCTCTGATTTCCCTAAACTCCCAACACAATATCCAATTATACCAATTATGATAATCTCTACTCTCCATACCTCCACTTCATAAACAGGTTGCTCCTCCTCCCCAAATTACTAGCTTGCTTTTCAAACTCAGTAATATTTTCCAAGTTTTGGTACAGTCATGCTGCTCAGGGACCATGTTCCAAAACCAAAACAAAATTCTTCCTGCTATAGCAGGGCTTTCCAAAGTGCTGCCGCTGGCGGCACACCAGCGGCAGCGCGCACGTGCACGGCGACGGCGCGGCGGCGCGTGCGGCGGCGCGCGCACACGGGGGCGGCGCGGGGGGTGCGCGCCACCGCTTCCAGGTGGTGTGGCGACACACCACCCTGTGTGTGGCGACACACTTTTGTGTTGCGACACAGTTTGGAAAGCTGTGCTATAGGAAGCCTCTACTCTCTCAAGTGTCTCTTTGGTGGAAGGCATGATGCCACAACCTTGAAAGACTATGCCCTCTCTTGAAGAAGCCTTCTCTCAGGATTGGAGGCATCATTAGATATATCTTTTGATGACGTGGAGAGGCAGTTCCACTTCCACTCAGTAGCCATGGGGGAAGATTGGTCGAACTCACAGTTGCTCCAATGTGGGGTTCCACAGGCACAGCTCTCTCCCCATGTTATTTAGTAGCTACAGATAGTCCTCACTTAACAACCATTTGTTTAGTGATGGTTCAGACTTACGACAGTGCTGAAAAAACCAACTTGCGATCGGTTCTCACACTTACGACCCGTGGTTACATGATCACCATTTGGGCATGACAACAGGTTCATATTTATGACCAACGCAGCATCCCGTGGTCACATGATAGCCATTTTTTACCTTCCCAGCCAGCTTCTGGCAAGCAAAATCAATGGGGAGCTGCGTGATTTGCTTAACAAACCACGTGGTTCACTTAACACCCATGGTGATTTGCTTAACAACCGCTGCAAAAAAGGTCATAAAATTGGTTAGGATTCACTTAATGACCATTTCACTTAGCAACTGAAATTCCAGTCCCAATTGTGGTTGTTAAGTGAGGACTACCTGTATGTGAAAGTACTGGGAGTGCTGGGAGAAGTCAATTTGATAAAACATAGTAAATTATTTCAGCAGATATCACCAGCATGCTTTATCAAATTAAAAACATATCAAATCAGTCTTTATTGGGAACGTAGACCAGCACAAGGGGGTAAAGTATAGTCATTAGGAAGATAAAAATATTATAGGTGAATATAAATATATTATATACAATAAAGTATATAAGAAGGTAAAGTAAAAAACTAAAAATATAAAGGTTATTAATATAAAAGGTATGAGAATCTAAAAGAAATTATGTAAAAAGTAAGAAGCATGCATGGATACACGTGCGCGCGCACACATACACATTATATATATATATATATATATATATATATATATATATATAATCATAGAAGATATAGAAAGGATCTAAAACGGAGAGATGGAAGCATTAGAAGGATCTTAGGCATAAAAGCTGGCTGGGTGACCTTGGGCCAGTCACTCTCTCTCAGCCCAACTCACCTCACAGGGTTGCTGTTGTGGGGAAAATAGGAGGAGGAATTAGGTACGTTCGCCGCCTTGAGTTATTTGTAAAAATAATAACGGTGGGATAAAAACTAAATTAAAAAAATAAAAAATATAGGAGAGTATCTATGTATATAAAATGTGAGAGCCTATATCTATAACTAATACAGCAACCTGCACACCAAGTCTAATTTATAGTGCTGAGTCCCAAGCGCAAGTCAGAAGTTGTCATCTGACAAATTCTGAATGCTGTTGCACAGAATCTAGCAATGCTGTGTGCTGTGGCAGGGTTAATATTTGAAAGCAACAGAGAAATGCAGAATTGTTCCATGCACCCTGGATATTTATGTAGTAATGGTAGGATGAAGCCAATGCAAATGGGTAGTAGGAGCACTGGGGAGGCAAATGTCTCTGTAGTAGGAGCACTGGGGAGGCACATGCTCCATTTTTTCTGTGTGTCTAGAGCTGAGCTTTCCAAACTGTGTGTCGCGACACATTAGTGTGTCGGCTGCAGTGTCTGGGTGTGTCGCAGCTGCTGCTGCCTCCAAACCTGCCCTGCCAGGATTCCTCGCAGGTCCTAGTGCCTGCCTTGTGCCCTGCTGTGTGTGTCACAAAATGATGCCCTGCTGTAAGAGTGTGTTGCGAAATGATGCATGTCTAAAAAGTGTGTCACCAACATGAAAAGTTTGGAAAGCTCTGGTCTAGAGTCACAAGGGTATTGTCACTCCAGGCAGTCAGTCTTCCTGTATTGATCCTCAAGAATGGCTGAGGGGAAGGCATGACATTGTGCCAGAGTGAAGGCCCTTCTGTGCTTAGGGACTTCCAGCTTAGGTATGCTCAGTACTCAGTAGATTAATTGGCAAAAAAAGTTTGGGGCCCTGGCTAAGTCAGTCTGATGTTCTACATCTGTTACATGCTGTTTGATAACCACTTTGTTCTGATCATAACCCAAGCTGAGTATGAGATTTTAGTTGCCACTGCCTGTGTCCACATACATTGGCAGTCATCAGTCATAGTTAGTGGGGCAAGACCAAAGGGAAAGAATAATAGGGTGTGCCTATAGTTGAGTATGGCCAATTACACTCTAACCTCCACTTCCACAAAGCCTGTCTCCAGTTGCAAGTTGGCATTAGAGGTGCATAGGAACTTGCTCTTAGAATTTGGATAGTAGAAACTCTAGTGGAGCAAAGTTGGAGAAGGGACCCTGCTGGGCACCATAGAGAAGTGGTTCTAATGGCTTGGCTTTGAATAATTTGAGAGATAATACAGGTATATAACAATATAAGAATATCTTCTATATCAGAAAATATGGTGCTGATTTGAACAAGTGAAATAAAGCAAAACCATTCCCTCCCTAATTACCTACTCAGGGAGTTGAGAAGCAATAAACCCTGTCAGCTCAGATTTAAAATACTTAAAGAAAAAAATACCAGGAAGCAAGCATAGGCTCTGGGAAGCAAGGTCAGTATAAGAAAAAAGTAACTTTCTAGAAAGAAATTGTTCATGAAATACTGCCTCTTTGTTCTCTTAAAACCACAATTGTCTTTGTAGTCCTACCTTCATTATCTTATAGTTCTGCCCCACCTCACTAAATATTGTCTGCTGGATCCAGTCACATACATACATACATACATACATACATACATACATACATACATACATACATTAATTAAGTTTATACACCACCCATCTCACTATAAAAGTGACTCTGGGCAGCTTACAAATAAAAAGTCATAAAAAACCATTATAAAAACCCAAAAAATACAAAAGATAGAAAAAGATAAAAGAGGAAGACTAAAAGGCGGAGAGGGCATCTTCAAACCACCAACCACCCCCAGGGCTGCCTATCACTTTTGGATCCCCAAGCTTGTTGGCAGAGCCAGGTCTTAACGCTCTTCCTGAAAACCATTATATTATATTCTAATCCGTATAACTCTACATAAAGGGGTTGTCCCTTTTAAGGTTAGCCTAGCTGTCTCCAGTACTGAAATTAAGAATCTATGCTTCAATGAAATTGTGTGCTAGTCTCAAAATTTAACAAAATTATTTAGCAAATTTGTTAGATGGATTCCAAGGGCAGCTAACCAACTCAATTGTAACAAACACAAGGAGTAAAGCAAGACTGTATCCTTGCTCCATTGCTTTTTAATTTTTACATAAACTCAGTCCACAACACCTTAATAACGGCAGTTTTCACCCACCAAAACTAGCTGATAGACACTTCTCAGTTCTCCTGTATGCTGACAACATGGTTATTCTGTCATTATCTGTGGTAGGGGTGTGAAGAGCCCTTAGATCCTTAGATCCATTGTGAAACAGAAAAATTGATTATAAATTACCCCAAAACAATTAAACAATAAATTACCCCAAAACAAAAATTCTGACCTTTAACAAAGACCGAAAATTCATAGTTGGTATATCAATGATGATAATATTAAGCAAGTCAAATGCTTTAACTACCTGGGAATGATCTTTCACTCCTCAGGATGCAGGGACCCACACTTGGCCCACATTTCCCAGGTTGCCCAGAGGAGTGCCACAGCTATATTGTTTTTTTATCTCTCTAAAGGTAGCCATTATATTCCAGCTGCCCTGAAACTTTTTGAGGCAAAAGCTATGGCACAACTATTATATGGGATTCAAGTGGGGCCTTACACTAACCTAACTGCAGCTGAGAGGGTACAGTCCAAGTTCTTAAGATCAATCATGCAAGTCCCTAGATGAGTATCTAACACAGCTTTAAGACTAGAACTAAGAATTACAAGGATAGAAGCCAGGATATGGATCATTATTTTTAATTACTGGCTAAAACTACTCTTTAACACAACAGGCTTGACATCCCTCATTAACAGAGATAAATTCCAATCTACCTGGAAGATATCCATTAAAGAAAAACTGGCAGCCTATGGCTTCTCTAATGAGGCAATACAAAGGAAGGGATAAAACCAAGCAAAAAGATCACCAAAGGAGAGGATTCTTGATACAAGATGACAACATGACATTAGTTTAGCACCAAGGCTACATACATGACTTGGAGACTGTCTTTTACCAGCAAGCCAGCTGATTATTGTCAATATCTAATAAACAATAGACATTGCAAAGCATGACTAGATTCAACGCACTCCCTTCAGCAGTTATTGATGGTAAATTTTAAAAAATCCCTTCCACAAACAACTTTGTCCCGTGACTCCCATGCCATAGAGCAGAGCTTTCCAAACTTTTCATGTTGGTGACACACTTTTTAGACATGCATCATCATGACCATAATAAAGGTTTACCTTACTTCTCTCTTCTCCTTCTTAGATGGATTTCTCTAACACATCCCAACTCTTCCAGGAATTTAAGCTTTTACTGTTTACGTATTTCCAAGAGTTTGTTTATATGCTCTGGTTGGCATTTCATTCTTTATAGCTATACTTGTTTACAGGTAGTCCTCGCTTAGCGAACACTCATTCACTGACCGTTCAAAGTTGCAACGGTGCTGAATGAGTGGTACTTATGACTGATCCTCCAAATTCCAACCATTGCACCACCCCCGTGGTCATATGATCACAATCTGGGCGCTTGGCAACCAGCTCGCACTTACAACAATTGCAGCACCTCACGGTCATGTGATCACCATTTGCAAAGTCAATGGGAAGCTGGCAGGGAAAGTCACAAGATGCTTTGAGAAGTCTCCCACACCTAGCAGCAGCCACCCCCAGGTCTGAAATCGCTCACATGCACCGCTGCACCCACCCACGCACACACACACCTTCACCTGGCAGCAGTCACCTACCTGCCAGCCTGCGAGCTGCCTGGGACTTGCAACTTCCTGCCAGCTTCCCCACTGACTTTGGTTGTTGGAAGCTGGCAGGAATTTGCAAGGAGGTCTTCGCTTAATGACCTGTGATCCTCGCTTAACAGCAACAACGGGGACTGCAGGATTGCCATTGCTAAGCGATGCAGTCACATGATGTTGTGTTTTACAACCGCATCACTTAGCAACAGAAATTCCAGTCCCTATTACCGTTAAGCAAGGACTACCTGTATGTTGTGATTATACTCTGAACTGTTTAGCAATACATACTAGCTCAGTATTTCATTACTTGCATAATACTTCTGAAAGAAAAATTTGAACACCAAAGAAAACTATCACAGGTATCTATAAAATTAATTAGAGTAAGTTTCCCTTACTTTTAAATAGCTTGAGACATGAGTTCCTGTGCAGGGATAAACAAAGTGAGCCTCACCCACCCAGTTTTTTAGGTCCCTGGATTCAGTTGTGATTAGAGTTGCTGAAAATTGGTGGCGTGGTTTCTCACTAATTTTAGCATGCCTACAATAAATTTAACAAAGTAAAAAGAAACACCCCGCCACACACACACACACACACACACACAAACTACTGTATTGGCATCACAACCCAAGGGAGGAATCAGAGAAAATCCTCACTCTACCCACTGCAGCTTCATCACCATCAAAGGTTGTCCTCCCCTGCTTTAATTAATCAATAATGAAACAAAGAAATTGGACTTCCGGTGGGGACATGGCGGACTGAACAGCTGTGCCCGTGGGCTCAGTGGGCAGAACTGACAACGCGGCAGTTTTTTCGGGCTCAGGCAGGTTTTTCCTGAAGCCTAGGAGTGTTTTTCCGGAAAAAGGAAAACACCTGGAATCACCCCATCTGTCCTCCAAATGGCTGCTTGCAGCCAGAAGATCACAAATGGCGTTCACGCTTGACTGTTAAGAGCTAGCTGGGAGGTCACCATTTCCAAGCCGCGTTGTAGCCTTAAAGGGACACTAAGACCGGCTCAGTGGGTAAGACACCAGGCTTGTAGATCGCAAGTTTGGAGGTTCGAATCCCTAGCCCTGCGTGCGGAGTGAGCTCCCGCACTAGTTCCAGCTCTTGCCAACCTAGCAATTTGAAAGCATGCAAATGCAAGTAGATTAATAGGTACCACTTCGGTGGGTAGGTAACAGCGTTCCGCGCACGTCATGCGGCCACATGACCGTGGAAGCGTCTTCAGACAACGCTGGCTCTTCGGCTAACAAACGGAGATGAGCACCGGCCCCTAGAGTCGGACACGACTGCACAAATGTGCGGGGGGAACCTTTACCTTTACCTTAAGACCGGCCACTCCATTTCTAAATCACCCAATTTATATTTCTTTTAAGTATGCGTACCCTAAGGGAGGCTTTCTACAGCAAGGAGAAGCGGGTTCTCTTGGTGCTTATCGTTATTTTTGGGATCAATTTTTTTTAAAAAAAATTCTTTTTAAGTTTTGGACTTTGTTTCCCATCCAAATATTGAGGACTGAGAGTAAATAATTGTCTCCCTGTTATTATTTTTGTACTAAATTTGCAGATATTAACATTTTCCTACACGTTGAATCGGCTGTTTTGAACTTTCCATTTTCTGCTTCTACTTTCCCTGGGGAACTGTCTGCATATCTCACTTTCGCTTATGTAAGCACATTTCGGAATTCTTTCATATCTTCGACTTTCGCTGGTTAAGCTCCTAGGGGGCGCCATAATCTACTGCTTGAGACATGGAGGATTTTAAACAGACTTTCTCTGACTTCCAACAAGATTTTAAACAGATTCTTTCTGATTCCTACCTAATTTTTATTGCAAGGCATTCAGGAGATTGTAGAAAATATGAGGTCTAAAATGTGTCATCTGTTTGGGGATGTCGTGGATGGAACTGAGGAATTTAACAGCGACAGAAATGTCTCTTCTAAGAGTGAGATCGGGACTTCTGTTGAAATGCTAGATGAAGATCAGATAGTCGAGTTGAAGAAATTTAAGGGAGAGATTGAGTTGCAAGCCATAAGTGAAATTGATTGTGCGCATTGTGGGGATATGTAAACGCTCTGGTTTATTTTGAAGTGGGACATGGGTTTAAGAATATTTATCTGGATTGCTTTTAGGGTTTGGCGGATTTAATTTATCTTTAACAATTTGGATTAAGATTATTAAGGTATAATAAAAAATAATAAATGCCTGGTTTTGGGTTTAATATGATTAAGATTATTAAAATTGTTGTATTACCAAGTACAATGGCAGACAATTCATGTGTTTTTTAGTTTGATCTTTATTATAGTAGACAGGAATGTATAGAATAGTAGTAGGAAGGAAATAATTAAATAAATGTTATCTTTGGGGGAAGTTGATTAGGAGGTGTGTGTATGTATGTGTCTGTGTGTGTGTATTTCTTTTAATATAAGGGGAGAGAGCAACTGTATTTAGTGATTTTATAATGTGCCAATGTAATGATTTATAGAAATAATATGATTTTGGTTTAATATAGAGTAAGGGATTGATTATGGAATATTGTTGTATATCCTTGCTGTTAAAAGTTGGAAGTCACCTTTTTGTAATTTTGAAAAATTTTCTCTTGTGTTTCTACACTTTTTTAGTTTTTTCTTTGTAGTTTTTTGTTTTTCTGTAGCTTTTATCTTTGCTTGAAACTTAATAAAATTCTTTAAAAAAATAAAAAATAATGAAACAAAGAAATTATCCTTCAATTAGTAAAAGTGATGTTATTAAATGTTATCTAAGCCTGCTTTTTGTCCTCCATAATACTAAACTTCCAAGAGCTTCAAATATTAACTAGATATCGTTACAGTGAACTGTGACTATGCCTGTCACTCACCACACTGAGTTACTTAAGACTATCTACAACAGATATTGCTACTAGTTTCCAAAATGTTTAGTATTTTCAAGTTTGTATTACTTTTTGAAGAACATATAAGAAATAAATGGGAGGACTCATTTATCTATCTTTTATATGGCTAATCTAAAAATTGTTTTGCAAATTGCTTCTACCCATTTCCCATTCTTTTTGCAACCATAATCTAAGCCATAGCTTTCCAAACTGTGTGTCGCAACACTTTAGCGTGTCGCAACACACAGTTTAGTGTGTCACGAAGCGGCGGCACGGGGGGCACGCGGCGGTGTTGTGTACGGCGGCGGCAGCAACGACGGCAGCGGTGCACCATCAGCGCTTCCGCGTTTTAGCAAGGTCGCTCCCGTGCGCGCCCCCGCACCACCGCCTTGCACAACCCCACCGCTGCACGCGCTCCCGCACCACCACCACTGGTGTGTCGCCAACGGCGGCAGTTTGGAAAGCACTGATCTAAGCCTACAGGGTTCTACGTTCAGCAAGCACTTTTTCCTCATCTTATCCCACACTTTTCCCTTAAAAACCTTTGAAGCTGACTTCTAATCTGGACCCTGAATTTTAAATACACCATGAGATAGAAAAGTCTTAAGAGTGAGGAATGGAAGATGTGGAGTGAGGTGGAGTTAACTTCATTCCTTCCAATCAAAAATTCCTAAGGTATTAAAATGCTTGAGTAGATAATTTGTCTTTTCTTCAATATCCTTTGTTCTCCCCCACCCACCCCCATATTGTCACTATTGATTGGCACATCTGGATCAATCAAATAAAATATGTCCTAATCCCTCCATCCTGCTTTTTAGGCTCAACCACCATCAATATTTTATATTTCACTGCATTGTTTCTATGTTGTAAAATCCCCCCATGTACAAATGTAAGGATGTTTTCTATATATATCAGGGGTCCCCAACCTGTGGGCCGCGCGCGGCCTGTTAGGAACTGGGCCATGGGGCTCCCGCCCGCAAACCCCACCCCTTCCGCGTGATTGGCTCCCACCCGCAAACCCCCCGGTGCTTTTGATTGGCTCCAGCCCACAAACCTGACCCCCCGGTGCACACGATTGGCTCCCGCCCGCAAACCGCGCCCCCGGTTCATGGAATCCCAAGAAACCCCGCCCCTCTGGTCCGCAAAAATCCTGCCCCCCCCCGGTCTGCGGAAAAATTGTCTTTTGAAACCGGTCCCTGGCGCCAAAAAGGTTGGGGACCCCTGATATATATAGTAACCACTCTTAATTTAGATTGTCAATTATGCTTCCATAATGGCTGGCCAAGAATAAAATTTCCTTTCAAACAGAAAAATACCTGACAATGGGTTTGACTCAATACCATAGGATAGCTCTTACCAGAGCAAGATTTGAGCAGCTAGATTCTATGGTCAAATATGGACGATTCCACCAAGTCCCATATTTTGGGAGAACATGTGTTTGTGGAGCATCTGAAATAGAAGACATTGCGCATGTCCTATTTAAATGCCAATTATACGCCTCAGCAAGGGCTCAGTACTTACAGACTCTACTTGACATACACTGGGACTGTAATAAACAACTATCTTACTTCCTTCAGGGTACAAACACATATGTAGTCTCTAGAACTGTTAACTTTATAGTCAGGGCTGTCCAATTGAGAACACATTTTATAGAACATATTGGGGTAGCATGCAAAGGCGATGAATTAACCTAAATACATTTTCTCTTTGTATTTTACTATTCATCTTATTATAAGCCTCTGCACTAGTTTATACTCTTTTATCTTACTCTTTTATCTTTATCTTACCTCACTGTATTTTATCTCATTTTATCTCTCTCTAGTCTATTTTACCATATCATATTGTATTTTACCTGTCTTATTTTACTGTATTTTATTGTGGCTGATGCCCATTTTTTGATATGGTCATTTGACTAATCAATAAAGCTATTCATGCTTCCAGACAAATAGACACATAACTTAAAATTATCAGAGATACTGCTTTCATTTTATACAGCAATACAGGTATTTCTATTTTCCAGCTACATCAAAACTAGAGACTGGGAAGATCTCTTGCCTAAATATATAGATTTATTCTATATATATATAAATAAATAAATATATAGATTTATCTATATATAAATAATAATCTATATTAATAAAATCAAGGATTATTATGCAATTTAGATTACTGTTTTTAGGGAACTACAAACATGCTTTTACTGCAGATCACTCACTACTGGTAGAAAGGTCCTACAGAAATATAAAAATAGCTCCTTATTCCATCATTATCCCATTATTATAATAAGAATATTTTTAATAAAATTGAGAAAGATAATTTTACAAAATCAACGCTTAAAATGGGATGAATTGTTTAGGGCCTTTCTCCAGAATCAGCCAAAATGTTAGAGTCCACCCTATTTCTTTTAAATAACAGTTGTGGAATTACCATGCACAGGAAAAAAAAGGGGGGGCAGTAGAATCTCCATGTTTAGTTTGCCTATCTTAAATTATAATTGAATGTACTTCCTATACTGAGAAGTGCACAGCATCTTAAACATTTTATTTTAATTACAAATTATCTAAACTAGAAAGCAAGGGCAACAGAGAATGATGAATCAGTTCCTTACTATTAGTTACATCAGAGAAAGCATCTAGAAGGCAACATTCTACCCACACTACATACAAGTTAATCCTAATAATTATGTGTGTTTTCCATGAGAAGAATATCTGGATATGGCTGTTGTGGGTCTTCCGGGCTGTGTGGCCGTGTTCTGGAAGTTGTGGTTCCTAGGAAGGAACCACAACTTCCAGAACACGGCCACACAGCCCGGAAGACCCACAACAGCCATCAAACTCCGGCCGTGAAAGCCTTCGACAATACATCAATATCTGGATACATACAAAATACCATAGCCTGAGTGATGGGAACATATGGTATCCTGGCAACAAAAACAAACTTTGAAAAGACAAATTGTGCAGCAAATGAACATATTCTCTTAACACAAAAAAGATTTTTAAAAAGATTGTCTAGAAAGCCACTAAACAAGCAAATATAAAACACCCACATACCTAAAATAGAGAAAAATACAGTGAGTTTTTTGCACTTGCTGAAGCAATTCATAGTACTGGGCCAAATTTATAAATCCATATGGAACCCCTTTTTTTAGTTCTATCCCAGGCCTCCATTCACTGATGAATATTGAAAATGGTTGTGACTCTGCATTACCACCAAATACCTAGCGCTTTTAAGTTCTAAACAACAGCAGCAGCCATCCCTTTCTATTAACAGAGTAAATGGCTTTAGAATCCTGTTAAGACAAAATACTATTCTTAAAGTATATACAATATCTGGATGTGCTTATGCCTCTGAAGAGCCTAATAAATACATAAATAAACTAACTTATTTCCAAGTTTGCTGGAAAGTTCCATAGAAACCGAAAGCTTCATCTCTGGGTTCTTAACTCTTATGTAGACTTAACATTGTCACAATAAAAGCAAAGCAATTTGAAATTCCACTGCATCTAAGATAAATCTTAGAATTCAAGTATTTCTCAATAAAGAGCTTTCTCAAGAAGCATTTATAGACAAATATGCCTAGGATGATACACTTTGATTTTACTTTAACATTAAATATATCAACCGTTTACCACAGCCCACTTAAAGGCCTGCAAGCTTTTTTCATTTTACCTGCCCTCTTTGACATGACAGCCAGTTTGGTCTAGTGGTTAAGGCAACGGGCTAGAAACCAGGAGACTGTGAGTTCTAGTCCTGCCTTAGGCATGAAAGCCGGCTGGGGGACCTTGGGCCAGTCACTCTCTCTCAGCCCAACTCACCTCACAGGGTTGCTGTTGTGGGGAAAATAGGAGGAGGAAGGAGTATGAGGGGTATGTTTGCCGCCTTGAGTTATTTATAAAAACAATAAAGGCGGGATAAAAATTAAATAAATAATACTTCTAATAAACAAGAAACACATCTACCATTGCAACCTTCATATTCACTATCATTTCTCAAAATGTTGGTTTATAACTGGAATTTCCCCATTTTAAAAAATCAGAAAAAGATTTGGGAATCTTTACAGAGAATAATACATGAAGCAACTAAGATGCAATAAGAAAAGCCGTACCATATACAGTATATAAACAAATTATTTAAGCTAACATAAGTGTTCTTGAAAAAGAGCACTGATTCTTGGTAATGGCAGAAAACAGAAAATACCCCTAGTGTTAACATAAAATATTACAGGAGCAGTATCAAGATTAATTTATAGCAGCAAGCAGTACAATTTAATTGCCATGACTTTCAGCTAAGAAGTCCCATTCTACTTCATTTTTTTAATCCACTATATTATAATCAAACTTAGTTGTTCCAAACTTTGTATTTCAGATTCAAGTCAATACACAGAACATTATCTAGTATGTTTTCCACAGCAGTTTCTGTTTACTGCTGCATTCAAACTTGACAAAAAGACTGAAGATTGACCTACAACAAAGACATATTTAGGACTGAAAAATGATTAATTGTGGAAATTATACTATAAAGATAACTGAGTCTGAAAATCTGTTTTTCCTCTAGAAGAATGTAAGTTTTAGATGAGATTAGGGTGGCCTGATTGCTGGTACCCTGAGGAAAGTAAAACAAAACAAATGAAAAAACAACAAGCATACTAGTGAGATGGCACTAGAGAAAGAAATCTGACTAGGACATACTGAGAACAGCAAGAGAGAGAGAGAGAGAGAGAGAGAGAGAGAGAGAGAGAGAGAGAGAGAGAGAGAGAGAGAAATTCCAGGACAATTATTAATACAAGAACAGTAAGATACAATAGCAAAACAGCTTGTACTGTGTGGGAGTTTAGGCAGAATAAACCAATTGGTATAGGTGTACAGTACCGGGACATCTAGGATGGCTATAAACAGTGAAACAACTACTAAACAAGATGCTATGCACACTTATCTATGCAGGATTCAACTGCCCACAAATATAGTCTAACCAATACCTATAATTTAGAAACAAGCCCCCCCACATATACAGACTATGAGAGAGAGAGAGAGAGAGAGAGAGAGAGAGAGAGAGAGAGAGAGAGAGAGATCTACATATATGTATGTATATAGAGAAATGGTCTATATTCAGTATGATTCACTGCATACCAGTGTGCATAGGATTGCAGTTTCCATTTGTCTGATGAAGTAGACTTTGGTCCATCTCAAGAAGAAAGCTTATGCCATAATAAATGTGTAAAACCATATGGTTTTAGAAGGCTCCTTTTTGATACAACAAACTGGCCCTCTTGAATAACTTATTAAACATCCTCCATACTACAGTCAAGGTAATTTAAAAGATACTCCCCAACCAAAGAAATTTCACTTCTTATCTATTCAAAGTAGTCTTATGGGTTAAATTCAGCCAACAATTCTTAGCATGCACCCATAAGAGCAGAAGTTACTCTACAGAGGTACAAGGCTGTTATGAGGCATACGGAATTGTATATCACTGCATAAGAATAATTCATGGGGAAGTAGAAGAAAGAGTTCTTAGTAGGTAGTAGGAGTACAAAGTAGAAAAATTTGCAGGAGGGTGCAGTAGGAAGCAACGTGAATGCGCAAGAGAAACTGCGTGGGATGAAGAGAATTCGCAGGATTTTTTCATACGGAGATGAGGAGGAGTTCAGAATAGAAAGAAGGGTGCTTTCAGGAATGCAGGTGGGAAAAGCAGAAATTTAATGTGCGAAAAAGCAGCATTAAGTATATTTGCTTTGCTGGGGTGGGGCACTGCAGGGAAGAGGTCACCAATGGGTGAAGGGAACTACCGGAAAGGCGGGGGAAGCCACTCTTAGCGAGGAGAGAAAATGCATGCGGTCCCGGGGGAGGGAGGGGTGCTGCGGGGAAAGGCGACCGCCTCCGAAGGGAGCGGGGACCATGTGAAAAGGACGTCATTACGCCTGTGGGGAACTATGGGAAAAGGGGCTGCTAGGCCGGGGGGGGGAGAGGAGGAGGGGAAACCCCTGACGCGGAGGGTCTTGGCGCTCTGTGAAGGCCTGACACGAAAGGAGGAGGAGAGCAGCGCCTGCCGTTTCCGCAGGCGGAAAAGACGAGGCGGAGGACCTCCCTTTTCTTTAATAAGAGAAACTCGCCTTCGCCTCATCCCTTTTAACCGCCCTGGAATATTCCGTCAAGGCCTGCAGAAGATGGACGCGAAGAAACCCGGCGGCCCCTTACCATGTTGGCGAGAGGGTGTTGAGGGCTTGCCCGCAGCTAAATCCACAGCCGAGTGCCGGCCGCCGTCGCCTGCTCTTCTTCTTTCGCTGCTGCTGCTGCCACCGCAGCGCGCGACGGTTTCCTTCCTCGCTTGCCTCGCTCTCTCCTTCCTTCCTTCCTCCCTCGCGGCTCTACCTCAGCCCAGCTGCGCCTGGGCTCGCGCTCGACTGTTATTTGCTGCAGGGCCGGAGCGGCTCGTGGCGGTTCCCGACGGTTTTACTGCTGCAGTGGCTCGCGCTGACCCGCAACCTGGAGAAGGGGGAGGGGGAAGGGGAGGGGGGAGAAAAAGAGAAGGAGGCGGAGACGAGACGAAGGAGAGGAGACGCGAACGAGCAAGCAACAACAAAGGGGAGGTGCTCCCAACATCCGGGCAACTCCTCCTCCACGCAGAGACCACATTTGCATACGCCGAAGGGGCGAAAGGGAACGTACGTGTGACGTCACACGGGCCAGAAGAAGGCTGAGGAAAGGAAGGCGGGGGTGGGGGAAGAGAGCGCAGAAAATGGAAGCGGCCGTTCCGAGGAGGCTGGTGTCAATTAGGCTGCCTGAGAGGAAGCCATATGGAGAAGTACTGCTTTCTCTGGAGTCCATTTCAGAAGCAGCACATTGTAGAAACAAAGTATTATGAGAAAAAGGAGGCTGTAGCTCCCCATGGGGGGGGTGGGAGCTGGTGTCTGCTGCTGCAGTACAGTAACAACAGACCCAAAGCCACTTCGACCGAAGTCGTCCTTCTCTTAAATCCCGATTCCTGCATCTAATGGCACTCCTCCGGGGGAAGCAAGGTAGCCCGGGAGGATAGGTGCTACTATAACTATCCCTCTCTCCATTTTGGTGCCATGAAATATACCTGGAGAATAAGAAGGTTTTCTGGCCAACCTTTGGGAGCCTGGAAAAACTGCAGGGAAAGAAAACTTTTGGTGTTGCAGGAGTAGTGGCTTCGGAAGGGTGATAATCGCAGTGGCAGTTGGTCCACTTAATTTGAGGGCTACACTTGCCCTTGAATGGCCTCCAGGGTCTCCATTCTACAAAGTATTTTCCTTATTTATTTAAACAGCGTCTATGTCCATCCAACTTGCAAAACGCGACTCTGGGAGGCTAACAGGATTAAAAAACAGCAAAATAAATAATATAAAGCCAGAACAACACAAAATAAAATATAAATAAAATAGCACAAGCTGAGGCCAAAAACACAACATGTTTGAAATCCTGAACCATTTAATGGATGGGCTCATCCAACGTGCTAATCCAATGCTTGGAGAGAAAACCCACATTTTTAAAGTCTTATGGAAGGCCTCCAGGGGTATGCTGTTCCAAAGGGCAGGCACAAGGACAGAGAAGGCATGCTCCCTGACTCCATTAGATGGCATTGATTGATGGAAGGGGCCTGGACTGTGCCCACTTCTTCAGATCTCATGCATGAGATGGGCAGACATAATTGGAGATAAGGCAGTCCTGCAAATAATGCAGCCCTGCGCCATGAAGGACTTTGTGGGTGACATAGAGCACCTTGAATTGCACCCAGAGACCAATAGGAAGCCAAGAGAGCTTGCAAAGTAGTGATGTTAAATAGACATATGCATTCTGGACTAATTGTAGCTTCATTATAGTACTTAGGACTGCCTTTTCATCTGAAGATATGAGATGTGTTAAATGTGAAAGAAAGGGGGAAATGTACCATCCCAAATAAGAATGTATTGATGGTGTAAATGTGTTAAACGTTAGTGTGGTGTCTCTTTTCTCCTTTCTCAACCTTTTTACCCTGGAGGAATCCTTGAATTAATGTTCAGGTCTCAGGGAACACTGCATAAAAATTATTATATCTACAGCTCACGGTATGGTATGTGAAATTAAAAAAATAATGTATTTTTTTTCAGTAATGATCACAGAATCCCTAGTGACCTCATGCAGAACTCTAGGCTTCCTTGGAACCTCAATTGAGAAAGGCCCCTCTAGAGTATAACACTGTGACTTAGGTCGATGAAGGTTCTCAGTCATCCAGGTGGAATTGTCTGTAGCTTGAATCATGTCAACTGGATTTCTATTTTCTCAGTGGAAACGTTTCACTCCTTATCCAAGAAGCTTCTTCAGTCTGAGCAAAGTTTGTAAGGGAATCCTTAAATATGTTTCTAGGGTGGCTGTGTGACCTTGCACCTGGGGCTAGGTCATGGTTATTTGAGATGTTTATTTCTAAGTCCCTTTATCATCCAAAGGAGGATCGTTAAGATTACCTTGCTGTTGTTGAGATTGCGAAATGGTCTTAATCTTCCTAGGCACAGAAGACAAAGCAGGAAGGAAAATAGGGGAAAGATTGTGCCTGAGGCCCCCACCTCTATTCAAAGAAGGATTTTCCAAGTTGGCATAAATGGATTCCTTGACCCCTCTTTCAAACCACTTATCTTCCCTGTCTAAAATGTGAACATTAATGTCCTCAAATGAGTGTCCTTTTTCCTTTAGATGAAGGTAAACTGCTGACTCTGGTCCTGTGGTGTTGCTCCTCCTGTGTTGGGCCATCCTCCTGTACAAAGGTTGTTTGGTTTCTCCAATGTAGAGCTCAGAGCACTCCTCACTGCACTGGATTTGCATACACTACATTGCTTTTCTTGTGTTTTGGAGTTTGATCTTTGGGGTGTACAAGCCTCTGTCTCAGTGTGTTGGTGGGTTTGAAATATACAGGTATGTGGTGTTTGCCAAATATCCTTTTTATCTTTTCAGACACAGTGTCTCAACACCACTTATTTCTCATACAGAGGTGACTTTTACAGACAAAAACACGGCTGTGCCATGGGTTCTCCTGTGTCACCCATTGTGGCCAATTTATACATGGAAGTAGTGGAGAAGAAAGCACTCAACACATTCCAGGGAACAGCGCCCACCCACTGGTTCAGGTATGTGGATGACACCTGGGTTAAAATCAAGGCCGAGGAAGTACAGGCCTTCACGGACCATATAAACACCATAGATGCCAACATTAGGTTCACCAGAGAAGACACCAAGGATAACAGACTGGCATTACTAGACTGTGAAGTCCTCATTGGGACCGGTGGCAAGCTAGAAATAGGGATCTACAGGAAACCCACACACACAGATCAATATCTGATGTTTGACTCCCACCATCCACTACAGCACAAACTAGGAGTCATCAGGACATTGTCACACACAGCAGAAACCATCCCCACCTCCATGGATTCCAAAAAGAATGAAAATCAGCACCTGAGAACAGCTCTGAAGGCCTGTGGATATCCAAATTGGGCCTTCACTAAATCTAAGTCTACCAGACCTAAAACAGCGACAGACAGGGCTGAGACTCAGAGTAAACGGAAGAACCTGGTCATTCCTTACATGGCTGGCGTGTCTGAAAAGATAAAAAGGATATTTGGCAAATACCGCATACCTGTATATTTCAAACCCACCAACACACTGAGACAGAGGCTTGTACACCCCAAAGATCAAACTCCAAAACACAAGAAAAGCAATGTAGTGTATGCAAATCCAGTGCAGTGAGGAGTGCTCTGAGCTCTACATTGGAGAAACCAAACAACCTTTGTACAGGAGGATGGCCCAACACAGGAGGAGCAACACCACAGGACCAGAGTCAGCAGTTTACCTTCATCTAAAGGAAAAAGGACACTCATATTGGGATCTCCGGTTCAGGACAAGGCACTGAATGTTATACTTTGCACTTTCTTATTGGCCAGCTACAAGGAGCAATGATTGGATCAAGGCTGTCAAGAGACTGAGGAGTAGGAATGGTGGTGTTAAGACATACATATATGTCATCACTTTTTCTGCACTCATGCATCCCTTTCCCACCAAAATAACATTTTTCCTTGGATCATATTCATTCCAAATGTTGACAATTTTTTTCCTCAAAACTCATGTCCAGTTCTTCAGTTGTCTTAATTCACAAGAGAGTAACATGCAACTGTCACCAGCTTATGTATTCCTGCATTCATATTCACCAACAACCTAGATGACACCTATTCAGACTTTCTGACATATATTTTAGTCTGTTTGTTCAAAATTAAACTACACCTTCACTTTCTTGCATGTATTAATTGATCTCACTTCACAAGATCAGACCATCTTTGTTCAGATCTGTTACATCCTTCCCCTTTTAGTTTCACAGATATAGGCATATCTCTGTTTCTTTCATTTCTTTATTAATTCATATTTTACCATACACCGCTCTTACATTCCAAGTTACAGTTGGAATGTAAGTCTAGTGGTTAATGTAAGTCTAGTGGTCTAGTGGTTAAGGCAACGGGCTAGAAACCAGAAGACTGGGAGTTCTAGTCCCACCTTAGGCATGAAAGCCGGCTGGGTGACCTTGGGCCAGTCACTCACTCTCAGCCCAACTCACCCACAAGGTGGTGGTTGTGGGGAAAATAGGAGGAGGAAGGAGTATTAGGAATGTTCGCTGCCTTGAGTTATTTATAAAAATAATAAAGGCAGGATAGAAAATAAATAAAATATGCCATGACTGTCTCTAGATAGACTGATAGATACTAATCAACATTGTCTATCATGGGTAAAATCAATGATGCTTTTACCTAATGTTTTTAGCAAGATTAGATTACCAGCTTGAGTTGTACCAAAAGTTACCACAAGGTACTTTTTGGTCAGTATGCCACAGGTACAACCAAAACCCATTTCACCCCAAGCATGCTCAAGCTATTCTGTGCAAGCTAGGATCTCTAAACTTCAGATGACCTTGTGAGCCAACATATAGTGAATATATTTATTTCACAGAAATAAACTTTACTGCAAGAACTGAAAATACTACAGCTATATATCATTGCTGTGTGTTATTTTATATTGATTTTTAACTTGTTGCCTTTTACAACACTCTTTGGTGTTGGCTGTCACTTGCTGCTTTAGCAACGCATTAATCATTTTTATGATAACTCATGGTTCAGGACTCCATCTAATTCAACTAATTTCTCCTCTGACCATCAAAAACCCATAAGCACCTTTTTCCAGCAAAGCAGGTGAATCCTTGAGTGCTTCCAAATTCCATTCTAAAATATCTGCCATTTTAAAACTAAAGTACACAAGCAATATAATTCTTTGTTGCTATTATACAGGCTCAGATTTATTTTTAGCAAAGGTTGCTATGTTTCTTTTAAATGTTTTGAGTAAATGTTATATTACTATACTGCCTACTTCTTAAAAGTCAAGTCAGCAGTTTTCCAAATTCAAGAGAAAGAGAAGCATTTAATAAAACAAAAGGAATACTATCCCATGTTAAAATGTTACATAAGGTTTTTTCCTTTTGCCTGAAGCTGAGATTAATTAAAAGATATCATGAACTCAGGAAACTAATATTTTATTTTATGAATACTACCTTGGAAAATTGTGTGTGTATGTGTGCGTGTATGTGTATGTGTATAATTTGCAAATATATGCCCCCGTCTTCCATCAAAAATGAGGGAATTACTGTATATTCCAGCAGCTGTTTGTTTGTTTGTTTGTTTGTTTGTTTATTTATTTATTTATTTGTCAAATTTATCACCGCCCATCTCTACAAAGTAGACTCTGTTAAATTTTTTGTTGTGAAATCATTGCTCGGTTATTATATAGGACATACTTAGGACCTCATATGAACTATGCCTCCTCTGAAAAAGTTCCACCACATTTCTTAAGATCTCTTTTTAAGTCCCCTAGATGTGTTCCTCATGCATTACTAAAACTAGGGGCCAGGCTGCCAAACATTCTGACTAGTTATGCTGACAACCTCACTAAGGCATATCCTGACCTCAGTTGGGTTGCTGCCACTAATACTGACAATTTTAGATCTACATGATGGAAGAGCATTTCAAGCAAATTACATTCATATGGCCTTTCACTTGAGTATCAAATATCAAGGACTAGATAAGGCTAAGAAGATCATTAAACAGAGGAACTAGGACACAGTATTACCAAATGACTTAGTTTGAATCTGTATTATATATATTGACGCTCACAGATTTCCAAAGATTTATCCTGGCAGTTCTTCTGTATTCATCCATCCTAAATATTGATGGGCATCTCCAAAGCCCAATTTAATGCTCTACCATAGACTTTTTTGGAAGACAGGCATTGTAAGATTACAGTGCCCCCAAGGTTCTGCCTGTGTGAACCAAGTGAGACTGAGTAAATTGAACATATTCTACTCTCTGTCAATTTTACTCTGATTCTTACCTGAGGTTAATTCAGTCTTTATTTTTAAAAAATCCAGGACATTTAGAGATATTTTATGTTCAGTTCCTTTTAACTGACAGGGATGCTAAATTCCTATTTTTAATTGCTAAATTTTGTTTGTTAGCAATAAGGATTTACCATATGGCTGTAATTCTATAGCACTGGTTTAAATAAGGTATCTGAAGTGAGAGTTAAAATATGTTAATTTGTTTTATTATATTACTATTACTGTGTATGTGTGTGTGTGTATAATTTTAATAACCAGGTTTGGCCTATGCTTCATCTGAAAAAGCTAAGCAATGCTGGATATCGTTGATGCTTGGGTGGAAGATCATCAGAAAATACCAACGTTGTAAGCTATTCTAGAAAGTTGAAAAAATGTTTCTTTTTTGCATATTAATGAGAAAAAATCATGGATGTGCTCATGAAACCCCCAGGACCTGAGTTTGACTCAAAGGAGGCTACCGTTATCATATCCAATGGGAGTAGTCTCAAAAGGTGACAGCAGCTGGCCAACCTTTTCTGACCCTAAAGAGGGTCAGGCCTGATTAATATTTGGATGGGAAACCACCACGGAATTCCTGTGATGGAATGTAAACCTGGCTCTGGGAATGGGGAAGGGATGAATAAACTATTAAGGGAGGAGATGGTTCAGAAAAGGTTACAGTCTTGGGAAAGATAAAAAGCAAGAGAAACTCAAGAAACTAAAAAGAAACCTGCTTTGTTTTTGTTTGGTATAAGATGTAGTAGAGAAACTCTGACAGGCTTTCAACATTCTGTTATTACAAGTAAAGGTAAAGGTTCCCCCCCCCCCCCGCACATTTGCACAGTTGTGTCTGACTCTAGGGGCCGGTGCTCATCTCCGTTTGTTAGCCGAAGAGCCAGCGTTGTCCGAAGATGCTTCCACGGTCATGTGGCTGGCATGACGCACATGGAACGCTGTTATTATACCCTACAACAATAAAGAATATTTCTAAACCCCCTGATGCTCCTGTTTCCTGATGTTGCCTACCTCAAATGGCTGTTAATTCCAGGGCTGTAGACAAGATTGGGAAGTAAAACAATTTTTAACTAAATAAATGACTTTAGTACTGTTGCCAAGAAAATTGTATGGATGTGTCGATGCAGGTACATAAGTTGACTCAAAGGTGTCTTTATACTTTAGTCAATGGAGTAGAGAAAGGAAATGAATCACTATCATCTTAGACTTGTCAGTGGAGAATGGAATGTGAGAAGGCCTACTCAACACTTCATAAGCTTCTAAGGAATGATGGTGCCCAGAAATACGGTTCTCCACTTTGAACTACAGCTCAACAAATCTTGAGTGCAAGTGTAACACACATTTTCTAGCCTATCCTGCTCCAAGGAAGAGTAGGCTGTATGCAAGAGTCCAAGTGACTGAGGTGCAGTGGGGGTAAAAAAGTGTGTTCACATCCCTTTCCTCATTAGAAGACTGACAACACAGGGTTTAAGTTTAAATAACTGACTTCAAAGCTCTTGCAATCACCTGGGGAATAAGTTATTTTTGCTATTCAATTCTCTCTTCCCCCCCACTACTCTCACCCCACCCCAGCTTCCTAGCATTGAAAGATCAGATACATATATGTAAGTTCTATAGCTAGCTCAGAAAAAGGGGGAGAGAAAAAGCTTTGTTTAAAGAATCAGTCAAAGAATGTTAGCACTATTTTGGGAAATGTAAAATGAATTTATTTTCAAACTTAAGTAACAATAGCATGTTTAACATGAGTGATAACAAAACATGCGGAATGTGCATTTCAAGATTTTATAGTGTACTTTAGTAACAGCGGGAGCAAGGTTGTATCTACCAATTTAATGAGACAAGAAATATGAAACATTTTAGTACTTTTAAGTTACTTAATGGGAGACCTGTTTGCATGTAAAATTGTTGTTTATTCATTCAGTCGCTTCCGACTCTTCGTGACTTCATGGACCAGCGCACGCCAGAGCTTCCTGTCGGCCGTCACCATCCCCAGCTCCCCAATGGTTGAGTCCATCACCTCCAGAATATCATCCATCCATCTTGCCCTTGGTCGGCCCCTCTTCCTTTTGCCTTCCACTTTCCCTAGCATCAGCTTCTTCTCCAGGGTATCCTGTCTTCTCATTATGTGGCCAAAGTACTTCAGTTTTGCCTTTAATATCATTCCCTCAAGTGAGCAGTCTGGCTTTATTTCCTGGAGTATGGACTGGTTTGATCTTCTTGCAGTCCAAGGCACTCTCAGAATTTTCCTCCAACACCACAGTTCAAAAGCATCTATCTTCCTTCACTCAGCCTTCCTTATGGTCCAGCTCTCACAGCCATAGGTTACTACAGGGAATACCATTGCTTTAACTATGCGGACCTTTGTTGTCAGTGTGATGTCTCTGCTCTTAACTATTTTATCAAAATTTGCCATTGCTCTCCTCCCAAGAAGTAGACGTCTTCTGATTTCCTGGCTGCAGTCAGCATCTGCAGTAATCTTTGCGCCTAGAAATACAAAGTCTGTCACTGCCTCCACTTTTTCTCCCTCTATTTGCCAGTTATCAATCAAGCTGGTTGCCATAATCTTGGCTTTTTTGAGGTTTAACTGCAACCCAGCTTTTGCACTTTCTTCTTTCACCTTCGTCATAAGGCTCCTCAACTCCTCCTCGCTTTCAGCCATCGAAGTGGTATCATCTGCATATCTAAGATTGTTAATGTTTCTTCCAGCGATTTTAACTCCAGCCTTGGATTCCTCAAGCCCAGCACGTCCGTCGCATGATGTGTTCTGCGTATAGGTTGAATAGGTAGGGTGAGAGTATACAGCCCTGCCGTACTCCTTTCCCAATCTTAAACCAGTCCGTTGTTCCGTGCTCTGTTCTTACCATTGCTACTTCGTCGTTATACAGATTTTTCAGGAGGCAGACAAGATGACTTGTTATCCCCATACCATCAAGAACTTGCCACAATTTGTTATGATCCGCACAGTCAAAGGCTTTAGAATAGTCAATAAAACAAAAATAGATGTTTTTCTGAAACTCCCTGGCTTTCTCCATTATCCAGCGGATATTGGCAATTTGGTCTCTAGTTCCTCTGCCTTTTCTAAACCCAGCTTGTACATCTGGCAATTCTCGCTCCATGAATTGCTGGAGTCTACCTTGCAAGATCTTGAGCATTACCTTACTGGCATGTGAAATAAGTGCCACTGTTTGATAGTTTGAACATTCTTTAGTGCTTCCCTTTTTTGGTATGGGGATATAAGTTGATTTTTTCCAATCTGATGGCCATTCTTGTGTTTTCCAAATTTGCTGGCATATGGCATGCATCACCTTGACAGCATCATCTTGCAAGATTTTAAACAGTTCAGCTGGGATACCGTCGTCTCCTGCTGCCTTGTTATTAGCAATGCTTCTTAAGGCCCATTCAACCTCACTCTTCAGGATGTCTGGCTCTAACTCACTGACCACACCATCAAAGCTATCTCCAATATTATTATCTTTCCTATACAGATCTTCCGTATATTCTTGCCACCTTTTCTTGATCTCTTCTGCTTCTGTTAGGTCCTTACCATCTTTGTTTTTGATCATACCCATTTTTGCCTGGAATTTACCTCCGATGTTTCTAATTTTCTGGAAGAGGTCTCTTGTCCTTCCTATTCTATTGTCTTCTTCCACTTCCGTGCATTGCTTGTTTAAAAATAATTCCTTATCTCTTCTGGCTAACCTCTGGAATTTTGCATTTAATTGGGCATATCTCCTCCTATCACTGTTGCCTTTTGCTTTCCTTCTTTCTTGGGCTACTTCCAGTGTCTCAGCAGACAGCCATCTTGCCTTCTTGGTTTTCTTTTTCTTTGGGACGTTTTTTGTTGCCGCCTCCTGAACAATGTTGCGAACTTCTGTCCATAGTTCTTCCGGGACCCTATCTACTAAATCTAGTCCCTTAAATCTATTCTTCACCTCCACTGCATATTCATTAGGAATATTAGTGAGCTCATATCTAACTGATCTGTGGGTCTTCCCTATTCTCTTTAGTCTGATTCTAAATTTTGCAATAAGAAGTTCGTGATCTGAACTACAGTCAGCTCCAGGTCTTGTTTTTACCGACTGTATAGATGTCCGCCACCTTTGGCTGCAAAGGATGTAGTCAATCTGATTTCGGTGTCGACCATCTGGTGAAGTCCATGTATAAAGTCGTCTTTTAGGTTGTTGGAAGAGAGTGTTTGTTATGCACAGTGAGTTGTCTTGGCAAAATTCTATCAGCCTAAGTCCTGCTTCATTTTGTTCTCCAAGACCATGCTTGCCTGTAATTCCAGGTGTCGTCTGACTACCCACCTTAGCATTCCAGTCTCCTGTAATGAAAATAACATCTCTTTTTGGTGTATTATCCAGTAGGTGCTGCAGATCCTCATAGAACTGATCTACTTCTGCTTCTTCAGCATCTGTGGTTGGGGCGTATATTTGGATCACTGTGATGTTAAATGGCTTACCCTGAATTCGAATTGAGATCATTCTAAAATTATTGCTGTGTAAAAGAGTAAACTAAAATCCTGTTTTGATTGTTTGTCTGAACTTCCAAGTTCCACTGATCAAGTTCCACTGATAATTGGAGATGAGAAGGTAGAGGGTACCATTGATCAATGTTTGGTCTTACAGCATTTGATTGAAAAATATTCAACCAACAATGTGGTATCATTGTACACTGCCTTTATAGATCTTAAGGCAGCCAGTTAAAACTCATAAGGGGGTAAAATAGGGATGTATTTTGGTCCCCCTGCTTTTCAATTTTTTAAATCAGTGGTATGGTGAGATAAACAATCCAAATTTCCATCTTCCTAAATTAGTGGATCGCAGCATTGCCCTGCTGCTTTACGCAGACAATGCTGTAGCTCTTTCCAGAACACCATTAGGCCTTAAAAGAGCTCTGAGAACTCTGGTCCAATACTGAACAATGATCATCTTGAAATAAACTATCAAAAAACCAAGCTTATGGCATTCACCAAAAGGCCAAAGTTCCATTCATGGAACATTAATGGCCATAGAATAGAACAAGTGACTTGTTTTAAGTACTTAGGAGTAGTCATGCATGCCACTGGATCAAGGAGAGCCCATTGCGAATATGCTGCTGCTACTGGACAAAGATCTGCTAATGCCATCCTCAAGTTCTTCCGCTCCAAGGGAGGATACTATGTTCCAGCCACACTTAAGCTTTTTCAGGTGAAGCCACTAGCTCAGCTCCTTTATGGGACTTTGGTTGGCCCCCCAGCTTCTTGCTTCACCTCCTTGGAGAGAGTACAATCTAAATTCATCAGAGCAGCTTTCCAGATACCTCGTTGTGTCTCGTTGTGTCTCTAACGCACATTTATGACTGGAGACAGGTATAATAAAAGTTGAGTCAAGAGTGTGTCTAACTTCCACAAACCTTTGGTTAAAGCTTAACTTTTATCCTCAAGGCCTGGCACCATTAATTCTCCAGGACAATTTCCAATCCATGTGGATCAAGGCTGTAGAATCTAAACATTCAAATTTAGGCTACTCTCCCTCCTCGGTTCTTAAGATGAACTCTGATCAGGCGAAACAAACTCTGAAGCAAAGGATAAAGGATACAGAGTGGCAAGCAGATCTAGGAAAGGCCTCAGCCTTCCTGTCACCAGCACACAACAGATATATTGTCATTGCTGCCAGCTACCTCACACAGCTAGAAACACCCAGCCATCGGAGAGCTTTCTCTCTTGCCCCATGTCATGCACTCCCCTCCGCAGTATTGGATAGTAAATATAAAAAAGTACCATTGACTGAAAGGCTTTGCCACTGTGATTGCGGAGAGGTGGAAACTGTGGAACATGTTCTTCTTCAGTGCCCCTTTTACAGAGACATTCAAACCAGACTCATCCTACCTTTGATTAGTAGATATCCTGGTTGCTCAGATTCAGCCTATGCCCAGATGCTGCTCACAAACGAACTATCTTTTGTTACAGCGCATGTGGCTAGGTTTTGTACAGCAGCAGAGAAGATCCGCCAGACCCCGATGCGACAATTTCCCACTAGCCAAACGCATTCTATGCAATTGCAATCCATTTAAATTTTAGATATTATCACTTCTTCGTAATTTTGGATGTTATTATTCTTATATAATTTTAGTGTTTATTTTATAATTTAAATATAGACGGTACCCTGAACCTCACTCAAATATGTTAGTTAGGTTGTTTTATAAATGTATTTTAATTTTGTCTTAATTTTTATTTCATTTATTATTTATTAAGATAGGCTTATATACATTCACTGAGCACTCTGCTTGTACTGGTCTACGACTGTAATAAATTGAAATTGAACTTAATTGAGTAAACATATTTCTCTTTCTCTATTAAATAGAATGAAGGGATTAGAAGTAGCTTTCAGGAAATCATCAGCGCAAGTTTTAAACTAAAACAAAAAATAGTTGACCATGAGTAAAAACAAAATCACAAATCACAAACCCATAGCAGTAATGGCTTCTCTAGGCCAACTAAAGTTTTACTATAAATATAATTGCAAGCTTTCAGGTTTTTCAGAACATTTCCTCAGCTAGTGTTTCCATGATCCTGTACCAAGTTTCACACTCAGATGTAGTGAGACAGAGGAAACCTCCAGGTATGCAAATTGTCCAAGTTTCTTAAGCTGCTGGAAAGAAGAATAAACTGGGTATAAGTCCTTCTGTTAAAGATTCAGCAGCTTCTATCCGGTGCAAGACATACTAATAGGAAAAATGTCTCTTTTGACATGAAATAGGATAGAATTGTCTAGTGATGGTAGGGCAGCCACCATCAAATAGCAGAGTCTGCATAAAGATAATGAAAGTGTTAATATTAAGTCTATTAACATTTTGAAATATGGAGTAAAGTCCTAAAAAGGATATAAACTCTCTAGTAAGCTGCAAAGCTCTCAGTTCAGTTCCTATTTGAATGGACAACATCCAGAGATAAAACTAGTGGAGTCCTGCTCTTCTCCCCCCACTCCCACCCCAATCACTCCAGAGGATTCCCTGATAATAGAACTAGCCAGGAGGGCTGGAGAAATTGTAGAATTGCTTCCACAAGTAGATGCTGCTCCATCAGTGGAGAAATACCATCAAATACAACTTTCCCAATAATACCATTCAGTAAGTAAAATAATAGAATCATCCACTTGGAACGGGCTGTTTTAGCCACTGAGTCCAAACAGGAATCCAAATTAAAACATCCCCAACAGATAGTTGTTCAATCTCTACTTGAAGAAGATCCCACACTTCCCTGGGAAATTGTTTCCATTGTTGAATTACTCTTATTAGGAACTTTATTCTAATGTTTAATTAGAAATTGCCTTCTTGTAGCTTAAATCCATTATTCAGTGTCCTGCGCTCTGGAGGTAAGTGGAATACTTCTTGTGATTTGCATTTGCTTTCTAAAAACACACAAACATAATCAGCGGCAGAGTACAATCCATTCTTCACATTCAGTACAGCCATTGAGCAGGCTCTACACCATAACTGGACCCCCAAGCATGGTGGCAAAGCAACGTCTTCAGAGCCTTCTGAAAGGCCAGTAGGGTCAGGGCCAATCTAAGCTCTGGGGATGATGATGTTCCAAAGGGCTGGCATCGTGGCCAAAAAGGCTCTCTTCCTGCGGGACCGGTAACATGCCTCTCCTAATGGACCTGATGGGATGGGTAGATGTAACCGGAGAGGGGCAGTCCCTCAAATCACCTGGTCCCATGCCATGTAGGGCTTTCTATTCCTTTGATTGCACTAGAACAAGTACAGTACACTGCTTTAAAGATGCAGTCATTTATGTGATTAGAAGGTTCCACTGAACAATGTGAGAAGTTAAAGTGCAGAAGATTAGTCTGCAGAGTCTTAAATGTTGACTAAAACCGAGATCTGTGTTGTTGTTGTTTTCTTTTTACAATTGGGAGAGCCAGTTTGGTCTAGTGCAGGGGTCGGCAAACTTTTTATGCCGGGAGCCATTTTGACATGCTCGTGCACATTTTGAAATGCTAGAGAGCCAGGGGGCGGGGTTTGCGGGCGGGGGCCAATCGCGTGGAAGGGGGCGGGGTTTGCGGGCGGGGACCAATTGCGTGGAAGGGGGCGAGGTTTGCGGGCGGGGGCCAATCGCGTGGAAGGGGGCGAGGTTTGCGGGCGGGAGACGGCGTCCACCCGGCCCAGCTGCCCGGGGTCCAGGGAGATCAGCTCCGGCGGGATCTGCGGCGAAGAGCGGCCGTGGGGGGGGCGGGTGGCAACGACAAGCTGCGCGCTGAAAGCCTGAAGCGCGCCGCTTGTCGTCGCCGCCCGCCCCCCCCCACGGCCGCTCTTCGCCACAGATCCCACCAGAGCTGATCTCCCTGGACCCCGGGCAGCTGGGCTTGCCTCCCTCCGCGAGGCCCAGGCGTGCTGGAAGCCGGCCCGGGCCTCCTCCTCCTCCTCCTCCGCCGGCGCTTCAGGCTTTCAGCGCGCCGCTTGTCGTCGCCGCCTGCCCCCCCCCCCCCACGGCCGCTCTTCACCACAGATCCTGCCGGAGCTGATCTCCCTGGACCCCGGGCAGCTGGGCTTGCCTCCCTCCGTGAGGCCCAGGGGCGCTGGAAGCCGGCCCGGGTCTCCTCCTCCTCCGCTTCAGGCTTTCAGCGCGCCGCTTGTCATCGCCGCCCGCCCCCCCCACGGCCGCTCTTCGCCACAGATCCCGCCGGAGCTGATCTCCCTGGACCCCGGGCAGCTGGGCTTGCCTCCCTCCGCGAGGCCCCGGCGCGCTGGAAGCCGGCCCGGGCCTCCTCCTCCTCCGCTTCAGGCTTTCAGCGCGCCGCTTGTCGTCGCCGCCCGCCCCCCCCACGGCCGCTCTTCACCACAGATCCCGCCGGAGCTGATCTCCCTGAACCCCGGGCAGCTGGGCTTGCCTCCCTCCGCGAGGCCCAGGCGCGCTGGAAGCCAGCCCGGGCCTCCTCTTCCTCCGCCGGCGCTTCACGCTTTCAGCGCGCCGCTTGTCGTCGCCGCCCGCCCCCCCCCACGGCCGCTCTTCACCACAGATCCTGCCGGAGCTGATCTCCCTGGACCCCGGGCAGCTGGGCTTACCTCCCTCTGCGAGGCCCAGGCGCGCTGGAAGCCGGCCCGGGCCTCCTCCTCCTCCGCTTCAGGCTTTCAGCGCGCCGCTTGTCGTCGCCGCCCCCCCCCACGGCCGCTCTTCACCACAGATCCCGCCGGAGCTGATCTCCCTGAACCCCGGGCAGCTGGGCTTGCCTCCCTCCGCGAGGCCCAGGCACGCTGGAAGCCGGCCCGGGCCTCCTCCTCCTCCGCCGGCGCTTCACGCTTTCAGCGCGCCGCTTGTCGTCGCCGCCCGCCCCCCCCACGGCCGCTCTTCACCACAGATCCTGCCGGAGCTGATCTCCCTGGACCCCGGGCAGCTGGGCTTACCTCCCTCCGCGAGGCCCAGGCGCGCTGGAAGCCGGCCCGGGCCGCCTCCTCCTCCGCTTCAGGCTTTCAGCGCGCCGTTTGTCGTCGCCGCCTGCCCCCCCCACGGCCGCTCTTCACCACAGATCCTGCCGGAGCTGATCTCCCTGGACCCCGGGCAGCTGGGCTTGCCTCCCTCCGCGAGGCCCAGGCGCGCTGGAAGCCGGCCCGGGCCTCCTCCTCCTCCTCCGCCGGCGCTTCAGGCTTCCAGCGCGCCTGGGCCTCGCGGAGGGAGGCAAGTCCAGCTGCCTGGGGTCCAGGGAGATCAGCTCAGGCGGGATCTGTGGCGAAGAGCGGCCGTGGGGGGGGCGGGCGGCAACGACAAGTGGCGCACTTCAGGCTTTCAGCGCGCCGCTTGTCGTCTCCGCCCGCCCCCCCCACGGCCACTCTTCGCCCGCCCGCGTTGAGCGAAGAAGATGATGGGGGCGGGAAACGAGGCCTGCCCGCTTACCTGCCTGCTTGGCTCCCTCCGCGAGGCTCCCCGCTGCCTTCCCCGGATCCAAGCCGGATCGGGGGCCTCGCGGAGAGAGGCAGGCAGGCAGGTAAGCAGGCAGCCCTGGCCTCCGCCGCCGGGCCCGCCCCCCTCGGCCGCTTCCGCCCGCCCACGTTGAGCGAAGAAGATGATAGGGGGCGGGAAACGAGGCCTGCCCGCTTACCTGCCTGCTTGCCTCTCTCCGCGAGGCCCCCCGCTGCCTTCCCCGGATCCAAGCCGGATCGGGGGCCTCGCGGAGAGAGGCAGGCAGGCAGGTAAGCGGGCAGCCCTGGCCTCCGCCGCCGGGCCCGCCCCCCTCGGCCGCTTCCGCCCGCCCACGTTGAGCGAAGAAGATGATGGGGGGCGGGAAATGAGGCCTGCCCGCTTACCTGCCTGCTTGGCTCCCTCCGCGAGGCCCCCCGCTGCCTTCCCCGGATCCAAGCCGGATTGGGGGCCTCGCGGAGAGAGGCAGGCAGGCAGGTAAGCAGGCAGCCCTGGCCTCCGCCGCCGGGCCCGCCCCCCTCGGCCGCTTCCGCCCGCCCATGTTGAGCGAAGAAGATGATGGGGGGCGGGAAATGAGGCCTGCCCGCTTACCTGCCTGCTTGGCTCCCTCCGCGAGGCCCCCCGCTGCCTTCCCCGGATCCAAGCCGGATCGGGGGCCTCGCGGAGAGAGGCAGGCAGGCAGGTAAGCTGGCAGCCCTGGCCTCCGCCGCCGGGCCCGCCCCCCTCGGCCGCTTCCGCCCGCCCGCGTTGAGCGAAGAAGATGATGGGGGGCGGGAAATGAGGCCTGCCCGCTTACCTGCCTGCTTGGCTCCCTCTGCGAGGCCCCCCGCTGCCTTCCCCGGATCCAAGCCGGATCGGGGACCTCGCGGAGAGAGGCAGGCAGGCAGGTAAGCGGGCAGCCCTGGATTCCGCCGCCGGGCCCGCCCCCCTCGGCCGCTTCCGCCCGCCCGCGTTGAGCGAAGATGATGGGGGCGGGAAACGAGGCCTGCCCGCTTACCTGCCTGCTTGCCTCTCTCCGCGCAGGGGCTGCTGCGGCTGGAGATGGCGCTGCCTCCCTGCCGCGCCGGGCCTCGCTCAGTGCGAGAGCCAGGGGGCGGGGTTTGCGGGCGGGGGCCTATCACGTGGAAGGGGCGGGGGTGAGTTCAGCTGCGGAAGAGCCACACACAAGGGGCCAAAGAGCCGCATCTGGCTCGCGAGCCGCCATTTCCGACCCTTGGTCTAGTGGTTAAGGTGCTGGGCTAGAAACCAGGAGTCTGTGAGTTCTTGTCCCGCCTTAGGCATGAAAGCCGGCTGGGTGACCTTGGGCCAGTCACTGTCTCTCAGCCCTAGGAAGGAGCCAATAGGAAACCAGGAGACTGAGAGTTCTAGTCCCGCCTTAGGCATGAAAGCCGGCTGGGTGACCTTGGGCCAGTCACTCTCTCTCAGCCCTAGGGAGGAGCCAATAGGAAACCAGGAGACTGAGAGTTCTAGTCCCGCCTTAGGCATGAAAGCCAGCTGGGTGACCTTGGGCCAGTCACTCTCTCTCAGCCCTAGGGAGGAGCCAATAGGAAACCAGGAGACTGAGAGTTCTAGTCCCACCTTAGGCATGAAAGCCGGCTGGGTGACCTTGGGCCAGTCACTCTCTCTCAGCCCAACTCACCTCACAGGGTTGTTGTTGGGGAAAATAGGAGGAGGAAGGAGTATTAGGTATGTTCGCTGCCTTGAGTTATTTATAAAAATAATAAAGGCGGGATAGAAAATAAATAAAAGATTGTTCCTAATGTGGTGGTAAAAGGTATCCCCCCATACCAGGCCTATGAGATCCCTGTAATATATGTGAACTGCTTAAAGTGCCCTTGTAAGAAAACATTCACAGTAAGCTGAATTGACCCTGAGTGGTGACAGGGGGAAGAATCAGACAGGAACCTGTGGCCCTGGAAACCAAATTGTTTATATTCACTAACCGTATCTCAAAGATAGTACAGCTAGCATGCTGACCTAGTAGGAAGGGATAAATAATAAGATGATCACCCAGGTGGGTTTATCAAAAACATTCCAACACCATGCTGTAATTTACACCGTATCTGCCTTTTCCTTTGTCTTGTCTTTGTAATGTAGTAGGCCAAAGGTATATAAACTATGATTCTGCTTTTGTTTGGGGCTGCTCAGCAAGCTGCCAATGCTTTGCTGGGAACTCTGTGTGCACTGCAGTTGTTTATGTTGTATCTTCAAAGTGATTTGGTTACTTTTGGTGAGCCAAGTTTTGGCCACAACGCTACAGATGCAAATATTACCAGAGGCCAGAAGTTAAGCCAAAACACTAACTCATTGTTCTTTTAAAATTATCAGTTAACGTGTGACACTCATTAATAATTTACTGAGTTGAGTTTCTAAATATTATTCCAGCACGCAAAGTCCTGTTTTAGAATATGATAGCTTCATATGCCATGATTCTGTTTTCTTGTTGTCTTTCAAGGTATATAAACTTACATAATGACTGAATTTCTGTAAGATGAATACTGCTGGTATCATGCATTTTTTAAAACCAGCAGAGACATAGTAAAACTGAGAACTGCATAACTGTGTTAACTATATGATTAAGACTACAGGATAGGGGTAGGCAGTGTCTGGCCCCATATGGCCCCAAGTCCTTTTGTAGTAGCCCCCAATGTCTCCTTCAGCCTTGATTGCTAAAAACTGACAACAGAGTATTCTGCTATTTATATATTTATATATAAGTTGCCCAAAGGAACTGTATTTATGCTCCTGCTGGTTCCGGAACATCTCTTCTAAACAGAATCCATAATTTGGACAGAGATCGATCTATCCCTAACACATCACAGTTATATAAAAAAAAATTCCCTTCTCACCCCTATGGGTGGTATGTGTCTTCCTCAACCTTGGGTCCTCTAACAGAGGCCTGGGAATTTGAGGGTTCTGTGCAGCATCTTAGCTGTTCCTAGCATTGCACTCTTCTGGACAGAGGTCTGATGTTGCTCCTGGGATCTGTTGGAGCCACTCCCAGCTTAGGAGTCACAGCCCCAAGTGCTCCCACCACCACTGGGACCACTTTGGCCTTCACTTTCCACATCCTCTCCAGTTCCTCCTTCAGGCCCTGGTACTTCTCCAGCTTCTCATACTCCTTCTTCCTGATGTTGCTGTCACTTGGCACCGCTACATCTATCACCACCGCTGTCTTCTGGTCCTTGTCTACTACCACGCTGACTGGTTGATTGGCCAGTACCTGCCTGTCTGTCTGGATCTGGAAGTCCCACAGGATCTTAGCCCTGTCATTCTCCACAACCTTCTGTGGAATCTCCCAACTGGACTTTGGAAGGTCTAGCCCATACGCTGTGCAGATGTTCCTGTACACAATGCCAGCTAGTTGGTTGTGCCGTTCAGTGTATGCTGTTCCTGCCTGCATGTTACACCCTGCCACTATGTGTTGGACTGTCTCTGAGGCCTCTCTGCACAGTCTGCACCTTGAGTCCTGTCTAGTGTGGTAGACCCCTGCTTCTATGGATCGGGTGCTTAGTGCCTGTTCTTGTGCTGCTATGAACATTGCCTCAGTGCTGTCTTTTAGTCCAGCCCTTTCCAGCCACTGGTAGGATTTCCCAAGGTCAGCCACCTCAGCTATCTGTTGATGGTACATCCCATGCAGGGTCTTGTCTTGCCCTGTCTTTATTTTTATTTTTTATATATACATACATACATACATACATACATACATACACACACACACACACACACACACAGACACACATATATATACACACACACATATATACATAAATACTGTATATACTATATATACACACACATACATACACACGCATAAGTGTGTGTGTGTGTGTGTGTATGTATATGTATATGTGTATGTGTATGTGTATGTGTGTGTGTGTGTGTGTGTGTATGTGTATGTATGTATGTATGTATGTATGTATGTATGTATATATATATATATATATATATATATATATATATATATATGCGCGCTTTCATGCTGGTCTTACTGAAACTGAGATCATGGTGTCATCTTTTTCTTTGGTTACATATTCATGCTTAATGTGTAATGATGGAGTTTTATAAATCAAATATATAGAGCTCTGTGAATAGTCAGGCCAATGGATTGTAGAATCCCTTAATATTTTCAGCCCATACAACAAGTATAACAAGTACATGCAGAAGAAAACCTGAACAAGCAAGCTTTGCACAGCTGTCCTTGCTCCCACTGGGGCCCATTAAATACTGTACAAACAACCTGTCACTCCTCTAGGAGTCTTCATCATGCCTAGTATGCTTTTTTAAAAAAATCTTTTCAGAATGCAATACATTGTTTTCAAGCTATGTCACCAGGGTCATTTTCCCTGTTGTGGAGAATGGGGAAGGGGGATGCAAGAATCACACACACTATATGGTACTTATTGCATAGTCTGTATATTACAAATGATATAATCTACAAGTCATGCTTTACTTTGAAAATGGAGTCTAACTGAACAATTCCTCACTCCTTCTTTCATGTCTCTGACTCTAGAAATACAGGCATTCATGTATGTTTAGAAAACAACCAGTTTTAAGTATCTTAGTACTCAGATT